>CM068955.1:20115132-20159212 GCA_035128595.1 Eptatretus atami
GGTCACTGTTCCTCCCAGATTCTTAAACCTATTTACCTGCCTGATCTCCTTCCTCTCTCTCACCTGGTATTCATTTCCTTTCTCTGCTGCCCAACACACATCACGTTAGTCTTCTCCATACTCATCTTCAGCCCATGCTTCCTAAATGCCTCCTTCCACTCACTGTGAGCTGGAGCTTCCATATTATATAAAGGGGTTAGTGGAGTTAGCAGAGATCATGGAGGAGGAGGTTCAGTAATTAAAGAGGATGAAGAAGGGCAGAGCCCCAGGCATGGATGAGATGCTAAATGCAGCGGGAGTAGTTGGAGTCAGTTGGATGAAGATCTGTTGGATGTATGTGAGAGAGAGAGAGAGAGAGAGAGAGAGAGAGAGAGAGAGAGAGAGAGAGAGAGAGAGAGAGAGAGAGAGAGAGAGAGAGAGAGTTCAATTCCGGAGGATTAGAGGACATGCAATGCCCATGGATCCTGGATCAACAGTGGAATGTGCGATGACACTCCATAGTACTTCCTGAACCTCCTACCCACTCTTCACCACAACAGCTAGATCATCCGCATACAGCATCCTCCCTCAAGCTCACCTTCCTGCTTACCAGCTCCATCACCATGATAAACGTGAGTGGGCTGAGAGCGCTTCCCTGCCTCAAACCAATGTTCACGCTGAACTCCTCAGACATCCCAGGAATAATCAAGACTCTTCCCTTCATTCCTTTGTACATACGTAGCTTTCTACCAATCGAACTTCCGCTTCCAGGACTTCCATCCATCTCAGTGTCACCATCACCACCTCTCCAGCACCTTCATGACATAACTTCAGAGCCTAATGCCCCTGAACTTCCCCAGATCTTGAGCATCGCCCTTCCCCTTCCAAATCGGCACAATTAACCCTGTCCTCTAATCATCCGGAATTGAACTCTCTCTCTCTCGCACATACATCCAACAGATCTTCATCCAACTGACTCCAACTACTCCCGCTGCATTTAGCATCTCATCCCATGCCTGGGGCTCTGCCCTTCTTCAACCTCATTTAATACTGAACCTCCTCCTCCATGATCTCTGCTAACTCCACTAACCCCTTTATATAATATGGAAGCTCCAGCTCACCTTTCCTTCCTCCTTGGTCAACAGCTCCAAAACAAAAAATAACAAACAATATATTGGGGACAGGGTGAATAACTGCAACAAAAACATTTGGGGACACAACAAATAACTAGGAAAAACTTTGGGAACCAAGAAAAACCATATACAGTATCTAAATCACCTGGACCAGACCAACTTCATCGTCTGCTTTTGAAATAATTGGCCTGAGCTGAAGCAAAGTCATTCTCCTTCATCTACCTGTCTTACACCAATAAAAGGCCTGGATTCAATAGTGTGTGTGTGTGTGTGTGTGTGTGTGTGTGCTGTGGCTGTTTTGTGTGTGTGTGTGTGTGTTGTGTGTGTTTGTCCTCCATAACTCTGAAACCATGAAACCAAGCAGCCTGAAACTTTGCATGCATACTAAGAAAACTCCAAGGAAGTGCAAGAGTGAAAATTGGGTGTTTGGGTTAATTAAAACACCCCTTTTGAAGATAATTAACGGCCTTATTTAATTATATCCTTCCTCAGGCGCATCATCGGCCACCTCGCTCTCTGGGGTCTTAAGGCGTTTCCTGGGTAACCTGCGGGGGTCTGAAGCCGCCATGTTTTTTGGCCTGCTCAACCATGCCTCGACTTGGAACAGGCCACAACAGATTTCTTAACGATAAAGTTGTTTTTTTTTCTCACTTTCCTTACTCATGTTATCGAATGCCTGTTCATCATAGCTCTGAATCGTTGTGTACATCGTTTTTGTAAGGACTGTAGATTTCAAATTAGGAGCTTGGAGCGATTTCGTGCATAAAATGAGACGATTTTCCACGATCTACTCTCATGGACGAATTCAAGTGTATATCATCGAAATATGATTTCGGTTTTGAGGATCGGATATCGTCCGGACTAAATAAATGTCGAAATCTGTTGTGAAATCTGATAATTTAAAGAAATAACGAGTCTTATAACTAAACCGATATGTACCGATTTACTTTACGCAAGCAAGGGATGTTCCCTCTTCCATAAAAACACAAGAAAATGTGAAATTTCCAAAGCATTAAACTTATCCTTTTCTACTGTTTGAAGAATTATATTGAGTGAACAAAATTTTTTTTAGGAACAACAAATTTAACCAGGTTCATTGAGCTGTATGATTTAATGCATTCACTGCTATTAGTACTGGCAGCATAGCAAACCAATTGTTCGACTTTTCATAAAAGCACCAAAATTGGTACATCTGTTGACTAATGTATTCTGAACAATTCTGGATATGGAGCCACTCGAGATTTTGCCTTTGTCAGCTTTGGCGGCCATTTTCCAAAATGGCCGCCATTCTACTTTAACAACATGGATATCTGTCATTGTTATTCTCTTTGTAGGTTTCTCAGAGGTGATAAATACTCCATGTGATGTGCATTTACAAAGGAAAACAATACAAATGTCATTTGTGTTGATTTATTATATTTCCAACCATTGTATTGGGAAAAATGGTCATTTTTATGGGAAAATCCATTTTCGCACACAGCATCAGTGACAGGTTCAGAAGTATTTTGTTGTGGTGGTGGTAGTGGTGGAAGTGGTGTTGTAATTGGAAGTGCTGAGCACCGCAGCCATACCAGGAAACTGGCAGAGTTTCCTACGTGTCGATGCAAACAAGGGGAGCTCTTCACCTTCCTGTCCGATGTGCTGGTGCAGTCCTTCCATGACGAGGCAAAGGAGCTGGTAGTCACTGATGGTGAAGCAGTCATCTGCCTTCCAAGGCAGGAAGATGAAAGCTCTCTGGCTCCATGCGGTCAAGAAGAGGCGGACACTCGCATCATGCTACATGTGGCCATGCTGCAGAACATGACCACCTGTCGGATTCAAGTTCGAACCGTAGACACCGACGTCGTCGTCTGGGTGATAGTAGCCCAGCACTACCATGCGTGGATGAACTCTGGATTGCCTTTGGGACGGGCAAAAACTACCGCTACATCCCTGCCCATGAAATAGCTGCCTCCCTCGGTCCACAGAAGGCACGTGCCCTCCCTGTCTTCCACGCCATGACCGGATGTGACATGGTATCAGCATTCGTGGGCATGGGAAGAAACTGCCTGGGCCACATGGAACTCGTTTCCAGAACTGATAGATTCTCTTTTGACCCTGACCACCATGCCAGTCAACATCCAGGATGACACAATGCACTGCATTGAAAGGTTTGTGGTGCTCCTCTATGACTGCACCAGTCCATATACGGACGTCAACGAGGCCAGAAAGAAACTCTTCGCCAAGAGGAACTCCGTCCAGCATCCCACCTACCTACGATGCTTTGGAACAGCATGTGAAGAGATCAGTTTTCGGGGTGGCTATGTCTGGGGGCAGGTCTTGGTCCCTCAACCCGTGCTTCCATCACCAACAAGCTGGGGCTGGCGGCAAACGGAGGATGGGTCCTACGAACCGCTCTGGACCACACTCCCTGAGGCTTCAAAAAGCTGCTTCGAACTGGTGTCGTGTGGCTGCAAAAAAGGCTGTAGAAACCGCTGCAAATGCAAGAAGGCTAATCTGCAATGCACTGGACTGTGTGCTTGTGAAGGAGAATGCCAGTAGAAGACGCAGTAGACACAGACTGAGATATCGGCCTAGCTTAGAATGTGCAAATGCAAAGTCGCATTGCTTGTAAAAGTGTTGACTTCTTGATCCAGAGCCAGTACACTTGAGCTCAGAAACTCATATTGTACTAGACTGATGTATGCGTGTACCATGTGTCCTGATAGAATGGTAGTAGACAGTAAACCGTAGCCGCTTAAAAGTGAAGTGTGCAAATAATTTGACTACATTTTCTGAGTTTGTCATTATCACGATTATCAGTTCCCTTTTCAAAATAGAGTAAAGTATGCAATCTATAATGCAATTTTTGTTGATTCCAAACCCATTGAATGTGATGAATATCATTTGACTCTTGTTCTCCAGGCAATAATGGGTACTTTTCAGCAAAAGTTTCAGGAGAGCAGCAATTTACAAATCAAATAATGGCTTTTTTACCGAAAATACTGGCTCATAATATTTGAATACGCCTTTTCATGGTCAATTTACTGAATTTTACACTTTGCTTATATCTACCACCAATACAATAAGAAAATAAGAGCATATAGCCAATTTTGCTGAAGTAGAATGGCAGCCATTTTGGAAAATGGTCGCCGAAGCTGACCAAGCACAATCTCGGGTGGCTCCATATCTAGAAATTGTTCGGAATACATTATTCTACAGTGTACCAATTTTGGTGCTTTTATGCAAATTTGAACAATTGATCTGAAATATCAGACTACGCTGCAGGACTAAAAGTACGGGTCCCTGATCGGACTGAAGTTCGTCAATAGGTCGACCACGTGGAGTAGGGTCGATTGCCAATTTCAATTTACCTAAATACCCACGTCGTCACAACTACCGGGAAATTCACCCTCGAAGGCACCCGTACGGAACGAGCCGCTAGCGTACTCGAACCGTGTGTGACCCGAGCGGACGGTCACCAAAGTCCCGTCGGTCCAAATATCCCGTTTCAGCGGCAACCGCCTGGCTAATTCTCCAATATGCACCGTGTTAACCCAATAAAAGAAACACAAAACGAATCGATACATTTAACACATGGGTATATTTATAACACAATAGGGAAATGAGGGGAGCACGTAAGGGAGAGTTATCCGAATATAGAAGGCACGTATGTACAGCACGGCACTTGTACAATTTCCTACTTATTGGAATGGCACCACAAACACACACATGCACACACCCAAAAGAATCGGACCAAAAGCCGTCTTTATTGAGGCCTGTCCGGACCTGTCCACCTCGTGTGGTCTTCGCGATCTTGGGGGGACGGGACTCAAACCCGCAACCACGACCATCTGCAGGACCCTCGTCGACGACCACTCACTGGCCCTGGATGCCAGGTTCGAAACTACCTGGACTGAAACGCCCTCTCCCACCAGGGATGTGTCACACACGATCCTCCGAACTCGCGAAAGCTGCTGCCACGAGCACACCGTCTCTCCCTCTCCCTCGTCCAGACCACCCCTCCTTTTTGTGCTCAAGGCGGAGAGACCTTTTTTCACCACTCACACTCATTGGACGGTCCGTTCTCGGACGACTCGTCGCGGCCTCCTGATTGGCCGGGGCCGAACACTCTATCTAGCTAAGGCGGAGCCAGCCTGAGGTGCTGAGCTTCCTGGTTGGACAAGGGCCGCCCCTGCCTTCTGGGAGGAGTCTCGATCTGAGGTGATGAGGTTCGCTTGGTGACAAGGGGCACGCCCCTGCCCTTCATGGCGGAGTCTCAATCTGAGGTGATGAGGTTCCTGGTTGGACAAGGGCGCATGCCCCTGCCCAATTTTTTTTTTTTTTTTTTTTCTGAGAAGAGTCTCAATCTGAGGTGATGAGGTTCCTGGTTGGACAAGGGGCACACCCTGCCCTTCTGGGCGGAGTCTCGATCTGAGGTGATGAGGTTCCTGGTTGGACAAGGGATACGCCCCTGCCCTTCTGGGCGGAGTCTCGATCTGAGATGAAGGAAATCTCCGCCCCCGTACGTGATCGAACACAAGTAGACAATGGCGTCGAGCACAGCGAGGGGAAGATGACGCTGGCGTTGATGGTGGTGTAAAAATAAAAGAAAACCTGACTATTAAAATAACTCCACAGCGCAGGAACATTTAATTACCAATTAGACAAGGGAAAAGGGAGCTATCTATCCACATTTACTTATCGATATAACTGAGCTATAGGACCTGTATGTTGAGTGCAGTAAACTTCCAAATCCATAACACTATAACATACGTGCACCTCTCGTCTCACATTGGCTTGGGCAATGGATCGTCATCAAGTCGGCCAGGTAACGGGTGGAGCCTGGACTGTGCAAGCATGGTCAGCCGGCCTAGTCCTCGAAAACCCACCTGCTTCCTTTTCCCATTTATGACCTAATACGAGCTAACGACAACCTTCTTTGATGCTTTATTGTCGTCACAATAATCCAATCTAGATCGAGTGACCCAACTTATACGACAATAAAGTCACTCACACCTTATCTACAAAAATCCAAATCCATTTGGACCATACTCAGTACAGAGTGTTGGTGCTGCCTAAGCAGTCTCCTGGGCTATTGGGCACAATCCTGGATGGGTCGCCACTCGGACGCAGGATACTTGAATGGCTCAATCATCCCAGCAAGCCGGTACTCATTTTGCCGACCTTGGAAGGAAGACAGGCTGAGTCAACCCCACCTGGTATTAATTCAATGGAAAAGCTTATCTTCAGTCGCACCAAAAACGACGAAAAAAAAACTTTTGGAGACACTCCAAATACAGTGCCTTCAGAAAGTATTCACATCCCTTGACTTTGGTCACATTTTGTTGTGTTGCAGCCCAAATTTAAAATGGATTAAATTTAAATTTTTGTCACTGATCTACACAAAATACCCCATAATGACAGCATGAAAACTTTTTTTACATATTTTTTTTACAAATTAATGAAAAGGTGAACTCTCTTGTGTCAAGAAGTATTCAACCCCTTTGTTATGACACTCCAAATTGAGCTCAGGTGCATCCTATTTCCTTTGATCATCCTTGAGATGTTTCGACAACTTGATTGGAGTCCACCTGTGGCCAATTCAATTGAATGGACTTGATTTAGAAAGAAACACACCTTTCTAGATAAGGTCCCACATTGAAACTCCATCATGAGCAGAAACTCCATCATGAAATCCAAGGAACTGTCCGAAGAACTCTGACATAGAATTGTGAGGAGGCAGAGATCTGGGAAAGGGTATAAAATAATTTCTAGAGTGTTGACAGTTCCCAAGAGCACAATGAGCTCCATCATTGAGAAATGGAAGGAATATGGGACTACCCAGACTCTTCCTCACGATGGCGATCCGACCAAACTGAGCAACTGAGCAAGAAGGACCTTGGTCACGGATGTGACCGATAACCCAATGGCCACTCTGACAGAATTACAGAGTTCCTTGACTGAGATGGGAGAACCTGCTGGAAGTACAAGTCTCTGTAGCACTTCACAAATCGAGGCTTTATGGAAGAGTGGCCAGATGGAAGCCACTCTTGATAAAAAGGAACATGACAGCACACCTGGAGTTTGCAGAAAGGCACGTGAAAGACTCTGAGAGCAGGAGGCAAAATATTCTGTGATTTGATGAGATGAAAATTGAACTATTTGGCCTGAATGCAGTGTTACGTCTGGCAGAAACCGAGCACAGCTCATCACCCATCTCATACCATCCCTACTGTGAAGCATAGTCGTGGATGCATCATGCTATGGGGATGCAATTCAGCGACAGGGACTGGGAGACCTGTAAGGATAGAGGGAACAACTAATGGAGCCAAATACAGGCAAATCCTTGAGGAGAACCTGCTTCAGAGTGCAAAAGACTTTAGACTGTGGTGAAGATTTACGTTCCAACAGGACAATGACCCCAAGCATCCAGCCAAAGCAACACTGGAATGGCTTCAGAACAAAAACGTGAAAGTCCTTGAGTGGCCCAGCCAAAGCCCAGACTTGAATCCCATTGATAATCTGTGGAAAGACTTGAAGGTTGCTGTTCGTTGACACTCCCCATTGAACTTGACAGAGACTGAGATCCAACTTAATGCAGGGCTCATGGTGCAGAGACTGAGATCCATCTCAATGCAGTGCTCACGGTGCCGTGACCGATATTCATCTCGATACAGGGCTCATGGTGCTGAGACTGTGATCCTTCTCAATACAGGGCTCATGGTGCCATGACTGAGATCCATCTCAATACAGGGCTCCCGGTGCCTAGACCGATATCCAACTCAATGCAGGGCTCACGGTGCCAAGACAGAGATCCATCTCAATGCAAGGCTCACAGTGCCGTGACCGAGAACCATCTCAATAGGGGCCTTGGTGTGGACTGTGATCCATCTCAATACCACGGCTCATGGTGCCGAGACTGAGATCCATCTCAAAACAGCTCATATGGTGCTGTGACAGATCAATCCAATGCAGGGCTCATGGTGCCGGTGAGATCCATCTCAAAACAAGGCTCATGGTGTGAGGACTGAGATCCATCTCAATACAGTGGTCATGGTGCGTGACTTGAGATCCGTCTCAATGCAGGGCTCATGGTGCCGATGACGAGATCCTTCAATACAGGGCTCATGGTGCTGAGATGAGATCCATCTCAACTAGGGTCATGGTGCGTGACTGAGATCTGCTCAATGCAGGGCTCTTGGTGCCGTGACCGAGATCCGTCTCAATACAGGGCTCATGGTGCTGAGACTGGATCCATCTCAAACAGGGCTCATGGTGCCGTGATGGATTCTGCTCAATGCAGGGCTTATGGTGCGTGACTGAGATCCATCTCAAAACAAGGCTCATGGTGCTGTGTGACGATCATCTCAATGCAGGGCTCACGGTGCCGAGACTGAGTCCATCTCAAAACAGCTCATGGTGCTGTGACTTAGATCATCTCAAATGAGGGCTCATGGTGCCGTGACTGAGATCTGCCTCAATGCAGGGTCATGTGCCAGTGACTGAGATCCATTCAACAAAGGCTATGGTGCCGTGTGAGATCCTCGTACAGCTAGGATGTGACTGATGTTCAATACGGCTCAGGCTGAGACTGAGATCCATCTCAAAACAGGGTCATGGTGCCGTGACTGAGATCTGCCTCAATGCAGGGCTCATGGTGCCGTGACTGAGATCCATCTCAAAAACAAGGCTCATGGTGCCGTGACTGAGATCCATCTCGAAACAAGACTCATGGTGCTGTGACTGAAGATCCGTCTCAATACAGGGCTCATGGTGCTGAGACTGAGATCCATCTCAAAAGGTTCATGTGCGTGACTGAGATTGCCTCAAGCAGGGTCATTGGTGCCGAGGATGAGATCCATCTCAAAAAAAGGCTCATGGTGCGAGACTGAGATCCATTCAAAACAAGGCTCATGGTGCTGAGACTGATCCATTCTCAATCACAGGGCTCATGGTGCCGTGACGAGATGTCTCAATGCAGGGCTCATGGTGCCATGATGAGATCATCTCATACAGGGCTATGGTGGCCGTGACGAGGAAACCGTCTCAATGCAGGTTGGGGCCATGACTGAGATCCATCTAAAACAGGGCTCATGGTGCCGGTGACCAGATCACGTCTTCATGCAGGGCTCATTGGTGCCGTGACACCCGATCAGTCTCAAATGCAAGGGCTCATGGTTGCCATGACTCTCTGAGATCCATTCTCAAAACAGGGGCTCATGGTGCTTGTGACTGAGATCGTGCCTCAAAGGCAGGGTCATTGTGCAGACCGAGTTCCATTTTCAACGGGGTCATGGTTTGCCGTGCAAGAGAACTGCCTCGATGCGGGCTATGGTGCCATGACCGAGATCCATCTCAAAACAGGGCTCATGGTGCTGTGACTGAGATCTGCCTCAACGCAGGGCTCATGGTGCCATGACCGAGTCCATCTCAAAACAAGACTCATGGTGCCGTGACCGAGATCCACATCATTACAGGGCTCATGGACACCAGGGGTGTCTTTTTTTTATTACTTCCAATCATTGTCAGATTATTATTGTTATTGTTAATATTATTATTTTGCAACACTAATGTTGTTATTGTTGTCAATATGCTATTCACATAATTCTGAGATATCCATGGAAAAATGGCATTGGCTACGCAAGTGTGAAAATAACAGAGTCCTCTTCCTCATGAGTTGTGATATAATTGAGGGTTCTGAAGCATCACTTGTAATGCCCTCTCCCACCACCACCGAGAGCGGCGCTACATGTCACACATTTAGGAAGATAATTTGAGTCCCCCACCTTCGGAATTGCAGGTGAGGGGCAACCAATGAAATGGATACAACCTTTGCCTTATGACCTGTCATCCTCTTGGCAAGTTTGGTTGGTTAAGATTGCATAAGTAACGTCCGAATACATCGAAGTCAGACAGACGGACGTCAAAATGCGTATTTTAATGTGATGACAGGTTGACATGTCGACAGGGGCCCCATTGGGCCATGATTGTTTTGCATGGGCCCCCAAATAACTAACGCCACCCAACTCATCCACCAACTTGTCATAACTCATCCATAACTTTTTGAGATATCGTGTTACAAATCAGTTTTAGCCCCATCTCTCAATGGTGAAGAACACTTGAACTTCCAGTATCCAAATCCAGATCTTCAGCGAAATCGAATCAATTAGTCTTTGTCACACACCCAACATGTCCACCAAGTTTAATCCAAATCAGTGCACAACATTTTTAGATAATATCATTTTTAGCCCCATCTCTCAATGAATGGTGAAGAATCAGTTAAAAAATAAATAATTCTCGTATCCAGATCTGGATTCAGATCTTCACCAAAATCGATTCAATTCTTCCAAGTGGCACTCCCAACCTGTCCACCAAGTTTGGTGTGAAACCTTTTGAGATATTGTGCTACATATCGTTTTTGGCCCTACCTCTCAATGGTGAAGAATGACTTGAAAAATTCTCAGATCCAGATCCAGATTCAAATATCTACCAAAACTGAATCAATTAGTCCTTTTCACACACTCAACTGGTCCACCAAGTTTCGTGTGAATCAATCCGTAACCTTTTGAGGTACCGTGCTATGTATCGCTTTTGGTCCGATCGCTCAGTGGTGAAGAATCACTTAAAAAAAACAATTCTCAGATCCGGAACCGAATTCGGATCTTCCCGAAAATTAAGCGTTGCTGTCATTGGCAGGTCAACTACACACACAACAATTTCAGAATGATTGCTTGAAAACTGTGGCCAAAAATCGTGTGACAGACAGACAAACAAAAAACTTATTATTCCAAGTAACAAACAGACCGACGAGGGTGAAAAACAGAACCTCTTTCCACCTTCGGAAGAGAAGGTAATAATAAAAGCTGTTCACAACAAGTCCAACTATCAACAACAACATTCAGGGACACGGCAAAAAAACTAACACCACCTTTCATGGACAAGGTCAACAACAACAGTAAAAACATTTGGGGACACAATAAATAACTAAACACCACCTTTCATGGACAAGGTCAACAACAACAGTAAAAACATTTAGGGACAGAATAAATAACTAAACACCACCTTTCATGGACAAGGTCAACAACAACAGTAAAAACATTTGGGGACACAATAAATAACTAAACACCACCTTTCATGGAAAAGGTCAACAACAACAGCAAAAACATTTGGGGACACAATAAATAACTAAACACCACCTTTCATGGACAAGGTCAACAACAGTAAAAACATTTGGGACACGATAAATTACTAAACACCACCTTTCATGGACAAGGTCAACAACAACAGTAAAAACATTTGGGGACACGATAAATAACTAAACACCACCTTTCATGGACAAGGTCAACAAACAACAGCAAAGACATTTGGGACACAATAAACAACTAAACACCACCTTTCATGGACAAGGTCAACAACAACAGTAAAAACATTTGGTGACACGATAAATAACTAAACACCACCTTCATGGGCAAGGTCAACAACAGTAAAAACATTTGGTGACACGATAAATAACTAAACACCACCTTTCATGGACAAGGTCAACAACAACAGTAACAAGAACTACGTTGTCGATGGCACACCATCGCATATTCCCGCGTGCACTGCTTTGTCCCATTCAAGCTAGGTGAAATTTTATCTTGCAAAATGGATTGACTATTCTTTTCTATTTGATATGCTTTATGACAAAAGACTTACCATGTTTACTAAATCAGAAGTCATTGCAAGCATGTCAACATTTCATGAAACATTAATTTAACACTGTCCAGCAATATAGAACTGTGCATCAATTTAATCATAGGAATGAACTGTGTATAATATTAATTATAATTATTCATAATCAATTAGATAAATACAGTAAAACCTGTGACTGTTTGTCACTCATGGGGGTCACATAAGTAAGTTCTTTATAAAATAATTTACCATGTACAATGGTAAATACACTTGAAAAAAATCAGCCCCCATGACCCCACCCCTCTGGCCTGGCCCCTAGGGGTCATATCAAAAATCCGACAGTGTGGTGCACTTCCCCATTCATATATCTACTATGTCCCAAAGTTTCAAGTTTCTATCTCAAACGGTGTAGGAGGAGCTATTTTGACCCCCTACCGCCAAGCACCCCCTACCCCCCAAGCACCCTCTGATCATCATGGTTTTAAAAAAATATGTTTTTAAATGTATAACTCATGAATATGTTTGATTTAAAAATCTATAAGACAATTTTTTTTTAAAATCGACCCCCATGCCCCAACCCCTCTGGCCCGGCCCCTAGGGGTCATATCAAAAATCCGAAAGTGTTGTGCACTTCCCCATACATATATCTATGTCCCAAAGTTTCAAGTTCCTATTTCAAACGGTGTAGTTGGAGTTACAGGGTAAGACAGATGGACGTACGGCGGGACAATCACAATATTCCCGCTTTTCTTCGAAAGCACGGGAATAAAAACATTTGGGGACACAATCAATAACTAAACACCACCTTTCATGGACAAGGTCAACAACAACAGTAAAAACATTTGGGGACACAATAAATAACTAAACACCACCTTTCATGGACAAGGTCAACAACAACAGTAAAACCATTTGGGGACACGATAAATAACTAAACACCACCTTTCATGGACAAGGTCAACAACAATAACAAACCATTTGGAGAAACGATAAATAAAGATTTTTAGACACAGCAAACATCTACAAAGAAAACCTTTGGAGACGACGCAAATATATAAAAAATTTCATGGACATTTTCATAAGAGAATTTCATGAGAGTTTAAATTTTTAGATCCTCGTGGAGGATCTCCAAGTCTTACTCACGTTGGTGTTCTTGTGAACTTTTTTGTTTCACAGCCTACAGTTTTAATCGAAACTTCCTGAAACTTGGCATATACAGTATATGTAAAAAATCCCTGCGCAGACAGTAACCATCTCCGATTTGTAAAATTCCAACTAGAAAAAAAAGTTATGACGTCAAAATATCTCCGCTAATGAAATCGCCTAAAAATTATCTCCAAAACGAGGCAAGCTTTTTGAATTTGTTGCGGGAATCGAACAGGGCATTAGCAGAGATGAATTACCGTACATATGATAAATCACTATGACGTCATATCAATTTTTATGACGTCATTCCTATTTTTTGACATTTTTTGTTTCACAACCCAGAGTTTTCATCGGATCTTCGTGAAACTTGCCATGTATATGCAGAAAGCCAAGCGCAGGCAGTAACCATCTCCGATTTTGTAAATTCTTCCTAGAAAAAAGTTAACGTCATAATATCGCCACTAATGGAAATCGCCTATACCATTATCTCCGAAACTAGTTTGTTTCACAGCCTACAGTTTTCATCGAAATTTCCTGAAACTTGGCATATATATGTAAAAATACCCTGCGCAGACAGTAACCATCTCCGATTTTGAAAATTCCTCCTAGAAAAAAAAAGTTATGACGTCAAAATATCTCGCTAATGAAATCGCCTAAAAAATTATCTCCAAAACTAGGCAAGCTGTTTGAATTTGTTTGCGCGGAATCAAGCCGGGCATTAGCACAGATAATTTATGGCAAACCTGATACATCACAATGACGTCATATTCGTTTTTATGACGTCATCATTAAGAGACGAGGATTCTTAGCTCATTCGAGCTTGTTTTTTTTTTTTAGTTTTTCGTGGCATGCCAAATAAAGTAACAAAACCTTTCATGGAGGTGAACAAGAATAACCATTGGTTACACGGCAAATAATTAACAATTTTTGGAGATTAGTTCTATTGGAGACGAAGTCGCCGGTGGCATTATGTTTTTGGGTTGTCTGTACATCCGTCCATACGTACGTATGTCCGTCCATACGTACGTATGTCCGTCCGTGCTAATTTTCTGTTTTCTCTGCAACCGCTTGTCCGATTGACAAAACATTTTCACCACAGTTGCGACTATTCATGAAGAATGTTTAAATGATAATTATGACGTCATAAGTCACATGGTGTGGCAGCCATTTTGGAAAACAAAGGAAAAACTTGGGACCTCTGTATCTCTGAAACAGCTCCATGGAAAAACTTGGGACCTCTGTATCTCTGAAACAGCTCCATGGAAAAACTTGAAACTTGGCACATGGCAAGTACTCCCCATGCAAAACAAGTGCGATTTTTTGATGATGTCATAGGTGGCTTCGTTATGACGTCATAATTGCATACGACGAACGCTTTATCCGATCATTATGAAATTTTTTGAGGGTCATCTTATGGCCAAATTGTATGGGACAAAAATTGATGGCATCGGTCACGTGGTTCGCAGCCATCGTTTTTTTTTAAACATAACAACCTTCAATGTAATAATGTGGGTGGAGGCATATCTGTCAACATTGTGACGTCCAAGAGTACCGTTGTAGTTAGCTCACCTGGAACATAGTTCCGGGGAGCTTATGGGATGGCGCATCATCCGTCCATCCACAAATACTTTCAACTTATTCGCCGAAACTACATATCGGATTTCGATGAAACTTTACCACAACGTTCATCACCGTGTATGTACCAAAGCTTGTTCATGGCATTAAAATAAATAAATAATTTACTTTTTTAATTTTTTTAAATAAACTGGCCCCAAGGGGGTACATGGGGATTGACCCCCAAAATAGGTATTTGCTTTCTTCTCAGAAACTCAGCTTCATCCTTGGAGATTCCAACAATCTTAAAGGTCTTGGTTTGCACAGCATCAAGCTGAGCAAGATGCGAGGAAGGGGAGCCAGCACAGAGGAGCGAGGAATACTCTATGAAGCCGAGGATGAAGGCCTTGTTGGTGGATTGGAGTTCCGGCGTGCTACGGAAGGACTTTTTATGACGGAGGATGCCCAGCCGGCGGCTGGCTTTGGAGGCCAACTTTGAAATGTGGTTTGCCCAAGAAATATCATGGCTGATGGTGGTACCCAAGAATTTGAATGACTTCTTCTTGTGCATGGCAACTTGGCTGCTGGGTTGCGATCATTTTGTTGGGGCACGGCTGTGCCCCTATACCAGAACATTGGTACTCATTTTGCCAACCTCAGAAGGATGACAGGCTGAGTCAACCCCACCTAGTGTTAATTCGGCAGCCAATTGGGCTCGAACTCAGGACCCTGAGATCCCAAGCCAGCTGCCCAAACCGCTAAGCCCACACCAGGCAATAATTTGATTGACTGAACTTCCTCAATAGGATTGTTAAGAAAGTAGATATGAGGGTTTACCAGACGGTCCAGTTTGAGAGAGATAGTGAGAGTGTGACATTTGTCAGGATTGAAAAATGTATTGCAAGCGTTTGACCAGCGAGTGATTTTGTCAAGGTCTGAAGAATGAGGGATGTCACAGCAGAGGGTGGACTCATCAGCAAATCAATAAAGAGGATTTTCCAGTCAGGAGAGATTATTGATGAAGATCAGGAAAAGCACTGGGCCCAGAATACTGCCTTGGAGCACTCTAGCCTTGACAGGAGAGGAGCTGAAGGGATTCCATTAATTGCCACGCGTTAACTGTCCGAAGACTTCTACTCTCAGCCATGTGGGGAATTGGCCTTGGATGCTATCGGAAGAGAGTTTGGAGAGCAAGGCAAGATGCCAGATTGTATCAAAAGCACAAGATACATCCAGAGAGACGGCCCTGATCTCATGTCTGACATTGAGGGCCTCCATCCATTATTGGGTGAGTAGAAGCAGCACATCCAAGGGTCTGAAACCAGATTAGTGCTCTGAGATGAGGTTGTTGGAGAAAAGGAAATATTTCGTATCAACTGCGCTGATAGATTCTAAAAAAAGAGGAAACAAAAATCGTGACATGGGGAATAAATAAGAACAACTTAGTGGTGTGGGGGTCAGTGGATAGCAGGTAGGTGCAAGATCATAAACAACACTGTTTGCTTAGTAGAGGTGATTTTAACACTGCAACACACCCTTTGCACGTTTTGTATCCATCCATCCATCCATTGGGATTGGGACCATACTCTGTGCAGAGCGTTGGTGCTGCTTAAGCAGTCTCCTTGGCTATTGGGCACAATTCTGGACGGGTCGCCACTCCGACACAGTATACCAGCAAGCTGGCACTCATTTTGCCGACCTCAGGATGACAGGCTGAGTCAACCCTACCTGGTATTAATTCAACAGCTGAGTGGGATTTGAACTCAGGATCCTAAGATCCCAAGCCAGCCATCCTAACCATTCAGCCAACACCAGGCATATGTTTTGTATGCAGCTAACAATTCTAAAGTTCACAATTTTAACGCGCAATTACACTTGCATTAACCAAACCAACGCTTGGAGTGCCACCTCAGTGTTGTTCTTGCGTAACAAGTTAATACTAAAGATACTCTTCCTCTGCACCCATGAGATGTCCGCTGAACAGGAGTGACTTCCTGGCTTGCTGAAAACCGCACAAACCTTTTTGAAACCACCCAAAATCAGTGCATGCCAATAATTTAATCACACCATCATTTAAATCTTCCGGTATTCCTTGAGTTTTGTGTGTATATAATGGAGTAATGTACAACAGTTTTAAGATTTTAACTCTTAAAGCACGCATGAACATTTTCCTCGCACCATATTTCGATACACAGACACAAGGCTCGATATGTTGGCGTTTTCACTGCAGCTCGGACTGGTGCTGGCACAGAAAAGTTCTGGGTCACATATCGTGGATGCAGTACAAGCAAATACAGCATGTATAATCGCTCATTCTTAATAGGGTCTAACGTTCATGGAATACCTGTCACACAAATGCAGAGAAATCAAACATTGGACCCAATGCTTTTTCTAAAACGGCCAGTGACCTAAAGGGGAAGTATTGCAACTCCCCAGTACACTCTGTGTGGCGGCGATGAAATCTCTCTCCGCAGAGAACGGGGCACTTTTTGGAGATCCTCTCCTAACCCGTTGGGACGCCAACCCACTGGCTTTGCCCGTACTCTGTCCTTTAAATGCTGAGTGTCGAGCAGGGAAGCAGCAAATACATTTTTTTTAATCTTTGGTACGACTCTGCTCGAGTCGGAATCTAACCGCCGACCCCAGAGTAAGAGCGGATGCTCTAACCATGACGCCACCACGTCTATCAAGATCTGTTGCAACTATAAAGCCACTCCGTAAAACAACGAACAAAACTTTTCATATTTATTGTATTCAAATTAACACAAGCAAACAGTTTTTGAAGCTACGACCATACAGGAGAATGGGCAGAAAAGTGAAAACGAAAAGGAATCGTCATGAAAATCCAATGGGCGTGAAAACCCCGTGTTTCAAATACCTCGCATGTGAAGGCAGATCAAGAAACCCAAACTGCGACGATAATTTGACTGGAATCGCACCTGTGTTTTCTGCGGTGAAAAATCGCTAAGATCTTGTTTCAGCATGCAAACAATCAAATGATGAAAGAGCAAGTCATTGTTTAAAAAAAACAAAACTCAAAATACTTGTAACATGTGCATAACTAACCGACACCAGACCACAACAAGGCAAAGTAGACTGCCTCGTGTAGTCGATGTTGTATTACAGACTTGAATGGGGTGTTTAATTTAAAACATTCAAAACAATAAAATTTTAAAAACTGAAGAAAAAAGAAAAAAAAGAACAGCAACCACCAACCAACAAACCCGAAGGATCCAATTTGGTCGACGTGTAAAATACATTCCCGGATTTTCAATCGTTTTCCTGATTAATGGAGCTTCTTGGTTGGTGGAGGGGACAAGAAAATAAACAGCAAAGAAAACAAAAACAAACATTCAGCTGAAGTGCAGCCAGTCCGACACCTTTATTAAAAGTACAGGTATTCACCATGCCGCTGGACAGGACACGAAATACGAGAAAAGGATACAAAGAACGGTGAGGCCGATGCCTCGTCCGTAATGACACCAAGAACGTCAAACTAAGGAACAGAAGGCAGAACTTGCTCGGCTCATCTACCTCCAGCTCTGACCTTCACATCCCTTACTTCACACGGAGGGTATCTGTTGTGGAAAGTACTGTACAAAGTTGGCCGTTCCAGAGTTTGGATTCACAGCGAGAGGTCCAAAATGTCCGACGTATAAATCAGCGCAAAAACAACTACAAAAAGTAATCGAGCTCGCTGCGAACGAAGGGGTTCTTGTCGTCGTTTGGGATGCGTGCGTAGTGAGATATGAGAGCGTCCTGTGAGCCGATGTAAATGTTGTTGTAGATCTTCCAGTAGACGTCGCGCACCTTCCGCGCGGGGTGGAACAGACCCTAAAAAGGCCGAAGGGAAGGCACGTTATGGGGTTTGGCAATCACGGGCCCTCAAAACGAGTCAACATAACCAAGCAAAGCAAGAAATAAGCATGGCCATAAGCTACATGACAAAAATAATTTACAAACGGGATTTCGTGTATATTACTACACCTACTGGTACGATACACACCTGTAAGGAGTACTGCAGAAGGCGACAGGATCCCAGCGCCACGCGAAGACCCTCCAGGGCACCCATCACGGCCTGTATAAGATGTGGCGACGTCTCGAATATGTTTGGCCAAACGTAGTTCATGAGGTGGTTTAAAGCGTCCTCACAACCAAAGCCGTAAACACCCAGTGACATGTGCTGCACCACTGAGCTGGCAGTCTGCCGATGGACCAGGTCTCTGTCGAGCAACATCACATAGTTGGACCTCACAATTCTCCAACAACCGAGTGAGTCATTGGCACAGTAGTGAACCACAAACAATGAAAAGCCATTTTGAAACCCCGTTTACATAATGAAAGAGAGATGAGAGATGAAAAGGTACATGGTGCATGACATTAAGAACCCCAAGAGGGTGTCGTGCCCACACAATGCCCGAGCATAACGAACCGGTCCATGAGAGCATCTTCCAGCAGTGGAGTCACGGCGTATATATAATCTTTCCCCATCTCCCCGATGTACTCAAAAAGGAAGGAAAGAGACTTCAACACGCCATTCTGAACGTTCAGCTCGGGTACACGGTACTCGTTCATGAGTGCAGGCAGCACGGTGAAAGGGGAGCACGTTTCCGCAACGATGGCTATTGCGACCGTTGTACACACACGGTTCTGTCGCTCCTGCACCTTCAGGTTGTTGAGCAGCGTGGCGAGGACATCATGGGGCCTGCACAAAAGAAATGTGCGCAAACGTTTTGAACCACCACCTCCTGGACAAGTCAGGCAGAGAAAGCTCACACGAGGTTCAACATTTGCAAAGGGGTCCTTTAATGTGCAACAATTAATGGTTTACAAACGACTCACCCGATGGCCTTGGCAATGTAGCCAAAAGTATTGACCGTTGCTCGCCTGATGGCCTTCTTGTGTGCCTTAAGTAGTTCGAGCAGCTCGAAGCAAATTCGCATCCATTCACGAGCAGATACGTACTCAGCACCCCTGGGAAAAGGAATTAATCACCATGGCAATGGGTCAATCATTAGAATGTTGACCAAGGCACAGACCTCTCCCACAGACAGAGGCAGACAATGAGTCAAATGCCAGGACACACACACACACACACACACACACACACACACACACACACACACACACACACACACACACACACACACCTGTCGGCAATGCGCCCGACCAGATCGATGCAGTTCTCTTGGACCTTCTCGTGACGGTTCTTGAGAATGGGTGTGAGGCGCGGTAGGAGATCCTTGATGGGCGGTGTCATCTTGTGCATTCCTAAAAATGCAATAAACAGAGAGGTTACAAAGTACCTGGGCTAAGGGATCAACAGAGTGACATCAGCTACGAGGGTCAAATTCCCATCACAGTGTACAAAAGGTCCAGATTTTATGACGAGCATACCAATGACATTGACGATACTCTTGAGAGCTCCGAGTATGCTGCCGAGAACCTCTGGATATTCCTCTCCGAGGTACTCGTACAAGACCACGCCCAAGTGACCCATCAGCTTTTCCTAAACGCACAGTTACAGTTCGTCTCAGCAAAATTACAAACGAAGTCCCGAGTAATTACTCGGATCTAACACAAACGTGGATCGCTCATGATCGACATGTATTCCCGATTGCCGTGAGCAGGACATTTGGTAAAATAAAATGAAGCAAAAACCCACCTCCTGACAGGTCTTCATGACGACGGCAATCCGCGAGATAAGGTCGGCAGCCTGTTGGCGCACCTTTGCTGCCTTGTTGTTAAGGCGCCACAACACAGTACCGCAAATCTGTGGCAGGTAGGGCTTGACCCGCTTTGCCAAGGCGTTCACCACCGTGCCAAAGCCGTTCAACATCACCGAGTCCTGCAACAAATGCGCATGGAGGGACTGAGCAACCTTTCTTGTCAGCAAGCCCATCAAATCGCAAAAATTACACCAAACCAACCGTTGGTGCGGCACGCATTTATAGGGGAGAAAGTACACACCTCCGTGGTTTGTTCCTGGAAGGCATACAGGATTCCGTCGATGAGCTGCTCCTCCAACTTGTGGTCAATGTCTGCAGCACCCAGATTCCCCATGATCTTCTCGATGGTTTCCATCACCATCTTGCGGTACTGCTCGGCCTCGTCTTTCAGGTCATCCACAATTCGCTGCACAATCTCCGCAGCTCCGACCTTGTTGGCCAGCTCCACAGTGGTGTCTACGAGCTATGAAAAATGATTGTGGCAAAATGTCAGAATATGTTTGGGATGCAAAAGGGTTATTCTGCGTAGGAGCCAAAAAAAAAAACAACTTTAAACTCCATTTTGAAGCCCTCAGCAGCTCAAAACTCCCCCTTCTTATTCTTACGTATGACAGCTTGGTTGCCGGGTAGCTATCATTTTGTTGGGGCACAACTACGCCGCGGATGCTGTGCCCCTATACCAGTACACTGGTACTCATTTCGCCGACCTCGGAAGGATGACGGGCTGAGTAAACCCCACCTGGTGTTAATTCAGCGGTAAAAAAGGGCTCAAAATCGGGACCCTAAGATCCCAAGCCAGCCACCCTGACCGCTAAGCAAATTCCCCTTCAAACATCAGCATGAAGAGCACCCAAGATTGACCAGGTAATAGTGCACAGTACAGCCAGACACACACCTGGCGGTAATTTCGACGGTCCAGGGCCATTCGGTGCTGCCAGAAATGTTTGAAAAAGGGAGGCAGGATCTCAGTCTTGATATAATTTGGTTCGACGCCATCTGTACCGCAACACTGCTTCACCACCTGCACAGGTACGAACACAACGCTCATGCCAATAGTCACATCAAATGCAGGCCTCAAATGCCCGAGCCCTCATGTATCCGCGGCACTGTCCCACGACCATTCTGTTTATGGGTACCGGCCCAAATGTTTGCTCAATGCCAAAAATTGTTCAACATTTCCTGAGAACCACGAACCATTGGTGAACAAAAATCGCAAATGCTTTACCTTGAGGACAATTTTTTTCATCTCTTCATCGGGTGACTGGAACTCTCGAATGAGGATAAGCATCACCTCACGGGTATAGTAATTGGCGTATTCGGCATCCATCAGTGGGATCAGATAACCAATGGCTTTCAGGAAGGCGGCCAGACCCTGCACACACATTCACGATACAGGTATCGCAACTGCAACACACAGGTGGTCTGGTGACAAACCCTTAATGGGTGCAGCACGGTCACTCAGCACAGAGTTAAATGAAAGTGTACAGTAGAGAGAACGGGATGTTGAAGAAAAACAATCATTGTAGGACCGGTGCATGACTTTAGTGCAAGATGCAAAGCTCACTTTTCCACGATGCTGCCGGATACCCTTCCACAGCGGCTTGAGGACCGAGTCAAACGACTCGATTCCGTAAGGAGTCGCAGCCTCTGCCAGAGCCGCGAGAGCCAGGGCAGTAATCGTGCGCACCTTCTGCTGCTCGTCCACAAGTCCTGCATGTACGCAATTGACATGAGAGAACGTGGAACTATGTACTGGAACATTCTCCAATGGGAAGCAACATAAAATGTACGGAAACACAGACGACCAAATACCATGTTCGATGATCTCAACCAAACTGCGCAAATGCGGAAGAATGGCGCAGCCCATGAGGATGGAGATCTGCTGCACGATCTTTATGCCGGTGTGCCGGGCCTGCCACGACTTCTTGCTCTTGCACACTGCTTTAAGGAAGGGCAACAGCGATGGGATGCCCAGCGCCGAAGCCACCACGGCAAAGGCTCGAGCTGTCGTGTTCCTTACGTACTCGTCCATGTTGTCGATGTCCGGGCGCATGGTCGAGATCATGGTGGCCAATCCAGCGGCCTGACAATGTCAGGATAAGGCAATATTGTAATTCAGCACTGCCATCAAAACATGCTAGCAACTCGACACATAATAGTTTCATAAGGAAAACAAAGCAGTTTGCTAATCAGTTAAAGCAAAAACTGCCAAAAAACAAACCTTAGCCAGGTTCGAGATGATCTCTCTTCCCTCCACGCGGGCATAGTAATCTTCATCAATCAGAAGAGGCTCAATGACTACCAGGATCTAGGAAAAGGAAGGGAAATATGATGAAGTTTTTGTAATTCTCGATTGAAAAAAAACAAAACCCTTTTTATGAGCAGTTTCACAAGCAGCAGCTCACCTTGTGCACGTATGGCCGCACGAGATCATCGAGCTTATAGAGGATGCGATCGATGACCTTGACAAGGAGATGCCGTTCCTGGTCTTCGAGGGTCGGAGACATGAGCAGCGGCAGGATCTGGTTAAAAAGAGGTCCGGCGCCAAACTCCCGCGCCTTGTCTGTGATGTGACGAAGTGCTGCCTGCCGGAGTAAAAGGAGGGGGGGAAGGAGGTGCAAGATCAGTGTCAACCGCCCGGTCGTAACCAAAATGGACAAACCTCAACAGTCATCGTTCTCTGTAAAATCCCACGGGTAGTTTACTCACTCGGGATGTAAATGAATACCATAGTGTCAAAATATCGCGACGACACAATAACTCTCACGATGATGTTGTTCACAATAACAGGAAGCACTTTGGAGACGAGTTCAGAGCAAGAGTTAACAAATAAAAACCGACTATTCATAGAACTAATGTCGTCATGTGAAATTATCATTTTCAAAACCATACTTCGGCCTGCGAGTGAATCCAGGATATTTTTCCCCCCAATCCATTTTCCCTGTTAACAAGAAAACCTCAACCATAGCTATTCCCAAATAAAAGGAGTTTTGAGAACGTAGAGGCGGTTGGTCATGTGGAAGGGAAAACCAATCCGAATAGATTGTTCATTTTTCTTCATACGAGCACTAGACATTGGTATTTGAACATTTCTGGATGGGGAGCCTTTCCAGCCACATCGTGTAGATGGCGGCGGCCTTGTGTTTCGAAAGACATGATGAGGACAAGCAAGTACGTACCATATGCACATGATGAAAAGTAGATGCATGTGTTATGATCATGGTATCCATGTACACTATTAAAGGACTGGAAACAATGGAGTCGAAACCTCCAAATGCATTTTTGAGCATCAAAGGCCTCTCAGCTGATGGGGGGCCTGGGCACTCCCATGTCCCCTGGCTTAACAGCTATAACCTCACCTCGCTCAGCAGACACCTTTTTATATTTTGGAGATGCCTACTCTCACTTCAATGGGAAAACCTGTTATTTAAAAAAATAAAAAATAAAAAGATTTGCAAGCACACCAGTAGGCCACTTGATTTTCAAATAAGTTTACCTTTCTCATTGGTGGTGTGCCATTCTTCACTTTCAGCAACAGTTTCATGATTTTCCTCTCTTTCTGCTCTTCTGAGGACAATGTCGATTCATCTACCTCCACCTGTTTGTTGGAAAGTTGGGGGGGGGGGGGTGAGAAGTCAAAAGACTGCATACGTACTTGCCGAAGGCCTTGCGGCTTTCCAGGAAGAATCAGTGCGATAATGTGATCAACAAGCTTCACCCACCAGGAGCTTGTCAAAGTACTGCATGTCGTCAGGCTTGAGGAAGGGCAGGTTCCCAGATGGTTGGTCATTGGCAGTCTTGGCGGAGCGTTCCTCAGTTTGAATGTGGAAACCCGTGAGGCCCCCGATCGGGGTGGGAGTCGAGGTGAGTTTGCGCGCCGGGGTACGGATCGGCACGTATCCAGCAGGAGGTTGCAGGATCTGCAAGAGGATGGGACCACGCCGGTTATGGGATCTGTCCGTGCATTGCATTCAGTCAGAATGTTGGGGAATTTCTTTGATTCTTCAATGATTTTGTATAAGAAAATTAAGTGAACTCAAAACACCCCTACAATGCACATCCAGAGAATTACCTTGTACCCTTCTGGAAACATCGCATCAAGTTCTTCATCTGAGAGGGGTCGGTTTCGCTCATCAATCTCACGTTCCCATCGCCAGGCCTGCAGCTGCTCTGGGGTCATACTCATAAGGTGGCCTGGAGGCAAAAAAAAAAAAATGCACACAATACACATAACCATCTACCAGATGATATCCATTTAACAGAGATCTGTGACAGTACAAAAAATAAATACATAAAAAAGGGTAATTATGGTTATAAGATGGAAGGTTGGAGCAGATATTTAAATTGTATTTGTACCAAGAGTCAAAGCTTACAAAGCACCCATACCTGGTGTGGGTGTAGCCATTCCCATGGCAGGGGTTCCTTTTGGTGTGATCCCACTAGGGGTCAGCACCGGAGTGTTTCCACCGATCTGGCTAGCCGGAGTCTCATCCCAGCGAGACTTGCGCTTTGCACTGCCAGGGGTGGGCGTTTCTCCAGGACCCTCACCCCCACGGTCAGTGCGTGGGGTTTCCGCCCACCCACTGCCATGCCCAGGCGTCTCTGTTGGAAAGGATAAAAAAGAAAAGGTGGGGGAAAAAAAAAGGTAACAGTTCAGTTCCTTTCTTCATATTGTAAAACACAAATCTGAGATTTACATCACAGCAGCATTTTAAACTATACCAGTTAAGGTTACAACACGCGGGGCCTCACCCCTTTCTGTGCGTGGCGTTTCATCCCAGCGATTGCGTCTCGCACTCGGAGTGGATCCACTGTGGCCTGGGGTTGCGTGGCCTGGGGTATCACGACCCGGAGTCACAGAACCTGCCGGGGTGTGGCTTGGCGTTGGCTCCCACATGCGGGAGCTTGGCGTGTTACCAGGGGTCTCACTGCCCTTCGGACGACCTGGGGTCTCATCCCAGCGGCTATGTGAAGGTGTGTGCCCAGGAGTGTGCCCAGGAGTATGCCCCGGAGTATGTGGTCCGGGAGTGTGGCCGGGAGTGTGGCCGGGAGTGTGGCCGGGAGTATGCGGTCCGGGAGTATGACCAGGGGTGTGTCCAGGGGTATGGCTTGGAGTATGGCTTGGGGTGTGGCTTGGGGTCTGCAGGTTGGCAAAAAGAATAAAGCAACAACAAAATAAAAAGAGATAGTTGCTAGTTCCAGGAACGACCAAGCAATCTGCATTGGTGGCACGAGCATAAAAACAAAAGAATAGAACAGTTTAGGTTGTCCAGCAAGAAAAACATTGACATTTCTGGCACAAGTCTTCCTCCCAATGAGATAGAATTTATCATCTACTGTGTTAGTGACGTCACTTTATTGATTTATTTGTATGCAGCCTGTGGCTGATTGGCTGCATCATGTTTTGGGGACACAGCTATGCCGCTGATGCAATGCCCACTGTTACCAATAAGTAAGCTGGTACTCATTTTGCCGACCTCAGAAGAATGACGACAGGCTGAGTCGACCCACCTGGTGTTAATTCAATGCCCAACAGGGACGTGAACGAAAGACCCTAAGATCTTAAGCCAGCACTCTCAACCGTTAAGCCAACACCGGGCTTAGTGATGTCACCAATAACCTCAGTGCTATCATACGGTGGATGTTCAGTCACCTGCTCTACCCCACGCTACAAAAGGGTAAAATAAAAGTGTGTGAGAGTGTGAGTGTGTGTGTGTGTGTGCGTTCGTGTGTGTTCGTTCAATCCCACGCTACAGTAATGGAAATTCACGGGCACAAAAAAAAAAGTGTGCCTGTGCGAATCTTCAGTCTCGCACTATGGTGCAGTCATAATCCATGGGCAAAAACAAATTAGAAAAAGTGTGTGTGGTGTGTGTGGTGTGTTTTCATTCCCGCGCTATGCTACATTGGTAATTCACGGGTTTAAAAAAACAACAAAAAACAGTCATAGACTGGTACTTAAGAAATCGTCACATTGACCTCTGACCTTGTCTAATAAAAGCTGCTCTAGAGAAGGTAGCGACGCAAACCAGAAGTTTCTACGATGATTCTGTACCAAAACATCAAAAATCGTAACGTCGACCGAAGCAAAAATCTCCATTTCTCCACGCAATTATTTAATATTATTTTATCAAAGTCACAAAACGTAATATTCGGCCATCCACACACAATCTTTACATAATCCGACGGCTAGCGAGTCAGGCATGCGACGATAACCTTTATTGGGATAAAAAAATGACTTTTAAACACCATCTTTATCGAAAACACCGTCAGCGCGCACACGGAAAACCTTTACGTGATCAACGACGCCTCTGCTCGAGCGCGCTGCACCACGTGACGAGCTGTGACGCGGCGAGTGAAATATTTTTTATACAATCTTAAAACGTCTCCAAAACATCCGATTTTACCAGAATTTCGACAACCGAGTTTTAAGCGTCCAAAGCGATCGCAAAAACCCAAGACAAAATTAAAATCGAAGTTAAAACTAACTCGTAACGTCGACCGAAGAGAAAAAACCCATTTCTCCACATGAATTTACGGAATTATGTTTGACTTCACTGTGACCTTGACCTTTGACCGATTTGACCAAAATCTAATCAGCGCCAGCCATCACCCTCCTGAACCACGTGGTGTAATTTGACAATGGTAGCTTCTTCCGTTCTCGAGTTATCGTGCCTACAAACAAACACAACAACAACACACAAACACACAAACAAACACACAAACAGAGGACGGAAGTCATCAATATACTTACGAAATCTAAAGATTTCGTAAGTAACAAGCAGTCAAGACTGGTACTTACGAAATCGTCAACTTGACCTCTGACCTTGTCTAATAAAAGCTGTCTCGGAGAAGGTAGCGACGCAAACCAGAAGTTTCTACGATGATTCTGTACCAAACCATCATAAATCGAATGTTTGACCTCACTGTGACCTCGACCTTTGACCGATTTTGACCAAAATCTAATCAGCACTAGCCATCACCTCCTGAATCACGTGGTGTAATTTGACATTGGTAGCTTCTTCCGTTCTCGGAGTTATCGTGCCTACAAACAAACACACAAATAAACAATGTCACCGCGTAGGGTGATCCGTATCTTGCCAAAAGGTGACCACGTGTGACTTCTTTAAGGTCACACTGAGGTGAACAGAGCTGCTATCCACCAGGAGCGACTCCTTGAGGAATATCTGCCTACGAGAGATTCCGATGAGAATCGTTCTACAGAGTAACCATGAAAAATTATGCGTTTGCCTCATAACGTCACCAAATCACGTCATAATGTCTCAAGCTTGATATATCTAGAAAGCACTCATCGAGGTGTTCAATTTGAGGTACTACACGATATGGTTCCTAAAACTTGAAATTTGACCTTGGGTCAAATATGTTTGACCTCAGGCGCTAACCATGAAGGTCAAGGCCAATCGCCACCAAAAAACTAATCAGCTGAATGCCAGACCGATGAACTATATTCCATGAAGTTTGAAGATGATCCGATCAAAATTACTCCAAAAAAATAGGTTTCGTCGACTCCCCTGATTTGCGACAAAGTGACCTTGACCTTGACCTTGACTTCTTCAAAATTTTATGCGCTGAAAGGGACCTCTATAGGCCTCTGATATGCGAAGTTACAAAAATTTCCAATGAAAACTGTGCTCTGCAGAGTGATTTACGTGATTACAGATTAAAAAAAAAAAAAATACAACAACAAAAAAACACATGAAGGTCAAGGCCAATCGCCACCAAAAATTAATCAGCTGAGCGCCAGACCATGAACTATATTCCCATGAAGTTTGAAGACGATCCGATCAAAATTACTCAAAAAAATAAGGGTTTTGTCGATTCCCCTGATTTGCGACAGTGACCTTGACCTTTGACCTTGACCTTCAAAATTTTATGGCCTGAAAGGGACCTCCATAGGCCTCTGATATGCGAAGTTATAAAAATTTCCAATGAAAACTGTGGTCTGCAGAATTTTTTTTTCGTGATTACAGACAAACAAAAAAAAAAAAATAAAAAAAATAAACATATCAGACTGACTAACATATCTTGCAAAATTCGTTTTGGCAAGATAACAAATACACAAACAGATGAGGGAAGTCATCAATATACTTACAAAATCTTTAGATTTCGTAAGTAACAAAAAAAAAGTGTGTGTGTGTTGTGTGTTTTCATTCATTCCTGTGCTACGCTATATTGGTGATTCACCAGTTAAAAAACAAAAACAAAAAAAAGTGCGCACGGACGCTCCGCTATGCCGGTATTGATTTTTTCCCAATTTTGATATACCAGTGGGCTCATACTGGTATATTCCAGTCCATCGATACTTTGAAAAAAATTTTTTTTAAAGCTGGCATTCATTTTGCTGACCTCAGAAGTATGACAAGCAGAGTCAACCCCACCTGGTATTAATTCAACAGCCGAGTGGGATTTAAACTCTGGATCTTCAGATCCCAAGCCCACCACCATAACCATTAAGCAAACACCAAGCATGGCCTTCTCCCAATCATCAGCAAGGTCGTGGAATCCATCATCACTTCAGACATTAAATCCTTCCTCTTCTCCAATGGCTTGATTTCCAATCATCAATTTGGATTCAGCCAGGTCACTCTACCCTGGATATGCTGTTTCTGCTCTCCCAACAATGGATGGAGGGTCCTCAATACCAGACATGAAATCAGAGCCATCTCCCTAGACATATCGCGTCCTTTTCACACGGTCTGGCACCCTGCCCTGCTCACCAAACTCTCTTCCTCTGGTATCCAAGGCCATCTCCACTCATGGCTCGCAGACTTCCTCTCCTGTCGCAGTCAACGTGTGGCCCGAAATGGAGTCTTGCATCCCCTCTTCCTGTCCAGGCTGGAGTTCCTCAAGGTAGCGTTTTGGGCCCTGTTCTTTTTTGTTTTCATCAATGATCTCTCCGACTCTCTGGAAATCCTCTTTATCACTTTGCTGATGACTCAACCCTCTGCTGTGCCATCTGTCATCCCTCAGACCGGCAAGCAGCAGCTTCTTCGCTCACTGCAGATCTGGGTAAAATCACAAACTGGTCCAACACGTGGACATGTCTTTCAATCCTGACAAATCTCACAATCTCACTAGGTCTTTGAGAGAGGACTGTTTGGACGTGCAATGCAATGTCCTCCATCGTGCAATGTCCTTCCTTGGCACACCTGAGCTCCGGACCACATACAAGGCTTTCGTCCACAGTCCGATAGAGTACTGCTCTTCCCTCTGGGCTGGTGCTCCTGCCTCCCACCTTTCTCGGCTTCACGCTGTGGAAACCAAGGCTTTTAGGATCATTGGCATCTCCTGCGATGAGACTGAGTCTTTGGGTCTCTCACTCTCTTACATTTTCTTTCCGTCTTCTAGGTAGTCTTTCTGTCATCTTCAGTCTCCTCTCTGGCCTCCTCCCCCCCAACCCCGCTCTGTCTGTCTGAGGACAGTTATTTCCATAATTACAGGTTCAGAAAAGACCCATCCCCTGGTCTGGTGGGATTCTAACCATTTGATGTGTTGGAGAAGGGGAGAGAATAGGTTCCCTTTTTTTCCTATGGGATAACCTTGTCGTTTGGTTGAGAATGTGCATTTGAGAATGAAGCATTAGAATGGGAATTTGAGTCCGTGTGTCGGAAATTGAGGGTTTGGGAATGAGGCTTGAAGAAAAACGAAGGTTTAGGAATGAGGAAGAGTACAATAGGGAAGGTTCCACATACAATCATTGACCCCATAATGGCGGATCGTACAGATTCCGCATTTTCTCCTCGAGCCAACCGATCTAACAAGTTGATATTTTCGTCCAATGTCATCACCTTTCTCTACCTTTTGGTACAACTAACTTTGTCCATCGCTTTACATGTTGGCTCATTAAAAATGGTGTTTGCGAGAAACACAAGGCTTGTTGCGGGAGGGAATGGTGCATGCACGGGACTCAAACGACTCATCTCAACTCAAAAACCACGATCGGTCGAAAGGAAATACCTTGACAACGAAATTGGAACACAATAGGTCGCCCACGATTGTTCGAAGCCTGTGATTGGTCAAAACCCACGATATTAGAGCGTTTAATTCATTTTCATAAAAGCTCGTCAAAAATGAAGGGTTGGAATTATTTTATTCGAAATATTCAAGGAGACTGGAAGATATGATGTTTCGTACCAGGAAAAAGTGTTATTGTAAACCACTACATGGACAGATGTGAGCCTATTTCCTTTATCTTCTGGGACATTTCGTTTTGACGGTACAGCCTGGTGAGCATGCCAAACTCTCAACCCTCCGCCGTGCGTCAGGTGTGCTTTTTGGTTCGCGGGTGCCAGCAGTGACCACTATTTTCATTGTGTCTGTCTGTCTGTTTGTGACTCTCTCCAGAGCATAGCTCCGTGACGTTTGATGCGATCTTGATGAAACTTGGACACAAGCTAGATAGCATGGTCTAGTTGTGTCTTTTTGTATGAGGGGCGTCCACGCCCCTTGTGGGCGAGCCACGCCCACTTGAACTTTTTTCTCGATTTTTTTCTCGCAATTTCATTTCCTAGAAGCTGTTGCGTTATGTCCATAGGTACAACATATAAAAAATCCGATTTGATTTGGTCAATTTTGACGAAGAGATAGGTTTTACGGTAGGGCTTCCTCAATAATACCCGCGAACCATCGTCGCCTCCCAGCTTGTTATTTTTTAAAAAAAACTCTTCTGTAAAATTGCCCTTGAGGCCCGGTGCAAGTCAATATTGCAAAATAAAAATAATTTGAGTGTTTTTTGTTTAAATCCTGAAAAATAGGCCGTAGTGAACACATAGTCGTGTTAGAAGATTGGCTTTTAAAACCCTACTCAAATCGTCCTTATGAAGGGGGACAGGGTAATGCACATTGTTTTATAATCGGTAGATATATGTACTGTGTAGGTAATCTCTCGAAGGGTTTTAATAAACAAACAAAAAAAGCTGGGTAAATTATTTGTCCGTATGTTACGTTACACGACGGTGTTCCTGTTCCCATTTATCCCTAACGTCTTAAGCTTGCACGACACCGTTTTGCTGAAAGCGGCGTTTTCCAGGAAGCGAAGCCCCGCATTGGATGAGGATTTACTGTACATGGAATTTGTTCGTCATTCTCAAGTTTTGTGTTTTGCAAAACAAAATTTTGTCTTTTGATTAAACGGACACGGCTGAGATGATGTTCCACAAGAAAAATGGGATAGCTATGAGCCGTGAGGAAGTGACGTATTTCATTGTTCTTTCATATAAATTCAAAATTGTTTCCGTAATGAAAACTTTTTAATGTTTGGAGAAGGAAGACCGATGAAGAAGGCCAATGCCCGAAACGTCAGCACTTCCACAATTATTTATTTATTGTTTTGGAAGGGGGGGGGGGCGGTTTGGGGCATGGTGTACAGCAATGTTATAGGCAGTGAAGGATATTCGTAGTCTGGAGCATTCAGGATGGAGAGACGACCCAAATTCTCTTCCTGTAAACGTGTATTGCAGGTCAAACTGAAATACATCAATTGTGGGAGCAGGAACCCATCCCTAAAGTCAGGTTTTCCCTAGTAGCATCAAATTTAAGACACGTTACCTCAGCCTGGTCCCAACTGGACATCTTCTTCTTGGGCGTGGCATTAGGGGTGTGATCGGGCTGGCTTTGATCCCAGCGGCGTTTTCGCTCTTTCGGTATGGCTGCAGTCGCGCCATTGACTACCTTTAACTCACCGGCCTTTGCTTTCTCTGCCAATTGCTGTCGGATTTCCCTCTGAAAAGCGAGATGGGAAACAAACACGTCATTGGAAAATGACGTCAACAAGTAACAATAAATAAATAAATAAATCAAAACATCATTCATTGACCTTCAGCGATGCCATTAGAAAGACTATATGATTGAAGGATTAATACCAGGCACACAACTTGGACTGCCACAATTACGATTCATTTGTTGAGAAAAATAATGGCTCAGGAAGCATGCCTCACCTCCTCCTTGGATAAGTGCTGCTCTCGCATGACATCCGTATACGAGCGAGCGGTCACCTTTGGGTCTGGTGTCTTTCCACCTGCAAAACCGGGCACATGCCGCACGATGTCCATTAACATCTCGCCCCCTCACAACAGCCCCCACCATGCGGCTGGCACCCTGCCTTCGCTCATGAAGCAGAGACCATAGTGCCAACTCCTAAGACTTCTGGCCAAAGCTGTCTACGCGAATCACGACTTCGAAGCATCTGTTATGCTTTCATGATAAAATGCTGCTTCACAATTTACTCAGCACAACTCCTGCCTATCTGACCGAACAACGGATCTAGCACACTGGCTTATGAGAAGCAATGAGCCATGCCGCATACAGGGGCACAACCAACACAACATGGTCCCCCCTTGATGGGTAGGCCACCCCGTCAGAGGGCAGCTTAGAGTTGGATACGCACGTAGGGAGGGAGTTCAGATCTTCGTCGCACTCCCCTTCAGGCAGCTGAGGACATCCTAGAAAAATCAGCTCCATGTGACATTAGTAACACTTGGGAGGGGGCTGATGAGAGCCTGCCTTTAAAATTGGCATGCATTCCAAAAAGTCTTACCTCCCTGCTGCAAAAGCCAGGCCAAGTCTTACAGCTCGGTACACTACAAGTGCCAATTGCATACAGCTCACAATTTTACAATTTCCTTGCTATCATTTTAGCATTGAAAACGAAAAACCAAGTAAAGAACAAAAAAAAAAAAAGGAAAAAAAAAAAAAGCACCTCCATTCATTTTTTTTAACCGTCTAATCGCTGTTTGCAATGCACCTTTTCGGCCTGGTATGTCAAAGCTGTACCAGCTGCAGGAAAGAAATTGAAGGGCACAGTTAGTATTACTGCCAGAAACTCTCACCCAAACCCTCACCCCCAAAATGTCAACTTTTCTTCAGCCTAAAGCTGGGTGCAGGCTTCCATCAAGTACTAGGAAAACTTTTCAAGTGAGGGGAGGGAGAGAGGGAAGCGGGGGAGGGGGAGGGAGCGCAGAATTTTTTTATAGCGAATTAAACAAAAAACATTTCTCAAGAGGAACAAAAATGTTTGCAGAGAATCATGACTTTGGCTTAAAATGTGCCTTTATAAAAGTGTTGTTCCATTTGAGAGAACCAAAACGTTTATTAACAATCAACCCAAAGTATACGTATCATTATCGAGAAACCTGCAACCACCTCTCCACGACCACAATATACGGACGGAACAGTGCAAACAACCACAGAATGTCAACCAATTGTGTGTTCCCTGTAGCGAGTGAAGTTACGAGCCATCGGGACTGAAACGACGATGTAAATGGCGGCGCCGAGGGCACGGCACGTACCATCGGCAAAAGGGTCAACGCGCTCTGGGGAGATGATAAGCTGGCGTCTCCGAGCACGGTATTCATCCTCGCGGTCCGCGATCCGCGGGGCCCTGTGCTCTGCAAAAGGATCGATCTGTGGGACAGGAAAAGGAAATCAGCGGGTAAATGACAAACGCAGACACAGGAGATGCGGAGAGTTTTTACGATTGCCAAAGACATTGGCGCTGCACGACCGAGTGATCATCTTCTTTCAGATGGAGCACATGGCTGCAGGATCGCATCGTCGGCCGAGGGCGTGGCTGTTCCGCCGATGTAATGCCCTCTGTCGGTTAGGGCAGGGATTTGTAAATTTGGTGAGAGTGCCGGCGATAGCTCGCCTACACTTCGTGAAGGACGCCGTGGGATCTTTAACGTCCACCAACGAACGCCGGCAGACGGCAGCCACGTTCAACGTCCATCCGAGGGACGGCACCCGATTGATGCGATGCTGGGAGAAACATCTGATCCTTGAATAGCACCACAAAAAACAATGCTCTCCATGTTGGAAGAATTCTGTGAAGGTATTTTTTTTTTAATATAAAATACTCTCTGGACTGGTAGCACACCTTGAAAATTGTCTCCCGATGCAACTTACCATCTCAACTGCCTGTGGGATGTCATTGAGCAAGGCAGCAGGTGGGTGGTAAGCCTGCCTCTTGCCTCCCCCAAGCAATGGTGCAGGTCCAATATCATCATCATCCTTTAGAAGAAAAACAAAAACAAAAACAAAATGCAACAACCACATGGATGAAGTAAACACTTGCCATGGTGAAAAAGGTCTTCAGCCGACAATAGGGTTGGACCTTATTCACAATGTGAACACAATGGACGCACCAAACAAAGCATTCAATGTAAATGTAACAAAGTTCAACGGTTTTTGAGGAATACCTCCTCTTGTTCATTGGCAGCGATTGAGGTGACGTAGCCCTTAAAACGGCTGTCACTTCCACCGTAGATTTCCTGGTCATAGTAGCCCGTAGAATCAAGTCCAACTGCAGTTTGCTTGTCTGGCTCCTCGGACAGGATCTTGCGTTTTCCCTGGAGTTCCCTGATCTGTGCATCAATATCTGGGGAATGAGAGAAAAAAAAAAACATTCATCCACTCAGTGAAACTGGCTTCACTCAACATTGATGATAAAATGTTGTGAATTGCAATTAAAATACTGTGCGTGGCTTTCAATACCATGATGTGGGGTCTACAGGTATGCGCACTCGCCTCTGAGCTGCCCAGCCTGGGTTTGAATCCCGACTCGGCTATAAACTGCCATCCTGACATTTCGCATGCATTCCTAGGCGTCAATGTATCCACCGTCCCTCGGAGGAACGTTCAGCCCGGTGTCCTTTCTGCTGGCACTGGTGGCCTTAAAGGTCGCCCTTAAAGATACCACATCACCTTTGGCGAAGAGTAAGCTAGTTATAACAGGCATCCTGAACAAATTACAAATTCCTGCCCAAATCACTGTCAGTGGAACATCAAGCGTGGCCAGCCCGTTTGTGAAAAAAACAACTTTCGCCAGAATAATTTGCAGAGTGAGACACAATGTGGAATAATTGGGGCCATTAAAGTAATATGTTATGGTAGATGTAGTGGAAGTAGTAGTAAAACATGCCATAAATGGAGTGTTTTTAGGTAATTACTCTTGCAGGTCGTATGGGTGCTAACTTACACAAACCCCAAACATGAACAGCAAGCTTAACGAAAATGTCATACAAATGAGAATATTTTTAAAGCATCTGTTGCATAGAGATTTGGGTGGAATTTTCACATCGTCCATAAATAACCCCCCACACTGGCCCCCAGTTGGGTCCATAAATAACCCCACCACCCCTTTTGTATTTTGTACTCAGATCTTCTCCAACATTCCTGCCAACCTCCCTCTCCTCCTTTCCTATCATCATTCCTCATCTCAAATAAAAGTTCCTCCCTTCCCTCTCTCCTCCTCCTCCACCCCTCTCCTCCTTCCATCTCCTACTCCTCCTCCACTCTATCCTCCTCCTCCTCCTCATCATCCTCCACCCCTCTCCTCCTCCTCCTCCTCCTCCACATCTCTTCTCCTCCCTCTCCTCCTGCACCCTCTCCTCTTTCTCCCTCCCCCCTCATCCTCCTTCCTCCTCCCTCTCCCTCATCTCTCTCCTCCCTCGCCCCTCATCCTCTCTCCTCCCCTCCCCCCTCATCCTCTCTCCTCCTCTTCCTCCACCCCCATCATCCTTCCTCCTCCTCCCCCCTCATCCTTTCTCTCCCTCTCATCCTCTCCTCTCCTCCCCCTCACTCCTCCTCTCCCCTCCCCCCTCATCCTCTCCTCTCCCCTCTCCTCTTTCTCCTCCCCCCTCATCTCTCCTTCCTCCTCCTCTCTCTCCTCCCTCCACCCATCCTCTTCCTCCACCCCTATCATCCTTCCTCCTCTCCCCTCATCCTCTTCTCCTCCCTCTCATCCTCTCTCCCTTCCTCTTCCTCCTCCTCCCCCCTCATCCTCTTCTCCTCCCTCTCATACTCTTCCTCCACCCCATCATCCTTCCTCCCCCCTCCTCCCCTCCCCTCATCCTCTCTCCTCCTTCCTCTCCTCCACCACTATCGTCCTTCCTCTCCTCCCCTTCTCCCACTCTCCTCCCTCCCCTTCTCCACCCCTTTCCTTCCTTATCCCCCCCTCTCCTCCTCCCCCTCTCCACTCTCTCCTCCCTCCCTCTCCTACACCCCCTCCTCCATTTCTCCAACCCCTTTCCTCTCCCCCTCCTCTCCTCCCTTCCACATCCTCACCCTCCTCCCTTCTGCACCTCCTCCTCAACGTGGGTACGTAATATATCGAGGCCCTTTTAAGTTGTGAAAATGGAGGCAGGCAAACTTACACTTAAATCGACGTGACATTTACATCATATATTATACACATATTATGATAGTTCGTGTAAGATGACAGAAATTTGTTGTTTTTAATACAAACGGAAAGCTCCAAGGTTTATTGGGCGATCTTTGAGGAAAAAAAAAAAAAAGGAGAAAGAGAAAAGAACAGAAGAAAACAGACCCTATCAGTTTGGAATCGAACCCACATTGGTATAGCTAGTTAAACGAGAATAGTGAATGATGACGGAAAACGGCAAACGGCAAACGGACGTCAAATAAACACAAAACAAATAAATAAATAAACTCGTCACGGCGGCCATTCCATGCGAGTCACGCTAGGCCCTCGAACAAAGCAGCCGTGAAAACAAGCAAGGCGAACGCACACGGACGCCATCACAACGCAACGCTTTCGTCGCTCGTTTCCAAACATTCAACACGTATCCGGTCACTCATTGTTCATAGCCAAGGCTGCACCTGCACTTTCGTTCGGCTTCACGGGGACCTCCATCTTGACAAAGCGCGACGGACGTGAAGTTCCCGGATGTGAGCGAGAGCGGAAATCGTGAGGGTCACGTGACCACGCGACGGACGTGAAGTCCCGGATGTGGAGCGAGAGGCGGAAACCGTGGTCACGTGACGGCCGTGGCTGTTCCCGGATGTGGAGCGAGAGGCGGAAATCGTGAGGTCACGTGACCACGTGACGGCCGTGGCTGTTCCCGGATGTGGAGCGAGAGGCGGAAATCGTGAGGGTCACGTGACCACGTGACGGCCGTGGCTGTTTCCGTATTAGACGGTGGAAATGGAGAAAACGTCACCATTGAATTTACAAAAAAAAAAAAAATTATAATGTTGAACACCGTGAAAAATAAATATATCCCAACACGCCCATCATCCGGTTTAGTACCTGTGTACACAAGGCCGTACCTGGGAGTCACCAAATGTCACCTTCAGCACTGCCCGAAGACACCCGGCTTAACTCGGAGGCCGAGTGACGTCAACCTGCATGTAATTTGATTGCTCACCTAATTAAACCTGAACTATGAATGTGGGAAACAAAAAACATCTCGTGTCCAGTGATGGATCATTTGGGTTAATCAGGAGTTTGGCTCCACTTAAACTCTGATGGAAAATGGGAAAACAAACAAGATACGAGACAGCAGCACTCGGTGGGGAGCATACCTGCACCAGGTGGACACTTTAAGTTTGTATCCACTGAGAGCCTGGATCTCATGGATAGTTGTGTCCCATGATGGCCCCACTCTTCTTCAAGGATTCAACTTCCCCCCTCCCTCCAAGCCCCAACTCCCCCCTCCCTCCACGCCCCAACTCCCCCTCCCTCCAAGCCCCCAACTCCCCCTCCCTCCAAGCCCCAACTCCCCCCCTCCCTCCAAGCCCCCAACTCCCCCCCCCTCCAAGCCCCCAACTCCCCCCCCTCCCTCCAAGCCCCAACTCCCCCCCTCCCTCCAAGCCCCAACTCCCCCCTCCCTCCAAGCCCCAACTCCTCAAACTCCCTCTCCAAGCTATCTGTACCTTCTCTCCACCCTCACAACGAATAAATGAATGAATGATTTATTCGGTAAAACCAACATGGCAGGATAATAAGTACAGTACAACTGCACAACGATATGTAATGGAAAAGATGGGAAAGAAATTATCAAAAAAAAGGTAAACAAGAGGTAAACAAGAGGTGAACAAGAGGTAAACAAGAGGTGAACAAGAGGTGAACAAGAGGTGAACAAGAGTGAACAAGAGGTGAACAAGAGGTAATCAAGAGGTAAACAAGAGGTGAACAAGAGGTAATCAAGAGGTAAACAAGGGTAAACAAGAGGTAAACAAGAGGTGAACAAGAGGTAAACAAGAGTAAACAAGAGGTAAACAAGAGGTAAACAAGAGGTGAACAAGAGGTAAAACAAGAGGTAAACAAGAGGTGAAACAAGAGGTAAACAAGAGGTGAAACAAGAGGTGAACAAGAGGTAAACAAGAGGGAACAAGAGGTAAACAAGAGTGAGAACAAGAGGTAACAAAGGTAAACAAGAGGTAACAAGAGGTCAACAAGAAGTGAACAAGAGGGAAAACAAGAGGTAAAACAAGAGGTGAACAAGAGGTAAACAAGAGGTAAACAAGAGGGTAAACAAGAGTGAGAATTCCTTTGCAATACGTATGCCATACCGGTCCGAATGAATGTTTGTATATTTGGGCGGTGTTATAATGGCGCGTTCGGTGCTGAAATTAATAAAGAAATAAAATTAATAAAAATAACCACATGTACATTGTACATAAATGAAGCAAAAAACATGTGTACAGCTTATGTGCGTAAATAATACATCGTGGTTATATACCTGGTATTCCAATTACAATGGGCCATGGACTAACATCCAGGCCAAAGGCCTAAGGCCTGAGGCCTGCCAATTGTGCTGCATCATGCAATGGCAGCACAAGATTTTATTGGGGTAGAATCAAGCTAGCTGTCCGGCCAATGGGTCGAAAGCAGTGGAGTAAAGTCAGGGCAGCTGTACATTGATTGACCCATGTATAATATCTATCGAAACTAATAAAAGGGCGTGTGTGCGTGTGCGTGTTTGATATCGACATATGTGGGTTTCAGAATGTGCAATGGAGTCCTCCCAGGTCGGGTTCAAAGTATCCACCTTCATTTTGGTAAGGAGGTCACGATTCATGGACAAAACTTCGTTACATTACAAACTCTGTTGTGTGTTGTGTGTACAGCTGTTCTGACTTCTTGTTTTTAGATCCTCGTGGAGGATCTCTAAGTCTTACTCACGTTGTTGTTCTTCATCTTCTTCTTGTGGACTTTTTTGTTTCACAGCCTACAGTTTTCATCGAAACTTCCTGAAACTTGGCATATATATGTACAAATACCCTGGGCAGACAGTAACCATCTCCGATTGTGAAAATTCATCCTAGAAAAAAAAGTTATGACGTCATAATGTCTCCGCTAATGGAAATCGCTCCAAAAAATTATCTCTGAAACTAGGAAAGCTTTTTCAATTCTGTTTGCGGGAATGGAACGGGGCATTAGCAGAGATAATTTAACGCACAAATAATACATCATTATGACGTCATATCCGTTTTATGACGTCATTCCTATTTTTTCACATTTTTTGTTTCACAGTCCAGAGTTTTCATCGGATCTTCGTGAAAAGTGGCATGTATATGCATAAAGTCCATGCGCAGGCAGTAACTATCTCCGATTTAGAAAATTCTTCCTAGAAAAAAAGTTATGACGTCATAATATCACCGCTGATGGAAATCGCCTATACCATTATCTCCGAAACTAGGGAAGCTTTTTGAATTCTGTTTGCGGGAATCAAACGGGGCATTTGCACAGATGATTTGACGCAAATCTGATACATCACAATGACGTCATATTCGTTTTATGACGTCATCACTATTTTCTGAAATTTTTTGTTTCACAACCAAGAGTTTTCATCAGAACATCTTGAAACTTGACATGTTCATGCAGAAAGCTCACACGCAGACAGTAACCATCTCAGATTGAGGAAATTCTTCCAAGAAAAAAGTTATGACGTCATAATATCGCAATGGAAATCGCATAAACAATTATCTCCGAAATAACGCAAGCTTTTTGAATACTTCAGATGGAATCAAATAGGGCATTAGAGATGATTTACCGCACACCTGATACATAACTGATAACTATGACGTCATCACTAAGAGGACGAGGATCTTAGCTCATTTGAGCTTGTTTTTTTTCGTGTTCGGTCGGTCATTAGGCGTCGCATGTCATTCTCTTTGCTAACCCCACCTCCACCCCTCACCTGTCTTTTTTGTGTTTTTTTCCTCCTCCCCTCCACCCTTCTCTCTCTCACTCTGTACCCTCCTCGCTCCCCCCTCCGAATAAATTGCAGCACTCTCCTCCCACACCACTGTCGCTCTCTCGCTGTCTCTGCCTATCTCTGCCTGCGTGCGTGCGTATGTGCGTGCGTGTGTCTGTCTTTCTCTCACGCACCCCTCCCTTCCACAGTGAATAGCAATGTTTGGTAAGGTGTCGCTCTCCCCACCTCTCCATTCTTCATCCTCTCTGCCTCCCCTCCCCCTTCTCACCCTCCACCTGCCTCCTCTCTTCCCCTCCCCCCCCCAAAAAAAACTGGAGGGGCCTACCATTGTGTGTGACATTTATAGCGGGAAAAGACATCAGGATGAATGGGGGAGCAAAAGAGGGGTGGAGCGGGACGTGAGGTTGGGGATGAGGAGGGTGGGGGGTAGAGGTTAAAGCACTCTATGCATGGGTAAATTTGTCTTCCTTTCCTTCTCACCCAAAATTTTTGGCAAACAGGATGACGAATTGGTCCACCAGCGAAGCAACGGGTATGCTCTTCTAGTAAGATATGTTCAGTTTTTAAAAAGGGCATAACTCGAGAAATTGACAAAATGCCCTGAAACTTGAACTTTTTCTGTAACTTATCATAATAAAGAAATTTTCAGTTGAATATGTTAAAGGTTATGGGAAAAACCACAGTTGGGATGGACAGGTGGATAGACAGCAAATCTATAGCCCCCTCCAGTGAAAGCGTTTGGGAAATAATAAATGTGGGGTCAGCAAGAGCTCTCTTCCAAGCTTATCTATGGTCCCTACCACTGAGAATTCTGGGGTAGTCATGTTGTTACATGTTTGTACAGAGTGGGCACAATGTCTTTTCGCCCCTTGTAAAAATTGTGACATTGCCTTTGTGTGCAGAGTGACTGTTTCCTTTTTCTTTTCTTTTCTTTTTCCGATCGAGTGAACATCACCATGGGTGATACAACCACTTACACCATTGAACAACGGATTGTTGTCAGTGTCTGGGTTCACGAATATCCACAAACAGGGAAAACAATGGAAGAGGTGTGCGTCAACTTCAACAACAATTCCACCAAGAAGCTCCTGATGAAAAGACACCTCTGTGTTGGGAGTATGAACTCTTTGCAACAGGGAAAAATAAGGTTATGCCCGAGAACTGGAGGCCATCAACCAGAGGTCAACAGTCTGAATTGGTCGAAAGATCTGTTGTCAGGTCAGGTCAGGTATGGGAGCATGTGTGCCAGAACAGCGCGTCGCTGCATCCACTTTCCGCCGGTACTCCAGGGGCCTCCGTCTGGCCTTCCCCCAGGCAGATGCCAGGCCCATCCCCATCTCCTTGAGATGCTGGTCAACTGCTGCAACCATGAGGCATGTTGTCGGCCCATTGGCCTCCTCCACTCAGAGACTCCCTCGCTGAGAGAATCTGGTGAGCAGGATCAGCGGCAGGAAAACGAGCCACATGTCCATACAGCCGCAACTGACGCTCACGGACCATGCAGGTAACAAATCTCATCCGAGTCTCTCTCAGCAACCGTCCGTTGGACACAAAATCTGACCAGCGATAGCCAAGGATTCTCCGAAGAACCTGGTACCAACGGAATTAAGTCTCCGTCTCAGATCCTTGGTCAGAGTCCAAGTCTCGCATCCATAGAGCAAGACTGGAAGCACCAAGGACCTGAAGACTCGACTTTCATCCTCCCGCACAGGTACGGCAGCGCCCCACCCATGATCCAGTGAATCCATGACTCCCCAGGCCCGACACAGACGTCTATTGACTCTGACTCACAGCCAGCAGAACATGAATATCACTGCCAAGGTAAGTGAATCTCTCCACGACTCAACATCCTCACCACAAACAGACACAGACAGGACAGCAGCATCCACGATGTCAATGAAAGCCTGGATCTAGTTTTGACCCAAGAAACCCTAATCCCAGCGGCTCGACTCCTCATCCAGCACCTCGATGGCCCCCAAAGGATATCTAAAGTCTCCGCAAAGATGACTGCATCATCTGCGAAATCAAGGTCCGAGATCTTGACATCCCAAACGATGCACCGCAGCTTGATCTTTTCGACATCCTCCCTAAAATCCAGTCCATTACAAGTGCTGAAAAGTGTGGGGGCCAGTACACACCCCTGAGGAACTCCAGTAACAACTGGAAATAGTCAGAGATGGTACCACCACACTTCACAGCACTCTCAGTACCAGAGTAGAGTTCAGACATCAGATCGATCGTTTTGGGGGCACCCACGAAGACCAAGAATCCTCCGAGAGGCATCCCGATTCACTGAATCGAATGCTTTACAGAGATCAACAAAGGCTGCAAGCAGCCCCTGCCGAAACTCTCGTCTGCGTTCGGTGAGGACACGAAGAGCAAGGATACGGTCAATCGTTTACCTCTTTGGTGTAAAGCCTGACTGCACTGTTCGCTGGTGCTCAAGCAGATGGTGGCGAACCCTATCAAAATTATCGAGCAAAGACCTTGCCTGGCACTGAGAGCAGCATCCCCTCGGTAGTTGTTGCAGTCTTGGCGATCACCCTTCCCTTTCCAGAGAGGACAACAAGCCCCTCTTCCAATCAGTTGGGATGATGCCTGTGTTCCAGGCAGAGCACAAAACTGCATGCAACGACACGAGTGCGCATTTCCACCAGCCTTGAAGTTCAGCATGGTGGCCACAGATCCCTGGAGCTTACCCGTTTCAACCGGTTCACCGCAGCCCGTGTTTCCACAAGCGAAGGTGGACCACAGTTGATTCGAGGGTCAGCAACAGGGATTGTAACACCCTTGACGTCCAACTCGACAGCTGGGGGATCAGCCTGGTACAACCACTCAAAGTAACCGGGCCAGCGGGCCTTCACTTCAGACTCCTCGTCAAGAGCTTACCACTCTCTGCTCTAACTGCATGCTCCGAGGGATGGCTTGGATGAACGCAATCCGACCGATTCCCCTGTAAGCGGGACGAGAATCACCTGTCCACAGGTGATGCTCTACCCCCTCACAGATTCCTCGCACATAGGCCTCCTTGTCCACCCTTAGTGCACGTACAGTTTTACGCCTCAGCTCCCTGAACAGCTCAGCTCTGCCATTCAGCCTGGCCCTGCGACTCTGGTCAATGGTATCCAGTGTCACTTGAGAGACAAAATTCTTCTTTGCCCTGCGGTGAGTTCCAACACATCCACCGGCAACATCAAGAACGGTGGTCTTGAAGGCAAGTCACCTGTTGTCAGTTCACCAAAAAAGTCGACCCATAAAGGATTCACGGAGCTTGGAATACCACGTTCGACAATGCAGAAGCACGTGGAGGTTGACCGAAAATTGCACGCATATTGCCCAATGTTCGTTCAAGAGTTATCAGACAAAAATGCTCTGGAAAATGTCCCACAGAACATGACGATGATGGAGCACAAACGGATCCACTGAACACTTAAGGCTTGTGCCATATGCTGTAAAATGTGTAATAAAGTCAAAGAGTACCACAAATGCATGTGGTACAACTTGTAGAACCGCAAATATGTGTGGTATATCTTCAGCGTTCTCAGCCAATATGATAAAAGACAATTGCACAATTTTCTATTCACAACATTTAATCATCAGTATAAAGTAAAGCCAGTTTCGCTGTACGGATGAATGTTTTTCCCCCATTACCCAGATATTGAGGTCCAGATCAGGGAACTCCAGGGAACACGCAAGACTCTGTCCGAGGAGCCAGACAAGCAAACGGCAGTTGGACAATTGATTCTACGGGCTACTATGACCAGGAAATCTACCGTGGAAGTGACAGCAGTGATGTCAAGGTTAACGGATGGTATCAAACATTGGCACAGATACGAAAATCAAGTCTGTCATTATTTCGAGCCAAGCTATCGAGAAAACGATAAAATTTTAATGTAGAATGGTTGCC
>CM068955.1:20194652-20223299 GCA_035128595.1 Eptatretus atami
TAGTCAGCATGGGTTTTCCAAAGGTAGTTCCTGTTTAACAAATCTTTTAGAGTTCCATGAAGCAGTGTCTGATTTGCTCCAGGGAACGATTGAAAATATCTGTTAACATCTCGCCTTCCTACTCTGCCACCTTCATCAATACTCTCGGTTGCATATTATCTGGACCCGGAGCCTTATCTACTCTTAGATTACCGAGTTGTTCCTTTACCTCCTCCACTCCAACCTGGATCTTCTGTAAAAGCCCTTTGTCGATACATCCAGATGTATACTTACTTAAACTACACATCCACATGCAATTTTCAAACAAACGTGTGTTTGGGAAAAGAGGTGGATGTACCAGGACAGCTTCTTCTTTTCTTCTTCTTCGTTCTCAGATTCTATGAAATCTATGAATGTCTGGGCCCCTCGTATCCGGTATCGGGGCCCTAAATCCCAGCACAAGCGTCTTAGGTGAGCACAGGGCCTTCTCAGAACCTGGTGCTCCCCCTGGCCCACATGGCCTCTCCATAGCTGGAATTGTTTGGCCTAGACAGCCCACAAAATTGCACAAAAGACCCATGTGGCCTCTCAAATTCGGAGTCTTCTTGAATCATATGGCCCTTGTGGCTCAATAACACTGGGTATTCGGCCTTCATGTGGCCCAATAAGCAATGGCCCTTAATGCTTGACAGAAAGAAAAGGACCCTCCCATTTGGCCTTGAAACATGTCATGACTCTTCAGCCTTTATGGCCCATGAACAAAACGATGTTGTAGCAGGTGCCATGGCATGGCAGATGGCATGGCTAACTGGTAAGATATGGCTGACATGTGGCACGGTTGGTATGACTACAGCAGGTGAGTGGCCGGCGGATGGAACAAGCCAGCAGCGGATGTTGCAAGCTGATAGCAGATGTTCTCGTCTGTGGCAGGAACGTGCAGTGACAGCAGGCAGGATGGCCAGCTTTGGTCCAACCCTACCCTACTCCACCATAGCTGCCCCCCGAATCCCTCTGACTAATATATAGCTCCTGACCCTCCAAACCCTTTTAAACTAAACTATCCCTCCTGCAGTCCACTAATCCCATTTAAACTATCCCAACTCCTGGGAGGAAAATCCAGGCACGTGCTGTGACACTTGTGATGCGGTGGCGTAGCCTCTCGTAGCTCACCAGCGGAGCATCCCTTTGGGTTGCTCGTCTACCCCTATACGAACAATTTGGGACACAATGGGTCCTTGCAAAAGCCAGTTGCCCGACTCCGTTATCCTAACGGTCGCAGATGTCAAGAATGGTACGAAGGCATCCCTCCTCTAACCTCACAGTGTCAAAAACACATTTCTCATTAACTTTAACCCCCTTCTACAGTGGTTCTAAGAAACCAATTTACCCGCCGCTATTCGTGCTGGTGCCCTAACCGTTTTGTATCACGCCCACATACAGTAAATTCATTTCCGTGCTCCTGTACAGTACCATGGCTGGGCAGTGTGGCTCCTTCTGCAGGCTGACGTGTGACTCAAGTGCGGCCTCCCACGCCGCTGGGGGTCACCCCTCCGCCCCACCTCCCAAGCTATTCCTGGGGGGGGGCTTATCCTAAGCACCTGAATTCCCCTCCCAAACACCATGAAGCAGGGATTTCGCTCCACAGGGGGTGGGATGTACCTCTCACAAACACACCCTCTTCCTACCATCCATTGAATGTCATCCTTAAAAAATTTGGGCACCTCATAATCTCTAACCCGTAATATACAGTGATCCAACAGAAGGACAGCGCATATTGTCTCTTGGTTTAATCCGTTAACCATAACAAAAAAAAAAAATATATATATATATATATCTTAATCAGATTAAAATATATATATATATATATATATCTTTTAATCGGATTAAAAAAAAAAATACAACCACCAGACACCATAACCTGTTGAATGCCATTTATGCATGCGGAGAATGAAATTCTGCCATGAAACTTCATCTGCCATGGTCACTCTTCTGGATTGAATGGCCACGTAGGTTGTAAAGGGGCTGTCACACCTTGACGATTTAGCCAGCGTATGCCGATTTATGAAAAATTTGTCTAAAACGCATGGGCAACGTCGAATACGTTATGGGTACGTTTTGTGTACGTAGGTGCACGCTGAAAAACACTACCATAGGTCGTATTACGCTGGTTTAAAACGTTGTACTTTTTGGTTGTCCAAAAATTTTGCATGCTTGAAATTTTACGACGTACTCGGCGTTTGGCTCACACGTTCCGCTATGCTGGCCATAAGTTGTAGGCACGTTATGCGATCGTTGACACACGTTAATTGTATGTTACTCATAAGTCGAAACACGTAGAGGTAACATTCGCGTACCCGAAACTTATTTCTAACCTATGAGTAACGTTTTGTAAGCACGCTACACGAACGTTGTTCACACTTCGCAACACGTTACTTGAAAGTTCCTCATACGTCGAAACACATCAAAGTAATGTTTAGAGTACCCGTGACTTATTTATAACCTATGAATAACGTGCTTGGGAATTATTACGCTATGCATACGCTAGACTATCGTTGGCATAGGTTGTGGACGCCTAAAACACGATAAACAATCGTTGTATAACATGTACAAGTTATCGAAGCGTTCTGTGTTCATTACTAATACATTATGCATTTGTCAAAGTCGTTTTTAATACTTTAAAAAGAAAACAAAGAAATATTTCATCGTGGGAATGAGGAAAAAAAATTAGCCGAAAAGAACATGAACAATGGTGCAAAGTAGTCTCCTATTCATGGACGATATAAGAGGATCCATCATCACCCACACCCTCCCCATCACGCTCACCTACTACTACTACAACTACAACTACTACTACTGACATAGACATACTACTACTACTAACTACTACTACTACTGACAGACATACTACTACTACCAATGCTACTACTACAACTACTATTACTACTGTCACGCACACCAACTACTGCTAATAGTATACTACTACTGATACTACTGGCATTGACATCTACTCAACATGGAGTCTGGAACAATGATGGGTTCCTCTTGTGAAGCCCATTTGTATATACCAATTCCCCTTAATGCTGCCAATACGCCATTACACGGTAGATGTAAGTTAGAAACACGTTCAGTAAGTGCTGTGGTCGTCCGGAAGACGTCAATCTAATTCGTCTACATACGACAATGTGCGTTTGAGATACGTTACACATAGGTTCATAGCATGTTACTCAAAGGTTAGAAGCACGTTATACTTAGGTTCAAAGCATGCTACACATAGGTTAAACGCACGTTACTCATAGGTTCATAGCACGCTAGTCATTGGTTCAAGGCAAGTTACAAATAGGTTCAATGCACGTTACTCATAGGTTTCAAGCACGTTAAACATAGGTTCAGAGCACGCTACTCATAGGTTAAAAGTACGTTACCCATTGGTTGAAATTAGGTTGCGGGTATGTTAATATTACCTTGACGTGTTTCGACTTATGAGTAACCTACAAGTAACGGTGTGTCCGTCGTGTGTAAACAATCGCGGAGCGTGCCAGGAACATATTGACAACGCATGCGGAACGTGTTAGCCATACGCGAGTACGTCGTCAAATTTTCAGCATGCTTGAAATTTCACGACGTATTACACGTACCACGTAATATGACAGCATACTTCATTGTTTTCCAGCCTACTCTTAACGTATACACAACTTACCCATACCGTATTCGACGTGCTCCTAGCGTTTTAGACACATTTTCATAGGCCGGCATACGCTGGCAAAATCGTCAAGGTGTGACTGCGATGTTGACACTTCAAATTCTCAGGCGGTTATGATTTAAATCGGCGTGCGGCAGGTTCTTAACAGCTACGCCACGAGTTCGTCGGCGATACGTTTAGCGTGCTATGCGTAAGTTAAACTATCGTTGGGCATAGGTTGTGAACGCGCCAACAGGCTAAGCATTCGTTGGTAAAAGTTATCAATAACACAACGAAACGTTCTGTGCCCGTTACTAATATGTTATGCATACGACCAACACGTTATGAATACGCCCAAAACTTTAAAAAAACATCAAAATTTCAGCGTACGCCAACGTTTTACATACATTTTTATACGTTGCCATTGCTGGTTAAAACGTCAAGGTGTGACAGGGCCCTAAGGTACAAAGGAAGAGGACTCAAGAACAGTCTGATTGATGCTTTCATTGAGGTTCACAGGGAGTCATGCCGGTTACTGAAAAGAGCATTCTAAATTCACCTTTCCATTTCCCGACCGTACGCGTACTATTGTTCAAGCAAATCGTACAGTACCCCCTCACGATGTAAATTGATATGATCATGTGACCGACCCCTTTATAATGCATCTCGTTATGATACATACATAGGGTGGAGAGGGAGGAAATTGGAAATTCCATCATTGCAGTTACCATAAAATCATTCCTTTTTCTCCAACAACGTCATCTCAGCTCATCAATTCGGATTTAGATCAGGTCGGCTGAGGCCGACACTTACGAAACCACAATTTTAAGTGTTCATGAAGGAACAAGTGACAGCAGTTAGATGAGGCAAATCTGGAATGGTAGTTTTCGCTTTGAAGGTTGCTACGTTGGAGTCGAAACAAACCTGTCTGTGTATCGGGAAAAACCACAACCGGAATCTTGAAAACAAATTGGTCAAAATGGGGGATTTCAAACTGCATCTTAAGGACAAAATGGAATTGGAAAAGGAAACTCTGATTGGTTAGAAAATGTTCTGGTTTTCTTGTTTTGTTCCAGAATAATGTAAATTTGCTTTTGCTCTTCTTTTTCTTTCTCTCTTTCTTCGAACAGTTTGGCCTAAGGTGATGCCCTAAATGTAATCACTGGCTGCCTGGATTCTTGAATTTTGTCGTGAAAGTTGGGTTGGGAAGGGGAGATGATGTTGCACCACACTCGGTGGTGTAACGGTTAATGTCCACTCTGAGTCTGGGGGGTCAGGGGTTCAAACCCTGGACGAGTCACACCAGACTTGTAAAAATGGTACGTGCTGCTTTCTTGCTTGACACTCAGCATTTAAAAGGATAAGGGCAGGGACAATCGCCATAGGTTCACTTATATGGGGAGGAGGGAATTCCTTCTTTGGAAATGCCCCGGTGAGTGCTATGAAAAAGGTGGCACCATTGTTTTGACGTCGCTGGTACCCAGTGCCCCGGCAGTGGCAGTACTTCCCCCAAGCTCAGTGGCTGTGTTTTTATCTCGTCTAACAGTCCTGTGTTTTTATCTCGTCTAACAGTCCTGTGTTGTGTCTTTTGTATTCGTCTGTAGGTCCATGTGCGTGTGTGGCAGCTCCACAACGAGCCTTAGATCTTGTTAAAATTTCACAAAAATGGAAGGGAGGGGTATTAGTTTGTCCATTTTAGTAAAGGTGCAGAGTGGCTGTTGCTCCCACTTAACACAATAGTGGACCCATTGGTGGATCCGTGCGTGATTTTAATTGTTTATCCTGAAGGAATTAATTGGCTACCTGTGTGCATTACTTTTTATGATAAATACTTTTACTCTACCTTTTGTTTCAATCATAAAAAGAACATAGATGGACTCACGTGGACCTAAATTTCAGGTGTACAGGTAAACTGAGATGTATTGTTTTATAACGTTAATCTCCTGTGAGTTTAACCCTTGTGTGCAGTCACTCGGGTGTGGTGGGTGCTCCGCCACTTATCGAAACCTGTCGTTTCATTTATTCATCTCTGTCTGTCTCTCTCTTTATATCTGTTTCTTGAGTCCCGGCTCCGTTTTTGATTGGCTAATGGTTGACAAAGAACTTATTGTCATCTGCTGCGCCATGATTTTGTAGCCCTGTTCAAAAAGAAAGGCAGTTTCATGAATATTGATGACTCACAATGCTGAACCAAGATGGAATGGCCAATCAGCGTGCGTCAAAATGGCTGTCCCCGACGCTAATCCTGTAAATTGTACACAATGCCAAAGACCGATTTAATTGGGAATTAATGAAGTTTAACAACCAATTAGCAAAACACTAAAATGTCCATGAACACGACGTAGTTATTGTACATATCGTTGAGGGTGAGTCCACATCATGTGACTCGATAACAGATGTCACGATACAAATATTTCAAAATGCTATTTGTAAAACTGGATTAGAAACAGAATACTCATTTTTGAAGCATAATTGGTATAAAATGATCCCATATGCATGTGATATGCTATGGTGGTTTAGAGAACCCTGCATTGCTAATTGCTGTGGATTATTTTTGTTTGTTTTGCTGGTTGCAGATAAAAGACCTGACCAAATGTAATGATACTTTGTGGTTAAAGTGTGACATGCCCTCCTCGTTGGCCTTTCTGCAGATCTCCTTCGAGTTCCGCTCTCTACTTCACTCGCAACTTGCCACGATGTTCTTCGACGAGGTTGTTAAACAAATGGTCGCTGCATTTGAGCGGCGAGCCACAAAGCTCTACGGCTCGGCTGATTGTGAAGCGATCGACGTATTACTCAATCAGATGCATGAACGCTGAGTTTCATCACCTCGACTGTCCATTGAATGATTGTCCATGTTGTACTCTTCTATCCTCCCTTAAACCTGCATCTCATCACACTGTCCCCCAACCCCCCCCTCTCCCCCACAACTCTCTTTGCCACACGCTTCCCCCATTAAGTTTGGGTAGTATATTTGCACAGCTGTCAAGGCACTAAGGGATCCGGAGCTCAGATCGGCAGGTAGAAATGACGACGTAGCTCTTCGTCACTCTATCTCTGGCAATGTTTGCAGCACTGCAAAGCCGTTTGCCTGCGAGCGAGCACGGTCGGCAACACCCAGAGCAGCTGATCGCAGCACCGGGCTGGATTTCCAAAGGGTCAAACTAACAGTCGGTTCCCCTCTATGCAGTCTGCCTGGCACCCCCTCTCCCCTGTTTGTGTAGTCGCACAAGTGGATCCAGGCGGGTAGGGTGCAACAGTTTGGTGCACTGTAATGTTTTTTGATTTGTAAAGACTATCCAAGGCTAATGATGTGCAGGTTTTGCTGTGACATACATGAAAGATTGCTTCCGGCAAATATCTTTGAATGAAAAAGTATTTATTTGGGTTATCGGCAGTCAACCGACTTCCCTTTCCCCACGAGTAAGACGTGAGGACGTTGGACAGGTGGGTTTCAAGGGTTGCTTCGGTGTTTTCGATATTTTGATGATCAAGTCGTAACATTTTTTGATCATCGAGGTGTCTTCGACACAGGGAGCGGCAACTCCTTGGTGAACGCGCGCTCCAGTTATGACGGTGATATAATTGGGGATCTTTATTTAAACCGCCATCTTTTCTCCAACAATGAAACCCTCCATTGGATTCACGAACTCTACGTCCAACGAAAAACTACGCGAGTGCCTCGGAGAGTACGGAACGTCAATCGGTCGAGTCCTCGGACTCTAACGTCTCCCACTCGGTGGGAGCATTTGTCAGCAACGATTTCTGAAAATATTTGGGCAGAGTATCAGGCAAAGACACTAATTACTTTAATTGTTTTTCACTTGTACCCCCCTCCCCCGCCTCCTATGGCTTTGAGGTCGATGCGTCGTGCTCGGGAATTTATGAAAGGAAAGATTGTTAAAACCGGGCTGTTTGACGTGTTTTAACTTGAATTGAACAACCGTTTTGTTTCTTTCCCCAACCCACGACCTCAAATGAAAGTATTTTTATTTACAGGTTGTCTGTGCCTTTTACATTGTGTAATAATGTAGCGTGTGCATATTTAATGAGTTATTTATGTTGCTGTACAATTCGCTACGCTGGTTACTTGCCTTACCAGCTCGCTCATGATGCTGGCATCCAGCGTCCGTTATGTTTTGTGTTTCCACGTCGCCTGTATAGTGACACCGCAGTGCTAATTTTAGGGGTCAATGTAAAATAAACTTTTGTTTTTAAGTCACCTTTTTCCTCCGTGGTTCTTTATCCGATGTGCCACGACCCAATCGCGCCGACGTTCTCTGCTTGTGGACGTGTTTCTGCCTCTGTTGACTGGGCCGTGGAATCTTCAGCTGTAACGATTCAGGCTGAAGTTTTGTTTGTGTCTTGTCCATGAGATATTAGCTGCCTGGGTTGGAATCCGGTCTGATTTTTAGCAAAGGTTGCGGCCCGGTTCTGCATTCCTTTTGCGTCAGATGTTTTATCGACTCGCATCACTTTGTGATCACTATCTGTAATTATCATCATTATATTGATATAAATTTCCTGCATTTTTTATCTGAATGGAGTGTGGTCAAATTACATCCGGCCTCGACTAGATGTGCTTTTTTGACTGCCCTAGAGCACAAGCTACCACCCCCTCTTCCCCCACTCTCACTCATGCCCTCACCCTCCTGAACATCCCCCTTGCCCTCATGAGCATCTCCCTCATTCAACACCCTTTGATGAAACCATAAAGGCCTTAAGGTCATACTGTTTGCCATTCGGATCATGATTCTGGGATCCCTTGAAGTTCAAGTCCCGTATACTGTGCTTCAAAGTATTTTTCCATTCTGTTATTGGCATTGTAATAACTACATGTAAAAGTACACCGATTTGTGAAGTCAGTGCCGAGTATTTACTGTAAATTGTACAATCTCATCCCTAGACTATCATTCTTAACTAAGAGGTACCATAGTGTCCAGGCTGTTTCAATTACCTTACCTCCTTTAGTTTCACTCCGGCTAACGTGTGCGATGGTTCCTGGTTCAAAAACAATTGAAAATGTTTGCTTCATTATTGGCTATAATTACAGCACGTGTGTGAATAAGAAAGAACAATCTCTGAAGGAATCGATGAGGGAGTTTGAGTCATATCTTTCAACAAGGCCTTCAAGATCATTGGATTATCCCGTGATGCTACTCGGTCTATGGGCTGATCACTTCACCATCACAGAAAGGTCGGTGGTCTCTGTCTTCTTCCACCAACTTTCTGGTCTTGCACCCTCTGCTCTCTGTGCTTTGTCCCCCCCCCCCCCCCCAGGTTTCTGCAGGGTTCACACGGTCAACCGTCAATCCCTTTCTGGTGAAACAACCTAAATCCATGATTCCATTCATTCATTCCTCTTTCTTTCTTTCCCCCCTGCCGATGGAACCAATTTCCACATTCTGTTTAATCTCACTCTTCTCTCCAGGTCCAGGTTTAATCTCACTCTTCTCTCATCCACCCAAGCCCACCTCCTTCAAATTCCCTGCTTTCCTTCCTGAAAGTCCCTGTAATGTCCATCTTCTATTCCCCATGTTCCCCGTCCCATCCCTCTCCCTTCCACAGATCTCCTAATGTCTCTGTTCCCCACTGTTTTGTCCTTCCTACTCCCTCCTCTCTTGTCTCATGTCCCCCATGATGTGCATTGTGTGTTAGCTCTCACACGAGCCTCGACAAGGTATACAAAAAAAAAGGTCTTTAGGACAGTTGTTCACCAACATCTCAAATCATCCCCCATCCAAAACCATGATCTTTTCTCCACCCGTTAAATGACCACTGCCCTCCCCCCCAATGCCCCTCCTCCCACAAATTTACTTCTGTGTCCATCTTGTCCACCTCTTGCGTTCTCCCTACCCCTCAACCTTACTTGCATTAATTGTTTGTCCGTCTCCATCTGTTTTCTCCCTCAGCCCTACTGTTGGCATTTCCCCATTCTCTTTCACCCGTTCCTTGTTCTGTTGCATCCTGATCCATTCTGTGTTCTCGCTCTTCCACGAGCCTCAACTGCAAGTACAAAAAAAGTATACAAATGTGTGGAAGAGCTTAAATACTTCATGAACTCAAGGGTTGTGATCGGAGATCGCTGATGATTCTCCATATAACCAACTCGTAATATTATAGCCAATAGGTAGCACTTGCAATTCTGCTTCATCATGAAAACAAACGTATTTTTCCCTTCCAAAAAACGGGACACCATGGCCACCAGGATTAAACACTTAATGCCTCCCTCCGGGAACTATAACTATGTGCGACTGTCTCACAAAATGTTCAATTCCCTATTCGAGAGAGAAAAAAGGTTCAATATATGTGAGGTTCAGTTCCACCAGCGGCTCGCCTCATTTGTATTCCACCTGCGCCTTGGCTCAATTCTATTCCACCCGCGCCTTGGCTCAATTCTATTCCACCCGCGCCTTGGCTCAATTCTATTCCACCCGCGGCTTGGTTAGATTCCACCTGCGGATCGACTCTATTCCACCTGTGGCTCGGCTCTATTTGATTCCACCACGATTCCACCAAATGCTCGGTCCACGGCTTGGTTCGATTCCACCTGGGAATCAGCTCGATTCCACCTGCAGATCGACTCGATTCCACCCATGGCTTGGTTAGATTCCACCCGTGGCACAGCTCTATTCGATTCCACCCACGGCTTGGTTAGATTCCATCCGTGGCGCGGCTCTATTCGATTCCACCTGGGAATCAGCTCAATTCCACCTGTGGCTCGGCTCTTCGATTCCACCTGCGGATCGACTCAATTCCACCCGTGGCTTGGTTAGATTCCACCTGCGGATTGGCTCTATTCCACCTGTGGCACGGCTCTATTCGATTCCACCCACGGCTTGGTTAGATTCCACCTGCAGATTGGCTCTATTCCTCCGTGGTGCGGCTCTATTCGATTCCACCTGCGGCTCACCTCGTTACGATAGAAGCAACTCGTGGATAATGGCGGTGATGATGACATGACTGTCTGGAGCAAGGCTTTATGACGTATCTCATTAAAATGCTGCAAATGGTTGATGTTAAAATAAAGTTCGATTTCAATCAACTTGTTCACCATCGAATGTTCCTCTCATCTGTTGCCAGTAATATCTATTATCGCATATTAACCGATATTTATGAATAGTTTATTAAACCCTTCCAATCGACCTGTGTTGCTTTATTTTGTTTAAATAAGCAATTAGGGTTTAATGATGACATCCTACACGGACGGACGGTGTGTGACAACAAAATTCGGTTTGATATTAACATAAGCTTGGACAGCTTGTTAAACTCGTATTACAGAGTCCTTCCTTCCTCATCCCGTCCCATGGCGGTTCTAATGTTGACCCAAATAAAGCTTACGGACTTGCAGCCATCGCACGGTAACGTGGTATCTGTGTGTATGATTCACACTAAAGAATAACGCCCCCCCCTTTTTCCTTCCAACAATCGGACGTACCAGCTGTAACTGCAACGTTTCACTGGAGGCACTTCCAAGAAGTTTGAGGTCAAAAGGTTGTATCGTCTGGCCTTGTATCAACGGGGCAGTCTCATGGCTGGTGAGGGTTATAAGGGCAATGAGAGATTTAAAGAGAGAGCTGTAAAGGGATTAATGGTTTGGTTGGGGGGGAGGAGGGTGGGGATTGGAGTTGATTTGTGCACGAAAGAAGGATGTGGCTGAACGATTTGAAGAAACTGGGGCAGATCGTAGATTCCCATCGTGACCTCATTTGCCCTCTACCAGCTCGTTGATTGCCATGGTGACCTCATTTGCCCTCTACCAGCTCGTTGATTGCCATGGTGACCTCATTTGCCCTCTACCAGCTCGTTGATTGCCATGGTGACCTCATTTGCCCTCTACCAGATTATGGATTCCCATCGTGACCTCATTTGCACTCTTACAGATCATCAATTCCCATGGTGACCTCATTTGCCCTATACCAGCTCGTCGATTCCCACGGTGACCTCATTTGCCCTCGACCAGATCGTCGATTCCCATCGTGACCTCATTTTCCCTCTACTGGATCGTTGATTCCCATGGTGATCTCATTTGCTCTCTTCCAGATCAACAATTCCCATGGTGACCTTATTTGCCCTCTTCCAGATCGTCGATTCCCATTGTGACCTCATTTGCCCTCTACCAGATCGTCGATTCCCATGGTGACCTCATTTGCCCTCTACCAGATCGTCGATTCCCATGGTGACCTCATTTGCCCTCTACCAGATCGTCGATTCCCATTGTGACCTCGTTTGCCCTCTACCAGATCGTCGATTCCCATTGTGACCTCATTTGCCCTCTACCAACTCGTCGATTCCCATTGTGACCTCATTTGCCCTACAACTCGTCGATTCCACTTGTGACCTCATTTGCCCTCACCAACTCGTCGATTCCCATTGTCACCTCATTTGCCTCTACCGGATAGTCGATTCCCATCTGTGACCTCATTTGCCCTCTACCAACCGTCGATTCCCATTGTGACCTCATTTGCCCTCTACCAACTCGTCGATTCCCATTGTCACCTCTTTGCCTCTACCAGATCGTGATTCCCATGGTGACCTCATTTGCTCCTCTTCCGGATCACATTCCCATGGTGACTCATTTGCCCTCTACCAGATCGTCGATTCCCATTGTGACCTCATTTGCCCTCTACCAGATCGTCGATTCCCATTGTGACCTCGTTTGCCTCACCAAGATCGTCAATTCCATTGTGACCTCATTTGCCCTCTACCAACTCGTCGATTCCCATGTCACCTCATTTGCCTCTACCGGATCGTCGATTCCCATTGTGACCTCATTTGCCTCTCTACCAGATTGCGATTCCCATTGTGACCTCATTTGCCCTCTACCAGCTCGTCGATTCCATTGTGACCTCATTTGCCCTACCAGCTCGTCGATTCCCATGGTGACCTCATTTGCCCTCTGACCAGATCGTCGATTCCCATGGTGACCTCATTTGCCCTCGACCAGATCGTCGATTCCCATGGTGACCTCATTTGCCCTCTACCAGATCGTCGATTCCCATTGTGACTCATTTGCCCTCGACCAACTGTCGATTCCCATGGTGACCTCATTTGCCCTCTACCAGCTCGTCGATTCCCATGGTGACCTCATTTGCCCTCTACCAGATCTCGTTCCATTGTGACCCTCTGCTTCTCCTCCCGTTTGCCCTCTGCCAACTCGTCAATTCCCATTGTCACCTCATTTGCCCTCTACCAGATCATTGATTCCCATGTGACCTCATTTGCCCTCTACACGATCGTCGATTCCCATGGTGACCTCATTTGCCCTCGACCAGATCGTCGATTCCCATGGTGACCTCATTTGCCCTCTACAGATCGTCGATTCCCATTGTGACCTCATTTGCCTCCTACCACTCGTCGATTCTCATGGTGACCTCATTTGCTCTACCAGATCGTCGATTCCAGGGTGACCTCATTGCCCTCTACCAGATCATCGATTCCCATTGTGACCTCATTTGCCCTCTACCAGATGTCGATTCCCATGGTGACCTCATTTGCTTCTTCCAGATCAACAATTCCCATGGTGACCTCATTTGCCCTCTAGCAGATCGTCAATTCCCATGTTGACCTCATTTGCCTCTACCAGATCGTCAATCTCTCATTGCCCTCTACCAGCTCGTCGATTCCCATGGTGACCTCATTTGCCCTCTACCAGATCATTGATTACCATGGTGACCTCATTTGCCTCTACCAGCTCGTCGATTCCCATGGTGACTCATTTGCCTCTACCAGATCATTGATTCCATGGTGACCTCATTTGCCCTCTACCAGATCGTCATTCCCATTGTGACCTCCTCTCACCCTAACTCCGGGTAGATCTTAAACTTGTTCCATTTGATGCCGAGTTGGAGATTTATTTTATGCACTCCCCCCCCCCCCTCACATCCACCTTCTTAAGTCCCCCTACCCTCCCCTCCCTATTGGCACGTGTAATGGAATTTCAATTGTCCCCAAACTGCTGGCACTTTTCATTCAGAAAACCCAGATGTGGCGTAAACTCGACCCGTGGTAGATGTGTGTAGATTATGTGCCAGTTTGGCCAGATCCTGCAGATCAAATGTTGGTGAATTTCACACACTTGTGATTCGAGTAAGGTAAAACATCTGACAAACAATACGAGCTCAGGGCAGATAATTGTGAACAAAGTCGGAGGTGTATCGATCATCACCTGGACACAGTGACTCAGAAGCACAGCCAGTGAAGTGTAACTAGTGTTGATGGCAAGGTCGTGGTGTCATCTCCCATGTAAATATCATGATAGTTTTCCTCCAATAATTTGGATAACCTCCATGAGGTTTGGACGAGTTCCTTTGAAACCTCATGTGAACTGTTTGTTGCAAGAAGGAGCGTGTGCTCGCAGTTGTGTTTAGTTTGGATTTGATTCCTCACCCGACTACACCCCGTCTGATTGATAGGGTATTCCACGGATAGACACGTCGGAGGAACGTTAAGCCAGTTGTCTTGTGTGCTCGTATTAAAGTTCTTCAACGGGTCTTTTGCGAAGGGCACGCTATCGCGGCTCGGTGCCCAGGCACGTTTTTAATTCCTGCCGGGCAAGGGGGAGGGGCACTGCATTACTGGCACAGTAATATAACTAGCGGGTGGAATTCGTAATGGACTTCCAGTCCGTGTGCATGGGATTACATGCATGACTCACCATAATGGCTTCATCAGAACATCACGCTGACCGCACGAGACATGTTGGGGTTCGCGTAGTAAGTATTATAACTATAGTACATGGGACGGACATGATAGATGAAAACAATCGCATACGGTATGATTATAATCAAAATGGTGCATGAGATCAATCATGTGGAGAACAGGTGTTAAAATGAGGCCTTTTCAGTCACGAATGCACCCACTCCCTCTGCGAGTGGCAGGAAGGGTCATGATGTTATACTTTCTGGGGTATATAGTGTTAGGGGGAGCAAGGGTCACGAGGGGAGGACTTGGACCCACTTCCCAGCCGGTGCCCCTGAAGCCGACGAGCTGCAGATAACCCCACAGCACAATGGGTTGTTAGGCAACAACAGACGCCGCCGAAGACGTTTAATTCAGGCATGGTGCAGGGTCGAACTCCGCTTTACCTTTCGGGCGAATTAAACCTCCCCGATGGGGAACTGCGCTCTCAACGCTTCACTGCTGTCAATCAAAACGGCCGAGCACTACCGTAAGTGGGACGTTAGCTAATGACTAACCATAACAGCTCGGCAGGGCAGAACTCCCTGTCACAAGTACAAACGGTGGTCTAACCAATGGCAAAAAGACGATCGGGCAGTTTGGAAAGAGTTTATAAAGATCAAAAGGACACTTATTTACAGGCAAACAGTTCACAAGAGAAAGAAATTCCTCCTAAGCACATCAGCGCACTTAGTCGGTCATCTTAGCACGGTTCTACACACGTGGGCACCTCATCCACTCCGGGAAATGAGATGAAGGGTGATAGAGAATAAGAAGAAGGTGGGGCTTGTTGGTGACCCCTCACTCACCCAACGTAAGCCTGTGGGTTAACATTGGTCCCAATGTGAAACAGGGAGGGGGAGAGAGAGGATGGGTGTAATGATGTGGTGCACCGTTGGGGGAGAAGTGTGGGTGAATGCTCATAGTGCGACAGAGGAAATCGTGAATTCGAGTCAGTAACCCAGCCATGAACGGGTTGAGGTGTAATCGTTGAATACTCTGTGCATTCCATGTGAACGAATTAGAAGAAGGGATAACCAGAGAAAGAGTGTGAGTCAGTGTGTTGGCCGGCGTGTCCAGGGAAACTCTGCGACTCGTCAGCTCTCTGCACTGCGGCACCAGGCCGTCCGTTCTTACAGAGGCTCGCTCCGGTAGTTTCAGCCCTGACTTTGCTTTTCTCCAGACACGTATCAAGCCTGAGTCCTGGAATTCTCATGCTTATAAAGTTCCTCAGAGAGGCGTGGTTCTGAAGCCCGCAACCTCGAGCATGGCTTGAGCTTGAGACACGGTTAGGGAATTTACAAGAAGCAATCACAAATAACAATCGAGCGATAACGAACAACCCTTTTACACACGACTGAAATGCACCCACGAACCAAGTACGAATGGCAGATCCTTAAATAGCCTCTGCCTTCGGGCCCAATGAATCACACCAAAGGAGATAGACAAGTAGGCTGACAGAACAGAAATACCGCAAGTCGTGTCCGACAGGACACAGCTTCATCCAGCAGGAGGCACGAGCAGGCAAGGCTCAGGTTGTGCGAAAGACGGTCCACGGCACAAAAGAAGAGCGGGTGCGGCTTGCTCATTCGGGCATGCCGGCGACCACAGCAGGATAGTTTGGGGGTGGAGGGGGGCGGGGGGGAACCCCACGGCACCTCACATATAGGTTCCTTAGCGAGGTCCCCCAGAGATCTTGGCTTCCGCCCAGCGCACCCGCCTTTACCCCTCGGCTCCCACCCGCCCTGACGATGCGCTTGTGGTGGAGGCGAACCGCTACCCTGGCATTTCACACGACTTTGCAAGGCCTCTCGATCCTGAAACGTTTTGCCACCTAAACATGGCGTCTTACAGCCGAGCAAAATGCTGACATTTAAGACAGAAAACAGAGAATACAAACATAAAATAAAAGGTCAATAGGGTTGGGATTTTCAGACATAGACAAGAGGCTGGGTGTACATTGTCTATCTAAACATAATAGCGACGCATATCTAATATCACTTTTAATTACTTTTATGCTTATGATAAACACTCATTAAGGAAGTCAATAGAAACCTGGTGTTGGCTTAGTGGTTAGGGTGGTTGGCTTGGGATCTTAAGGTCCTGAGATCGAGCCCCGTTGGCTGCTGAAGTAACACCAGGTGGGGTTGACTCAGCCTGTCATCCTTCTGAGGTTGGCGAAATGAGTACCAGTGTACTGGTATAGGGGCACAGCATCAGTGGCATAGTCGTGCCCCAGCCAAGCTGTCACGTGCAAGAAGAAGAAGAAGAAGAAGAAGGATATAACTATATAACTCTGCTGTATTTAGCATTTATTAACCCCTAGGAGTCATTTTCACAACAGGATGTTTCCATACGTGATCCTCCCTCTGACACAACCCAATTGTTGAACAACAATAATGAACCATATCTGCACTTTTGTTCTATGCAAATATACAAACAGAAAAGGAGAACGGCTTGACAAGACTCGTCGTGCATTTATTTCATTACAAATCTGCTTGCCAATCTGATCCTGTCATCGTTACGTGCTCTGTTCGTTGTGCCGAGGGAGTGCTCAGTCTAACTTGGTGTAGGTATTTAATAAATATAACATGTGGGTGTGTGTGAGGAATGAGTTCCCTTTGGTCCAATGAAATGTGACAGGTGGCAAGGGTGGCAATTAACTTGTGCAGAACCACCCTGGAGGTGGGTGACATGTTTGGAGTTTTGGGAGATAGTTTCTGGTTGAACAATTCATATAATTATGACCTTGCTGTCATCTTATCTGATTCCCTGTTGAAGGATCATCATTCATAAAGCATCACAGTGCCAGTGCAGTCGTAAACCAAAAAGAGACCTTCTTGAGCAAGGTGGTCGATCACATGCTCCAGGATGGTTGGACTTTGGTCGTGTTGCTAACCGAATGAAGGTCGAGTCGTGGTATTCACACCATGCCATTGTACAGGTGGGAAAACAAGTTTAATGTGTAAACTGCCCAATGATGCAAGTTCTGGCTCGATCTCAGATGCATCCGATGATTATCCACCCAAAGAGGTCCAACATCTGATGGAGTCTCAATGGAAAGCGCTTCAGGTGCATGTATAAGAAATCGTTTCTCTTGCACCTGTCTCTGACTTGCTTCGGCTGATGGTGACTCGGGGTAGCTGGATAAGGTACCTGTGGACGAGCCGAGGTGGTAACGATGTGGATGGCCACAGATTCATCATTCAAGTTCACATGTAAACAGTTCATCAGCAGATTTCTGCCTCTGTGTATTTTTCCAATGATTCAGGTGTGCCGTCTGTTTCGGAGGCCACAGATGCTTTTGGAAGTGCAAAGGAGGAAGGTTTGTGCATCAAGTCCTCGTAATGGGGCACGAAGACACACATGGGAAACGGGATTTTCAATAACTCAGCGGTAGTGTGTGTGTCCACCATTGAGCCGTCTCGTTTCGGATTCTATTCTCATTGGAACCTCGTAATCCGAATAAAACTGCTATCTGATGCAGTAGCGTACAAGCAGGTCATGTGCCATCCTTCACAAGTTGTGCCAAGCCGGCTGCCTTGTTTATAAGCTGGAAGTAAAGGTCAGTATATTATCTCGCAAATTTACAAGAGTAGGACTTTGGGTCAGTAACCTGGCAAAATTTCTAACACCTCCATTATGGGTAAAGTTTAGTATCATGACAATCGATTTGGGACCTCAGCTACAGGTGCATACCTGCCGCCTCTTGCTGTATTGCAAATACATCAGCTTCTTGGGCAAGCCTGGTGCTGACTTAGTGGTTAGGGTGGCTGGCTTGGGATTTTGGCTGGCTTAGTGGTTAGGGTGGCTGGCTTGGGATTTAGGCTGGCTTAGTGGTTATGGTGGCTGGTTTGGGATTTAGGCTGGCTTAGTGGTTAGGGTGGCTGGCTTAGGCTTTAAGCTGGCTTAGTGGTGAGGGTGGCTGGCTTGGGATTTAGGCTGGCTTAGAGGTTAGGGTGGCTGGCTTGGGATTTAAGCTGGCTTATTGGTTAGGGTGGCTGGCTTGGGATTTAGGCTGGCTTAGTGGTTAGGGTGGCTGGCTTGGGATTTAGGAGGGCTTAGTGGTTAGGGTGGCTGGCTTCGTGGTTAGGGTGCCTGGCTTGGATTTAGGCTGGCTTAGTGGTTAGGGTGGCTGGCTTAGGATTTAGCTGGCCTTAGTGGTTAGGGTGGCTGGCTTAGTGGTTAGGGTGGCTGGCTTGGATTTTAGGCTGGCTTAGTGGTTAGTGTGGCTGGCTTAGTGGTGAGGGTGGCTGGCTTGGGATTTAGGCTGGCTTAGTGGTTAGGGTGGCTGGCTTGGGATCTTAGGGTCCTGAGTTTGAGCCTCGTTGGCCACTGAATTACGAGGTGGGGTTGACTCAGCCTGTCATCCTTCTAAAGTCGGTGAAATGAGTACCACTGTACTGGTATGGGGGCACAGCATCGGTATGGGGGCACAGCATCAGCAGCACAGCTGTGCCCCAACAAAATGATAGCTACCTAGCAGGGCTCAAACTCAGGACCCTAAGATCCCAAGCCAGCCACCCTAACCACTAAGCCAGCACCAGGCTTTGCAGGTACAATGATCTCACATAAGCTTGGGATGGATGGATCCATTTACAAGGAAAAACGAGTGAATGGATTTGACTTTCTCAAAAGAACAAGAACTAAATAAATGACAACAACGAGGTTTGTGATTAATGTGATAACACGAATGTTAATAGAGAGGGAGAAACATTCCTTGGGTGATTAGAATGAAACATTTATGATCCATCGTGTTGATAAATGGCTTACAAGGATTGATTCCACTCGTGGTCCTTGGAGAAATCATCAAATCCGTTAGTAAGTGCTACATCGGTATTAGCACTTTACTTTAAATAAATACAGGAATACATTCAGTTTTGGTGTACGATCAGAGGGAGACATCAGGAAAAGTGTGTCGTTGGTTGTTATCTCCATTATGCAGGTTTCACAAGGTGGGATCTGAGCCCTCCCAAGACTCAAAGTATCCACCTTCGTGTGTGTGTGTGTGTGTGTGTGCACAATCACGACCGTGTACGAGTGTGCATGTATAACCACGATTCTATCGATTGATGTGTGCGTGTTCGGTATATCTGCACAACAAGAGCGAAAATCGCTTTGCAGTCCATGTCCCCTACCGGTCCCAATGAATGTTCGGGAGAGAATATTCGTTTGCGTTTGACGTATGCTCGAGCTGATTCCAGAAACCAAAATGAAGAAGAAACTCTAACCTACCGTGTTTCGTTCGTTTCTAGGCTTTGCCTATTTCATATTAAAAAATAACCCGATGTACATACATGAAACAAAAACATGTGTACAGCTTATGTGCATAAATAATACATCGTGGTTATATCTCTGGGGTCATTCCAATTGCACTGGGCCATGGACCAACACCTAGGCCGAAAGCCTCAGGCCTACCGATTTTATGCTGCTTCATGCAATGGCGGTGCATGATTTTATTGGGGTGTAGTCAGGGCAGCTGTCCAGCCAATGGGTGTAGAGCAGTGGGGTGGAGTCAGGGCAGCTGTCCAGCCAATGGTTGTCGAGCAGTGAGGAGGCATCAGGGCAGCTGAACACTGACCATGTATAATATGTGACGTGTCCTAATTTTAAAAGGGTATAACTGTGAAAAATTGACGAAATGCCCTGAAACTCGAACTTGTTCTGCAACTTATCGTAATAAAGCCATGTACCGATTCATCAGTTGAATATGTTGAATCAAACCCGAATCCTATCCAGGTTCCTCCTGATGACTCCATCTTTGCTCTTTACTTCTTCAGGTTCCTTCTTGGTCTTTCGTTTGATTAAAGGGGATAAGGGGAAAAAGTCGAAAAAGCAAAAGCAACGGACGGAGAGCAAACCTACAGTCCCCTCCAGTGAAACCGGTGGGGGATGAATAAATGTCAGAGTGTGTGTATGTGTGTCTCCTCTATAACTCCAAAACCATAAAACATAACAGCCTGAAACTTTCCATGCACACTGAGGGAACTCCAAGGGAGTGCATGAGTGAAAATTAGGTGTTTGGGTTAATTAAAACATCCCTTTTGAAGTCAATTAACGACCTTATTTAATTATATCCTTCATTGAGACGTAATCCTTCAAGGTCAGCCCCTTGGTTAACCCACTTTCCCTCACAGGGGTCTTAATTCACCATTTGCTTTGGCATACTTGAAAAGGCCTTGGCAATTTTCCACGATGACATGTCATGGACCAATTAAAGTATATAATCGAAATATGATTTCGGTTTTGAGGATCGGATCATGCAGATTTAAGACTAAATAAATGTTGAAATCTGGAGTGAAATGTAAAATTTAAGAAACCAGCGATGTTCTGGTTTTTTTTTGTGGGTGTGCTCCATTACCAATCAGCTTGCCAAGCCAGCCATTCCTTTACCGTTTCGTTGGAGTACTTGCTTGAGTGCTTAAGCCACTTGGCGAGCACTCTAAGCTGCTTGGATGTTCGTTTGCAAGCCATGGTGATACACGGCAAAAGTACCTGCACTGTCCCTCTGCTAAACACAATCAAAAATACATCGATCGATGTGCAAAGTTCAGGCCCCACCCGCTTGCATTGGGCCCCGCTGTGTCAAGCATGCAGTTCATCAGTTGGTGTTTGTAAGCCATGGCGAAACAGTAGACGGCAGTGTAAATAAATTTACGGCTTTTTTTGTCACAGCTGTTCTTGTTTTTGAAAATACATTTACAAATTGACATTCTAAAATATTGTGTGCAGTTCTGGTCACCACAGTTCAGGAAGGACATAGATGCCAAAGAGGGTTCAGCGTAGGGCTATGTGACGTGTCCTAATTTTAAAAGGGTATAACTCTGAAAAATTGACAAAATGCCCTGAAACTCGAACTTGTTCTGCAACTTATCGTAATAAAGCCATGTACCAATTCATCAGTTGAATATGTTGCATCAAACCCAAATCCTATCCAGGTTCCTCCTGATGACTCCATCTTTGCTCTTTACTTCTTTGGGTTCCTTCTTGGTCTTTCATTTGATTAAAGGATAAGGGGGTTCAGGGCCTTTATGATAAAATTTATAATAAAATAAAAACACTTAAAATAAATAAATAAATAAATAGATTTATTCCGGGCCTAGCTCGACTCAGCTATGAGGAGTGGCTGAAGGAGACAGGACTTTATACACTAGAAAGGAGGTGGTTACGAGGAGATATGATTTCAGATGTTTAAGACATGAAAGGTAGAGATAAAATAAGTGAAGATGAATTATTCAACAGAGTAGACAGTGATAGGACCAGGGGCCACAGCCTGAGAGTAAAGAAGAGGAGAGTTAAGACGGAAGCAAGGCAGGGGACTTTCACTCAGAGAGTAGTTAATGCATGGAATGGTCTCCCTGGAAAGGTTGTGGCAGCAGAAACAGTGGATAAGTTTAATTGATTGAATTAGATAGGTACCTGGAAGTTATGGAGATAGAGGGGTATGGGGATGTTGATATGACTTTTAGGTAGTTTGAGCATTGATGGGTGATTGTGTGCATGTGTACGAAGTGCTGTTGGTGGGGGTCTTGTCAAGGGGGTTGTGTGGCTGATGTAGTTTTTAACCAAATCCATGCCCCCTCCCCAGAGGGGAAGAAGAAATTTTTTTTAAAATAAATAAGTAGATAAAATTAACACAAAAACACTTAAAATAAATAATCGATAAAAATTAACAAAAACACTTAAAATAAATTAAAGATTCAAATTAATACAAAAACACTTAAAAAAATATAGATAAAATTAATACAAAAACACTTAAAATAAATAAATCGATAAAATTAAAACAAAAACATTAAAATAAATAATCTATAATTAACAAACACTTAATCTATAAAATTAACACAAAAACACTTAAAATAAATAAAGATCAAATTAATACAAAAACACTTAAAATAAATAAGATAAAATTAATACAAAAACACTTAAAATAAATAAATCGATAAAATTAAAACAAAAACACTTAAAATAAATAAATCTATAAAATTAACACAAACACTTAAAATAAATCTATAAAATTAATAAAAAAACACTTAAAATAAATAAATAGATAAAATTAATACAAAAACACTTAAAATAAATAAATCGATAAAATTAACACAAAAACACTTAAAATAAACCCCAGCGCACCGCCTTTACCCTCGGCTCCACCCGCCCTGACGATGCGCTCTGTGGTGGAGGCGAACGCTACCCTGGCATTTCACACGACTTTGCAAGCCTCTCGATCCTGAACTGTTTGCCACCTAAACATGGCCGTCTTACAGCCGAGCAAAATGCTGACATTTAAGACAGAAAACAGAGATACAAACTAAAAAAAAGGTCAATAGGGTGGATTTTCAACATAGACAAGAGCTGGGTGTACATTGTCTATCTAAACAAATAGCGACGCATATCAATATCACTTTAATACTTTATGCTTATGATAAACACTCATTAAGGAAGTCAATAAAACCTGGTGTTGGCTTAGTGTTAGGGTGTTGTTGCTTGGGATCTAAGGTCCTGAGATCGACCCCGTGGCTGCTGAAGTAACACCAGGTGGGGTTGACTCAGCCTGTCATCCTTCTGAGGTTGCGAAATGAGTACCAGTGTACTGGTATAGGGGCACAGCATCAGTGGCATAGTCGTGCCCCAGCCAAGCTGTCACGTGCAAGAGAAGAAGAAGAAGAAGAAATATAACTATATAACTCTGCTGTATTAGCATTTATTAAACCCCTAGGAGTCATTTTCACAACAGGATGTTTCCATACGTGATCCTCCCTCTGACACAACCCAATTGTTGAACAAACAATAATGAACCATATCTGCACTTTTGTTCTATGCAAATATACAAACAGAAAAGGAGAACGGCTTGACAAGACTCGTCGTGCATTTTTCATTACAAATCGGCTTGCCAATCTATCCTGTCATCGTTACGTGCTCTGTTCGTTGGCGAGGAGTGCTCAGTCTAACTTGGTGTAGTTTTAATAAATATAACATGTGGTGTTGTGAGGAATGAGTTCCCTTTGGTCCATGAAATGTGACAGGTCGCAAGGGTGCAATTAACTTGTGCGAACCACCTGGAGGTGGGTGACATGTGTGGAGTTTTGGAGAATAGTTTCTGGTTTAACAAATTCATAAATTATGACCTTGCTGTCATCTTATCTGATTCCCTGTTGAAGATCATCATTCATAAAGCATCACAGTTGCCAGTGCAGTCTACAACCAAAGAGACCTTCTGAGCAAGGTGGTCGATCACATGCCCAGGATGTTGGACTTTGTCGTGTGCTAACCGAATGAAGGTCGAGTCGTGGTATTCACACCATGCCATATTGTACAGGTGGAAAACAAGTTTAATGTGTAAACTCCCAATGATGCAAGTTCTGGCTCGATCTCAGATGCATCCGATGATTATCCACCCAAAGGTCCAACATTGATGGAGTCTCAATGGAAAGCGCTTCAGGTGCATGTAAAGAAATCGTTCTCTTGCACCTGTCTCTGACTTGCTTCGCTGATGGTACTCGGGGTAGCTGGATAAGGTACCTGTGACGACCGAGTGGTAACGATGTGGATGGCCACAGATCATCATTCAAGTTCACATGTAAACAGGTCACAGCAGATTTCTGCCTCTGTGTATTTTTCCAATGATTCAGGTGTGCCGTCTGTTCGGAGGCCACAGATGCTTTTGGAAGTGCAAAGGAGGAAGGTTTGTGCATCAAGTCTCGTAATGGGCACGAAGACACACATGGGAAACGGATTTTCAATAACTCAGCGGTAGTGTGGTGTCCACCATGAGCCGTCTCGTTTCGGATTCTATTCTCATTGGAACCTCGTAATCCGAAAAAACTGCTATCTGATGCAGTGCGTACAAGCAGGTCATGTGCCATCCTTCACAAGTTGTGCCAAGCCGCTGCCTTGTTTATAAGCTGGAAGTAAAGGCAGATATATTATCTCGCAAATTTACAAGAGTAGGACTTTGGGTCAGTAACCTGGCAAAATTTCTAAACACCTCCATTATGTAAAGTTTAGTATCATGACAATCGATTTTGGACCTCACTACAGGTGCATACCTGCCGCCTCTTGCTGTATTGCAAATACATCAGCTTCTTGGGCAAGCCTGGTGCTGACTTAGTGGTAGGGTGGCTGTGGGGATTTTGCTGGCTTAGTGGTTATGGTGGCTGGCTTGGGATTAGCTGCTTAGTGGTTATGGTGGCTGGTTTGGATTAGGCTGGCTTAGTGGTTAGGTGGCTGGCTTAGGATTTAAGCTGGCTTAGTGGTAGAGGGCTGGCCTTGGATTTAGCTGCTTAGAGGTTAGGGTGGCTGGGCTTGGATTAAAGCTGGCTTATTGGTTAGGGTGGCTGGCTTGGATTTAGGCTGGCTTAGTGGTTAGGTGGCTGGCTTGGGATTTAGGAGGGCTTAGTGTTAGGTGGCTGCTTCGTGGTTAGGGTGCCTGGCTTGGGATTTAGCGCTGCTTAGTGGTAGGTGGCTGGCTTAGGATTTAACTGCCTTAGTGGTTAGGGTGCTGGCTAGTGGTTAGGGTGGCTGGCTGGATTTAGGCTGGCTTAGTGGTTAGTGTGCTGGCTTATGGTGAGGTGGCTGGCTTTGGATTTAGGCTGGCTTAGGTGGTTAGGTGGCGCTTGGGATCTTAGGGTCCTGAGTTTGAGCCTCGTTGGCCACTGAATTACGAGGTGGGTTGACTCAGCCTGTCATCCTTCTAAAGTCGTGAAATGAGTACCACTGTACTGGTATGGGGCACAGCATCGGTATGGGGCACAGCATCAGCACAACGCTGTGCCCAACAAAATGATAGCTACCAGCAGGGCTCAAACTCGGACCTAAGATCCCAAGCCAGCCACCCTAACCACTAAGCCAGCACCAGGCTTTGCAGTACAATGATCTCACATAAGCTGGGATGGATGGATCCATTTACAAGGAAAAAGAGTGAATGGATTTGACTTTCTCAAAAGAACAAGAACTAAATAAATGACAACAACGAGGTTTGTATTAATGATAACACGAATGTTAAAGAGAGGGAGAAACATTCCTTGGGTGATTAGAATGAAACATTTATGATCCATCGTGGTTGATAAATGGCTTAAGCGATTGATTCCACTCGTGTCCTTGGAGAAATCATCAAATCCGTTAGTAAGTGCTACATCGTATTAGCACTTACTTTAAATAAATACAGGAATACATTCAGTTTGGTGTACGATCAGAGGGAGACATCAGGAAAAGTGTGTCGTTGGTTGTACTCCATTATGCAGGTTTCACAAGTGGGATCTGAGCCTCAAAGACTCAAAGTATCCACCTTCGTGTGTGTGTGTGTGTGTGTGTGCACAATCACGACCGTGTACGAGTGTGCATGTATAACCACGATTCATCGATTGATGTGTGCGTGTCGGTATATCTGCACAACAAGAGCGAAAATCGCTTTGCAGTCCATGTCCCCTACCGTCCAATGAATGTTCGGGAGAGAATATCGTTTGCGTTTGACGTATGCGAGCTGATTCCAGAAACCAAAATGAGAAGAAACTCTAACCTACCGGTTTCGTTCGTTTCTAGCTTTGCCTATTTCATATTAAAAAATAACCCGATGTACATACATGAAACAAAAAACATGTGTACAGCTTATGTGCATAAAAATACATCGTGGTATATCTCTGGGGTCATTCCAATTGCACTGGGCCATGACCAACACCTAGGCCGAAAGCCTCAGGCCTACCGATTTTTGCTGCTTATGCAATGGCGGTGCATGATTTTATTGGGGTGTATCAGGCAGCTGTCCAGCCAATGGTGTAGAGCAGTGGGTGGAGTCAGGGCAGCTGTCAGCCATGGTTGTCGAGCAGTGAGGAGGCATCAGGCAGCCTGACACTGACCATGTATAATAGTGACGTGTCCTAATTTTAAAAAGGGTATAACTGTGAAAAATTGACGAAATGCCCTGAAACTCGAACTTGTTCTGCAACTTATCGTAATAAAGCCATGTACCGATTCATCAGTTGAATATGTTGAATCAAACCCGAATCCTATCCAGGTTCCTCCTGATGACTCCATCTTTGCTCTTACTTCTTCAGTTCCTTCTTGTCTTTCGTTTGATTAAAGGGGATAAGGGGAAAAAGTCGAAAAAGCAAAAGCAACGGACGGAGAGCAAACCTACAGTCCCTCCAGTGAAACCGGTGGGGATGAATAAATGTCAGAGGTGTGTATGTGTGTCTCCTCTATAACTCCAAAACCATAAAACATAACAGCCTGAAACTTTCCATGCACACTGAGGGAACTCCAAGGGAGTGCATGAGTGAAAATTAGGTGTTGGGTTAATTAAAACATCCCTTTTTGAATCAATTAACGCACCTTATTTTTAATTATATCCTCATGAGACGTAATCCTTCAAGCGTCAGCCCTGTGGTTAACCCACTTTCCCTCACAGGGTCTAATTCACCATTTGCTTTGCATACTTGAAAAGGCCTTGAATTTCCACGATGACATGTCATGGACCAATTAAAGTATATAATCGAAATATGATTTCGGTTTTGAGGATCGGATCATCAGATTAAGACTAAATAAATGTTGAAATCTGGAGTGAAATGTAAAATTTAATGAAACAGCGATGTTCTGTTTTTTTTTGTGGGTGTGCTCCATTACCAATCAGCTTGCCAAGCCAGCCATTCCTTACCGTTTCGTTGGAGTACTTGCTTGAGTGCTTAACCACTTGGCAGCACTCTAAAGCTGCTTGGATGTTCGTTTGCAAGCATGGTGATACACGGCAAAAGTACCTGCACTGTCCCTCTGCAAACACAATCAAAAATACATCGATCGATGTGCAAAGTTCAGCCCACCCGCTGCATTGGGCCCCGCTGTGTCAAGCATGCATTCATCAGTTGGTGTTTGTAAGCCATGCGAAAACAGTAGACGGCAGTGTAAATAAATTTACGGCTTTTTTTGTCACAAGCTGTTCTTGTTTTTGAAAATACATTTAAAATTGACATTCTAAAATATGTGCAGTTCTGGTCACCACAGTTCAGGAAGGACATAGATGGCAAAGAGGGTTCAGCGTAGGCTATGTGACGTGTCCTAATTTTAAAAGGGTATAACTCTGAAAAATTGAAAAATGCCCTGAAACTCGAACTTGTTCTGCAACTTATCGTAATAAAGCCATGTACCAATTCATCAGTTGAATATGTTGCATCAAACCCAAATCCTATCCAGGCCTCCTGATGACTCCATCTTTGCTCTTACTTCTTTGGTTCCTTCTTGGTCTTTCATTTGATTAAAGGATAAGGGGGTTCAGGGCCTTTATGATAAAATTTATAATAAAATAAAAACACTAAAATAAATAAATAATAAATAGATTTATTCCGGCCTAGCTCGACTCAGCTATGAGGAGTGGCTGAGAGAACAGGACTTTATACACTAGAAAGGAGGTGGTACGAGGAGATATGATCAGATGTTTAAGATCATGAAAGGTAGAGATAAATAAGTGAAGATGAATTATTCAACAAGAGTAGACAGTGATAGGACCAGGGGGCCACAGCCTGAGAGTAAAGAAGAGAGAGTTAAGACGGAAGCAAGGCAGGGGATTTCACTCAGGAGTAGTTAATGCATGAATGGTCTCCCTGGAAAGGTTGGGGCAGCAGAAACAGTGGATAATTTAAATATTTTGAATTAGATAGGTACCTGGAAGTTATGGAATAGAGGGGTAATGGGATGTTGATATGACTTTTAGGTAGTTTGAGCATTGATGGGTGATTGTGTGCATGTGTACGAGTGCTGTTGGTGGGCGTCTTGTAAGGGGTGTGTGGCTATGTAGTTTTTAACCAAATCCATGCCCCCTCCCCAGAGGGGAAGAGAAATTTTTTTAAAATAAATAAGTAGATAAAATAACACAAAAACACTTAAAATAAATAATCGATAAAAATTACACAAAAACACTTAAAATAAATAAAGATTCAAATAATCAAAAACACTTAAAAAATAAGATAAAATTAATACAAAAACACTTAAAATAAATAAATCGATAAAATTAAAACAAAAACACTTAAAATAAATAATCTATAATAACCACAACACTTAAATAAATCTATAAAATTATAAAAAAACACTAAATAAAATAAATAGATAATTATACAAAACACTTAAAATAAATAAATCGATAAAATTAACACAAAAACACTTAAAATAAAAAATCGATAAATTAATACAAAAACACTAAAATAAATAAATCGATAAAATACACAAAAACACTTAAAATAAAAAATCGATAAAATTAACACAAAAACACTTAAAATAAATAAACGATAAAATTAATACAAAAACACTTAAAATAAATAAATCGATAA
>CM068955.1:20257055-20272991 GCA_035128595.1 Eptatretus atami
TCTATGACTGCTTGTTTGTTTGTTTGTTTGCTGTGTGTTGGTTGTTTGGCAGTATTACGGAAAAAATCCTCGACGGATTTCTACGAAACTTGTGGGGGGGATTAGGTATGGTCCAAGGATCATGCCATTAGATTTTGGACTTGGTCCAAAGTCCAATACGGCCGCTATGGCGGCCATTTTGAAAAAATATTTGAATTTTTGTTTTTGCATTTCTACATGTTTTAAGTGATTTCCAACCCCCCCCCCCCCGCCAAAAAAAAATTGTTAGAGAAAAAAAACAAAAATTTTGCAACTTTTTTTCAAAAAAATTTCGATTTTTTTTTTTGCATTTCTACATGTTATAAGTGATTTCCAACAAAAACATGCCAAAATTATAATTGCGGCTGATTTGGAACTTCAGGTGGATATACCCACGTAAAATCAATTTCTGTCTCAAGGAATCTAGTTATGACGAATGAATTGAGTATGTAAAAGTTAAAAGTAAAAGGGAAATGTGCAAACTATAACTCTGTGAGCACTGTTGACGTCAAATTGAATGAATAGATATCAGGTTCACTTGAGTGACCTAGCAGTATTGGCGGCGGAGGTTTGCACTCTACCGAGTGCTCCCCCTCTAGTTTTTTCTGTAATCCCACATGGCTGCTACACCTGTGACCTGTAAGGCAAGCGTTATCAATAAACTATTCTCCATGGGGAGTCCCTACTATGTTTAGAGTGTCGCATCGAGCAGACATGCTGTGTTGCAGAGAATTTAAATCGAAAATATATACAGCGAAAATAGACATGTACACACATGCATGTAACATGTTATGCTGCATGACACATATGCGTGACATATTGCACGTTATATACACATTATACGTGACATGTCACATGTGGTGTGACGAGCACTCCCCAATCTCCATTGGACATAGTCACACCCACATATTTCGATTTACCCACCGATCACATCACGTGCCTTCTGGTTGAATGGTTGCATTAGCGGGAACAATTGTCTGGGTGGCATGATGGTTTTTCTTTCGGTTTATGCGGTTTTACCGTGTGAGACATAATCCGCGGCGATGCTCACCATAACAGTCAGGAGGTGCGTAAGGAGACAACAAATAGGATTCCATAAACAAGGCAACCTTTGATGTAATGTTCATAATAATAATTATATTAACAATAATAATAACTACCAATAACTCTCACTTGTTGAACACAAATGTTTCCAATTGGCAAAACAATCAAAAAATGTTTCTTTACCAGCAAGAGAGCCACTGCTTCATCCTGGTTAGAGACAGGTTGGTGTTTCCGTTTACAGAACAAGGAAGAGCCTCACCTCCATGTTGAATTGTATAAGGAAGCAGTGTGTGAGTTTGTTCTTGCAGAGATGATGTCCCCAATAACTAGCTACACCAGTTGATTGGTGTACCTGTGGGGGCCTGCATGTTCGCTGGTGGGAGGGGGTCCACATGCTTAACAAATGGCCCACAGGGTCCTCACGTGTGTGTGCCGAAAGGTCCTGATGTGCTCACCAAGGGAGTCCTTGCATGCTTGCGGGGGGGGGGGGGGGTCACCATGTGCGTGCTGTGGGATCCTGCATGTTCACGGGAGGGGGGGGCCTGCATGCTCACTGTGTGTCGCTGCATGTGTACCTCATACAAACCTTCTTTAACTGTTGAAACTGCTCTGCTGATACAGTTCTGAGGCTGTTCTGCAGTGCTAGAGATAAAACTGGTGTTTTGCTTCAAACTGGGAAGGAAGTCTTTGTATCGTTTCAAGGTATGGTCTCTCAATCCTCTTTCTTCCACATGTTTTTACTCAAATGTCACTAAACATACTTTTGGAAATATAATGCAAGTACCTGTGAGTGCACCCATAATGTAGGAGGATACGAGCTTTCCTTGATGGCAAGATTAGCACACCATGCTGGCAAGCTCTCCGGGACTAGAGCACATGGAAAGCAGTCACCTCCTCCACCCCTGGAATGGTCACGTCAACCCTGTGGGGATTTTCACGGGATGTATGGACAACCAAGATTGACCTGATCAAGAATAGGTCGTTAGAGCACAGAAAAGTCCCTCGATAAAACCAAGAAGCCGGAACAACAGATCTTGTTCCAAAATTTCACTTTGTGTACAACTCATTGTCCAGGCTTGAAAGAGAATTCCTTGCTGTGGACCTGCAACCTGACACCTTTGACAGTCTGTGACTCATCCCAGACATCCAATACAGTGGCTGAAGACCTCTACGGAGGTCCACAGAGAAGAATGGGAAAAATAGGACCGTGCGTCTGAACCTCACCTGAATCAGGAGCAACAGTCAGTCAACACCCCAGCACATCCCCTTCAACCCTGATTTTTTAATGCCGTGAACAAACTTTGGTAACATCACAGGTGTGATGAGGTTGTGGTCAAGTTTCATTGAAACTGTTGTGTAGTTTCGGAGAAGAGAGCAATACCTATTTAAGGATACCCCCCTCACCACCCACCCCACAACTCCTTAATGAGCGCAGATTTTGATGCGGTCAATACAGCTTCTGTGGCATCAGATATGAAGCTTGAGGTCAAGTTTCATCAAAGTTTTTGGTTCACGTGATAATGGCTGAAGTGTTTATGGACTGACTAACTCACTGACTGGCTCACTCACTCACTCACGGTACTGCTCGATCGCGTAAGTTGACCTGACGAAAGTCCAGGTGACCTAAATATAGGTGAATGGTGGCAGAATGCCATATGTGTTGTGTTGTCGATACAAATCTTCTTCTTCCTCGTTTTTACTTTACATGGGGTGAGGCCCTATGGTACCAAGCTGTTTCGACCCCATATTTTGTAAATATTCCTCTGCAGCCCAATATCCCAGGAATCTCTCTCCACTCTCCCACCTTACTGACTTCCCTCCTCACACAATCTTCCATCTCAACCGCAGTCTCCCTCTTTTCCTCCTACCTTGGTCCTCCTTGCTATTTTTTCCTCGATCCGCACCAGGTAGCAGGCCACCTCAGGCAACATTTTTATACCAATCTCTCTTCTCAAGCTCATTCCCATATCAATCTCCTTCCTCAGTTTGTCCATCCTCCTATCCACCCTCTTCACTCCTGCTATGGGCTGGCAGGATGGCCTGGAGGTAAACACACTTGCCTCAAAGCTGTCCAGCCTGGTTGAATCCTGACCCAGCTATAAACTGTCGCCCGGTGTTTTACGGAAGGTTGATTTAATCAATGTGTGTATTGTCCATTGGATGGACGTTAAACGGATATCCTGTTCACTGCAATAGTTGGTGAACGTTAAGATCCCACGGTGTCCTTCGTGAAGAGTCGGTGAGCTATCGTGGCACCATGAACAAATCACAAATTCCTGTCCTAACCTACAGGGGCACCGTGCGTCAGTGTGTGGCACAGGCAGCCCTCAGCCAATGATGCCACCTGCATACGTGTGCTGCATACAAAGAGAAGAAGAAACAAAGACTCCCACTATCCATCCTCCTGACCCAGTTGTTTTTGCAGACTTGCAGCCTCTGTGTTTGCTTTGTCACCTATAATTTCACAATTTACAATATGTAGAAAAATAAAAAAAAATCTCAATTAACCCTCTACAATGACCATCTTTTGATTGTGTTTGCAAATATGGCAGAAATTTTGACCACTCCACTCCATTTCCACCCACCTGTACACATAAACGTGTGGACCAACTTGATCCCTCCAACCTCCCCCTCGCCCCGTGCATATGTAATAAAACAGATGGTAGTTTTATCTCTCCGTGCAATGGGCTTACCCCACGCTCCCATTGAGCGACACCAGATTCAGAACCATATACAGTAGTTGTTCAGTATCATCGATGGATTATTCAAAAATGAAGTTATTTATTTATAGCAGCGCGTGATTAAACACAAGCAAGCAGAGGGAGGGTAATGGCGTTCAATCTGCTGCAAAGGAAATTTAATCTACGGACTGTAGTGTACATGCAGTGTGAATAGAAAGTTGGAAACGGTTGGGATGGGTGGGCAGGTAAGGATTTACCTGTCACCTCCACCTGCCGATCTGTACATTCAATGATTTGATTGTTGCGAGTCTGTTACCTTTCTGGTCTCCGCCAGAGATCAACTTCATAATCGTCCAGGTTTGATGAATTTGTGGTAGCTGGAGCGAGCGACAAGTTCACCGACCGTCGTACTTGGAGCCCGACTAATAATGTGCCCGAGACCATTAAGATGGTCGTGGTAGAGAAGGACAAAGAGGGTGGAAGACCAGCAAAACTGATAATGCGTGGGCTCCACTCACACCGACCTGAAGCCGGGTAATGGACGAGAGACGTCCAATACAGTGGCCATATGCTACCGAGCAGTTTTGAAGCAGGTAATGGACAGAACATACTGCAAATGCCATGATCTCATGAAAAGCCTACTACTTACTACTACTACTACTACTACTACTACTTGTGTTTAACGCCCCAATTATTCGCACATTATTGTAGGGTTGGGTGGGAATTTTTTTGCCGTCTTTCACGAACTGGCTGGCTCGCCTGACATTCGACTCGAGGCGATTTGTTCAGGGGGCTCTTCGTGAACGCCGTGGGTTATTTAACATCCACCGACGGATCCGAGCAGACGGGACACCCAGTTGAACATCCATTCGGAGGAACGACGCGCACTCTGTAAAGCAACACCTTGCCCGTGAAGCACCGAACGAGGACTAAACACTCAAAGCTTATCTTGTGAGATACCTCTGCACCAATTGCTGGACCAAGATCTCGCGGAAGATGGTCACAATAATACACACATCCCCTTTTCGGTGATTATTGACATCGAAACAAGTGTCCCTCATGGCAAGCCAAAACGAACCCGTTTGTAATTCCCACCGAGCGAGAAAGGTACACGGGCGGTTGAGTGGATTTAGGTGCAGTGGCACGTCGAGGTGGTGTGCTACTCACTTGGCATGGTGACTCCCGGTGATCAGTAGGTGTAGGGATGACAGGCTTGAGATATGTCAGTGCCGTGGGAAGCGAAGCTGCCTTGAGCACACACGGTTTTGTCGGCTCATTGCCTCCTCCGTGCTGTGACATCGTACAGTAATCAAACGAGTTGTGAGGATGAGAGAAGAAAGCAAGCCTTTGGGACTTCACTTAACTACACTGTACGAGTGACATGACATTTTCATTTGCGATGTATAGGGACATCTGAAATATCGATTTAGGAATGCTGGGAATTCAGGAATGTAAAAAGGCCCTTTAATCACAGCCTATTGTGGTTCCTTTCTCCACTGGTTCGTGTCGGTTCAATTCCCACAAATAGTCACTCTCATTGACTCGCACTTGGCAAGCTGGTGAGGATGTCAAAGACCCTTCAACACGAGTTCATGGAAACCATCGTCCTGCAGTGTGACTCGCACAGCGAGGCTGCTTTGAAGCTTGTTTTCCTGGATATCTCAGATTACCCATAACCTTTGAACCCTAGCGGCCATTTTACGGCCGCTATTCAAACCTCCATATACCGAGCGGCTGAATTTTCTCCACGGAGCCGGAAGTCCAAGGAGCTCAGGGTTCAAAGGGTTAAAGGAAATGTTTGTAATATATTACAAACCCGATCAATAATTAATCGAACCAGACTCCATGCTGGAATGGTTGGAGTGTCCACTCTGAGTGTAAGCCCAAGGGAACGGTGTTCAAACCCCGGCCGAGTCATATCAAAGACTTTAAATATGGACAGTGCTGCTTCCTTGACGTTTAAAGGATAAACCACTGACAAACAATGGGGAAGGCAAGGCAAACACCTAATGTAACCTTTGCCAAACTTCGGTAGCACCAATGCTCTGTGAAGATGATGGTACATCATTATCAATAATATTTTTATTTTTTTGTATACCTTGTCGAGGCTCCTGTGAGAGCTAACACACAACGCACATCAGGGGGGGGGGGCATGAGACAGAGGGTGGGAGTGGGAAGGACAAAACAGGGGAACAGAGACATTTATGAGATCTGTGGAAGGGAGAGGGATGGGGGGGAACATGGGGAATACAAGATGGACATTACAGGGACTTTCAGGAAGGAAAGCAGGGAATTTGAAGGAGGTGGGCTTGGGTGGATTATCGGGAGTAGAAAGATCGAGGATTTGGATGGGGATGATAAGAGGTGGTGGTGAACAGCTTGTTTTGAAAGCCTGGAGGGAAGAATGGGATTGAACAGAGTGAGGGAGTTATATCCAAGGCGGGAAAAAGGGGAATGAAGAGTGAAGTGAGCAGTGATTCGTGATTTTGGTAGTTTTACCAGAAGGGGGTTGTTGGCGACCTTGAGTGCCCTTCGGAAATGTGGTGGGGACAAATCACAGAGAGCAGGGGGAGCGAGGCTGGAGAGGAGACGGTAGAAGACAGAAAGACCACCGACTAGCTGCGGTGATTGAGTGAGAGGCCCAAAGACTCAGCCTCATTGCGGGAGATGACAATGATCCGAAATGCCTTGGTTTCTACAGCGTGAAGCCGAGAAAGGTGGGAGGTAGGAGCACCAGCCCAGAGGGGAGAGCAGTACTCCATCAGGCTGCAGACAAAAGCGTTGTAAGTGGTCATGAGCTCAGGAGGGCCGAGGAAGGACTTTACACGACGGAGGATTCCCAGTCGGTGACTGGCTTTGGAGGCGAGGTTTGAAATGTGGCTTTCCCAGGAAAGGTCATGGAAGATAGTGAGACCCAGAAGCTTTAAAGAAAGGACTTCATCCAGAGGATTGTTGAGAAAGTGGATGGGGGCGGGGTCTAAACGGTCCTTTCGAAAAGACATAGTGAGTGTGAGATTTGTCCGGATTGAAAGACATGTTCCACGTGTTGGACCAGTTTGTGATTTTCCCCAGATCTGCAGTGAACGAAGAAGCTGCTGCTTGCCGGTCTGAGGGATGACCGATGTACGCAGGGGTGGAGTCATCAGCAAAGAGATGTAGAGGATTTTCCAGAGAGTCGGAGAGATCATTGATGAAAACCAGAAAAGAAACAGGGCCCAGAACGCTACCTTGAGGAACTCCAGCCTGGACAGGAAGAGGGATGAAAGAACTCCATTTAGGGCCACCACGTTGACTGCGACAGGAGAGGAAGTCTGTGAGCCATGAGTGGAGATGGCCTTGGATACCATAGGAAGAGAGTTTGGTGAGCAGGGCAGGGTGCCAGACTGTGTCAAAAGCACGTGATATGTCCAGAGGATACGGCTCGGATTTCATGTCCGGCATTGAGGACCTCCATCCATTGTTGGGAGAGCAGAAGCAGCATATCCAGGGTAGAGTGACCTGGTCTGAAACCAAATTGATAATCGGAAATCAAGCCATTGGAGAAGGAAGGATTTCATGTCTGAAGCGATGATGGATTCCAAAACATTGCTGATGATTGGGAGAAGGCTGAGTGGTCTGTAGTTGCAGGGATCTGTTTTTGCACCTTTTTGTGCAAGGCAGTGATGTTGCTGATTTTCAAGCAGATGGCAGATGACCTTGAGCAAATGAGAGGGTGAATAGAACAGAGAGAGGGTAAGCAAGAGCAGAAGAGCAGGTTTTTAGGACACGTGGGCTGATGCCGTCTGGACCGGTTGCAGAATCTGAGTCGAGGTTTGACAGCAAGCTCTCCACCTTGTCAGCAGAAAAGGACACAGAGTCCAGGGACAGTTGGGTGCGACTGGGTAGGTGGGTACAGAAAGTGATGGGTTTTGGACACAATATTTAGCTGCAAACACCGAGTTTAGGCATTCAGCCTTTTCTATCAATCTTCTTCTTCTCCACCTCCCTTCATAAGGGGTGAGGTCCAATGGTGCTACGCTTCTGTCCTGTCTCCACTGTTCTCAACCCACTCTCCAACCACCCCACCTTATTGACATCACTCCTCACACAATTTCCCATCTCAACTGCAGTCAAATTGTTTTCCTCCGACCTCGTTCCTCACACTATCTGCTCTCTTTGCCATTCCATCAAGATCATCTGCACGCCAATCTCTCTCTCCATTCCCTCAGCTCCAAGTGTCCAGCCCACTTCATCCGGCTTATCACATCTTCCTCATTAAGATCTGCACACCAATCTCCTCATTAAGATCTGCACACCAATCTCCTCATTAAGATCTGCACACCAATCAACTCTTTCAGTTCATCCATCCTCCTACCCACCCTCCTCACTGCCACAATTCTCCTGCTCCAGTTGTTCTCAGGTTAATGTTGAACTAAATTCCCAGGTGGGGGGTGGGAGGGACAGGTGTCTCCCACTGCTGGTAGAAAGGTCAAAGGTGTACATAGGCCGATCAGGTTCACTCACAGCTGAACCAATTAAACACCCTCACCAGTACCAGTGACATCCGTCGAGTATTCCCACGGGACCACACGAGGGTCTTGATCAGTGGCAGGAATCGAGTACAAACTCCCAAATTAACAAAATGTCCAACGTACATCGAGTGTAATCCAGGTATCGGTGCACGTATTGCATCGTACGTGTGCCAGGTAACATATGGACCAACAATTAGACTTAGAGCCCGACATACCTGCGCAGAACTCGTTGCCATGGTTGCGCCTGATGGTACACACACAGTCCGACGCACCTTTCTGACCACACTCGGTACTGATGGTGCTCAGTGCGGACGCACGGCCCGAGCTCCGTTTAACAGGGATCGCTTGTTGTTCCCCTAGCGGTCATTACGGTGTAAGATTATCAGATACGAAGCTTCGCTCGACTCACGTTTCGGAAACGCGTCACAGGGAGTACTTTGAACGGGCGAGTTCGAACGGTGAATTTTCCCGCTGTCCGCTCACCGACGAACGTGACCACCTGCACGGACATCGAGGATCAAAAACGCATCTTCATCGGTTCCAGTCTCGTCGTTGAGCGTTTGAATGGATATCGATTGTCATTTTAAATTACTGAAAAAAAAAAAACATTTTTTTTCATCGTTCATCTCCAGCAGAGGGCGGTGAAAGCTCGTGGTCCGTCGGCGCTCGTCTCGAGGGACTCAGCACGTGGGGTCGACGTGCGGTGATGCAACCGCCGTGACGTCACCGCGCTTCCATCGACGACACCATCTCAGGCTCTCGGGCTGCGTTCAGCAGCCATCTATTTATTGCGTACGCAAAAAGGCGGAATTAAGTCGGGATAAGAGGAAATGAGGGTTGGCAGGATGGCGTTCAGAGCCAGGTTCGAATCCCAACCCGTGCACACAAAGCTGAGAAACATTTCAACAAGCCGGTAGGCGGACATGGGTAGTCGACCAAGTCGAATTTAGTCGTTTTTCATCCGTTACTAGCCAACAAAAGCGTCCATAGCAACGGTTCTTTCTCACACATAACTAGGACATACCATGAACCTACCATACCAGTTTCATGTAATCTGACTCATAGTCTCTGAGATATAACGAACTTCGTTTTTTTTTATTGTTTCGACCAGGGTTCATTCAAGTCTATCTTCTCCGACAGTTTTCATAGGATCCGGCTGGAAATTTTTGACAATATGGCTGAATGTACTGCCACAGTCGCTCGTGGCCCGATTTTTTTTTTCGAAAAAAAAAAGATTTGAGATTTTTTTGAAAATTTCAAAGGTCCGTTGCTAGGCAACGCATGGTCCATAGCAACGGTTCTCATTTGCACACAACTAGGTCATGGTATGAACCTACCAACCAAGTTTCATCGAAATCGCCATTGTATTAACGGAGCACTGGACCGAACAGACATACAGACAGAACAAGCCGGTAGGCAACATGGCTGCTCGCTCTCGATGGAAAGCTGCCGACGCGACTAGCCGATATTCATGTACATGCTATCAATCAATTTAGCACAATAAATATGATTATCACAGCCCTCTTAGTTTGCGCCAGAAACCGCCTTGTGAAATTTCAGGCATGTTTCCAAAGAGACTCTAACAAATGGCAGCCCTGGTAATTCCATTTATCTATTCGCTAAAGATTTTATTTTTTTATATGATGCTGTAAGACATTCTCCTGGGCACAAAAAAAACAGGTCCCTCGGAGGTCCAGTTTCGGAGGTATTGATTTTATTGTACAGTCCACAATAGTGTACGATAAAGTATTTTAGCTGTTGCTAAGCAACGGAGGTGTGCATAGCAACCATTCATTTTTGTGTACATGCTAGCCACATTGTACACATTTCACCCAAGTTTCATCAAAATCAGACTCTTTCTCTTAGAGATATTCGCAATTAACCGTTTCTGAATGTTCGACATGTACTCGCCCAAAACCTATCTCCTCCTACAAATATTTTTTGTTAGGGCTGTAAATTGGCATGAAGGGAGCTAGATAGATTGCGCACAGAACTCTAAGCTTCGATTTTTCGATAATTTTTTTTTTTTTTTCGATTTTTTGACCACTTTAAAGGGCGTTGCTATGCCGTTGCTAGGGCCTGGGGTCCATATTCGAAGCACACGATTCCCAGAAATATTGGTCCTACCTACCAAATTTCATTGGAATCGGATTGAGTGGTTTAGCCCTAGGCTTGACCAAAGTTTCGCGGACAGACAGACAGATGGAAATGTCCAGAATAAGGGTGCTCTAAGAGCAGCCAACAGACAAACATAATCGACAGATAAACTGATATAAGGGTAGAAAAAATAAAATCTCAAAAAAATTTTTTGAGATTTTTTTTCGACTAGATCGACTACCAACATATCGACGGAAATACTGATAACAAGTCTGAAGACGACGATGGTTCACGAGCGGTATTTGACGTGTAGATTGTTTCAGAAGTCAAGGATGAGACAATGTGATAATGTTTGACCAAGTTATTAAAATGATCAACATGATGTGGTACGAGTGACAGGTTATTAGCTGCAAAATGTCGAAAACCCGGTTTGTTTCAACAACTTTAAAAATTTGATCTTTGCATAACCTTTAAAGGTCACAGAACAATGTTGTGACATTAAAATAAGGAAACAGGATACGTGCTATAGCTTATTGGAGTTAGTTCGTCGAAGAAGGTCGAAAACCCGGTCGATTCCCACAACTTTGAAAATTTGACCTTTGTGACCTTAAAGGTCAAAGGTCAAGGATTATGACCTATGGTGCAAAACTTCCTCTGGAACATTCCAGGAACAATATAACGTCATATAGGCTATATGGCATTTTGCACTCATCGGATTAATTATCCATACTTTGATGAAATCAGCGTAAAAACAAACTTGAAGGGGCGCCACGGGCAAGGTGTTCGAGACAGAGCAAAATGGTTTCAAGACTTTAGGTGGGGAATGACCTCAAGATTATGCATAAAAAATATTGTCATCCTCGCTCCTCAAATTAGGGCGGTCGTATGGTTTTTATGTCGAAATTTTCTAAGTTCGTGACCTTGTGACCTTGCCTTGGGACGAAAATGAAAAATCCTGCTCTGTGGGGCTATGCAGGTGCCATTGGGCTTACCAAATACCGAAACACTGCCAGATTCGACAAACCCTCGGAGAAGATGGATTTTATGTCAAAATCGCAATTTTCTAGGTCTTGACCTTGTGACCTTGACCTTGGGACGAAAATGAAAAATCGAGCTCCTGGGGCTATGCAGGTGCCATTGGGCTAACCAAATACCGAACCCCTGCCAGATTCGAAAAACCCCGAGGAGAAGATGCAATTGAAATCGCTACCCCTAAAACACAATTCACAATTTTCTAAGTTCAGTAACCTTGTGGCCTTGACCTTGGGACGAAAATGAAAAATCGAGCTTGTGGGCTATGCAGGTGCCATTGGGCTAACCAAATACCGAAACCCCTGCCAGATTCGACAAACCCGTCGGAGAAGAAAATTTTTATGTCAAAATCGCAATTTTCTAGTTCGGACCTTGGAAAAATCGAGCTCTGTGGGCTATGCAGGTGCCATTGGGCTAACCAAATACCGAAACCCCTGCCAGATTCGACAAACCCGTCGAGAGAAAAAATTTTTTATGTCAAAATTCGCAATTTCTAAGTTCGTGACCTTGTGACCTTGACCTTGGACGAAAATGAAAAATCGAGCTCCGTGGGCTATGCAGGTGCCATTGGGCTAACCAAATACCGAAACCCCTGTCAGATTCGACAAACCCCCTCAGGAGAAGATGCAAATTGAATTTGGCTACCCCCTAACACACTTTTTTGGGGCGTGGCTCTGCCATAATGGGCGCACCACACCCATTCTCAGGAAAACACAACTAGATCATGATATAAACCTCCCACCCATTTTGTCAGGATCGGATCAAAACCCACGGAGCTATGCTCGGGACAGACAGACAGACAGACACACACAATAACGAATATAGTGGGCACTTATTTTTTTTCGTGAAAATATTTTTTCGTGAACCAATAAGGGTAAAAAAAATCTCAAAAAAATTTTTTTTGAAAAAATTTTTTTTCGACTAGATCGACTACCCAACAGCCAGATCAAACATATCGACGGAAATACTGATAATAAGGGTAGACTAGATTGACTACCCGAAATCGAAGTGGTGCTTGGGAAAGCACACGAGCATGCTGAAGCTGATTTTTAAAAAAATTTTCCATGACTCCATGAGTCCAAACCATTTCATCTGGTGCTCATTGGAGGACCAAATTAAAAAACTAGAACTGTCACTTTATAACTGCTGCCAGTGATGACCGGGTACCCAGACGTCCGCCTTTGATACAACATGAGACTTGTATGATAGTCGCAAAGTTTCCCTTCGATAGGATAAGTGGTTCCAGAGAAAACATTATTTAAGAGTGATACAAATACAGCCTTGCTTCGACACAGCGTGGGACTGACGAGTTCCGAACTGGGTCGCACAAAGTGTTCAATCTATGTATTACCCTTTTCTATAAAATCTATAAAAAGGCAGTTAGCCCTTTTTTCTGGGACATTGTCAGTATCAATTGAATTGCTATTCCTGTGCCCTCAAACGCGTTCAGGTGCAGCCAAGTGAGCCGTCTGGAAACAACAAAAATCTCAAAGTTCTCAGATTCAAATAATTAAATAATTCTGGCTGCCAAACCGCGTGGCTGATTGGGTTGAAATTTTAAACCTATGTTTCATATGTCGGCTAAATTATAATTGTGAAGTTTCGCCTATATTGAAGCAGCGGTTCCGAGTAAACATTAATTATATTTTCCCTTCAATCCAATATGGCTGCCAAACGATGTGTCGTACATCAAAGAGGGGGGGGGGGAAACTTTTTGTTCGTCATGGAGAGGCGGTCATACATGTGGATTTCGCCTCGATCTGTTCAGCCGTTTCAGAGAAGAAGACTTTTAAAGTTATTAATTTCAACAATATGGCTGCCGTACCATGTGACCTATTACAACATAAATTTAAATTCTCCATCTAATGGGGAAGTGGATTGTGAGAAAGAACCGTTGCTATGGACGCTTTTGTTGGCTAGTAACGGATGAAAAACGACTAAATTCGACTTGGTCGACTACCCATGTCCGCCTACCGGCTTGTTGAAATGTTTCTCAGCTTTGTGTGCACGGGTTGGGATTCGAACCTGGCTCTGAACGCCATCCTGCCAACCCTCATTTCCTCTTATCCCTGCGACTTAATTCCGCCTTTTTGCGTACGCAATAAATAGATGGCTGCTGAACGCAGCCCGAGAGCCTGAGATGGTGTCGTCGATGGAAGCGCGGTGACGTCACGGCGGTTGCATCACCGCACGTCGACCCCCCACGTGCTGAGTCCCTCGAGACGAGCGCCGACGGACCACGAGCTTTCACCGCCCTCTGCTGGAGATGAACGATGAAAAAAAATGTTTGTTTGTTTGTTTTTTCAGTAATTTAAAATGACAATCGATATCCATTCAAACGCTCAATTCGACGAGACTGGAACCGATGAAAATGCGTTTTTGATCCTCGATGTCCGTGCAGGTGGTCACGTTCGTCGGTGAGCGGGACAGCGGGAAAATTCACCGTTCGAACTCGCCCGTTCAAAGTACTCCCTGTGACGCGTTTCCGAAACGTGAGTCGAGCGAAGCTTCGTATCTGATAATCTTACACCGTAATGACCGCTAGGGGAACAACAAGCGATCCCTGTTAAACGGAGCTCGGGCCGTGCGTCCGCACTGAGCACCATCAGTACCGAGTGTGGTCAGAAAGGTGCGTCGGACTGTGTGTGTACCATCAGGCGCAACCATGGCAACGAGTTCTGCGCAGGTATGTCGGGCTCTAAGTCTAATTGTTGGTCCATATGTTACCTGGCACACGTACGATGCAATACGTGCACCGATACCGTGGATTACACCTCGATGTACGTTGGACATTTTGTTAATTTGGGAGTTTGTACTCGATTCCTGCCACTGATCAAGACCCTCGTGTGGTCCCCGTGGGAATACTCGATACGGATGTCACTGGTACTGGTGAGGGTGTTTAATTGGTTCAGCTGTGAGTGAACCCTGATCGGCCTATGTACACCTTTGACCTTTCTACCAGCAGTGGGAGACACCTGTCCCTCCCCACCCCCCACCTGGGAATTTAGTTCAACATTAACCTGAGAACAACTGGAGCAGGAGAATTGTGGCAGTGAGGAGGGTGGGTAGGAGGATGGATGAACTGAAAGAGTTGATTGGTGTGCAGATCTTAATGAGGAGATTGGTGTGCAGATCTTAATGAGGAGATTGGTGTGCAGATCTTAATGAGGAGATTGGTGATAAGCCGGATGAAGTGGGCTGGACACTTGGAGCTGAGTGGAGGAATGGAGAGAGAGATTGGCGTGCAGATGATCTTGATGGAATGGCAAAGAGAGCAGATAGGTTGAGGGAACGAGGTCGGAGGAAAACAATTTGACTGCAGTTGAGATGGGAAAATTGTGTGAGGAGTGATGTCAATAAGGTGGGGTGGTTGGAGAGTGGGTTGAGAACAGTGGGAGACAGGACAGAAGCGTAGCACCATTGGACCTCACCCCTTATGAAGGGAGGTGGAGAAGAAGAAGATTGATAGAAAGGCTGAATGCCTAAACTCGGTGTTTGCAGCTAAATATTGTGTCCAAAACCCATCACTTTCTGTACCCACCTTACCCAGTCGCACCCAACTGTCCCTGGACTCTGTGTCCTTTTCTGCTGACAAGGTGGAGAGCTTGCTGTCAAACCTCGACTCAGATTCTGCAACCGGTCCAGACGGCATCAGCCCACGTGTCCTAAAAACCTGCTCTTCTGCTCTTGCTTACCCTCTCTCTGTTCTATTCACCCTCTCATTTGCTCAAGGTCATCTGCCATCTGCTTGAAAATCAGCAAACATCACTGCCCTGCACAAAAAAAGGTGCAAAACAGATCCTGCAACTACAGACCACTCAGCCTTCTCCCAATCATCAGCAATGTTATGGAATCCATCATCGCTTCAGACATGAAATCCTTCCTCTTCTCCAATGGCTTGATTTCCGATTATCAATTTGGTTTCAGACCAGGTCACTCTACCCTGGATATGCTGCTTCTGCTCTCCCAACAATGGATGGAGGTCCTCAATGCCGGACATGAAATCCGAGCCGTATCTCTGGACATATCACGTGCTTTTGACACAGTCTGGCACCCTGCCCTGCTCACCAAACTCTCTTCCTATGGTATCCAAGGCCATCTCCACTCATGGCTCACAGACTTCCTCTCCTGTCGCAGTCAACGTGTGGCCCTAAATGGAGTTCTTTCATCCCCTCTTCCTGTCCAGGCTGGAGTTCCTCAAGGTAGCGTTCTGGGCCCTGTTCTTTTTCTGGTTTCATCAATGATCTCTCCGACTCTCTGGAAAATCCTCTACATCTCTTTGCTGATGACTCCACCCTCTCCGTACCATCGGTCATCCCTCAGACCGGCAAGCAGCAGCTTCTTCGTTCACTGCAGATCTGCGGGAAAATCACAAACTGGTCCAACACGTGGAACATGTCTTTCAATCCGGACAAATCTCACACTCACTATGTCTTTTCGAAAGGACCGTTTAGACCCCGCCCCCATCCACTTTCTCAACAATCCTCTGGATGAAGTCCTTTCTTTAAAGCTTCTGGGTCTCACTATCTTCCATGACCTTTCCTGGGAAAGCC
>CM068955.1:20291364-20314361 GCA_035128595.1 Eptatretus atami
TATATATATAAATAATATTGATGTATGTGTATTGTACTGTACTCACATTCTGCAAGGAGACAAATAGGTCAATTAAATGAAGAATGAGTGAGCAGTATTAGCTCTATTTATGTGTAGCGCAAGTTCCACCCCCTCTCCTGGCTGAGGGAGTGAGGCTCCACTGGGAGACTTTTGTTTCTGGATATTTTGGCCTACGGACAGCTTTGTAATGTTTCTCTGGAATTGTGACTGAGTTGCATCAGTATGGGAAAAAAAATGTCAATTTTCTAGCCCACTGAAAAAGTATTAAACATCTATATCATTGAGTCAGTGAGTGCTTAGAATGAGCTTTAAATATTTGATGATTATGATGATGATACACCATGCTCTGTACAGTGTCAGTTCTGCTGAAGTAGTTTCATTGGTTTGGGGTTACAATCCCAGATGTGTCATCATTCTGACGCAGGGTACTCGACTGGAGACGTGATTGGGCCTTATGATATTTCTATGATGACTGCAATTGGCATTGCACACGGTACATGTTTGGGAGCTTCGGTGCTATGCGTTTGTCTACACTGTCGACTCACTAATTAGTGATGAAACCTGTCCGGCAGCTGATGGGGGCACATAGCATTGGGATTCTCATGTATGTGCTGCTTGTGAATGTCTGCAGCTGTAGAGGAACCCGGTAGGGTGTGAAACAGCGAAATGCTTACCTTGTGTAGCTTTATTTGGTTGTTTTGACTGGAAGAGCAGGGGGTTATGATATATATATATATATATATATATACACATAAATAAAATGTTGGGGTATCTCAACATTCTGAATATCTCATTTATGTCAGTTTTTAATTGCCGTACACACACACACACACACACACACACACACACACCACACACACACACACACACACACACACACACACCACACACACACACACAACACACACACACACACACACACACAACACACACGCGTGTCCCCATGTGTACGAGTACATGAAAAAATCATCAGAAATGTGAACTTATTACGATACAGTAAATAAACATGAATTGCAATTTATGGAAAGGTTTTTTTTTCGCTGTCTTGACAGTGGGCCGCATTCCAGCAGCGACGTTATCGGTATTAGGCCACAAGGCCGAGCGGGCCTTCGTGTGCGGCCCTCCGGACATGATCGACTATGCCGCTTCAGTGCTGCACGCCAGCGGCCTTCCTCCAGCCTTCATCGCATTTGAAAAGTGGTTCCTGCATTAGGTTTCTTTTGATCATGCTAAAATGTGTTCCACAGCAAATTAAATGAAAGCTTATGCAGCCGAAAGCTGGGGTTGCACTTGGTTATCTTTTTTTGTTTGTTTTATCTTGGGCTGTGTCTGTGAGCATGACTTTTTAGAGGTGAGGGCCTTTTGACTTTGAAGGTGAGGGCCTTTAGGCTTGTGCGTGCTTGCTTCGATAATGGTTTTGTGTTCGTTCCATGTGCATCCCAAGAGGTCCAGGACCAGGACACGGGATGGGTTTGGGGAAGGGGGGAGAGTTTATTTATGCGTGATGCTCGATTACCGTTTGAAACACTCTTCAGACGCAATGAAAAAGTGAAAGGGAGGAATGACAAGCAAGCACTGCGAATGCATTAATTACTTATTTTGGACCAAAAATGGGACACGACTGTTAAAAATGAAGAAGTGTGACTACGGACTTCGAGTAAACAGACTTGGTGTGGGAATGGACACATCTGTGGATTATTGTACAGGGCGGCCATCTTTATGGGCAAGTGTAACCCCAGCTTCACTCGTTTTTCTTTTGGATCGAGACGAATAAAAAACAAACAAACAAAAAAAAACCTACAAAATGGCAAGTGCTGTGGATTTGATCGTTTTTGATATGTTGATTTTGCAGCTGTGACGGTTACAAGTGTGTTAGTGCACGTATAACATTTTATCGTCACGTGATCCTCTGAACGGCCATTCATTGGCCCTAACTAGCCACGTAAACTCTGAGGAGGTTAAAGATTTAATGATACCGCAATGTGATTGTTTTATTATTACTATTATTATTATTATTTGCAGCATTGTATACAAGTGGATGTACTTGTTTGGAGCATTGTCTCGAACTGTAACACCCCAGGTTGTACTGCAGCGAATGCTTGTGGTAACTTGTGGATGATGTTTTTTTGTTTTTTTCTTCTATTGAGACCATCAGTTTTAAGACATTCTCATGAAGCCATTTTGATCTGTGATGTGTCATTGAATCTGATAAAATGGGTCAGATTTTTTTTTTCTTTCTTCAACTCGTTGAATGAAGACGGAACGTTTTCCGCTGGGTTTCCATGGAGCATGTTAGGATTCATTGTTTTCCACCATTTTCCATTACCCTCGAATAGCTCAGATAAGTGAGTGATTATAAAGTCATTAAAATTACTCTGACTTGCTTGGTAGATATATATTTTTTTGTTTGTTTTTGTTCTTGCATGGTGGTTTGGTGTCTTGCTTTTTCCACAATTTTTGTTCAATTTTGAAATCTACTAATAATGTCCTCCGCCTGTCTATCGGTCTGACTCCAGCCACAATTGTGACCTCAAAAAGAATCAAATTGTATGTCCACCATTTTGGTCGCTACTTGTATGCTTCAGGCCTCTCATGTACATTTGAAGACTGAACAACGTGTCTTCTATCATGAACGAAAGGCAATGTTTGGAGGAAAGGTACCTTTTGATTACAACCCATGCAGAGGAAATCGAGATGATGCACGTTTTGTTCGAGAGCAATCGAAGCAGCAGTCTATTGCCTATACACAACCCAAAGAAAACGTTTATCCAATCACGAGGATTACTGAGTTTATGTACATTTAAAATCTGAACGTGTCATCTATCATTTTATTTATTTGTATACAGCCTGTGGCTGCTTGGCTGCATCATTTTTCTGGGGGTGCGGCTGCGCCGCTGATGCAGTACCCCCTGTTACCAGCACCGGTACTCATTTCGCCTACCTCAAACGGATGACAGGCTGAGTCAACGCACCTGGTGTTAATTCGACAGGTGACAGGGCCTTGCGTTCAAGGCCCTGAGATCTTAAGCCAGCCACCCTAACCGATAGATGAGTATGCCTGGTGTTGGCTCATCATGAAAGAAAGGTACGTTTTGATTACAACCCATGCAGCGGAAAGAAAATAGTCATGATTAACACTTGGTCATTAATTTTAAAAAACATTCCAACCTGTTTGTTTGACGGCCTTATATGCAAAACACCGGCGAGTGAAAAATATGGAAGGTTGTTGTACAGGACCAGATTTCACCAGAGTTTTCAAGGCTGAATAGTGTACAAATACAGGATTTATGAACAAACTATTTCACACGTGAAGTAAATACACCGTGTCCATTACATCATTTCTGGACCCACAGAATTGCCATTTTCCATTTTGTAAAAACTCTGCATGCAACATCTAACTCACAATGTCCAAATGTCATGCATGTCTATGCCTGTGGGTTTCCTATGGGTGCTGGCCAACTAGTACTCGTAGTTTATTATTATTATTGTTGTACTTATCTGCATTAAAACTTCCAGAAACAGACTACCAAATGAACACCACTGCTAGGATATCGCATTCCATCGTGGCTTGACATTCCGGAATTTATACACAAGTGTGGGAAGATTATCACGATAGCAATTTTTCTCTCATTCCAGCCCACAGGTGTTCCATAGTTATCAGCAAAAACATCATGCAATGGCAAAAGATGTTTCCGAGCTCACCTGTAAACTCGGGTAGGGCAGGCCATTCTCGGCGGTGGCTCCGTTTCTTGATAACCCAAACTTGTCTCGGTCAATAAGGCATTGGCACATGGTACAATGGAGTATCACTGTTGGTTTTAGGCTGGTAATGGTGAACCCTACTCCACATTTCACCTCTGGCTTTTGGATGATGTGGAGACTAAGCAATGAATGTTATGTCACGACTCACCAAAAGGTGGAAGCACACACGACCCGAGTTACTGACGATCCCTTTGCTCAGACACGAGTGGCTTCTCCATCTTCTTCCAATTTTTATCCAATGAGAAAATGCAACCCGTCGCTTTGCTGAAGGGGACAATAAAGGGAGGGGGGTGGAGAGAAACAGGGAAGGAGAGAGAGAGAGAGAGAGAGAGAGAGAGAGAGAGAGAAGGCAGGTGCAGGGTGAGAGGGTGAGGGGAGGCAAAGAGGATGATGAAGGGGAGCTATGGGAGAGGGACACACCTCATCAAATGTTGCTATTCACTGCGGGAGGGAGGGTGCGTGAGAGAGGGAGGTGGGAGGAGAGTGCTGCATTTTATTAGGAAGGGGGAGTGAGGAGGGGGACAGATTGAGAGGGAATGGTGGGGGGGGGGGGGGGGGGGGGGGGGGGGGGGGGGGGCGGGGGGGGTGGAGAGGAGAGAAAAAAAAGACAGCTGAGGGGTGGAGGTGCGGTTAACAAAGAGAATGACATGTGACGCTTAATGACCGAACACAAAAAAAAGAAAAGAAAGTGTCAGAACAGCTGTACACACGATGACACAACAGAGTTTGTAAAGTAATCTGCTGGCATATCGACAAAACTTTGATATTCCAGTTCCAGAAAATTTGTGGGAAAACGAACCAAAAGTAATCACTGAAAACATGGAAGTACCACTCAGGTACGACGTAATGATCCCATCGAGTGTGAACATCAAAAACAAAGCATTGCGACCAGATGTCATACTTCGGTACAAAAAAGAGAGAAGAAGGCATTGGTAATTGAGGTGTTAATACCGGTGATTTTGGACTAAACGATGCAGAAATCAAGAAAATGACCAAATACCAATACCTCGAGAATGAAGTGAAAAGATCGTGGAAGCTGAAGACTGCCAAAGTTGTACCAGTGATGATGAAGAACCTCACAGAGATATTAAAAACCATCCCTGGGAATATTACTTCAGTTGGAAGCCGTCCTGGGTGGGCTCAGTAAGGATCCTGAAGAGAGCTCTTGGCACAAAACTTTGAAAACAGAAAACTTCTCAGCTTGGTCCATGAATCGTGACCCCTTACTGAGAAGAAGGTGGATATTTTGAGGCCACCCTGGGAGGACTCCATTCCACATTCTGAAACAGGCATATGTAGATACCAATCAACGACGCGCACGCACGCACACACACACTTCCATCATGGTAATACAGTTTATATACGTACACACGCATAAAATACGTATAAACGACAAACACAAAAATTTGCCGTAAAACAGAGTTCTTTGAAAGAGGAATTCAAGTGTGAAATTAGCAAAATTCAATTTAAAAAATATATCGAGGCACAGAACACAAAATGGCGATCTCTGCTCTCTGCCTTCACAGCTAGATCACGGCAAACACCTGGTCGGATGGACCTTATTGTTTTTATACATGTATCGATGTGCAAGTGAGGAGTGGATTATATTCAAAGGAGATCGCACAAAAAGGTTAAACAAAGTGATATCTTGTAAAAATAAAATTACACATTTTCAGTGGATGAGACACCTCCCGAGGCACCAACCACACGGCACCGCATGGCCCAACACAGGCGGAAACGTACGTCTGTCTAATCGATGTTCCATTGACAGCACGGATACTTTTACCAAAACAAACAACCAAGCAGCTTGGAGAGCGCTCACCAAGTGGCTTAAGCACTCAATCAAGGTCTCCAACGAAAAGGTTGATAAGAAACGGCTCGTTTGGCATGCGATTAGCCACACATGAAACATACACCTCCCGGAGACCCCAAAATATCAAATATGTCCGAATTGGACAAATGAACACTCCGAGGAGTCGGAACTGCTTGTAAGTTCGATTCTGGAGTTTAAATTTTGTAAATCTTAGTTTAAGAGATACTCACGATGATCGCATGTGCAGAAATTAAATAAAGCCACGAACGCTGATGTCTCCGGGTGTTTATAAGCATTGCAGTGTACCCAGTGATTCGTAGCTGTGATGAACAGGCATTCGATAAAATGAGTGAGGAAAGTGAAAAAAAAAAACTTTATCATTTTTTTTTTAATTGAAAGAGGTGGGAAAAGAGGAGGGAGGGGGAAAAAGAGGAGGGAGGTGGAAAGAGGAAGGAGGGGGAAAGAAGGAGGAGGGGGAGGAGAGGGTTGATGGGGAAAGAGAAATGGGGAAAAGAGGAGGGAGGGGAAAGAGGAGGGAGGGAAAGAGGAGGGAGGGGAAGAGGAGGGAGGAGGGGAAAGGAGGGGAGGGCGGAGAGGAAGAGGGCGGGAAGAGGAAGGAGGCAGGAAGAGGAAGGAGGCGGGAGGAGAATGAGGCAGGAAGAGGAAGGAGGGGGAAGAGGAAGGAGGGGGGAAGAGGAGGAAGAGGAAGGAGGGGAAAAAGCCGAGGCGGTGGGTGAAAAAGAGGGAGAGAGACAGACAGACAGAACAGAGAGAAGGAGAGAAGAGGAGTGGAGTGAGAGAGGATGGAAGGGAGTGGGGGGGGCGAAAGAAGAGAGAGAGGAGGGGAGGGAGAGAGAGAGAGAGAGGGAAGGAGTGCAGGGAGAGAGGATGGGGGGGAGAGAAGGGGAAGGGAGAGGGGAGGGAGGGGAGGGTCAGGGGCCTATGAGGGGTGAGGAATGAGGAACTCGGAAGGGGGGGTGAAGAACGAGGAAGGAGGGGTGAAGGGCGAGGAAGGAGTTGGGGGGGGGGCGACGTCTCACACAAATGTCGCAATACACTACGGGAGGGGGGATGGGATCGGCCTGTTGCACTGCAGAACAACATGTGACCACGCAGGTGAGTAGCCCTGACCTTGTTCAAGTCGATCGATATGCAGTATTTACTGACAGTGCCAATATTGTAGATCGCTCGCCAAGTGGCTTGAGCACTCCAGCGAACCAGTTGATAAGAAACGGCTCACTTGCACGCGATTAGTGATCACCAAACCGTCATATTAAACATGCATTCTCTCGGAGATGAACCAAATGTCAAATATGTCTGAATTGGACAAATTCACTTTTATTTTTTTAGGAGATGGAACTGCTTATAAGTTCGATTCTGGAGCTTAAATTTTGTAATTCTGCTTCTCGTGGTTATTGCATGTGCAGAAATGAAATAAGCACACGAACGCTGGTGTCTCAGAACGTTTTTAGCTCTGCAATATATCCAGCGATTCGTAGTTATGATGAACAGGCATTCGATAATATGAGTGAGGAAAGTGGGGGGCGGCGGGGGAATACTATCGTTAAGAAATCGTTGCGGCCTGTTCCAAATTATGGTATGGTTGAGCAGGCCAAAAAACATGGCGGCTTCAGACCCCAGCGAGGTTACCCAGGATACATGTTCAGACCCAGAGAGCGGGGGCCGAGCATCGCCTGATGAAGGATATAATTAAATCAGGTCGTTAATTATCTTCAATAGGGTGTTTTAATTAACCCAAACACCCAATTTTCACTCTTGCACTTCCTTGGAGTTTTCTTTGTATACATTCAAAGTTTCAGACTGCTCGGTGTTATGGTTTTGGACGGACGGACACCCTTTTATTAGTGTCGATACCAGTAGTCCAGCAGAAATGTGAAAAAGCATGTTGTGGTGTCATACTGAAGTTTTTTGGTTGATTCATCATCTCTGAGCTATCCTGAATCAGAATCAGCCGGGTGCCAGACTCGCACTTGTATATACAACTTGCAATTTTATCATTACGGATTCCTTCGACCTGAAAACATAGTAGTAGACCCAAAATTGTGTTTGTAAGTGCGCTTAGAAGTGAAGATATACACCCAAAACAATTTATCGAAAGTCGGTGGTGGCCATTTTGTTTTTCACCTCTAAAAAAATTCCTCAAGGGTGCGAGTCTGGCACCCGGCTGATTTCTGATTCAGGATAGCTCAGAGATGATGAATCAACCAAAAAACTTCAGTTATGACCCACAACATGCTTTTTCACATTTCTGCTGGACTACTGGTATCGACACTAATAAAAGGGTGTCCGTCGTGCCAAACCAATAACACCAGCAGTGCTGAAACTTTGAATGTATACAAAGAAAACTCCAAGGAAGTGCAAGAGTGAAAATTGGGTGTTTGGGTTAATTAAAAACACCCTATTGAAGATAATTAACGACCTGATTTAATTATATCCTTCATCAGGCGATGCTCGGCCCCGCTCTCTGGTCTGAACATTGTATCCTGGGTAACCTCGCTGGGGTCTGAAGCCGCCATGTTTTTTTTGGCCTGCTCAACCATACATAATTTGGAACAGGCCGCAACGATTTTCTTAACGATAGTTTCCCCCCGCCCCCACTTTCCTCACTCATATATCGAATGCCTGTTCATCATAACTACGAATCGCTGGATATATTGCAGAGCTATAAACGTTCTGAGACACCAGCGTTCGTGGCTTTTATTTCATTTCTGCACATGCAATAACCACGAGAAGCAGAATTACAAAATTTAAGCTCCAGAATCGAACTTATAAAGCAGTTCCATCTCCTAAAAAAAAAAAAAGTGAATTTGTCCAATTCAGAACATATTTGACATTTGGTTCCATCTCCTGAGAGATGCATGTTTAATATAGACGGTTTGGGTGATCACTAATCGCGTAGCAAGTGAGCCGTTTCTTTAATCAACTGGTTCGCTGGAGTGCTCAAGCCCACTTTGGCGAGCGATCTACAATATTGGCACTGTCAGTTAAATACTGCTATCGATCGACTTGAACAAGGTCAGGGCTACTCACCTGCGTTGGTCACATGTTGTTCTGCAGTGCAACAGGCCGATCCCATCCTCCCTCCCGGTAGTGTATTGGCGACCATTTGTGAGACGTCGCCCCCCCACCTCCTTCCTCGCCCTTCACCCTCCTTCTCGTTCTTCACCCCCCCCTTCCGAGTTCCCTCATTCCTCACCACCTCATAGGCCCTGACCCTCCTCCCTCCCCTCTCCCTTCCCCTTCTCTCCCCCCCATCCTCTCTCCCTGCACTCCTTCCCTCTCTCTCTCTCTCTCCCTCCCCTCCTCTCTCTCTTTCTTCGCCCGCCCCCACTCCCTTCATCCTCTCTCACTCCACTCCCTCTTCTCTCCTTCTCTCTGTCTCTGTCTGTCTGTCTCTCTCCCTCTTTTCCACCACCGCCTCGGCTTTTCCCCCCTCCTTCCTCTTTCCTCCTCTTCCCCCCTCCCTTCCTCTTCCCCCTCCTTCCTCTTTCCTGCCTCATTCCTCCTCCGCCTCCTTCCTCTTCCCCTGCTCCTTCTCTTCCGCTCCTTCCTTTCCCGCCCCTCTCCCTCCTCTTTCCCCTCCCTCTCTTCCCTCCCTACTCTTCCCATCCCTCCTCTTCCCCTCCTCCTCTTTTTCCCCATTTCCTCTTTCCCCATCAACCCTTCCTCCTCCCCCTCCTCCTTCTTTCCCCCTCCTTCCTCTTTCACCTCCCTCCTCTTTTTCCCCTCCCTCCTCTTTTCCCACCTCTTTCAATTAAAAAAAAAAATGATAAAGTTTTTTTTTTTCACTTTCCCTCACTCATTTTATCGAATGCCTGTTCATCACAGCTACGAATCACTGGGTACACTGCAATGCTTATAAACACCGGAGACATCAGCGTTCGTGGCTTTATTTATTTTCTGCACATGCGATCATCGTGAGTATCTCTTAAACTAAGATTTACAAAATTTAAACTCCAGAATCGAACTTACAAGCAGTTCCGACTCCTCGGAGTGTTCATTTGTCCAATTCGGACATATTTGATATTTTGGGGTCTCCGGGAGGTGTATGTTTCATGTGTGGCTAATCGCATGCCAAACGAGCGTTTCTTATCAACCTTTTTTTCGTTGGAGACCTTGATTGAGTGCTTAAGCCACTTGGTGAGCGCTCTCCAAGCTGCTTGGTGTTTGTTTTGGTAAAAGTATCCGTGCTGTAATGAACATCGATAGACAGACGTACGTTTCCCTGTTGTTGGGCCATGCGGTGCCGTGTGGTTTGTGCCTCGGGAGTGTCTCATTCCACGAAAATGTGTAATTTTATTTTTACAAGATATCACTTTGTTACCTTTTTGTGCGATCTCCTTTGAAATATAATCCACTCCTCATTGACTCGATCATGTATAAAAACAATAAGGTCCATCCGACCAGGTGTTTGCCGTGATCTAGCTGTGAAGGCAGAGAGCAGAGATCGCATTTTGTGTTCTGTGCCTCGATATATTTTTTAAATTGAATTTTGGCTATTTTTCACACTTGAATTCCTCTTTCAAAGAACTCTGTTTTACGGCAAATTTTTTGTGTTTGTCGTTTATACGTAATTTTATGCGTGTGTACGTATATAAACGTATTACCATGATGGAAGTGTGTGTGTGCGTGCGTGCGCGTCGTTGATTGGTATCTACATATGCCTGTTTCAGAATGTGGAATGGAGTCCTCCAGGGTGGCCTCAAAATATCCCACCTTCTTCTCAGTAAGGGGTCACGATTCATGGACCACAAGCTGAGAAGTTTTCTGTTTTCAAAAGTTTTGTGCCAAGAGCTCTCTTCAGGATCCTTACTGAGCCACCCAGGACGGCTTCCAACTGAAGTAATATTCCCAGGGATGGTTTTTTAAATATCTCTGTGAGGTCTTCTTCATCATCACTGGTACAACTTTGGGCAGTCTTCAGCTTTCCACGACTTTTTCACTTTCATTCTCGAGGTATTGGTATTTGGTCATTTTCTTGATTTCTGCATCGTTTAGTCCAAATCACCGGTATTAACACCTCAATTACAATGCTTCTTTCTCTCTTTTTTGTACCGAAGTAATGACATCTGGTCGCAATGCTTTGTTTTGTGATGTGTCACACTCGATGGATCATTACGTCGTACCTGAGTGGTACTTCCATGTTTTCAGTGATTATTTTGGTTTCGTTTTCCCACAATTTTCTGGAACTGGAATATCAAAGTTTTGTCGATATGCAGCAGAATTACTTTACAAACTCTGTTGTGTCATCGTGTGTACAGCTGTTCTGGACACTTTTCTTTTTTTTTTTTTGTGTTCGGTCATTAAGCGTCACATGTCATTCTCTTTGTTAACCGCACCTCCACCCTCAGCTGTCTTTTTTTTTCTCTCCTCTCCACCCCCCCCCGCCCCCCCCCACCCCCCATTCGCCTTTCTCAATCTGTCCCCCTCCTCACTCCCCTTCCTAATAAAATGCAGCACTCTCCTCCCACCTCCCTCTCTCACGCACCCTCCCTCCCGCAGTGAATAGCAACATTTGATGAGGTGTGTCCCTCTCCCATAGCTCCCCTTCTCATACCTCTTTGCTCCCCTCACCCTCTCACCCTGCACTGCCTTTCTCTCTCTCTCTCTCTCATCTCTCTTCTCTCTCTCTCTCTCTCTCTCTCTCTCTCTGTTTTCTCCACCCCCTCCCTTTATTGTCCCTTCAAGCAAAGCGACGGGTTGCATTTTCTCATTGGAATAAAAATTGGAAGAAGATGGAGAAGCCACTCGTGCTGAGCAAAGGGATCGTCAGTAACTCGGGTCGTGTGTGCTTCCACCTTTTGGTGAGTCGTGACATAACATTTCTCATTGCTTAGTTCTCCACATCATCCAAAAGCAGAGGTGAAAATGTGGAGTAGGGTTCACCATAACCAGCCTAAAACCAACAGTGATACTCCATTGTACCATGTGCCAATGCCTTATTGACGAGACAAGTTTGGGTTATCAATGAAACGGAGCCACCGCGAGAATGGCCTGCTACCCGAGTTTACAGGTGAGCTCGGAAAACATCTTTTTGCCATTGCATGATGTTTTGCTGATAACTATGGAACACCTGTGGGCTGGAATGAGAGAAAAATTGCTATCGTGATAATCTTCCCACACTTGTGTATAAATTCCGGATGTCAAGCCACGATGGAATGCGATATCCTAGCAGTGGTGTTCATTTGTAGTCTGTTCCTGGAAGTTTTAATGCAGACTAAGTACAACAATAATAATAATAACTACGAGTACTAGTTGGCCAGCACCCATAGGAAACCACGGCATAGACATGCATTGACATTTGACATTGTGAGTTAGATGTTGCATGCAGAGTTTTTACAAAATGGAAAACTGGCATTCTGTGGGTCCAGAAATGATGTAATGGACAGGTGTATTTTACTTCACGTGTGAAATAGTTTGTTATAAATCCTGTATTTGTACACTATTCAGCCTTGAAATCTGGTGAAATCGGTCCTGTACAACAACCTTCCATATTTTTTCACTCGCCGGTGTTTTGGCATAAAGGCCGTCAAACAAACAGGTTGGAATGTTTTTTTAAAATTAATGACCAAGTGTTAATCAGACTATTTTCTTTCCGCTGCATGGGTTGTAATCAAAACGTACCTTTCTTTCATGATGAGCCAACACCAGGCATACTCATTCTATCGGTTAGGGTGGCTGGCTTAAGATCTCAGAGGGCCTTGAACGCAAGGCCCTGGTCACCTGTCGAATTAACACAGGTGCGTTGACTCAGCCTGTCATCCGTTTGAGGTAGGCGAAATGAGTACGGGTGCTGGTAACAGGGGTACTGCATCAGCGGCGCAGCCGCACCCCAGAAAAATGATGCAGCCAAGCAGCCACAGGCTGTATACAAATAAATAAAATGATAGATGACACGTTTCAGATTTTAAATGTAACATAAACTCAGTAATCCTCGTGATTGGATAAACGTTTTCTTTGGGTTGTGTATAGGCATAGACTGCTGCTTCGATTGCTCTCGAACAAAACGTGCATCATCTCGATTCCTCTGCATGGGTTGTAATCAAAAGGTACCTTTCCTCCAAACATTGCTTTCGTTCAATGATAGAAGACACGTTGTTCAGTCTTCAAATGTACATGAAAGGCCTGAAGCATAACAAGTAGCGACCAAAATGGTGGACATAACATTTGATTCTTTTTGAGGTCACAATTGTGGCTGGAGTCAGACCGATAGCAAGGCGGAGACATTATTAGTAGATTTCAAAATTGAACAAAAATTGTGGAAAAAGCAAGACACCAAACCACCATGCAAGAACAAAAAAACAAAAAAAAATATATATCACCAAGCAAGTCAGAGTAATTTTAATGACTTTATAATCACTCACTTATCTGAGCTATTCGAGGGTAATGGAAAATGGTGGAAAACAATGAATCTCTAACATGCTCATGGAAACCCAGCGGAAACGTTCCGTCTAATTCAACGAGTTGAAAGAAAGAAAAAAAAAATCTGACCCATTTTTATCAGATTCAATGACACATCACAGATCAAAATGGCTTCATGAGAATGTCTTAAAACTGATGGTCTCAATAGAAAAAAAACAAAAAAACATATCACAAGTTACCACACAGCATTCGCTGTCAGTACAACCTGGGGTGTTACAGTTCGAGACAATGCTCCAAACAAGTACATCCACTTGTATACAATGCTCAAATAATAATAATAATAGTAATAATAAAACAATCACTTGCGGTATCATTAAATCTTTAACCTCCTCAGAGTTTACGTGGCTAGTTAGGGCCAATGAATGGCCGTTCAAGGATCACGTGACGATAAAATGTTATAGCGTGCACTAACACACTTGTAACCGTCACAGCTGCAAAATCAACATATCAAAAACGATCAAATCCACAGCACTTGCCATTTGTAGGTTTTTTTTTGTTTGTTTGTTTTTTATTCGTCTCGATCCAAAAGAAAAACGAGTGAAGCTGGGGTTTACACTTGCCCATAAAGATGGCCGCCCTGTACAATAAATCCACAGATGTGTCCATTCCCACACCAAGTCTGTTTACTCGAAGTCCGTAGTCACACTTCTTCATTTTTAACAGTCGTGTCCCATTTTTGGTCCAAAATAGTAATTAATGCATTCGCAGTGCTTGCTTGTCATTCCTCCTTTCACTTTTTCATTGCGTCTGAAGAGTGTTTCAAACGGTAATCGAGCATCACGCATAATAAATCTCCCCCCTTCCCCAAACCCATCCCGTGTCTGGTCCTGGACCTCTTGGGATGCACATGAAACGAACAAAAACCATTATCGAAGCAAGCACGCACAAGCCTAAAGGCCCTCCCTTCAAAGTCAAAAGGCCCTCACCTCTAAAAAGTCATATCTCACAGACACGACACAGCCCCAAGATAAAACAAACAAAAAAAGATAACCAAGTGCAACCCAGCTTTCGGCTGCATAAGTTCACTTTAATTTGCTGTGGACACATTTTAGCATGATCCAAAAGAAACCTAATGCAGGAACCACTTTTCAAATGCGATGAAGGCTGGAGGAAGGCCGCTGGCGTGCAGCACTGAAGCGGCATAGTCGATCATGTCCGGAGGGCGCAACGAAGGCCCGCTCGGCCTTGTGGCCTAATACCGATAACGTCGCTGCTGGAATGCGGCCCACTGTCAAGACAGCGAAAAAAAAACTTTCCATAAATTGCAATTCATGTTTATTTTACTGTATCGTAATAAGTTCACATTTCTGATGATTTTTTCATGTACTCGTACACATGGGACACGCGTGTGTGTGGTGTGTGTGTGTTGTGTGGTGTGTGTGTGTGTGTGTGTGTGTGTGTGTGTGGTGTGTGTGTGTACGGCAATTAAAAACTGACATAAATGAGAATTCAGAATGTTAGATACCCCAACATTTTTATTTATGTGTAATATTATATATATATATTATAATCATAACCCCTGCTCTTCCAGTCAAAACAACCAAATAAAGCTACACAAGGTAGCATTTCGCTGTTTCACACCTACCGGGTTCCTCTACAGCTGCAGACATTCACAAGCAGCACATACATGAGAAATCCAATGCTATGTGCCCCCATCAGCTGCCGGACAGGTTTCATCACTATTAGTGAGTCGACAGTGTAGACAAACGCATAGACCGAAGCTCCAAACATGTACCGTGTTGTAATGCAATTGCAGTCATCATAGAATATCATAAGCCCAATCACGTCTCCAGTCGAGTACCCTGCGTCAGAATGATGACACATCTGGGATTGTAACCCCAAACCAATGAAACTACTTTCAGCAGAACTGACACTGTACAGAGCATGGTGTATCATCATCATAATCATCAAATATTTAAAGCTCATTCTAAACGTCACTGACTCAAATGATATAGATGTTTAATACTTTTTCAGTGGGCTAGAAAATTGACATTTTTTTTTCCCATACTGATGCAACTCAAGTCACAATTCCAGAGAACATTACAAAGCTGTCCGTTAGGCCAAAATATCCAGAAACAAAGTCTCCCAGTGAGCCTCACTCCTCAGCCAAGAGGGGGTGGAACTTGCGCTACACATTAATAGAGCTAATACTGCTCACTCATTCTTCATTTTAATTGACCTATTTGTCTCTTGCAGAATGTTGAGTACAGTACAATACAACATCATCAATATTTATATATATTTATATATATTTATATATATATATGTATATATATTGTTACAGCCCGGGGTCAGGGCGAGAAGGTCACGAGGGGGGGAAGCTATCTCGGGTTCCACCAAGACTCTCCGGAATTGCAGGCCGTCGCACATGGCATAACGCCGTGATGCAGTGGGTTGCTAATCGACCATGAACGCCAATAACTCAACCCACGTGACCGAGGGTCCTCTGTCTCAGGTTTAACCGGTTAAACTAATAATCATGTGACCTAATTACCGGGGAACACACCCTCGGTACGCCTTGTCCGAACCGGGTCACCTTATCGTGCCAGATGCAGCGGAGCGACACTGCCAAGGAATGTACCAGCTCGTAGAACGGATCGTTGGGAGATAAAGTCCCGGCTAGGATACGGACCATGCTGGATCAATGAAAGAAAAGAAAAAAACGAGCTGGGAACATTTCTACACAAGCATTATTAACAGGCGAGAAAAATATGTGGCACAATGAATGGATTTATTATTGTATGCAAGCAGGGATAGTAAGGAATTCAGGGGTTAAACGACAACAAGAAAGCAAGCACTTACCAAAGCGACACAGAGCAGACTTATTCTGATATATTTATTCTACACTCTTAACTTTGGGGCAAGGACAAGCACCATCAACACACACCACACACAACCCCATGAAAAGGAGTTAACCAGAAAAAGCGAGGGGAGATGAAGAGCTAAGGGTCTCACAATACCTTGCAACGGTCGGCCGCCATGCTACCCAGTACACTTTGGAGGACGCTCCCGCTGAGCGATCCCAGTTCGAGAGTCAGCGCGTTGTCTCCTGCTTGGTTACTGTCCGGGCGCAGCGCGTGCACCGGTCAGAGAATAGGGTGGTGGAGAAGTGAGCCAGCAGAACGAGAAGTGGGTAAATGGTGAACCAAGCAGACAAGTAAGGCGGAGGAAGCAGGTGGAGTCAGGCGGAGCAGCAGGCGAATGTCGAGATCCCAGCTAGCGAAGCAAGGCGAGAGGTGAATGGCTTCGCGATCTGCCTTTTCGAAGCCCCATGGTGTAGGGTGGAGTGACGACCGAAGCGATGCGTCGTCACCGAAATTGTGAGCTGTTTGACCCTGGCCCACGCTGCCTGCCCTACGGCCGTAAGTGGTCTCATTTGTACATCCGGTGAGAACTTCGCTGATCTTGGGAATTGTCTTGCTCCGAACACCGCACCGCGTTCTGGCGGACTGGCCTAGGGTCGTGTCAGTCCCGCATGCCGTTTGGCACCCCGCCGCTCCTGCGGTTGATGCTGGTCAGTGTGCTTGTTCCGTTTGCGGCACCACGCGGCCCGAGCAGTCCGGGCCGTACAGCACGCCTCTGCCCGGTTGCGGGAGATATTGGTGGCCGAGGTGGCGAGCGAAGGTCGACGGTGAGACACCGTTGTAAATCAGCGTGCAGACCCGAATAAAGATGTGCGCCATGCGTGTCCATACAGTGCGATAGTAATTATCATAGGCTGCGTGCGTGTCTGTTATCATGCATGTGGTTCGCACATTGCGGTGATCTCACAGGCAGCCGCTAACGCCCATCCCGTACAGTGTTTGTGGTTATTTATCACGGGGCTACGTGCGTCTGTTATCGTGCATGTGGTTATTTATCACAGGGTTGTGCGCGTGTCTATTATCGTGCATGTGGTTAGCACACAGTGGTGATCCTCACAGGTGGCGCCTGAGCGTGGTGCCGACCCCGATCTGTGTCATGGATTGAAGGAAAGGATTGGATATAAATCAGGGTTGAAAAGAAGATAGATATAAGTATTAGATGCAGATTTGAATGAAAGGGCACGCCGTTGCGTGTCCTGTTCAGTGGGTGGAGGTTATCGCTGGGCTGCCACGCGTGTCTGTTATCGTGGTTTAATGTATGATTCTATTATCCCTGAGCAACAGTATTTCTGCACCTGTCTCATCGTCTTGTTTGTGTTTCTCCTCTCATGGTACCCACACCAACTGCAACCAGCCTCTCTTCTGCTGTAAATGTACTGGTATCTGCATTGGTTTATGTCATGAATAAGAGGAAAGAGTTGGAATGGAGATAGAGATATAATTAGACATTGCATAAAGACCCACGCAACGCACTTCGCCCGTTGACCCATTAGACAAAGGGGAAGTCTAACTGCAGTATATTAATTAATAACTGTCTGGGGATCACTGTATGTTGGTGCCATTGCCTTGGAGGCATGTGATTTCCAGAACGCAAATATATATATATATATATATATATATATATATATTATAATAATTTAAATATATTGGTTAGGGTGGTGGGCTTTAGATTCCTAGGATCTGAGTTTCAAATCCCGCTCACTGTTGAATTCATACCAAGGTGGGGTTAACTCGCCTGTTTATCTTCCGAGGTCAGCAAAGTGAGTGCCAGCATGCTGGTATCGCTGTGTCGGAGTGGTGACCCATCCAGGATTGTGCCCAATACCAAGGAGACTGCTTAAGCAGCACCAACGCTCTGCACAGAGTATGGTCACAATCTCTCTCCTCCTCCTCCTCCCACACTCCTCTAGCCGAAGAAGCTGCGGAAAGCAACCCAAGAAGACCTACACAAGGTAAGCGCTACGCTGTTTCAAACCCTTCCAGAGTTTTCTTCAACAACTATGAAGACTTTCACACATAGTAACACCGTGACAATCCCAATGCTACACACCCCTCAGCTACCGGACCGGTTTCATCACTGATGGCGAATCATCAGCGAAAGCGCAGACAGAATGCACACCAATGAAGGCTCCCAAGTAGTACCATACCACCTGGCGGTCTACCATAACATTGTTTCAGCAGGATGTGATTGGGACACTGGTCCGAATTCGGCGACCGTAACATTATACATATGTGAAAATGAGAGAATTTCTGTATTCACTGTGATGTTTTCCTTGATTGAGTGAAATTATTGACGATACAATTTTGTGGTTATGTGGCTTGAAACTTAGCAATTGCATTGATTATTGTTTGTTATTGTAAAGTGTGGAGAAATGTGAATTAATTGAACAATCATAATAAGAATGAGGAAAGGAAACAGCCAGCATGTAACCACAACTCACCACAAAGATCGGCATCAGTCTTCATCGTGGAGCTGTGACTTGCCCAGTATTTTAATGGATGCCTAAACTGTTCGATGGATGCCTAAACTGTGGATGCGTGGCAGGCACGCGCTATGGTTCAGGAGCCTTGCAGCATATACGCGGTGTGACACAAGAGTTCACAGCCCACCATTTCCAAAATAACGAGGTATTAGTCGACATTTTAAGACACAACGGTACAGCTACGAGTTTAACTCGTGAGGGGAATCCATTCCGTCTGGGGAGCGGTTCCCAGGTCTGGCCCTGTGGACTAGTCTGTGTGTGTTTGATCAACCAAGGTACTTTCAGCTTTGGCTGGGTGCATGTGCAATTTCATGATTGCCGTCACTTTTTTATTTCTTACTTTTCTTCAACCAGAAGAGTGTTTTCTTTTATGGTATTACCATGCATTCTGGCCCTGTTGCCTCGGTGGTAGGTGTTTGGTATGACCATGAGCTTGGCCTAACAGGCCAAACGTGTATGTATGTTAGTTTGACCATGTACTTTTTTGATCTTGGGCCTGAAGTACAACCTAACTTAGCTTTGGCATAATGTTTGACTTTTTAAAAAAACCTTTGTAATGCATCTCTTAACGGAGATGAAGACCGGTGAGCCAGAACATACGTCCTGGATCGATTCCCTTCGAAGGGGTCAGCTGGCACTGCTAAAATAATAAACAATAAGGTTCGGAGCTGACACTGAGGCTAGTGGTGTAGCAGCTGGCACACTGCTTTCTTGCAGTGGGCAGTTCTGTCTTTCACGGATTGCAAACAAATGTTACACACTTGAATAGCTTGGCTTCATGTACCTGTTTACGTGCGGCTTCAAATCTTCAGGAATGGCCTGTCCTGTTGGGTGACGAAGAACTGACAATAAAGCTTTTTTCTGGAAAATTCTTTCATGAGTGCATAGCAAAGGCCTCTGCAAAGAGAGAGGAAAAAAAAAAAAATTCAAAAAGTTTTTGTCAAAGCAATCAACTGCTTTCGTTATTAACGGTGACATCATAGTTCATTTGAATTCACAACAAATACATATTATTGCTTTTCGAAATTTCAATCTGCTGTCCACTGAGCAGACATTTTTTGAGTGGTTTGCCAGTTTTTGTTCGTGTCTGAGCAATTTGCCTCATCGTGTTCAGATCCCACATACTTATATTGATTTGTCAATAGTCTCGAATGAGCTTCTTATTCACATGAAAGTACATTCCTATCTCCTCATCTCCTCATCCTAGACCGTAATGTGTCCCAGCCTCTATGATCTTTAGACAACAATAAGCCAAAAAATACAGGCAATACGATTCGCACAGTTTAATCGCTATCAATCAAACTATTTCGTTGTTTTTTTTTGTTTTTTTTTCCACAAGGAACCACCACAATCTATTCCTTTCCCAAAATGGCAGAGTTTTCCACCTCCACCTCGTGAACTGCATGTCTTCCATACAACAACCTCTCTTCAATTCTCAACCTCGTCGTCCACGCTGCCTTACCCTCCATCATCTCTTTTCTTTTCAATTCCCATTACCCTCCTTTTCTCAGTTTGCTTTTTTGATTTATCTTATTTTGATTTGCAAAGAAAAAGGAAAAAAAAACAACAACCCATCAGCCACAAGATATAGGACTGCCATCCTGAAGCTCACCTGGATCAGGAGCAACAGTAACTTGAAACCCCCGTAGACCCTGATTTAAAAAAAATAAATTAATGCCATGCCAAACTTTAGAACATCATGGATAATGAAGGTGTGGTGGTTTCATTGAAATTGTGTATGTAGTTTTGGAGAAGAGAGTAAATACATATTTGGGGGCGGGGGGGTCAACCTTCCTCCTTCCCCGTAGACCAATTTAATAACACAGATTTTGATGCAGTCAATAACCTTCATTAGGTGTCAGATTATGAAGATATGAAGCTTCTGGCCAGGTTTCATCAAAATCATGTGTTTGTTTCAAGCGATAATGAGAGTGTTTGACGGATTGACTCACTCACTCACTCCAGACACTGCCCAATCTCATAAGCTACGAATGACTCAAGTCCAGGTGAGCTAAAAACCAAAACGTGCGTGCTGCAGCACACCAGAGTCCATCGAACGTTTATCCTCTCAACTTCGATCATGGAGGAATTGTGTCCACTAAGGCATTAAAAAACACAGCACGTTAAAGTAAAATAAACATGGCCAAATACAAATCCTGTTAGCTCCTCTAATCTCCTCTCTCTTGTCAAGGTTTGGAGTGCCCCAAGGCAGTATCTTGGGCGCGGTCTTATTCCTCACAATCATTAATTGTCTTTCTGATTCCCTGGAAACCATGCCAATCTGTTTACTGATGATTCTACCCATAGCGGTATCATTTCTCATCTTTTAAGGGCCTGTCACAACCTTGACGTTTAAGCCAGCAAATGGTCAACGTATAAAAATGATCTAAAACGTTGAACGACGCTGAATTTTGATGGTTTTTTTTTGAGTTTTTGGCGTCTCCAAAACGTGTTGTCGTTTGCATAACATATTCGTAACGGGCACAGACGTTCGTTGTGTATACATACTTTTTTACCCGAATGCTTACCTTGTGATCGGCGTTCAAAACCTAAGCAAGCGATAGTTCAACTTACACTTGCGCGCTATACGTATCGCCGGGCGAACTCGTGGCGTAGCCTGTTAAGAACTGGCCGGACCCGATTGAAATCAAAACTGCCGACGATTTTGAATTGTCAACGATTGCAGTCAAACCTTGACGATTTTGCCAGCGTAAGCCATTCTATGAAAAAATGGGTTTACAAACGCTAGGGCACACGTCAAATACGCTATAGAAAGTTGAGTAATACGTTTAAGAATTATGTCGAAATCATTGAACGTACGCTGGCAATAATTTACTAGTCCGTTCGATTACGTGTGAAATTTACGCATGCTGAAAATTTTTAAAGACGTACTCGACGTAAGGCTCACACGTTTCGCATCGCGTTTGGCCATCTGTTCTTGCACGTTCCGCGATCGTTATAAACACGGCCGAACACAACGTTACTGTAAGGTTAGCCATAGTCGAAGCATGCCAAGTTAATGGCAACCATAAATCTTGAAACCCAAATTTATAACCGTTGAGTAACGTGCTTTGAACAAATGAAGTAACGTCAGCTTTAGCTATGTTTAACGTGCTTGGAAAGTATGAGTACGTGCATTGAAACTATGTATAATGGCCTTGAACAATGCTAGTACCGTGCTATGAAACGTAAGCGTAATGTGCGTTTAACTATGGTAGCATTGTTGAACCTATAAAACGTGCCATCTAACCATTGCATAACATGCTTGATGAACCTATTTGTAACGTATGTATAACGCAACATTGTCGTATGTAAAGACGCATTAAATGACGTCTTCCGGACAACCACAGAACTACTGAAAGTGGTTTTTCTAACTTACCATCTAACCGTGTACTGACGTATTGGCAGCGTTTAGGGGAATTGGTACATACAAATGGCTTTCCACAGGGAAACCACATCAATTGTTCCAGACTCCAATGTTGAGTAGATGTCAATGCCAGTAGTTATAGTTAGTAGTAATACCTAGCAGTAGTTGGTGGTGCATGACAGTAGTAAGTAAGTAGTAGTGGTAAGTAAAGTAGCATTGGTCAGTAGTAGAATCTACAAATCAGTAGTAGTGTGGTATTCTAGTCAGTAGTATAGTTAGTATGTCTATGTCAGTAGTAGTATAGTAGTAGTAGTATGTCTAAGCCAGTAAGTAGTAGTAGTAGTTAGTAGTAATGTCTATTGCCAGTAGTAGTAGTTAGTAGTTGTAGTAGTAGTATTGGTAGTAGTAGTAGGTCATGTCAGTAGTAAGTATGTCTCTGTTCAGTAGTAGTGAGTATGTTATGTCATAGTAGAGTAAAGTTAGTAGTAAGTAGTATGTTATTCCAGTAGTAGTGGTAGTAAGTAGTTGTAGTAAGTAGTAGGTCCATGTCAGTAAGTAGTATGTGAGCGGATGGGGAAGGGTGGTGGGTGAATGATGGATCCTATCGTCCACGATAGGAACATTTTGCACCATTGTTCGATGCTTCATTTCGGGCTAAATTTTTTTCCTACTTCCCACGATGAAATATTTCTTTTGTTTACCTTTTAAAGGTATTAAAACGACTTTTGACAAATGCCTAATGTACTAGTAATGAACACAAGAACGCTTCGAAACTATACATTAGTTATCAACGATTGTTTATCGGTTTTAGCGTCCACACTATGCCACGATATCCATGCGTATGCATAGCGTAATAATTCCCCAGCACGTTAAATTCATAGGTATAAATAATCACGGGTACCTAAACATTACTTTGATGTGTGTTCGATCGTATGAGGACTTCAAGTAGCGTGTTGCGAAGTGTGAACACGTTTGTGTAGCGTGCTTACAAAACGTTACTCATAGTTAGAAATAAGTTTCGGGTACGCGAATGTTACCTCACGTGTTTCGACTTATGGACGTAAACATAACATTAACGAGTGTCAACGAGCATAACGTGCTAAAAAAACCTTATGGCGCGTAAGCGGAACGTGTGAGCAAACGCCGAGTAAACGTCGTAAAATTTTAAGCTTCGAAAAAGAGGACAAGCACAAAAGTCAACGATTAACCAGCGTAACAACGACTTCAATGGCAGTGTTTTTTCA
>CM068955.1:20331553-20345171 GCA_035128595.1 Eptatretus atami
AAGAGCAGAGATTATCTATATATATATATATACCTATATATATATATATAATATAAATAATATATATATAATATTATATATTTTATATAGGGTGGTCTTACTGGTACACGCTAAACGAAAAGAGGACTTTCTGCAAGTAGTCATGACCAAGACTCGAATTTTGGGATATCGGTACACCGGGGTGACTAATTCTCTTAGGTGTTTTTAGCTTGCTAATGTCTCTAGTTTATGTTTTGATTGAATAGCCCTTGCAACACTGGTAGCTTAATGGTCGTTATCACTTCTGAATAGACAAACAGACCCTACGAAATTTCAGAAATAATTTTAAAAATGTCAAATTGGGACAGAATGCCTAATGTCACTAAAACGGAATTAGTATGTCACATTCAATACAAGTCCTGTTAAATTACACACTAAGCATGCATGGGCTTGCTACTTTACCTATTTATGGCAAATTCTCCTCTCGGCAGTTTGGCATAGAGTGCTTGATCAAGCACCACACAATTTGTTTAAGCTGTAAGGACCGTGCATGATCTGGCATGCATTTGCTCCAAGACTTCATTAACGGTGGACATTTCTGCTGGCGGGAGCATTGATAGTGGGCAGGGTGCTTACAGGTGTCCTGGACCACTGCAATGTCTCTCGCGGATTTTGATGTTGAACCGTCCAACTGCTGATGGACTGGTTCTCATGGTCTGACATTCGAGTAAGAAGCCAGATTATGGTTCTTGGTCTTTGAATCCTGGACCTCTTTGGTATGTGTCGACATACGCAGTCTCAATCCTGGTGGCCCTGCCCGCCGCCCAACATTGTATATTGGCAGAATTGATGCGGTCGGAGTGATGCTTCTATCTTGGACTGTATATCTCTGGCGGACCTTCTCTGGCACAGAGCCTGCAACCTGGGACTGGACAGCAATGCCATTGACTCTGTGAGAAGTACCTGCTCACTTAGTGTCTCTTCAATGTCGGTCGATGTTATCCCCCTCCAGGGGTTTGTGAACACACAGGGTAGATGTTTGCTGGCAGTGGAATGTCATCCTTTGAACATTCCAGCTTCTGGATACAAAGGGCTGTATCGATCTCCTCAAACATTGAGTAGGACACACAGTGGCAAGACGATTCAGAGTTCGATACAGTTCTGTGTTTCTGTCAAACACAAAACAGCATTGACAGCAGTACGTGCTTGGGTGGCTTTTGTTGCCACTGGTAACAGCAAAGCAACGTCACTGCCGAAGGATGTGGCAAGAACGTTGAGCTCTTTCAGAGGGAGTTTGACACTCACACTCGCCTGTCAGCAGGGTGTGCAGGAATTTAGTGACTGCTGCAGGAATGACATTCTGATCTGTATCGGGAGGCCATGGCTGACTCACATCTTGCTTATTGATCTCATTCCTCAGCTGCATTCCTGCTTTGGTTAAGATATCTTCAGAGTTAGCTGCTCTTGCTTCTTGCAGATCTTTTTTCATTTTGTGTGCTTGTCGGGCAAGGTCGTCCATTGGAGGCTGCGTGGATAGATTAGAAGCTTTTCCTTTCTCATCTGGGACAAAGCGTAGTGATTCCCAAACTCGGTTTCAATCTTTTCGGCGAACATGTTTTTTGTCGCTGGTTTCAGTTGGATAATACCACGGACATCATGGATCTCTCAGCCTAGATGTGAGGTTTATCAGGCAGTACCTCTGGGTTGGGAAATAATTCAGTCCTTATATATACAAAGAAGAGTTCCTCGAGGGCTTCTATCTCAGCCTCTTCGTAGCGTGCTCCCTCGCTTTCTTCCTGATTTTTCACACTGGCACCAGACCTGGCCGCTGGGGAATCTCTTTTGTGAAGAGTTTGTAGCACGACTTGTGGTAGTGACCCTCTGCAGCAACAAGGTCTCTGCTAAGTAAACCAAGGATTCTCTGGTTGAGTTTCCTTGTTGCTGCTCTGCGGATCTTCTCATCTGCTCGTAGCTCACACAGCTGGATGAGTGGCCTCTTGTCTTTGCTGCTTTCATGTACTTGCTTGACTTCCTCGCAGAAGAGACATACTTTGGCATACACCCTGCTAGTACTAGGGGCATCCCTTGATGCCTCCTCCTGGGTCGACGCTTGCTTGATTCTATCTTGACACCCTGGCAAGGATAGAATCCAGTGACTTCTTCATTGTAAAGAGACTACGACATTTACGGTGATAATGTATGTTGTGGTATTCCTCCTTCTTCAAGGCCCTTGGCTGCTTCCAGGACTGGATCATGCTGCCTGATCTCTGCAGCCCTGAGCAATGTGTTCCAGGAGTCCAAATCCTGTGGTGACACCAGAGCATCGCTGTCATCATCAGAGCAGTGGATGATACAGTCGATCCGTGCTCTCTTCTCGCTGATGGTTGCATCATGCCGTCAGACAGTCAGCACACACCTGCAAAAAAAATATCACCATTAAACATTACATGAACAAACAAACAACACATTTACATGGAAACCATTCTACATATGTTTGCTCTTCCAATAATAAATTATCCCCAAAATCACAAAAAAATCACCAAATATGAAATAAACCCCTAAATATGGGGAAACTTGAAATATACATCAGAATAACTCTTGTAGAGAATCAAATTAGCTACAAGAGCTGTTAGAATATATTTTTAATTTCTCCATATTTAGGGATTTATTCAGATTTATGGGAAAATACCCAAAATTAAATTTTTTTAGGGTAAATCCCAAAAATATGAGGAAATTTGAAAAATACCTAGGAACAACTCTGGTAGAGAATCAATTCTACATAGGTGTCCAAAGTTTCGCGTTGATCGTGTGATTGATTTTAAAGAAAATGAGGAAAACCCCGACCGTCAGCTGAAAATCTGTTTTTATGGTCACCCGCCATTGCATCACAAAATCAGACTAAGCTACCAGTGCGGGAAGGCTTATCATATCTTAAATGTATTTACAGTCACTCTATAAACATTTTAGTACCATTCGTGTTTAGTCACCCCAGGTGGTACCAGTATCTGGCCTGGCTCATGACTAAAGGTGCTTTTTACTAAAATGGTTCGTATTAAATAGAAAAGTATTGGTACCAAATATGGTTCATGTATGGCTTTATTAACCACTGTCACACAGGGTGTGAAAAATACAGTGTTTCCAGTCTCTGAATCCATGAATTATAGCATTGTGGCTGTTCGACAGTTGAATGCAAAATGAAACAAGAATCCTTCTGTTGAGTTGCTGCACTCCTAAAAATTATTGCTTCTGCAGTGAAGAGGTTTATATTAACCTCAAAAGATCACCAAGCTGAGATATAAACCCACAACTCTGTACAGTTCAGTCACAGTTTGACGTCATGGCACAAAAACAACAGGGGTCGTGTGACAGTGGTAAAATCTGTTGAAATCAAATGAAACTTCACTCAAATTTTTTTTCTTCCCAAATGGAACCAAAAAATAAAAAAGCACATTTGAAAAGTTGAAGTTTGTATTTTAGGACCACCCTAACATATATAATATTATATAATATAATATATATATATATATATATATATATATAATTATATAATATATATTGTTGCGAATTCGCGCCCGCCGGCGTGCGAACGGCCACATAACTCGAATCGCGGCACGTCGCCCACCGGACAGACAATTCAGTCGTGACCCTCTCGGACCAACGCCGGGAGCTAGTCACGGGTGGGCCTTTCGACCTCACCACAATCGTGCCAATCGGCCACCCGCTAGGATAGGGTTGTTCGCCAAACTCGACCTACCTAAGTACCACGCGGATGGTAAACCGGGCGATCGTACCACGCCGCAGGTCGACTCCGGACACGAGCCGCTTGGGCGGCCCGTTCCGTACTATCGGATAACCGAGCGGTGTTATCGTCGACCTGGACGGTTCAGATTAATTACGGGATGTTGCACCCACTACGAACCCTTTATGTGAAGCAGGATGGAGAGTCAATTAAAAGGAAGGAGACGAAGCGAAACGGCACAGTTCAACATGCAAGCATTTTATTCTGCGGCACACGAAAGCACCGTATATACAGCCATACAGAATCGAAATGCACATAAAGCAAATGTGATACAACGACTAACGCGTAACACGGCAACACTTACACAATTCTACTTCACAGATGGCGCAACACACATTTACACAAAAGCAAGGAAAAGAAGCCACCTCACAGACAAGGAGGCAGACAGGCCGTAGGCCAAATGTGCGCGGGACCTAGAGGAGCGGCCAGTCCGCGAGACCGGGTGGGTCTTACCCGCGTCCTCGTGACGCGTTGGCGGCAAGCGCGCAAATGTAACCACGCGCTCTGCCCCGACTCCGTGCTCCTTGGCGGGTTTCGTTGGCACCACGTGTGGGGGGGGGGGTGGGTGGGAACGGGGCCACTTTTGCACTATCTCAGCGCGGGGGAAGGGAGATTGTTGATGCCCTGGGGGAGGGGAGTGGCTGGCTGGCTTGGGTCACGAGACGAGCGATCCCACACCGCAACCTCGTCGCCGACCGCCGTCCTTCTTGCTTCGGACCCGAGCTCCCTTGCTTGCAGTTCACCGCGCGCACTTCGCCTCAACTTCACCAACGCAACGCAACCGTCCCAACAGCCACTTCTCGACGACCCTCTCCAGGCAACTCCAGAACTCAACTCTTCCTGCAACTCTTCTCAGTTCCGCACTCTCCTCCCCCGACCGACCCGACTCTCCGTTCGCCTTGCGCTCGCCTTTTTTATAGGCGGCAGGAGCAGCCAATATGCAAATTTTAGGATCAGAACGCGATTGGAGGCGGGCCAGCCGCCGCCTCCCGGTCAGCCATTGGTCGGGCAAAAATGGGCGTGAACCTCTCCTGATCCTAAAATTTGCATATACGGACTTCACATACACACGCTTGGAGGCGGGCCAAGCCGCCCCGCGCTTGCTAATTGGACGGAGGAGAAGTGGGCGTGTACCGTTTTTGATCCGAATTTTCCCCTCGGAAAGGCCGCCATTCGCGCTCGCGGCTCGGTGCGCTCGCACCAAACGCCGAACGGCCCGAGAACAGCCACGTTCAGTGTTCACAGGTGGGTGCGGGAATGGCCGTAGAAGGAGAGAGGTGAAGGTGGTGGAGGGTTTTCGGTGGTGGTTTGATGGTTATGTGCTGTTGGAATGGCGGTGATGCGATGATGTGGGAGCGTAGATGGTGGCGGTGCGTGGTTTGTTTGTTGATGGCGGTTGAGACGTGGTTGGTTCAAAAAATAAAGATAGAACAGAAAAAATGGCTAACTCAAGCGTCGCAGCCCGTGGAATCACATAAATTCCCTCTATACAACCGATTTGGGCTAACTAACACATGCACCTATCAAGATATCTCACCTACGGGCCCTTTATGGTGTAATGCGAATTCCACAGCCGTAACATATATTGTTGCAATTCCGCCCGCCGGCGTGCGGACGGCCACGTAACTCGAATCGCGCACGTCGCCCACCGGACGGACAATTCAGTCGTGACCCTCTCGGACCAACGCCGGGAGCTAGTCACGGTGGGCCTTTCGACCTCACCACAATCGTGCAATCGGCCACCCGCGTAGGAAGGGTTGTTTCGCTAAACTGACCTACTAAGTACCCCACGTGGATGGTAACGGGCGATCGTACCACGCCGCAGGTCGCAGCTCCAGGACGACTGAGCCCCCGCATGGGCGCCGCCCGGTTACGTAACTATCTCTGGATACCTCACCCGAGGCGGTCGAAATTGGCTTGTGTCATCGGTGAACTGGCCCGGTTCGTCCGGATCCCCCTTGCCTGTACTTAAGGTTCGACGCACTTAATCTACACATCCCTGCTTCAACCGTAAGGGTTGTAGTGTGCAACATCCCGTAATTAGGGAATGTCTGAACCGCGACTATCGAACCCAGTTTACGTGAGAGAGCAGGATATGAAGCAGCCAGTCAATTAAAAGGAAGGAGTACGAGGAGCGAAACGGGCAGCAGTCAACGCTATCCCGGATAGTACGTGAATCGGGCCGCCCAATGCGGCTCTGCCGGAGTCGTACCTGGTGCGGCGTGGTACATCGCTCCGGTTTTGCACCATCCACGTGGGTAGCTTAGGCACTTGTTATTTACGCACGTACTATGCGAACAACGCGCGATACAGCCTACGTATAATACCGTCGGCCATAGGCACGAATCGATATAGTAACACATAGTTGTGGAGGTCGAAAAGCAAAATGTGATGACCACACAGGACCGATCGCTCCGCCAGTTGGTCGAGCCAGGCAGTACACAGGTACAGCAGGCGTGGCAGTGACACTAGCACGAAGCGTTCGCGCTTCGCTCGCCGACCGGGACTCCCAGCGCGGGGGGAATTCCAAAAACAACGGACGAGTCCGATTAACGGAGCACTGGTGAACAATTCTCATCACAAAACAATATTGAAGAAAGCAAGCCCACTCATCACAGAAAACAAGGCAGCCGCAAGGAGTTACGGATGCTTCACGGCGGTATGGCCCAATTATACGTGGCGAGCCACTCGCACCCTGGTATAGGTATGAGGCGCGCCAGGTCCGGTCCGGAGAACCTTAAAGGGCCAGTCTTGGACTGGGACAACCGCGCGTACGCCACTTCTACCGCTCTTTTGTCTCTCGTTGACTTCGTGTGCAATCGCGAGCGCACATGCTGCAATGACTCGGCGCGCGGTGCTCGTGACCCGACTTCCCGTGACCTCCATATAAGCGACGTCGACCTTCGTTGGCACGACGTTTGGAATCAGCGCGTAGTACAGGGGCCCCTTCTTGCACTATCTCCAGCGGGCGGGGAAACCAGGGGCGAGGGAAATTCGCTCTCGCAACCGACCATCGGAGGTAGAGCACGCGGGAAATGAGCACGACCCACTGGGGTATAGGGTCCCGCGACGAGACGCGCGATCCCCCCACACCGCAACCGTCGTCGCCGACCGCACTCTTACCTTGGCCTCGGAGCGAGCTCCATTTGCCTTGAGTTCAGCCGCGCTCACTCCCTCAACTCCGCCAAACAGCAATCGCTCCTTGTCCCCAACGCAGAACCTCTCGACGCCACCTCCAGTCAACTCCAAAACCAACTCTCTGCAATTCGCCTTTTGGGCTCGCCTTTTTATCGCGGCAGGAGCAGAGCCAATCATGGCAAATTTTAGGATCAGAACGCCGATCGGAAGGCGGGGCCACGCGCCCCCCGGTCAGCCATTGACGGGCACAAAAATGCGTGAACCTCTCCTGATCCTCAAATTGCATATACGACTTCACATACACACCGCTTGGAGGCGGGGCGAACCAAGCCGCCCGCGCTCGCCAATTGGACCGGAGGAGAAGTGGGCGGTAATAGCATTTCTGATCCGAATTTTTCCCTCGGAAAGGCCGCCAATTTTTTTCGCGCTCGCGGCTCGGTGGCGTTCGGCACCAATCGCGAAACGGGCCGAGACAGCCCGCGTTCACGTGTTCACAGGTGGTCGGGAAAGGCCGTAGAAGCGATGATGGGCCCGTTCGGCGATTGGTGCCGAACGCACCGAGCCGCGAGCGCGAATGGCGGCCTTTCCGAGGGAAAAATTCGGATCAGAAATGCTATACGCCCACTTCTCCTCCGTCCAATTGGCGAGCGCGGGGCGGCTTGGCCCCGCCTCCAAGCGTGTGTATGTGAAGTCCGTATATGCAAATTTTAGGATCAGGAGAGGTTCACGCCCATTTTTGCCCGACCAATGGCTGACCGGGGGGCGGCGTGGCCCCGCCTCCATCGCGTTCTGATCCTAAAATTTGCATATTGCTGCTCCTGCCGCCTATAAAAAGGCGAGCGCAAGGCGAATTGCAGAGAGTTGGGTTTTGGAGTTGCTTGGAGAGTGGCGTCGAGAGGTTGCTCTTGGGGACAAGGAGCGTTGCGTTGGCGGAGTTGAGGGGAGTGAGCGCGGTGGAAAGAGAGAGATAATTTGATGTTGAACCCAGTCCAACTGCTGATGGACTGGTTCTCATGGTCTGACATTCGAGTAAGAAGCCAGATATGGTTCTTGGTCTTTGAATCCTGGACCTCTTTGGTAGTGTCGACATACGCAGTCTCAATCCTGGGTGGCCCTGCCCGCCGCCCAACATTGTATATTGGCAGAATTGATGCGGTCGGAGTGATGCTTCTATCTTGGACTTGGTAATCTCTGGCAGGACCTTCTCTGGCACAGAGCCTGCAACCTGGGACTGGACAGCAATGCCATTGACTCTGTGAGAAGTACCTGCTCACTTAGTGTCTCTTCAAGTCGGTCGATGTTATCCCAGGCCAGGGTTGTGAAACACACAGGGTAGATGTTTGCTGGCAGTGGAATGTCATCCTTTGAACATTCCAGCTTCTGGATACAAAGGGCTGTATCGATCTCCTCAAACATTGAGTAGGACACACAGTGGCCAAGACGATTCAGAGTTCGGATCAGTTCTTGTGTTTCTGTCAAAACAAACAGCATTGGACAGCAGTACGTGCTTGGGTGGCTTTGTCTTGCCACTGGTAACAGCAAAGACAAGTCACTGCCGAAGGATGTGGCAAGAACGTTGAGCTCTTTCAGAGGGAGTTTGACACTCACACTCTCCTGTCAGCAGGGTGTCAGGAATTTAGTGACTGCTGCAGGAATGACATTCTGATCTGTATCGGGAGGCCATGGCTGACTCACATCTTGCTTATTGATCTCATTCCTCAGCTGCATTCCTGCTTTGGTTAAGAATATCTTCAGAGTTAGCTGCTCTTGCTTCTTGCAGATCTTTTTTCATTTTGTGTGCTTGTCGGGCAAGGTCGTCCATTGAGAGGCTGCGTGGATAGATTAGAAGCTTTCCTTTCTCATCTGGGACAAAGCGTAGTGATTCCCAAACTCGGTTTCAATCTTTCGGCGAACATGTTTCTTTGTCGCTGGTTTCAGTTGGATAATACCACGGGACATCATGGATCTCTCAAGCCTAGATGTGAGGTTTATCATAGGCAGTACTCGGTTGGGAGAAAAATTTCAGTCCTTATATACAAGAAGAGTTCCTCGAGGGCTTCTATCTCAGCCTCTTCGTAGCGTGCTCCCTCGCTTTCTTCCTGATTTTCACCTGCACCAGACCTGGCCGCTGGGGAATCATCTTTTGTGAAGAGTTTGTAGCACGACTTGTGGTAGTGACCCTCTGCAGCAACAAGGTCTCTGCTAAGTAAACCAAGGATTCTCTGGTTGAGTTTCCTTGTTGCTGCTCTGCGGATCTTCTCATCTGCTCGTAGCTCACACACTGGATGAGTGGCTCCCTTGTCTTTGCTGCTTTCATGTACTTGCTTGACTTCTCGCAGAAGAGACATACTTTGGCATACACCCTGCTAGTACTAGGGGCATCCCTTGATGCCTCCTCCTGGGTCGACGCTTGCTGATTCTATCTTGACACCCTTGGCAAGGATAGAATCCAGTGACTTCTTCATTGTAAAGAGACTACGACATTTACGGTGATAATGTATGTGTGGTATTCCTCCTTCTTCAAGGCCCTTGGCTGCTTCCAGGACTGGATCATGCTGCCTGATCTCTGCAGCCCTGAGCAATGTGTTCCAGGAGTCCAAATCCTGTGGTGACACCAGAGCATCGCTGTCATCATCAGAGCAGTGGATGATACAGTCGATCCGTGCTCTCTTCCTCGCTGATGGTTGCATCATGCCGTCAGACAGTCAGCACACACCTGCAAAAAAATATCACCATTAAACATTACATGAAAACAACAAACAAACACATTTACATGGAAACCATTCTAATATGTTTGCTCCTTCCAATAATAAATTATCCCCAAAATATCACAAAAAAATCACCAAATATGAAATAAACCCCTAAATATGGGGAAACTTGAAATATACATCAGAATAACTCTTGTAGAGAATCAAATTAGCTACAAGAGCTGTTAGAATATATTTTTCAATTTCTCCCATATTTAGGGATTTATTCCAGATTTATGGGAAAATACCCAAAATTAAATTTTTTTTAGGGTAAATCCAAAAAATATGAGGAAATTTGAAAAATACCTAGGAACAAACTCTGGTAGAGAATCAAATTCTACATAGGTGTCCAAAGTTTCGCGTTGATCGTGTGATTGATTTTAAAGAAAATGAGGAAAACCCCGAGCGTCAGCGCTGAAAATCTGTTTTTATGGGTAGCACCCCATTGCATCACAAAAATCAGACTAAGCTACCAGTGCGGGAAGGCTATCATATCTTAATGTATTTACAGTCACTCTATAAACATTTTAGTACCATTCGTGTTTAGTCACCCCAGGTGGTACCGATATCTGGCCTGGCTCATGGACTAAAGGTGCTTTTTACTAAAATGGTTCGTATTAATAAGAAAAGTATTGGTACCAAATATGGTTCATGTATGGCTTTATTAACCACTGTCACACAGGGTGTGAAAAATACAGTGTTCCAGTCTCTGAATCCATGAATTATAGCATTGTGGCTGTTCGACAGTTGAATGCAAAATGAAACAAGAATCCTTCCTGTTGAGTTGCTGCACTCCTAAAAATATTGCTTCTGCAGTGAAGAGGTTATATTAACCTCAAAAAGATCACCAAGCTGAGATATAAACCCACAACTCTGTACAGTTCAGTCACAGTTTGACGTCATGGCACAAAAACAACAGGGGTCGTGTGACAGTGGTAAAATCTGTTGAAATCAAATGAAACTTCACTCAAATTTTTTTTCTTCCCAAATGGAACCAAAAAATAAAAAAGCACATTTGAAAAGTTGAAGTTTGTATTTTAGGACCACCCTAACATATATATATATATATATATATATATATATATATATATATATATATATATATATTATATATATATATATTGTTGCGAATTCGCGCCCGCCGGCGTGCGAACGGCCAACATAACTCGAATCGCGGCACGTCGCCCACGGACAGACAATTCAGTCGTGACCCTCTCGGACCAACGCCGGGAGCTAGTCACGGGTGGGCCTTTCGACCTCACCACAATCGTGCCAATCGGCCACCCGCGTAGGATAGGGTTGTTCGCCAAACTCGACCTACCTAAGTACCCACGCGGATGGTAAACCGGGCGATCGTACCACGCCGCAGTCGACTCCGGACACGAGCCGCTTGGGCGGCCCGTTCGTACTATCGGGATAACCGAGCGGTGTTATCGTCGACCTGGACGGTTCAGATTAATTACCGGATGTTGCACCCACTACGAACCCTTTATGTGAGGCAGGATGGAGAGTCAATTAAAAGGAAGGAGACGAAGCGAAACGGGCACAGTTCAACATGCAAGCATTTTATTCTGCGGCACACGGAAAGCACGTATATACAGCCATACAGAATCGAAATGCACATAAAGCAAATGTGATACAACGACTAACGCGTACACACGGCAACACTTACACAATTCTACTTCACAGATGGCGCAACACACATTTACAACAAAAGCAAAGGAAAAGAAGCCACCCTCACAGACAAGGAGGCAGACAGGCCGTAGGCCAAATGTGCGCGGGACCTAGAGGAGCGGCCAGGTCCGCGAGACCGGGTGGGTCTTACCCGCGTCCTCGTGACGCGTTGGCGGGCAAGCCGCAAATGTAACCACGCGGCTCTGCCCCGACTCCGTGCTCCTTGGCGGGTTTCGTTGGCACCACGTGTGGGGGGGGGTGGGTGGGAACGGGGCCACTTTTGCACTATCTCAGCGCGCGGGGAAAGGGAGATTGTTGATGCCTGGGGAGGGGAGTGGCTGGCTGGCTTGGGTCACGAGACGAGCGATCCCACACCGCAACCTCGTCGGGACCGCCGTCCTTCTTGCTTCGGACCCGAGCTCCCTTGCTTGCAGTTCACCGCGCGCACTCGCCTCAACTTCACCAACGCAACGCAACGCGTCCCCAACAGCCACTCTCGACGACCCTCTCCAGGCAACTCCAGAACTCAACTCTTCCTGCAACCTTTCTCAGTTCCGCACTCTCCTCCCCCGACCGACCCGACTCTCCGTTCGCCTTGCGCTCGCCTTTTTTATAGGCGGCAGGAGCAGCCAATATGCAAATTTTAGGATCAGAACGCGATTGAGGCGGGGCACGCCGCCTCCCGGTCAGCCATTGGTCGGGCAAAAATGGGCGTGAACCTCTCCTGATCCTAAAATTTGCATATACGGACTTCACATACACACGCTTGGAGGGGGGCCAAGCCGCCCCGCGCTTGCTAATTGGACGGAGGAGAAGTGGGCGTGTACCGTTTTTGATCCGAATTTTCCCCTCGGAAAGGCCGCCATTCGCGCTCGGGCTCGGTGCGCTCGCACAAAGCCGAACGGGCCCGAGACAGCCTGACGTTCAGTGTTCACAGGTGGTGCGGGAATGGCCGTAGAAGGAGAGAGGTGAAGGTGGTGGAGGGTTTCGGTGGTGGTTTGATGGTTATGGTGCTGTTTGGGAATGGCGGTGATGCGATGATGTGGGAGCGTAGATGGTGGCGGTGGCGTGGTTTGTTGTGTGATGGCGGTTGAGACGTGGTTGGTTCAAAATAAAGATAGAACAGAAAAAATGGCTAACTCAAAGCGTCGCAGCCCGGATGAATCACATAAATTCCCTCTATACAACGGATTTGGGCTAACTACACATGCACCTATCAAGATATCTCACCTACGGGCCCTTTATGGTGTAATGCGAATTTCCACAGCCGTAACAATATATTGTTGCGAATTCGCGCCCGCCGGCGTGCGGACGGCCACGTAACTCGAATCGCGGCACGTCGCCCACCGGACGGACAATTCAGTCGTGACCCTCTCGGACCAACGCCGGGAGCTAGTCACGGGTGGGCCTTTCGACCTCACCACAATCGTGCCAATCGGCCACCCGCGTAGGATAGGGTTGTTCGCTAAACTCGACCTACCTAAGTACCCACGTGGATGGTAAACCGGGCGATCGTACCACGCCGCAGGTCGACTCCGGACACGAGCCGCTGGGCGGCCCGTTCCGTACTATCGGGATAACCGAGCGGTGTTATCGTCGACCTGGACGGTTCAGATTAATTACCGGGATGTTGCACCCACTACGAACCCTTTACGTGAAGCAGGATGGAGAGTCAATTAAAAGGAAGGAGACGAAGCGAAACGGGCACAGTTCAACATGCAAGCACTTTTATTACGCGACACACGGAAAGCACGTATATACAGCCATACAGAATCGAAATGCACATAAAGCAAATGTGATACAACCGACTAACGCATACACACGGCAACACTTACACAGTTCTCTACTTCGACGGCGCAACACACATTTACACAAAGCAAAGGAAAGAAGCCACCCTCACAGACAAGGAGGCAGACGGGCCCGTAGGCCAAATGTGCGCGTGACCTGGAGGAGCGGCCAGGTCCGCGAGACCAGGGAGGTCTTACCCGCGTCCTCGTGACGCGTTGGCGGGCAAGCCGCAAATGTGGCCGCGCTGCTGTGCCCCGACTCCGTGCTCCTTGGTGGGTTTCGTTGGCACCACGTTTGGAGTGGGGTGGGAACGGGGCCCCTTTTGCACTATCTCAGCGCGGGGAAAAGGGGGAATTGTTGATGCCCTGGGGGAGGGGAATGGCTGGCTGGCTTGGGTCCCGCGACGAGACGAGCGATCCCCCACACCGCAACCTCGTCGCCGACCGCCGTCTTCTTGCCTCGGACCCGGAGCTCCTTTGCTTGCAGTTCCAAA
>CM068955.1:20353453-20365724 GCA_035128595.1 Eptatretus atami
GCTCTATGGTTGCGTGCCGTGGACCGTTCGCTGCTGCTGCAGGGCTGGCAGGACCAGGCCTTCGTAACGCCCGCCAACGTGGTGTTCGTGTACTTGTTGTGCCGCGAGGCGGTGGGAGCGCACACGAGCAGCGAGCGTGAACTCCGTGCCGCCGTGCTTACATGTCTCTACCTGTCCTATTCGTACATGGGCAACGAGATCTCGTACCCGCTGAAGCCCTTCCTGGTAGAGAGCAGCCGCGACGCGTTCTGGGACCGCTGCTTGTGCATCATCAACCTCCTGAGTGGGAAGATGCTGCGCCTCAACGCCGATCCGCACTATTTCACGCAGGTCTTCTCGGAACTCAAGGAGGAGGGAGTCCGGGAGGTTCCCGCACACTGGAGCCTCTCGCTTGATCGATAATGCTTTCGGGCTTCTTACGAAGTTCTTTCTTTCAGCGAACCACGCAAGTCTGGTGCAATAAGATGTTCTTTCGGACGTCAATGGGGGTGGTGGACCCATGGAGCTCTCTCAAGATTATGGAAAAAGAGACACTATAGTGAGTCACTGACGTGTCTCATGCTAAAGGAAGGAGATGCGACAGATTTAACCTATTGGACGAAGCTTTTCTCAAGGAAGTATTGTTCAATCGAAGTCTCTACACTGCATCAGTCAGAGCCACAGAATCACTTGGCCATTCCTCATGGAGCTCGCTTTTGTATTGATGCCTTCATCTGGAGAACACGATGACCCATCAACGAGCGATTCATGATGAAGTAGTATACATTGTTGTGAAAAATGACAAAAAAAAAGATGGAAAAAAAAATGGAGTGTCCTCTCAATCCCTGCTGGCAGGAATATGGTACTCATTGTGGTGATCTGGTGACTCCATGTACTAATTATGACGAACAGTCGCTTTGTGTGAAAGAAGGGGGATGTTGGAGATGCGGTGGAGCGGCAAAAGAACAAAGGTCCTGTATGTGTGACCTGTGAGACAAAATGGTGAACGACGACTCAGAATGGAAATACTGTAAATCACTCGATTGTTGTGGACTTGTCATGTGAACCAGAGGGTGTCAGTTTCATCTTTGGTGTTTGAAGGTCATTCTCATTTTGGGGCAGAGTTCAATCGGTCTTTCTTTTCCAATCTGCAGCGTCGTCTCAGCGCAGTTTTTCCTCGATGGTTTCTCTGCGAGAGTTTCAAAGAAAACGAGAGAAAAACGTTTCATCCTTGTGCGTTTATTCAAAGGGAAAGACAAGTGACGGAGGAAGAACGACTCCACGTCCTTAAACGTTCCACGACTCTTTCAGTTTAGCGAATGGTTGTCAAAGTCACACTTATAGATTTGCCAAACTACAAAATGTTTAAATGTATTTGTACAACATACAGGGTTTGTGATCACTGTTCTCAAAGTGCAATTTTAACTATTTTATTGGTGGCGTTCTGCTAAAATGTCATTGTTTTGTAGGATTACAAATACAATGTGAACAATGGTCCCAGCGTAGTTCATTTGTTAAGCAAATCACATGATCAAAGCATTATGACATCAGCACTCGGGGATCAAGACAAGAAGCGTTATTATGTGATGAGCAGTACCGGAAATGCTATGGATTGCGGCAGTCGTCGTACAAAAAAAAACAAAGAAAAGTCGATTCCTGCACGTCATTACGTGCACGTACGATGGGCGCATGGTCACACGAGCAACAAGTCGTCCCTCACGACGTCGACTCGCTGAAACCACCGGTAGGGATGAAAACAGAAACTTTTCAAAAATCTTTGGACATTCAGAGCAAGTCAAGGCCTCACAATTGTACCACGGAAAGGAAAGATGTTAAAAGTATCCTTGTCCACATAACCGCTCGGAAAGCATTTCGGAGTTAGTGCAAAGCATCCCATAAGGCGTTATTCGAACGTGCACTTTTAAAGTGCCTCAAAATACAATCTCCATTGTATACAACTCGTCAAAGCTATCAAACGGTGAAGTGCTGGAGTCAGGGTATTCTGCCATTTCTGGGGTAGAAAGCATTGGGCCTTCGAGGCCTTGCCCATTCCCCCGTGCCACCAGCACAGAGCACGGCAGACTTGTGTAAAGTCAAGTGTCCATGTGGGGGTTACTTTCACACATATTTTATCATCGTGGGAGGGATTCATGATGAAGAATAAAAAAAATAATAGTGATAATAAACGACAGCTCACTATCATACGAGCATGCACTAGTTATGGTGATTGGTGCCGTGGCCCTGCTTTGCAATGCATCACCTTCCAGTGCAATCCTTTCCACAAACAAGATTTCTTTGGACAAATTAAATTGTCAAACACAGAAGCAAATGACGATCCTGAAAATAAAACTTTATAAATAAACCTGCACAACTTGATTAAGGAGAATTGTCCTAAAATAAACTGATCCAGACCCGTTTATTGTTATACAAGTTCACTTTCCTTAAACTGGGACGACAAATATAACAACAAACGTCCATAATGAAAGAAAAAAATAATAATAATACAGAATTCAAAGTCCATTTGTGGTCAAGAATTTTGTACAGTGAAAATACCAGGTAAAATAAAGGTGTAAATTGTAATGCAGTCCATACAGTACATCTTAAAATATATCGTGCCCCTTCAAAAAATATAAATTGAGAGGAAGATATCTTCCCCATACTTTGGAAGCATTTAGCGACAAACCAAACACACATACATCAAGCCATCCCAAGCCAGACGGACATACATATAGCCATCCCATAACAGACGGACATACACCCAACCATCCCAAACCAGACGGACATACATCTAGCCATCCCATAACAGACGGACATGCACCTAACCATCCCAATCCAGACGGACATGCAACTCACCATCCCGTGCCAGACGGACATACGTATAGCCATCCCGTGCCAGACGGACATACGTATCACCATCCCGTGCCAGACGGGCATACGTATAGCCATCCCGTGCCAGACGGACATACGTATAGCCATCCCGTGCCAGACGGACATACGTTAGCCATCCCGTGCCAGACGGACATACGTATAGCCATCCCGTGCCAGACGGACATACGTATAGCTATCCCGTGCCAGAAGGACATAGATCTAGCCATCCCGTGCCAGAAGGACATACATCTAGCCATCCCAAGCTAGACGGACATACATCTAGCCATTCCAAGCCAGACGGACATACATCTAGCCATCCCAAGCCAGACAGACAAACAGCTAGCCATCCCAAGCAAGGCATACATACATCTCGCCATCCCATGCCAGACGGACAGACTGCACATCTAGCAATCCCGTGCCAGACGGACATACTGCACATCTAGCCATCCCGTGCCAGACGGACATACTGCACATCTAGCCATCCCGTGCCAGACGGACATACTGTAAATCTAGCCACCCCAAACCAGACAGACATAGATATATATAGCCATCCCAAGCCAGACAGACATACATCTCGCCATCCCGTGCCAGAAGGACATACTGCAAATCTAGCAATCCCGTGCCAGACGGACATACTGTAAATCTAGCCACCCCAAACCAGACAGACGTACATCTCAACATCCTGTGCCGGATGTACATACATGTAGCCATCCCTTGCCAGACAAGTACATCTCACAGTCTCATGCCTCAAACGTACATCTTGCGATCTCGTTCCACATACATACGTGTAGCCACCTCATGCCAAACAATCAAAAATGTAGCCATCCGGTGATAGACACACCGGCATCTAGCCATCTCGTACCAGGCACACAGACGTCTAACCATCTCATTGAAGGCACACTGATATCTCGCCATCTCGTACGAGGCACACCAACATCCAGCCATCCCATGTCAGAGGTGCAGATATTTAGTCAACCAGTGGCAGACACACACCGAGCAATCCACTGCCAGGTACATGTCTGCCACTGCCATCCCTTGCTAAACACATATCGAGCAACACTGCGAAAGACAGTTACAACGAAAAATCCTGTGAAACACAGAAGACTTTTGCCATCCCGTCAGACACATACGAGGCCATCCCGTCAAAGACACATACGAGCAATCCCGTCAAAGACACATACGAGCAATCCCGTCAAAGACACATACAAGCAATCCCGTCAAAGACACATACGAGCAATCCCGTCAAAGACACCTACATCTCGCCATAACATGCCAGGCACGTATACATCTTGCAATCTTGTGAGAGACACACCAACATCTCAGCATCAGGTGTCAGACACACATACATCTCGCAATCCCATGTCAGACACACGTACATTTAACAATCCAATGTCAGACAACATACATGAAGACATCACGTTCCAGGTATACATCTAGCCTTCCCACGCCAGGCACAATCCCGAGCCATTCTTGCGAAATTCTGGCAGCGTGAGGCCGGGAACACTTTTCACCAGGATGCTCTTCTTTTGGCCTCTCAGGGTACAAGTCATCGTGTCCACAACGTGGACGCTCAGAGGGCGGTTTTCCCTGCACGAGATCATTCCAAACATTACGTGGTGTCACGGGGCACGGAGAGAAGTTACAAAAAAGGTGTTTCACGAAGGTTTTCATAGAAACCCCAGTGATGGTTAATGTTGTTCCAGCATTCATTTTGCATTTTGTTGAAAAATTTCACACTGCGTTGGAATTGATGAATGATCGCTGATCAACGACCGCGATTGGTGGATGCTTGAAAAACAAAACAAAAACAAAAGCAAGCAAAGTGTTAGAACAGGACGGGTCAGGGATATCCTTGAGACGTCCAGAAACATGAAATGGGAACCTGTAGAGGATGATGAAATGTCGAACTCAACAACAACCTGAAGGCTTCAACAAGCTTCTGCCAATGAATAAAAAGAGAAACAGCGATTTGCACCCTCTTCACAGCTGTTAAGGAAGCTTGCGATTCGATTGTGAACAACGTCAAAATATGTTTGAGTGAAACTGCCTTCCAATTCCACGACCGTGACGTCAGTGCAATTAACCTCGGAGCGACGGTCGGCAGAAAGCTACAAGCCAATTTTGTATTCATGGGACAACTTCCATAATTGGCTGTGCTCGACCTTGAGGTGCAGCCCAAGGTCACACGTAACAAAGCGATCGTGATGTGGGGAGAAAGAAGAAAAAGCTTTCGAAAGAGAAAAAGGAACCAGAACTGACTCGGGGAGGGGAGGGGAAGGGAAGGGTAGTGTAGTGAGGGCGGAGGTAGTAGGGTTAAGTAATGAACGCTTGTTTAATCGAAGGTTCTCTTCCATCCCCTGATGAATGTCCTCCATAAAATGTATGGATAAATCGGGATGAAAAGAAGACAGCACAAGAGCTCTACGTGAGCAGAAAATACCTGTGCATGCAAAATTGATAACAAATCTGTTTTGATTTTGATGTTTAACTTTGATTACCCGAAACAAATCTGTTTCAATCATGATTTCGGCCTCACCATTGGTGCTCAGTCTGGGAAACTCATTTATAGGTCACCAAGGTCACACTGATGATGCCAGATCAAGCAAGGACATCGCTTGGACAACTCAACCAGTGAAGCAAAAGAGAAAAAGGCCTTCAGGAAACAGAAGGCAGAAAATGACCTCCATCCAAGGAAAATTAACCGATTAAATTGTATCGGTTCCAAAGGTGACGAAATGCCGCTTGATACCTGGGTTGGCGCAGATGGCTGCCACGGTACAATTTTGGGACAAAGCAGACTGTTGTCAAATCGAGATAAACTTCAAAAGAAAGCCGGGAATAGATCAACAAAAAAGCAGGACGCTCAGCAATCTTTGCTCTTTCAGAGTCTATAGGAACAAGGTTGGTGGTGCAATCACTTGGGTTCAGACATCCCATTAAATGAGGATGGCCATATCACATAGCCCTTGTCGGGAAGCTCACATACTTCGCCGCCTGTGACCAGAACCGGCAGACAGTGCTTCCACTTGCCCCAGTAACATGGATGGACATCGAAGGCGATGCTCGTCACCGTATTGCACTGGAATGACGCCCTATCGGTAATAACGCATCGAGATAATACGGGAAGGAAATGGAAAGTGGAAGATGGAGGAAAAAAATTCCTGTTTAATGAAGCAAGTCATGTCTGCAGGATTTATCCGAGTGCCCTTCGTCCGGGCAGTCCATTGCCCTTGATCTCGGCCTTCAGTCTCGTATGAATGTCAATGAGCTGCCACAGCAGCAAGCGAAACAACCCACTCGCCACAATACGACGCCAAACCCAAGGATTTCTTCGCATCGGACACAGAATTGGCATCTTAAATATTCTGGCTCGGTCAGCGTGCGATGCCCTTCAAAAAGCGGTTTGTGTAACGTATATTCCGATTTGGCGGAGACCGTGAACGCCCCACTGTGCTGAGCTGCCTGGTTGTTATGGCAGCCATTGCTATGGGAGCAGCCTCCCCCAGGATTGAGGGTGGAAGCAGAACTAGACTCGAAAGAGCAAATTGTTCAAACCCTCTCACCGATTTGACAGCAATTATTATAATCCATGCCGTATAAATGTGTGGATCTAAAATGAAGTCCCAATAGATTTACCTGCGAAAGTACGAGTGGGAAAAGGACATTCATTGATGAAATAAAATGCATGAAAGGGAGGTCCTATTTCAAAAAATCCGAAACAAACAAGTTGGTAAATATTTTGTAAGCACAAAATGAGGGATATTTACCTCCACACTTTTTGAAAAGATGAGACATGGGGGGGGGGGATATTGTAATCAGCTCTCCGTCTGTCTATCCGTCACGCTATTTCCTCCTAAACGGTTGTGCAGAGATTCACCAAACTTGGTTGTTATGATCACTACATGGCATGAAGGTGTGAAGAGCAGCATCATCATCTTTGGCCCGCCCCCTGGGGGCAGGCTCAAAAGGTTAAACACCAAAAAAAAAATAAATGCAATTACGGGAACATTTAAAAACATTTCCAAATGAAACTTTGTCGATGCAATCAACATTGGGAGACGCATGGCATAAGTAACGATTTTTTGGATTTGAACCCCGGGTTCATGCCCCAGGTGGTGGGGGCTTGGGAACAAAGGGGTCAAAAAGGGGGGGGGGGGGAATTGAAATCAAATTTTGATCTTGGGTCATTCCTGGTGGAACTTTTCGCCATCTTTCAACTTTGCTTTCGGGGGAAGCGTGGGGGATTTGCGAGAGCGTGCCATCGACTTCGCTCTCATTTGGGTTGCTTTGCATGATGCTTCCATTCGCTTCTTCCCAAGATGTTATTTCTAATTTAAGAATTGGCATGATGTGTGAAACAGACATTAAAAAAAAAATGATGTGAAGAACAGACCCTCATCTGAATGTCCCACTTCTACAATTGCTTTTAATACAGCTACGATACAGGTATCGAGGCTCTTGGAAGAGCAGGACAGACGGCAATGAATTAACACAACACGTTACAAAGGAGAAATATTGGGATACAGCAAATGGATGTCTTACGGCACAAGGAGAGGACTTGTAAGAGAGGAGTGGGAATGGGGTTTCAGGGGGTGTCATAAAGTCCAGTAGTGGAAATAGAAGAGGCCATGAGGTGGTGGTGGGTGCAGCAGATCGAAATTTTGTCGGGAACATCTCGGGACAACAGACTCGGGAAGACAGTTCAACAGGTGAAAAAAGATGTGTCTGAAGAAATGGAGGTGAAGGTCGAGTTTAGACTTGGAGAGGAAAGCCAGGAAACGGTTTCTAGTGGAACACATGTGACCTAGAGGGGGAAAGGCTAGGTGTAAATGTGAGCGGGCAGGAGGAACAAGACCAGAAGAGACGCAATGAAAACACCGTGAGGACACAACCTGCCCGTAGTGAACAAGATCCAGATCCTCAAACTCAGCTTCCTGACATTAGAGTCCAATGACGCCGAGGGCCCAAGATTCCAGGGTCAATATGGTAAGCAGCAACACAGGTGCATAGTAGGAAGCCGTCCGTATTCCATGACACTCCGGATCAAGGTTTTGCACACTGTTTTCAGCTGAGAATAACAGGACTCGACTTGGCCCTGCAGAGAATTCCGAGGTCGCAGCCTGATTTTGGGGCCATGTTGGAGATACGATCTAGCTCAGACAGGTTATAGTTAATAATGAGGCCCAAACGCTCCAGAGACCATACATCTCCCAGAGGCTAAAGACAGAAATAAATTGGGGGATTTGCCTGCCAGCCCTGATGGAGGGACATGGTGAGAATACGGGCCTATCTTGCACTAAAAGACATTAAAGCGTGAAGTTGTGTTGACTTCAGGGTGATGGAAATTGACCACAGCTGAAGAAAACAAGACGTAGTCGAGTGAACCAATCAAAACCCACAAGGAGCTGAGTGAACCAATTGAAACCCTCGAAAAACCTATCCCTCAATCGATTCACCATTGTAGTGGCAGCAATATCGAATTTCTTTCCGAAAGGTCAACACCATCCGATGATGCAATCGATCCTCTTCATTATGACATGCTGTGAGTGTAAGCCAGGTTCAAAGAGGAACATCAACAATTCTGGTGAAAGCAAACTGGTAACTATCATCCCCTTCTTCTTGCAAGTTTCATCACTCATGTGACGTATTGGAAGTGAAGGCCGACGGGGTGAGGGAGACGTGTGATGTATTAGAGCGCAGGTTCAGTTGACTAACCTAAAAGCAGCTTCTCCTGATGGAACACATTCCAAACTTTCTCTTGTGGTAACCCTTACATCAGATTCTTCTCTCCTCGAATCATATAATTGTAATCATGTCCGACACTCATTAACAGGTGTTGCTAGGAGTCCCTAAACCCCATGACAGCCCGATTACTTGGCTTGGATGAAAACAAAATCCTGTTCAGAGGAGCCAATCGAACCAGGATTCCAACAAATCAATGATTCGATGAACATGGTCAACCAGATACCGACAACTTTCGGAGATTGTTCCCCTAACTTCAAGGCAAATCAATTGTGACAAAAGCCAATTTTCTTTGGTCGGTGTCCATCGCATATATGAGCACAGTGAACGGAAAAATAAAAGGTAAACAAGGTTATGGATTATTACTCCAGGTTCCTGAGATAAGGCTAATGGGTTCAGAATCACAGACGGTGCGCCAATGACTTCTCGCACATCGGTAAATGCTCAGAACCGATTCCTTTGCGCCTGCACAGAAAATCATCTCCGGAGATGGAGCGCCTGGAGCTCCGACCAGTCGCGACTCTGCAATTATGCCAGAGGCTAATGGACGGCCGCACGGTTCCGTCACGCCTCGGATCATGCGGAACACGTGTGCTCACGTCCTGCCGCGCGCTTGTTAGTGGAACAAATTTAGCTTCGAGTCTCCATCGCAACCCAACCCGGAGAGCAGATGCACATGGGCAGAGCAGCCTGAGCTCTTCCCCTTCAGGGATGGGGATCGAGTAAACGAGGTCGTCGGATGATGTTTAACACAAGTTTTTACTGACGCTTCCTCCTCTGCCCATCGTTTCTTCCCCTTGAGTGGCCGATGCTCACTACATGTACACCACACCTGCCAAACTACTCTCCTTCACCATTCTGTAGAGTCCGTGCACAAATATAATCATCACTCATTCGGGGCAACATAATAATGACGTGGCGACATGGCACCAAAAACAGTCGTGCACAATGGGTGCACCTCGTCTGATGCACAACGCGTCACCGAGGCAAGCGTGACACTGTTTTCGCTGACCCCTTCCAAGCCCAATTCGCTGGTGATAAATCAAGCAAACCACAAGGTGTAGCGTTTTTTGTATGCTCTCCCAAGCATGGACTCTGGGGATTGTCTGCCAGCGAGCTGGCCATAAAATGCAAGGGGTGAAACGAGGTGACTGTTCAAGAAAATGCAAAGGATGAAAACGTTTGCATCCACCACATGATCAAGGCGTCTCAACTAACACCAAACCTTGTGGGAGTTTCTTCCTTTCATATTAAAAACAGCACAAGTGACCATTCCGCCCAAGGATTATAACATCCGAATTACCTCCGAATAAATAAATTGTTGATCTCTTCTCTCTGAACAATGGACATTTAGAAACGAGAAAGTAAACAACACGAGAGAGAGAGAGAGAGAGAGAGAGAGAGAGAGAGAGAGAGAGAGAATGTAAAATAAAATAAAACGTCGTCGTGTACATCTGGATGCCCATCTGTTGCTCAGAACCATGACCCTTTGCATGAGTGTTGGGAAGAGTGCATGCCTTTTCAGAAAATGAAGGCCAGAGGTCCCTGGTGTCATGAACACACCAGGTCAGTTTCCCAGGAGGAAGAGCTAATGCTGTAACACGAGCCGATGTCCATCCACTTTCGCCACGGTTTTAACAAACCCATCTGCCATCCACACAGGAAGACTTCCTGACGTGGAAAGGCACGGCGTAGCGAAGAGACGGTTCTCCACCGGCCATTGGCATCAGACAGAAAGGTTGTTCCTCAAACCGTGAAACGACGACTACCCAATATGTTTTGAGCTGACAACGGTTGAAAAGGGAAGTCTCCGTCTTGGTATATCATAAATCTTCAGCTTTTTATGGCGAGCGCTCCGCATAACTGAACCAAAAGGGAAGTCGAAAAGAGGAAGGGGACACCAGAGGAAGCAAAACAAGTAGACAATGGCGCTTTGCCAAATCGCATTACTATAAATGGGAAAAATAACTTTTACACCAATGGTGATGATATTGTCGTGCTCGAATGCATACTCCATGGTGGACCGTGCTTACGTTTTGTAATGATAAGCCAGCGTACCCACGAGCTCTCCGATCCTCTCAGCTGGCTGTGTCAGGCAAATGACCAAGTCGTCTGAGCCTTTTATGTGGAACACCGCGAGCTGTTCACGGCCCGACGTCACGCTCACACCTGAGACCTGTTGCACAAAGGCGAGGAAAAGCGACACAGAGGCGACGGGGTGAGGGAGACAGCCTAAATGCAGCGCGAGACCGATCTCTGCCTTTCCTGTGGCCTTGAAGAGCCGTGAGGCCAAAGAGAGGATTGTCCTGCCTGATGCCCAATAACAAACTTGTAGCAAGCTCATCAAAAATATTAAAAGCAAAAAGCAACATCAGCATCCTGTTTAAGACATCCTTAGATACTATAGAGCTGTCAGAAACCACGTGATGCAATTTCTCTCACCATCGTCGAGATTCACACAGCTTTGGACACTGTTATGCAGAACACAAAAACACTATGTCACAATGGAAAACCTAATACAAGGATGCGGTAATCACATCTGGGCCTTTTCAGCCATGCCCCTTGGCTTGGGTAACAGGTAATATATTTGGGGGACGTTAAACTGGTTATAAGGCAGTGAATGGTAAATGTGCAAAACGTAAATGAAAGAACAAAGAGGGAATCATCGTTGATGCAATAAGAGAATCGAGCGGGCCCTCTCCAGGTTCTCGTGCAACGGCTCAGAGCCTGTGGGTCTTCGAGCAAGGTGGCGAGGTGAAAAGCCTGAGGGTTCCTAAAACGGGTTGGGAGGTGGGAGAGTCGGATAGACCAAAGGATGGATCTCGGCGAGCTGCTTTCCCAGGTTCGATTGAAGTTTCACAAACAATGAACTTGGGATGGTGAGCTACCCTGTGCTGTATAATCATGGGGATGGCTCCAGATTGGAATCCGTTAAACTGTGTTCGGTACATTTTAAAGGATTCGCGTACACTTTTTACGGACCATATGCATTCAGGGAAGATTCACTCTTTCTTCAGTTGTTCTGTTAGGGGGCAGGGGAGTGGTTGGGAGTGGGGGAGGGGTGCTATCACTGCTTGAAAAAGCAATGTAACCACAATGAGAAGTTTGTCCCAACTGTGTTTAACTAGCAGAGCACCCACCCGACGGATGATCTTGTTCCAAGCATGCAACAAGTTTTATTTGGGTTGTGTGCAGGCAAAATAAATAACCTGGGTTACGTGCATGAAGCAAAAACATACCGACTGCTTATAATTCAAAACACCTCACTGTACTGGAAAACGTGGGGACAGGAATACTGTACTGTAAATGATGGAGACTCGTCATACCCACCTTGAGATGGCGCTAAGCAACACACATTTACATCAAGAATTTGTATCCCCCGCCCCAACACCACGGGCAAAGATAAAAACACCCCCGTACATTAATTGGGGTCACGGTGATCCTATGTGGCAAGTCTGGATGAAATCAGCCCAAAACTGTGGGAGGAGGCGTGTGACAAACACACACGTGTACACACACGTCCGTGAATTGTAGTGAGGATACCCTTCGTGGTTCATCGGTACCCTCAGTGTCTATGGTGTTCACAAACTAATGCGTGCAGGTAATCTCAAAATAAAGACCAATTACTGTACTGTAGTCCCAAGAAGGAAGCCAGACATAAAACACACACACACACACACAC
>CM068955.1:20365734-20384694 GCA_035128595.1 Eptatretus atami
TACAAAAGCTATTTTATTTGAAGTTAAAACCTGAACTTATAAGAATTTAATCGCCAGATATGCCTCCGTCCAAATTATTACATCATGATACACACTTGTACCAAGTTTTACTTAAGTCCCTGAACCCAGATTCAAAATATTAATTAATTCTGGCTGCCAGACCATGTGTCCGATCAGGTTGAAATTTAAAACATATATTTTACATGACTACCAGATCATAATTGTGACATTTCACATCGTTTAAGGGGTTCAAGAGAAACAATGATTTCAAGATTTTCATGGAATCCAAAATGGCTGCCAGACCATGTGACCTCTTTATTATTCGTGAACAACCTGGTGTCCCCAAGCTTGGAGAACATGTGGGTGAAGTTTCCCCTCGATCTGTCAAGCCATTCCGAAGAAGAAGATTTTTACAGGTTTATTCTTTAAAAACATCATAGCTGCGAAACCACATGACCGATGACTTCGTCAGCGGAGGCATTAAAAATAAATATATATTTAATTTCACGCGATAACGATTCTCAGTTCTATTGAATTTCCTTCTGCTACTGGTTCTACAGCCCCTCCCCCTCAACCCTTGTCTCTCCAAACAGAATCTACATCAAATATAAACTCCTGTTTTAAAAAAACATGTTTTGAAGAATGCATTTCAACCCTTGTTTATCCTTCACAAATGTTGCACACATTCTGATTTGTCACCACAATCTATATCTCTTGTTTTTCTTCTTCAAAAGGATCATTTTTCTGCTGTTTTTGTCTGCTCTGTGCCTCATCCAAAAACCTACCTCTCACCCACCACACCACACACCACACAACCACACACCACAACCCGTACAGCGCAGCGTTTCTCCATGTGTTCAAAAAGCATTCTAATCCCCATGCCGTGACCTTTATCTCAAGCTGTCAAAATTGAGAAAATGGAATCAGGAAAGCAACTACCCCCACAACATCCCCTCAATGCTTCCCTCTCATTCCCCTCATAAACCTATCCTTGAAGCACCCCTCACTCTCAAACCGTCCCCACACACTCAAACTGTCCCTCACCCATGCACTCAAACGCCCCCCCCTCATACCGCCCCACGCACTCAAACCGTCCCCCTCACCCCACCACTCAACCGTCCCCACCCGCACACTTAACCATCCCCTCACCCCACCCTTCAATGCTTCCCTCTCATTCCCCCCCTCTAAAACCTATCCTTGAAGCACCCCTCACTCTCAAACCGTCCCCCACGCACTCAAACCATTCCCCTCACTCCACACACTCAAACCCCCCCCTCACCCCGCACACTTAAACCATCCCCTCACCCCACACTCAAACCGTCCTCACCCCCTCACTCAAACCGCCCCTCCTCACTCAAACTGCCCCTCTCACCCCGCACACTCAAACCGCCCCTCCTCACTACACACACTCAAACCGCCCCCCCTCACCACACGCACTCAAACAGCCCCCCCTCACTGAAACCGCCCCTCCTCACTCAAACCACCCTCCTCACCCCGCACACTCAAACTGCTCCTCCTCACTCAAGCAGCCCCTCCTCACTCCGCACACTCAAACCACCCCTCACCACGCACATTCAAACCGCCCCCCTCACCCTACACACTCAAACCGGCCTCCTCACCCCGCACACTCAAACCACCCCCCCTCACCCCACACACTCAAACCGCCCCCTCACCCACACACTCAAACCGCCCCCTCACCGCACACACTCAAACCGCCCCCTCACCCCACACACTCAAACTGCCCCCTCACCCGCACACTCAAACCGCCCCCCTCACCCCCTCAAACAGCACCCCTCACCCCGCACACTCAAACCGCCCCGCTCACCCCGCACACTCAAACCGCCCCTCACCCCGCACACTCAAACCGCCCCCTAACCTCGCACACTCAAACCGCCCCTCACCCCCCACGCAAACCGGCCTCCTCACCCCGCACACTCAAACCGCCCCCCCTCACCTCAAACTGCCCCACCTCACCCCACACACTCAAACTTCACCCTCACCCCGCACACTCAAACGGCCCACCTCACCCGTACACTCAACTGCCCCCACCCCACACTACTCAACTGCCACCTCACCCACACCTCAAACACCCCCCTCAACTCAAACCACCCCTACCCACACACTCAAACCGCCTCTCCCCACACACTCAAACGCCCCCCTCACCCGCACACTCAAACCACCCCCTCCTCACCCCACACTCAAACCACACCCCCTACCCCACACACTCAACCGCCCCTCTCTCCCCACACACTCAAACCGCCCCACTCACACTCACTAGCACACTCAAACCGCCCCTCACCCTGCACACTCAAACCACCCCTCCTCACCCGCACACTCAAACCACCCCCCCTCACCTGCACACTCAAACCACCCCCCTCACCCTGCACACTCAGACCACCCCCTTTCACCCCGCACACTCAAACCGCCTCCCTCACCCCCAAAGTCTCACCTTGCCCCCACAAAGATTCCCTCTGCCATCCTGCACCATCCCAATGCCTCCACCTCCCACCCAAATCTGACTGTGTGGACCTCAAATATCCGAGGTCTGCGCTCTAACCTGACAGAGGTCTCAATCCAGGCCACTGCTGATAAACCAGACGTCATCTGTTTGACATAATCCACAGGACGACCCCGACTCCTGAGTGTCACTCCCCGATTACTGTCCCCTCCGATTTGAAAGACCTGAACCATACCCTGGTGGTGGAGATGCACCTTGCATCAACAATTCAATTTCCCACTGCCCCTGTACTGACCTGACCCCTCCCAACCACGAGGGGTAGGTCTGGCTGCGACTTCCCCTCCGCTCCCACCTCTTGATCATTTGTGTGTTGAACTGTCCCCCTAAAAGTCCTATTTCCATCTACATCTCTCTCTCTCTCTCTCTCTCTCTCAGACGACATGGACCAACTTTTAACCATTCAGCCCAACTCTCTCTCTATTCCTCATATTGTCACCATTCAACTTGGCTGGGTGTTGGCAACTCCCTCACCAGCCATAGCACTTCAGCAAAGGACTTCTGTGACACCATGGGACTGACTCAATCTGTGAACTTTCCGACCTGGATTTCTCCCAAAGGCAAATCCTCCCTTCTCGACTTGGTGATGACTAATTTTCCTGCAAATGTCTCGTGCTCTTCCTCTGCTCCTATTCTCAGAGAGCTGCTTTAATGCCGGCAAGTCTACCAGTTCACTCAGGCAGATGAGGAAGGACTGCAAGCAGCCATCACACTTCAGGACTGGTCTCCCATATCTACTGCCCCTGATGTTAACTCAGCCAGGAATTCTTCCACAGAAACCTTCACTCTCTCTCATGCACAGATAAGATTCATCCCAACTCGTCTTCAATTATCCTTCCCTTCAACCAACCCATAGAATACTGAATCCTAGAATGAGGCAGTTGCTCTGAAAGAAACTTGCCTTCTCTTCCTGGAAGGCAAATCTGATGGAAGACGATCTCTGTGCTTTCCAAAAAGTCCGCAACAAGTGTGTGTCCACTCTCAGGAGAGCCAGAAAACATCTGTCCAACCTCAATAATGAACTTTTAATTTGTCTCCCTCCTCTAAAACCTGGTGGCACCTTGTCAAGTCTGTCTCTGGATTATGCTCCCCTTCCATCCCTTCCGTCTCTTCAAATGGCACCACAGCCGATTCCACTCGTGAGAAGGCCATTCATCCATCCATTGGGACCATACTCTGTGCAGAGCGTTGGTGCTGCCTAAGCAGTCTCATTGGGTAAACACCTCACACATTGGGCAAACACCTCACAACAAGTCTCACACACAAGAAGTTCAGTCATTCAAACACCTGGGTCTCACTATCAGTCATGATCTTTCTTGGGCAAACCACATTTCAAAGTTGGCCTCCAAAGCTAGGCACCGACTGGGCATCCTCCATCTTACAAAGTCCTTCCTTGGCACACCTGAACTTCTATCCATCTATAAGGTCTCCATCCACAACTTGATGGAGTACTACTCTCCCCTCTAGGCTGGCTCCCATGCCTCATCTTGCTCAGCTTGATGCCATGGAAACAAAGACCTTCAAGATCATTGGAATTTCCTGCGATGAAGCCGAGTCCATGAGTTTATCACTTCAGTATGGCAGACAGGTCGGTGATCTCTTTGTCTTCTACCGCCTCCTTTCTGGTCTTACGCCCTTTGCTCATTCCATGCTTTGCCACCCCTTCCCCTACAGGTTTCTGCAGGGCTCACACGGTCCACAATTAGCCCTCTCTTGGTAAAACGACCCAAGTCCAGGATACCTGCTCACCTCCACTCATTTGTTCCTCTTTTTTTCAAGACTGGAATCAACTTCCACATCCTCTTAAACCTCATTCTTCCATCCAGTTCTTCAAGACAGCTGTTCACCACCATCTCAGATATTCCCCAATTCAAAACCACGATCTTTTTTACCCTCATTAACCCCACCCAAATCCCTCCGAGTTTACCAGTTTTTCTTCCGAGGAGTTTCCTTCCCCACGCATGCGCGTTTTGTGTCCTGTTTTTGTCTGTTCCTTCCTGATCCATTCATTGTGCTAGTTCTGTTCCACAAGCTGAGACTATGTACACAAAAAATAAATAAATAATATATATATATTTAAAAGAGATCGATTTGTGCTCCGAGAACAATGAAGGAGGGCAATAAATGCAAAATGCACTCCCGGGGAGGAAATGTATAACAAGAGCTGTGAATGTAATAGTATTATTATGATTCCCCATCATCAAAATTTTGATTGCTCATGGGTTGTCACGTTTAACAACGGATCCTCGCGGACCTGCGGTCTTCCCTCCATTCACCGCAGACCAAAAGTGTACTGTAAGGGATCAGATTTGTAATTCAACGCAAAGTCTTTGTCCGAAATTACAACGAACAAGTATTGAGGGAAAAGATGTACAAGACACGGCATTGGTGGTTGCATTGCTTAATAAAGCAAACACAAATGGAGAACTTGAAGTGTTGTCTTGGTGTAAAAACGGAAGTGCATCTTTGGAGTTTTTAGAGTGTCTGACTAATCATAAATTCCTGGTTTATTGTGGAAACTCACATTGTAAAGTGGGATGGTTTTCATCACACGGTAGTTCTTCATCGGTTCGAGCTTGTAGAGATGCCGGTCGGTGATAAGCAAGGCTCGGTTCTGGCTCTTGTTGAAGCGATTAATCTGCGACAAAGTCAGCAACACGGTTTCAGCAGTGGCGCGGGCGCGTCAAGAAGAAAAAGAAGAAGCCTTGCCGGCAGTATACAGACTCGGGCTTGCCAAGGTTAATGACAGAAAGAGCTACATCGTCAAGGTCCATCTTGGGTCGATGGCTGTCCGGCCGGTTAATAAAAGCTGCCTCGTTAAGTTGGAACAAACCCGGCTCGTTAGTGGAGAAAAGCCCGAGATGAAAAGCAAAATACCCTAACTCCATTTCTCCTGTCCGCAGACACACAAGGATCCATTAAGACCGTAACAGAGCAGCAGTAAAATGTGCTGCCAGCAACCTCTGGGCCACTTGTAGCAACTGCACCTCTCACACGCTCTACAAGAATGTCTCTGTCTCTGTCTCTCGCCAGAGCATCGGTATCACTGAAACAGCTTCCTGAGCAACGATTATACTGGGTGGTTTGCCAATGCCTTCCCAGCGGTAGTTATGGCAGGAATTTGGAATTTCTTCATGGTGCCGGCGATAGCTCGCCTTCTCTTCATGAAGGACACCATGGACCGTGGGGTCTTTAATGTCCACTAACTAATGCTGGCAGATGGGGCACCCAGTTTAACGTCCATCTGAGGGACGGCACACACACTGATGAATCTCCCTGCCTGTGAAACACTGGGATGACAGTTTATAGCCAGGTCGAGAATCAAACCCAGGCGAGACGGCTTAGAGGCGAGTGTGCACATCTCCAGGCCGTTCTGCCAGCCCCCATAAGAGGTCCAGCATGGAAATAAAAAGTTTGAAGATGGTTCAAGGTCTTCTCTATCTTGTGGTATTGACAGTACTCATGAGTGTCACTGTGCAAGCTAAATTAATGGTTTGGTGGATCACACAAAAAGTGAGACAAAGCAAATTAAAAAGTACAAATTTTTGGGGCAACAGCTGCGCCGCCATCAAACTGATTTTACAGAAAACGAGGAGGAACACTCGACGCAAAGTTTCCAATTGCCTCACGCAGCTGTTACGATGGAATCGAGTTCACACAAAGCACCGCCGGTAAAAACACCATCGCGATGAATCACTTCGTTCACCAATGTCAACGCAGGACATCTTATAATACATTCGTTATTCACAAGGGGTTGTGGAAGCCCGAAGGCAAGGTCTTATTTGATCTTGCACGACGTCTGTGATCTCATTCTCCCGTTCTCCTGATGCTACGCAGAACGGCGAATGGTCCTTTGAACCATGGGTTCATATATAGGGGTCGCGTATGCCCCCTCTCACATCAAGACTGTTTTGAGAGGGCCATGTGCATTCAAATTACACTCCAAGCTGAAACATCTTTCCTGCATGTTCGGGGTTATTTTTGAACTTTATGGATACGTTTATCTCGCTGTGATGAATCGCATTTAGATTGTAATCGATAAACAGGCACACGTCTGAAGGAGGGCAAGATGAGGTGGCCCGATTCCTGGTGTCCGAGAGCATGGTGGGGAAACGGAGTCGAGGCTTCCGAAAAACGTGATTTGATAACAGTATAACGTAACACGGCGACCTCTGACCTTGCAAACGTGACACGAGAAGAGTGTGCGCATGTACTTGTCCTTGCGTTTCAGCTGGTTGGCCACAGTCGTGAAAAAGGTCATGGTCGTGTTGTTTTCCTTCATCTGCACACACAAATTAAACGGTTCTTTCAAAGCAGGAATCACAAATGCATCAGGATAAAATAAACAATTAAACCAAAGTTGGTTTGCAATTAAATTTTTGAGAATCTGGAATCTCTTGCAAGGGATCAAGGTCAAATCTTTTTCCTTTATTTCTCCGCTTGCAGCCTGTCTGCTGGGGCATGACATACCATTTGAACATTCGATTCATCACAAAACAATTCATCCTGCTATGAAGAGCAGAAAACAAATAAATAAATATCAGCTCTTCATTTCAAAAGCGAAATTTACTGCGAACATTCGGCACGGTTCAAAATGAGAGTTCCACCATAGTCAACCAATAACCGAGAAGTCAACCAAGAGAATCAGTCATTTAAGAGCGATCAACGACAAATAGTTGTTTAAGAGCTACACGACTCGAGGCATTGGTGAAATCATCAACTTTTACCTAGTCAGAGACCTACCGATGCCAGATAGTTACCCTCCCAGTGGTCTCCACAGCCCCAATGTTGTCGTTTCCCACCCAGCAGATCTAGAGCAGCCACTTTGGCCTGAAGCTGTGGCCTATCAGCAAGTGGAACGCAATCAATGAGGCGATGTGCTCGCCACCTATTGGAAGTCGAGGGTTGAGGATGATGCAGGGTTGGGGGCACAGAGTTTAGTTAATTAAAAATCGTGAATAAATAGAATGTAAGCATTATGAAAGTTTCACTCAATCTGGGGTGGGGTCTGGCTTCAAACGAAGAATCAATTGAAAATAAACATCCTCCATAACAAAGAGCTCAAGACCTTCAAAAACCTTGAGGTGTTTTGAAAAATGTCAGTGAGCAGGAAGAAAAAAAAAACAAAACAAAACAGAAAACCAGGTTTTCGGACATGAAGGTTATTAAAAGTTCAACGCAAACCATGTGATTCATTAAATTAGGTAAAAGCTCTTGAAATGTGCATCTTGATGACATTAAGGTGTTTCAAACCAAAACAAAAAAAAGAGCAATATGAGATTGCAGACCCTCACCAAGACTGCTTTTTTTTGTTTGGTGTATTTTGTGTGGAGTTTGTGTACTGGTGTGTTACATAATTAATAAGAGACATAACTGGAACAGTCACTTTATAACTGCTGGCAGTGATGACTGGGTACCAAGATGTCCGGCTTTGATCAGACACCTGACCCTGACCCGTGAAGTTTATTATTATATTATTCATGATTCAATTGAATTTAGAATGGGATTTAAATTGATTCAATTCAAATCAAATGGAAGACCAAATAGGTACAGTCCTGCATTGGAGTCATCAGAAGAACCGAACAAGCAAAAAGCAAAGATGAAATCATCAGGAGGAACCTGGATAGGATTCATAGTTCAGCTGCTACTCCTCAACCTTCAAACCCATCCAGGCACAGCCAAGTGAGACTTATTCAAAACAAAAAAAAAGAACCCATATCAAAAAATAAATAATTCTGCCTGCCAGACCATGCGTCCGATGAAGTTGAAATTTAAAACATGTATTCCCCATCACTACTAGATCATAAATTTGGAGTTTCATGTCGATTGATAAAGCGCTTCCAGAGAAAACATTGTTTAAATTTTTTCTTCAATCCAATATGGCTGCCAAACCATGTGGCTGGTGATGCCAAATGTGAAACTTTTGTTCCTCATGGATAGGCAGTCATACATGTAAAGTTTCACCTTGATCTGTTCAGCCACTTCAGAGAAGATTTTTGAAGGCTTTTGTTTTTTTGTTTTTTTTAACAACATGGCTGCCGAATCACGTGACCGATGACATCATCAATTTTTTTTCAGGAGACCATTTTATCCCTAGATGAGCCTCAACATTTTTTCATACTGATCAGATGTAGCGTTCGACATGCAATTATGACGTCATAACGAAGGCACCTATGATGTCATGAAAAAAATTATCGTCATAATTATCATTAAAACATTCTACATGAGTAGTTGCACCGATGGTGAAAATTTCGTCTCAATCCGACAAGCGGTTGCGGAGAAAAACACAAAAGTTGTGCGGACAAACAAACAAACAAACAGACAAACGGAGCCAAACACAATACCCTCTCCTTCGGCGAGGGTAATCATGATAATTTTAATATGCAATGTCCTCCATTAATGGAATCCAAACAGTGGCTGAAGAGTGGAATCAAAGAGGCCACAGCCCCAATTAACTCGATCATCAGTTACAGAGACGAGATCAGTTTTGTTTCGATTTGCCACGTGGAATAAACAGAGAATAGAATGACATGCAAAATGTTATCATGTTCTCACTGACATTATTTAAGCACGTCACTGTGGCGATGTCACGCTCTGCACGGAGCTGCACATGGAAGGCTGTTTCACACATAATCCTTTCCTGGTGTGAGATAGCAAAAGGGTCAAGAGGTAAATGCATTCCATAAAACGAATGCCAAGTATAGTGCGGAGGTCTGATCATCCCAGGAGAACACGACTTGGGTATTCTGTCTGAAACCAAACTCGGAATGAATCGATGATTTCTAAAGCAAACCAGACTCGGTGGCATAATGGCTTGAGCGTCCCAACAGAATCTGGGAGGTGGGTCGTTTGAACCCCGGCCGAGTCATTCCACAGACTTAACGAATGGCTCGTGCTCCTTCCTTGCTTGGCAATCAGCATTTAAAAGACAAACAACCACAGGTTGGCATCCACGGAAAGGATGAAATTCCTCCTCGATTGCGCCACTGAGTATGAAGAGAAAAGGGCTGTCTGTCATAAAGATGATATCACTGATACCCAGAGTGCTCTGGGAATGTCAAGTCTGGTGTTGTCTCATGTATTTGTCAACGTGTGTACGTGATTTGTGCCTCAGCTCCTCCACAAGCCTTAGGCCCTCAATTTAAAAATAGGACCACTGGACCTATAGCTTATCTGGGCCCTGGCCTAATGTAGCACAAATTTGGTAGCATTCTGACTGGTGGGTCTGGAGAAAATTTTTGAAGGCATTTACATGATTTTCCCCAAAATTTATAAAGTCCACCAGTTTGACACACTTCCGGTCATGTGATCAGCATGACCTCCACAATTTAACATCACAACCCTGTCCTAATATTGTAACCCAAATTTGGTGGCATTCTGATTCATGCCGTGAACAAACTTTGCAACATCACGGGTGATGAAGGTTGTGGTCAAGTTTCATTGAAATTGCATTGTTTCGGAGAAGAAAGCAAATACATATTTTGGGGGGGAACCCCCCACACCCCTGTAGGTCAGGTCAGGTGACGTCAGGTAAGGCAGCATGCGTCAGAGCAGCGTGTCGCTGTATCCACTTTCCACCAGTACTCCAGGGGCATCCGTCTGGCCATCCCCCAGGCAGATGCCTGGCCTATCCCCGCTGCAACCACGAGGCACGTGGTCGGCCCATTGGCCTCCTCCACTCACGAGGTTCCCTCGCTGAGGGAATCTGGTGAACAGGATCAGCATCAGGAAAACGAGCCACGTGTCCACAGCTGATGCTCACGGACTATGCAGGTAACAAATCTCATTTGAGTCTCTCTCAGAAACCGCTCATTGGACACAAAGTCCGACCAGCGATAGCCAAGGATTCTCCGAAGAGACCTGGTACCAAAGGAAGTAAGAATCCATCTCAGATCACTGGTCAGAGTCCAAGTCTCACATCCGTAGAGCAAGACTGGAAGCACCAAGGACCTGAAGACTCGGACCTTCGTCCTCCCGCACAGGTACCGGAAGCGCCACACCCCATGATCCAGTGAATCCATGACTCCCCAGGCCCGGCCCAGGCATCTCTTGACCTCTGGCTCACAGCCAGCAAAGACATGAATATCACTGCCAAGGTAAGTGAATCACTCCGTGACCTCAACTTCCTCACCACAAACAGGTAGAGACAAGACAGCAGCATCCAAGATGTCATTGAAAGCCTGGATCTTAGGTTTGACCCAGGAAACCCGTAATCCCAGCAGCTCCGACTCCTCACCAAACACTTCGAGGGCCCAAAAGGATATCTAGAGTCTCCGCAAAGATGACTGCATCTTCTGCGAAATCAAAGTCAGAGATCTTGACATTCCCAAACGATGCACCGCAGCTTGATCTCTGACATCCTCCCCAGAATCCAGTCCATACAAGCGCTAAAAAGTGTGGGGGCCAGTACACACCCCTGATAAACTCCATTAACAACTGGAAATAAGTCACAGATGGTACCACACATCTCACAGCAACTCTCAGTACCAGAGTATAGTTCAGACATCAGATCGATCAGTTTTGGTGGCACACCACGAAGACCATGAATCCTCAAGAGGGCATCCCGATTCACTGAATCAAAAGCTTCACAGAGATCACATAAGCTGCAAGCAGCCCCTGCCGAAACTCTCGTCTGCATTCGGTGAGGACCCGAAGAGCAAGGATACGGTCAATCGTTGACCTCTTTGGTGTAAAGCCTGACTGCTCTGGAGCTGGTGCTCAAGCAGATGGTGGTGATTAAGAATTATCCGAGCAAAGACCTTGCCCGGCACTGAGAACAGCGTCACCCTTCGGTAGTTGTTGCAGTCCTGGCGGTCACCCTTGCCTTCCCAGAGAGGGATAACAAGGTCCGTCTTCCAGTCAGTTGGGATGATGTCTGCATTCCAGGCAGAGCACAGCACTGCATGCAACAACATGCGTTCAGCATTTCCAGCCTTGAGAAATTCAGCATGGATGCCACAGATCCCAGGAACATTACCCCATTTCACCGCAGCCTGCGTTTCCACAAACAAAGGTGGACCATTGTTGATTGGAGGGTCAGCAATATGAAGAGTAACACCCCTGACATCCAACTCGACAGCTGGTGGATCAGCATTGTACAACCGCTCAAAGTAACCGGCCCAGCGGGCCTTCACTTCGGACTCCTCTGTCAAGAGCCCACCACACTCTGCTCTAACTGCAGTACACCGAGGGATGGGCTTGGACGAACGCAATGCACGAATTCCCCTGTAAGCAGGACGAGAATCACTTGACCACAGGTGATGCTCTACCCCCTTACAGATTCCTCACACATCGGCTGCCTTGTCCACCATTAGCGCACGTACAGTTTTACGCCTCAGCTCCCTGAACAGCTCAGCTCTGCCATTCAGCCTGGCCCTGCAACTCTGGTCAATGGTATCCAGTGTCCCTTGAGACACAAAATTCTTCTTCGCGCTCCCGTGAGTTCCAAGAAATCCATCGGCAACATCAAGGACGGTTGTCTTGAAGGTACTCCACAACTCAGCAGGACCTCCCAAAGCACCCAGACCCCCCAAATCTCCACTCAGTCTGTTCACAAACTCCTCAGCTACCCTCTCATCCTTGAGCTTGCTTACATCCAGCCTTGGCTGGGATGGGACCATTCTCTTGGATTTAAGCTGCTACTCCAGTGTTGCTGCAACAACCCTGTGGTCAGTATTGAGGAACTGAGTACTCCGGTAGACAATGCAGTTCTGGATCATCCTCCAGCGGCCATCAACGAGCACATGGTCAATCTCCTTTGCCACCACACCAGCGTTGGAATACCAAGTCCAGCAATGAGCCTGAGGGCACTGAAACCATGAACCGGCCACCCTAAGTCCATGACTTCTTGCAAAGTCAAGGAAGTTAGTGCTATTTTGGTTCACAGTTCGAGACCCATGGGGACCAACACATGTCACATAACCATCCCTATCAGTTCCAGTCGACGCATTGAAATCCCCCAAGACTAGAAGAATATCTCGCTTGGGGCACTAATCAACCACAGACTCGAGCGTGGCATAGAATGCGTCCTTCACGGTGAGATCACTCGTCTCAGTCGGAGCATATCCAGAGACCAGGAAATGACACCTAAGGAGTGACGAATCCTTCGTCTCATAATATCGCTCGTTGACCGGTGTTATCTCAAATACCATTGGAGTCAGCTTATTGGACACAGCTACAGCAACTCCTTGGCATGGTAACCATCAGAGCGACCAGACCAATAGTAGGTGAACGCCCACGCCGCAATCCGGTCTCCGAACCTCAGAGAGTGCTGCAATACCGATGTCCAAACGCTTGAGCTCAAATGAAAGGACCCAAAAGACCCTCGACGACCCAAAAGACCCCAAAATCACCAAGGACTGTTTAAGACCCGTTTTATCTTTAAGACGCTTTCAACACTTTGGACACCTTTCGATATTTTATACCCTTTTGTCCCCTCTAAACTTGAGACGTTTACACCGCTCAAGTCCCTTTTGACCCCTTACATCCTCGAGAGTTGTAAACCAACTACAACTCACATCACTCCAAATGTTAACATTCCTATACATGAGACTTTTAAATTCACTTGTGATGCTGTTATTGACATTTTCATTGCTTTCACTGCACTCCCGGTGCACCGTCATGACATTCCATTTTAAATATTGATATGACAGTCAATTTCAATAAATGGTGTGCAAAAAATGGAACCATAGTCATGTAGGAGCACCAAACCATACTTTTACATTTAAGAGGGAAAGGGGGGGGGGGAAGTCTGTGGTTATTTTATAGCCTAAGCACCCTACGTGTGTTCATGCAGTTCTTTGGACATTTTGTGCGATGTCATGTATTAATGACAAGTGTTATGGTAAGATTGTCTGGTGGGGCCTAGCTGGGTAGATGGGTCGAGTAATTTAGCAGGAACAGGTTAACATTGTATCGTACTGTGTGCCCCACATCTGATGGGGTGGGTCCAGGCGAGAAGGAGGTTCTACATGTGTTCCCCACACCGACAGTCAATCTGTGGTTCACAGCATGCGCTGCGATGTGTCCTTCCCTTCCCAAATAATTGGGGGAGGGGGGTGGGGAGAGGAAGAGGCTGCACCTTCTGACGTTTCATTGGGGGAGGGGCAGGTCCTTCAGTATGGCGGCCTCTGAGTGGCAACACATTGTTGTTCCACGATGTTTGGCGGCCTCGGCAGCGTTGATTGGTCAGGTTTATTGCTATGTGTAGTCCGGCACGTCATTGGCCAACACCCGCTGGGCACAGGCGTCAACGCCTTGAGGGCGGAGAAGGGGAGCAACTACTAAAATGCGTGGGTGTTGCGAACTCGTTCTCTCTTGTCTGTCTCTGTCTCTCTCTCTCTCTCTCTCTGCTAAGCTAGAGGTACACCAACCCTCAAGCCACGCTCCATTGTGAACTTCACCATGCCGAGCATCATTATAGGAGGAACTGACAGCCCCAGAATTTTTTGCACAGGTAAGTATGCAAGACTGTGTGTCTGTGTGTGGACCAACAGTGGGGGTTACGTTTTGTTTGTTTATTTATTAATAATTGTGTTCTGTGTCTGTATTTCAACTGGGATTCTGTGCTGCATGTTTCGTGTCCAATTAAATTATTTGTTCCGAAGTCACACGTACCTGTCTGGTTTCTGCCATCTTTCCCACGCCGACGATGCGATTAATTGAAAACCCCACGGAGGGAAATAAATCAATTATGCTAATCCATCGATTGGCGAATCACGTGTTTAGACACTCATGAGAATAGTCATGTGACAGTCTCACTACCACCGTCTCACTACCACTCGGGTGATGAGCCATCAAAATGGAGCTATAAATCTGCCATCTGCAGGATATCGATTCCCAGCAGAGTGCAGTTCTCATCTAAGCCCACTTGTGGTTTTGGGTGGGGGAGCCATAACGTGACAATCCCTAAAATGAGAAGTGCCAGACTTCTGCGTACGGTCATAAATTTTTTTAATAATACCTCAATGCGAGATAATACGTGTTTTTTTTGTTTTTTTTTATACATGGTCAAGGCTTGTGGAAGAGCGGGGACACAGAACAGATCAGGACATAACATAACAAAGGGTACAACAGGAGGAAGGGGAAACACCAACAGCAGGACAGAGGGAGAAAGTAACAAGATTGGAACAAACAGGGATGCAGGTTATGATGAGGGGTAGGGGAGAACACAAGGGGTGGACAATATGGATGCATAAGCAAAATTTTGGGAGGTATGGGGGGGGGGGGGGAGGTGATTTAGCATGTGTAGAAAAGATCATGGTTTTTGGTGGGAGATGACTTGAGATGGTGGTGAACAGCAGTCTTGAAGACCTGGAGGGAAGAATGAGATTGAAGAGTATGGAAGGTGGTTCCACACGGGGGGAAAAAAAACAAAAGAGGAATAAATGAGTGGAGGTGAGCAGTGGTTTTGGATTTAGGCAGTTTCACTAGAATGGAGTTGCTGGTGGACCGCGTGCATCCTGCAGATACCTGGGTGGACAAAGCACGGAGAGGGCAGAGGGTGAAAGACCAGAAATGAGGCGGAAGAAGACAGAGAGACCATGGACCTGTCAGCGATGGCGTATTGAATAGGCCCATAGACTCAGCTTCATCGAGAGAGATTCCAATGATCTTGAAACTGTATAATCATATGGAATAAAATAAAACTTCAAGGCAAACTTTTCATTAGCTCGAGTAAAAATAGACGAACAAAGCTAAGGACAAAGTTGAACTGACCTACGGAACAAGAACTTCACATTTTCCTCAAACTCTTTCAGGACTGCGGGTGGTTTGGGCCACGAGATTCCCTTTCCCAGGTCGGGTCGGCATTCCATGCCCTGGAAGCGCTTCCGCAGTTCAAGCATGTACACCTTGACCTTGTAGTGTTTGTACGCCGCCATTATGAGGTAGATTGCCTTCGTCTTACGATAACGCATCCTTGCAAGCGTTCCCCGCCAGCACTGAAACACACAGAACATCATGCAAACCATAAAGGTCTTCATTTTCCATGATCAATCAACAGCACCGAAAGCATCATAAAATAATTAATCTAATACTCAGTCATTACTTGCATGTTACTAATCCATTCACATACAATTTCCTTCTGCAGTGGTGGTTAAAATTAGACAAAGTGCTAATTAATTGGTTGTTACATTAGGTAAAGTGAGCATAAACAGAGGCTTGTGTGAGAAAAAGAGCAAGAGTGGACCAATTATATTTATGTAAATCACGTGACTGGACCCTGATAGAAATGTGGTGAAATTTGCCGCGTGATGCTTGGATCCCATATACTCCATGAGCCTGAGGCATTCCACGTAAATTAAAAAATAAATAAAATAATTCACCTTTAAATAGAAAATGGAAATGGAATAATGGATACAGAGGCAGAGCAAAGCGAAGAAAGGAGAACGCTGCAATAATGGAACTTAAAACAAGAAACAACGTGAGAGCAATCAAGGCCATGCATTCCTGAGTGGTTGGCCGAGTAATTGGCTAAGAAGGTCAGTCAGTTTGATGGTATTATCAAGGAAATAATTTTGAAAACACCAATTCTTATTGATGGTCACAATGAGGGGCAATAGCAGAGGTGGTCACGTACCAGGAAGGTCTTTACTAGTATGATGTTCACTTTGTGGAATCTAGCCTGGTGTTGGCTTAGCGGTTAGGGATGCTAGGGTCCTGAGTTTGAGTCCCGTTGGCCATTGAATTAACACCAGGGGGTCGACTCAGCCCGTCATCGTTCTGAGGCCGGCGAAATGAGCACCAGTATACTGCTAATCGGGGCACTGCATCAGCGGCATAGCTGCACCCCGAAACAATGATGCAACCAGCAGCCAAAAAGGCAGCACACGATGGGAACTTGGTGGAATGGAAGTGCAAATGGTGGTATTGGCAGAGAGGCTCAGGCGAGTGTGCAAGATATTTCAGCTTCTTTATCATTCGCAAGCAAGTACCGTACTACCCTAGCTGTGTAACAATGTGATACTTCAACAACGAGTACTGACAGTAGTGTGGTCAGCATTACAAAACGACAAATCGCTCGTCTTCACCGGGTGTCAACCCTAACCTTTGACATGACAGCCTCGGAGGCTCTCCTTGCCACGGCCTCCACAAACGCAAACAAGACTTGGAGTCGGATCCCATTCCCTCGGGAAGCAAACCCAAACGATACAAATCGGACGATCTAGCAGTTCACAATTTCTTACTAATAGGATAGTCAGGGTAATGTAAAGGATTAACTACACATTATTTGTAGAATGTGATTGCTAATTCTGGGGTTTGAAAAGCAATTTCCCAAAAGTAGGCGCAAAAACGCAAAGATAAAGTTGGAGAGTGTCTGACACGTACACACAATAGGCCTCGGCCTGGGTCTCGTTCAAAATTACTGTGGGAACCAAAATAACAAATAACACAGAACTTTAACGATATTGATGCATTTTTCATAATGGCAAACAGTCCAATCCTCGGCTTGGCAATTCGATGAAGACCTCGATGTAAAGCGAACGTCGATTCTCACATTCGGTCTTATGTTCGGGGTACAGAGATCATACAACTCAATATTTGGAAGAGCCGACATTTAGGAGGAATTAAGGGAGCCCCTAATCCCAGGCCTGGTGTTGGCTTAATGGTGAGGGTGGTGGGTTTTGGATCCTCGGGTCCTGAGTTCAAATCCCGCTCAGCTGTTGAATTAATACCAGGTGGGGTTAAGTCGGCCTGTCATCCTTCCGAGGTCGGCAAAATGAGTGCCAGCATGCTGGTATACTGCGTCGGAGTGGCGACCCGTCCAGGATTGTGCCCAATAGCCAAGGAGACTGCTTAAGCCGCACCAACGTGCCCAATAGCCAAGCATGGTCTCTGCCTCTGTCTCTGTCTCTGTCTCATCCCAGGTCTTGACACGAGGATAGAAAACCTGCTTTCGAAAGTTTGCTGCCCACACTGGGATGCCCTGAAGACAAGAACACAAGCGCTTTTGTGAGCGAGGAAAGGGAACGGTACTGGAAGAAAACGATTTGTTTCGCATGCAGATGGAAAGTAATAATAACGGAAGTCAAAAGAAAGGAAGGCAAGGCAAGCAATTCTGGATCGTTCCCAACTTTTTCCACCCGGGCTATAGTCCAGGATGGTTTAACAGACAGCGAGCTACCGTACACACCGGCAGCGGATATTTAAACGAAGCCCGAGGCGAGGCCGAAGGTTGTGTGTGTGCAAAATGGCAGCATTGTTCACGGTGATGCGTTTGCAAGCGTCTGCCCAGAACGAGTCACAATCGATGCCAGAATAGGGAGACCACGTGGCTTGCAGAAGGGTGTCACCATGGTCTGAGATGCATTCTCATGCGAGTTCGAGTGAAGACTTTTCGTGTTTTTTTTTTAGGCCGATTGGAGAAACGAAAATGTATGAGGAACCTTTAATTAAATAAATATTTGTCGGAATGAATACCACCAAACACAAATTGTCAGGAAAGTTACATTTTCACAACATTCATGGTCGTGCCAGTGACTCTGCATCTTTGCATGGACTCGGAAGAGGATAATTAAAAACACAACTGACCAGGCATTGAAGACCAAATCCAGAAAAACAAAAGCTTGAAATTTTGCAAGATCTTGTTATTTGATCTTAACCGGGTCTAAGGCTAATGGAGGAGCTTGTACATCAATCACGTGCACGACTCGAAGAGATATCAATATACTGATCCACGAATTACAAGGATATTAGTCGACATTGGAAAAACTAATAACTCTAACCCTAACTGTCGGCCAACTCCCAATACACCATCACTGTGTCAACATAATCCCGTCTGTCATCCAGGTCTTCCATGAGACTCGACCTCTCTTCTTTTTCCTTTTATTTTGAAAAGGAACATTCTTTGGAGATTTCAACCTGGGATTCCAGGAACTTGAGCCACGTTCTTTGACATTTCAACCTAGGATTCCAGGAACTTGAGCCACGGGCTTACATGGGAATGGTAACCAGACTGACCCAGAAGCTATTATCGATGACGAGGAAGTTTGCTTGCGTGACAAGTTTACATTGAGCAAATTTCCCAGAATTGCACCAAAAAGGAAGGATTGCGCTCACACGTGTCAATCTACATGCAAGGCAAGTCAAGCGAAACGCCTCGACGATGCAGGCCCAGGGCAGACGGAATTATTCTCGGTTCTGTGCTACGTGGACATCGGCCTCTTGAGCAGACGAGGCCACGGCACGATCACTCAACATGAAAGAGCCAGTTGTCGGCATTCAGACATTCAAGCAACCTCAGACTCCCGTGAGATATTACTTTGCATTCTGGCACAATACGGAGGACGCAATTGCTTTACAATTGCTTGGATATCCTTCCAATTGGATTGCAGACACAGCAACTGGCTCGGTTGGAAATACTGTACTGATTTAACTGCGTTTTTATGTGAGAAATCGACTCCAAATGACAAGAGTTATCAAAATCACTTTTTATTACAACTGTT
>CM068955.1:20399863-20412388 GCA_035128595.1 Eptatretus atami
ACCACCACCATCACACCCCCTATTATATTCAGGCCGATGGTCCGTACGGCCCACGACGGAGAAGCGCCGGTTACTGGCAGCACACTCGAGCGTAATGGGATTCTGCAGGCTGCACATCCCATACTCTGATTAAATTAATCCCGACAGTATAACAGGACTCCCGTTCGGTGATTAAAGCATTCAGAGAAACGACGAAACACCGTGCACACTCTGGGAGAAAAGATGCATCTTATGGTCTCGAACCCATTAAAGGGTCCACGTGATCTGGATACAAAAAGGAAAAAATTTCAGTCATTGCACAAGGGATTGCTTATTTTATATAACCACTGATTTTGTTTTTATTAATTATTATTATTATTATCATTATTATACAATGCCAACAAAGAGTGGATATTACAGTTTGTCCCATCATAAAACTCAACCTTACAGGTTTATAGTGGGTTGGTTACATCACTCTTCCTCATTGGGACCCTTTCTCATCCGCCGGTCATTGCCTTGCCTCCATGCACCCAGAAGATACCGATATTTAACCACCGATGAGAACGAATCGGTGAATGAATGTACCATGTACAGCAAGTACTCTGACATTCATACGTTTTAGTGGATACGTGCTGATTTTACTCCATTTTTAACGCTCAATATGAAGAACAGGCTGAAGAAGCACCGAATGGAGTTCTAAATTCCACGAATACAAATCAAGAATCCAGTTCCACAGAAGGATGTCGATCGTCTTTGTGGACGTCATCGACGGTGAGCCAAAGACAATTCCAGTAAGTCAACCTTGGATGGAGCACTGGATCTACAAATCAGAACCAGTGGGACATACACGGATTGATTCTTTCATTGCACGGTGACAATGTTCCCGACTCGCCTGTCCACGCGTGCAAATACATTATTGCCGCCATGAGCCAGCATCTGGCACCTTGTCTGAGCGACGGCCTTGAAAATGAACCGCAGATTTATCACGGCAATATGGACACTGAAATAGTGAGTGACTACATCCTGCTCGTCAATGCAATTGGGGACGTGCCCCCTCAGCGCTCACAGTATACCCAAGTGTGCAGGTGGCCACCAGCAATTCCAAGATGCTCAAGTTTGCAGGTGGCCACCAGCAATCCCAAACGGTCATTTGGATAAGATGGAGAGACGGAGGAGGGTTGTTTGGTGTGGAGGGGAGGTAGCGGGGGGAGGGAGGAAGGTTGAAGGTTAGCGTCAATGAAAAATTAAGTTTTATAGTTTTTGCACAAAGCAGCAGCCCACTAATGGTACCCTGCTGCCACTCAGCCAATTAACAAGCAGAGTGAGAGCTTTCCACGAACCGTATCTAACCTTGCCAATATGGATGACAAAAAGGCCACGATGCCCTGGGTAACAGAGTGCTGCCTTTCACAGGACGCGAGTAAAAACTGAGTGGCGTAATGGAATCGAAGAGCTGGGCAATGCAGCTCGGACATCTCAGAGCTTGAATTATGCAATTTTCACCATTAATTGGATCTATTTCGGGGTTGTCTTGTGCTTCTCCATTACACAGCTGTCCCTGCAGGCAGCACCAAAGTGACGACGTCATGTTTGCTTTTTTTTGTCACGTTTTCCCTTCACCAAAATAACAAACCTCACAAGGTCACTTCCTGTGCCACAGCATATTTCCTCAAATTTGGTGCTGGCCTTCCTTCAAGCGTGAGGTTATGACTTTTACCGTCGCCAGAAATAAAAATCTCTCTTCCACCGGTCTTCGTTGTCCTCCTTCACTCCCTCGAGCACGTCTGGCCCAACAGAAAGTGCGGCCGAAGGAGTGGGCCTCGGATTCCCAGGCCATCGGCGTACCTGATTGTGGGAAGGTTTTCCCAAGTCGAGCACAATCCCTCAGCAGGCACTAAACTATTTGGTATTCCCTCCCAGCTCTGGCCCGTTTGAAGGAGCGGCTTTGTGCAGAATCTTTCCTTCCCAATCTCGACACTGGGCTCCATGTTTGCTCTGACCTTTAGCACTAAAACGTGAAAGGAAGGACGGTAAAAAAATTATGTCCTCCTGCGAGCATCTGATTCGTCGAGCTTGGATGGCGGAAGATAAATCAATCAATGGCCTTTAGGATGCCTGACATCATAACACGTGTAGGCCCGCTCACACTTTCATTTGAGGGGGTCTTTAATGGTCTGGATTAACACCCTCTCCAAAAGACGGCACGTTTCATGACGTAACACCCTCCCCCCTTGTGGCAACATATGAGTAGAGAGTTTTAAAGTTATATTGAACCCCATGAGAAATGAAATCAAGAGATGAAACTGATTCGAAATTTTAAATCAAAGCGATCGTGACAGCAAGTACTCCTCGATGGCCGGTATCCGGTGGGCCTACCTTTCGACTGGTGTAGTGCTGGTGTTTCCCAAGCTTAGTGTTCATAGCATCCAAAAACATGGCGTCAGTGACATGACCAACGTTCATGCAGGCTTCATCCAAAATGGCAATGATTCCACGATGCGGCTGTTCGACGAGCTCGCAGATCACTTGGTTGTTGAAATAGTCAATCTGGAATCGAACACGTGGTGCAATGAAAGACATTCATTTAGTACATCATTTGCACATCTTACTTAGGACCGGGGGGGGGGGGGTGGATACATTGAGGAACTATAAATGAAGAGGATGATGGGAGTGAGAAAGAAGGTTGGGAGGAGTATGAGAGGGGTGGGGAGAGAAGGGAAACAGGTTGAGGTAGTAAAAAGGGGCGGGGCATGTACGGGCGTGGGAAGAATGCAAAGAGAGTGACAAGTTCACTCTTTTGTGTACGTAGTACAAAGATGGTACGTCACAAACCATGTTCATGTGATCACACCAACATGGAAAGGATCGAACAAGCAAAACTAGATTATATCATGAAATTGGAAAATATATCTTCTTCTTCTTCTTTAATGGCGACCATTATCCCACTACCTTCTTTGTGGGGGCGGCCAGGGAAGCTTGGCCAAAGTCTTCATGAACCGGCTGACCAGGCCTGACGTTCAACTAGTTAGGGCAGGAATTTGGAATTTGGCTTATGGTGTCGGCGATAGCTTGCGCAATCTTCACCAAGGAGAAATTGGAAAAGAAATGAGAAGCCTATTTTAAAATAATCATCACTGTCATTATACATTTTGTCATTATTATTATTATTATTATTATTAAATGGAGGGATATTGTAATTGGCTCTGTCTGTCTATCCGTCCGTCATGCTATTTCCTCCTAAACGGTTGTGCAGAAATCCACCAAACTTGGTAGTTATGATCACCACATGGCAAGAAGGTGTGAGAGCAGCATCATCTTTGGCCCTGCCCCCCCGGGGGGGGGGGGCTGGGATAAGGTCAAAAGGTCAAGTCCCATAAATGTAATTAGGGGCACATTTTAAATAAAACTTTGTATATCTAATCAACATCGGGGACGCATGAAATATGCAACGATGTTTTGAATTCGACCCCCAGTTCATGCCCCGGGAGGGGGGGGGTGGTGGAGACTTAGGGTCCCAAAAGGGTCAAAACAGAAGATTTCTTTTTTAACTCAATATTTGATTTTGGGTCATTCTTGGTGGAACTTTTTGCCATCATCTTTCAACTTTCCTTTCGGTGGGAAGCGTGGGGATTTGCAATGGCGCGCCATCGACCTCGCTCGAGTTATTAATATCATTTATATTATTATAATTTTTTTTAATTCTGTTATTGAAGTCCATGGAAGAACAGAATGACACGGGAAGAAGGGGAAACAGCAGAAGAAGATGATACAGGTACAGCATAGCACGGAGAGAGCAGCTGTAGGTGAAAGTGGGACAGGGTCTCAATGACTGGAGAAAAGCTTCAATGTTCAAAAAGATAATAATGATTATTAATACCGGCATTAGCATTTTGAAAGTGTAGAGATGAAGAAATGCACTCTTACTGTGGATGCACAAATGATTGGGTAAAAACAGGAATTCCTCTTGATGCCACCCCAAAGTTATAAAGTTGATTAAACTCATATCAAAGTTTACACCATATTTAAAGGAGGGAGGAGGGGAGGTACTGACAATGGGGAGGTGGAGGATGAATTGGACAAGAGACCCATGAATTTGACGAGCTAATAAAGTCCTGCACAGATAAGATTGGTTAAGTTTGTGGCTCCAATTTCATTTGGTTTATTCTCATTCCAAGAGCGATTCCTTCCCTTCCTTCCCAAGAGCTATTCTTTCCCAAATGAAATGTGAAAACGAGTCGCAATTTAAATTACAGAGCAAGCCTTTGGTTCGGGCCATTAAGCATTTGAGTTAACGGTAGGAAGTGAGGCAGTCGAGTTGGATCTTCTTGGTCCTCTCTCCCTCCATAAGGCGTGAGGGCAAATGGTACCAAGCTTCTATACTGCCTTGACCACAATACTCCTCAATTTCCCTCTGTCCTCAGCCCACTCTCCACTCTCCAAATCGTGCAAATTAAATATACAACACTAAATCCACACAATGCTGGCAATGATAAATTTCACAAAGTTGAATCGTTTGTGGTTTACACTGAGCTCTTAGCACGAGCAACATCGGTTTAGGCAGCCAAGCCACCCACAGGACTGCCATTTTATGGTTCCAGAAATAGCATCTTGATTTCAGTTCATCATCCGGCGGCCAAAGCCACCTGCAGGATCTCACCACGTAAACAAGGTGGGGGTAACACGGAAACGCACGTCAGTGTCACTGACTCGAGAGATTATTCGAGGAAAGCGAACAGATAAACCCAGAGTGCATTCGAATAATAAATTAAACAAATTCTCGGATTTCGAGAAAAATCTCAAAATGATTCCTTGGGAATGAGAACAATGGCGAGGTCGCTTCGAGTCATCTAATCTGGGTTCGATTCTCAACCCGACTCGAAAATGCCAGATTTGTGCTTCTCAGGCCGGGAGTTGCCATCCCTCAGATGGGGGCGATAAGCCGGACGTCCCATCCGCTGGCACTAGAGATCCCATAGTAACCTACGAGAGATGATGCAACCAGAAGGCTTGCGCTGAGTATGTACTAATTAAACCTTATGATTAAAAACGAGCTGTTGAGCATCATATTCTGCCAAATGAAGACAAAACTAAATGGTTCATGGTTTAACCTCCATGATGCAGTGGAGCTCAGGACATGTGCGTTCGAAGAATTTCTGGTTTAAAAAGCAATTACAACTGCTTTGATTTGCCAGCTTTGGAAGGACATTTCCAACAATGAAGGATAATGGTTGATTACAACAAAAAAAAAAATTGGGACAAAAGAAATTAGCATTTCAATAAAATAGGCAAATGGAAATAGGTTCCCTCCTAAAGTTTATTATTATTTTTTTGAATAGAGACAAGCTCATGGAAGTGCAAGAACACCGAATGGATCGGGACACAACAGAACAAAAGGAGTAGTAGAGAGATGGGGGGGGGGGAAGCAACTGCAGGATTGAAGGACAAAAGAGTGGGAGACATGAACAAATAATGGGTGAGGGGGAGGAATAGCGGCGTGGGGGGTTTTGGATGGAGGATTATCTGAGAGTGTGGCGAACAGCCGTCTTGATGACCTGGAGGGAAGATTGAGATGGAAGAGGACATGGATGTGGTTCCACAGGCGGAAAAAAAAAGGAGCAACAAAATGAGTGAAGGTTTGGAGTGATCCTGGATTTTTGCTTGAAGGTGCTTGATGGTGGACCATATGTACCTTTCAGATATGCGGATGAAGGCCTTGTCGGTGGATATGAATTCAGGTTTGCCAAGGAAGGACTTTGTACGACGGAGGATGCCCAGTCGGCAACGGGCTTTGGAGGCCAACTTTGGAGGCCAAATGTGGTTTGACCAAGAAGGATCATGGCTGATTGTCAAGAGGATTGTTAAGAAAGTAATGGGAAAGTTTGCCTGACAGTTGTTTCGGAGAGAGAAAGAGAAAAAGAAAGAGAAAGAGAGTTGTCAGGATTGAAAGACATATTTCCAGGTGTTTCACCAGTTTGTGATTTTTATTTTTCAAGGTCTAAAGAAAGGGAAGAGGTTGCAGCCTGCCTGTCTGAAGGATGAGGGATGCCATGGTCGAGGGTGGAGTCGTCAGCAAATAGATAAATGATATTTCCAGAGTCAGAGAGATCATTGATGAAGATTAGGAATAGTGCTGGGCCCAGAACACCGCCTTGGGGCACTCCGGCCTTGACAGGGATCGGAGATGAAAGGATCCCGTTGAGTATCACATGGTAATTGGCTATGGGAGGAGAGAAAGTCAGTAAGCCATGTTTGTAGTTGGTCTTGGATGCCATAGGCAGAGTTTGGAGAGCAAGGAGGGATACCAGACTGTATCGAAAGCTCGTGATATGTCCAGAGAGACAGCCTTGATCTTATGTCTGATATTGAGGGCCTCCATACATTGTTGGGAGAGTGGAAGAAGCATGTCTAAGGTGGAGTGACCTGGTCTGAATCCGAATCCGAATTGGTGGTCTGAGATGAGACTGTTGGAGAAAAGAAAGGATTTCATATCAATTGCGATCGACATGAAATCCAGAAAATAAGAAAAGAAAGGCACTCACAGCCCGTACAAGTACAGTATACTGTATATTGTTTCCTTGGTTCCGGGTCCGCAATTTAAATTATACTAGGTTTTTGCATCTATTTGTGAAAGGATAAGCGTCCGTTCATGTATGTATCCATGTGTTTTAGCCACGGCCCTCCCGAGCTAATTGTATTAACAGGAAATTACAGGAACCCGACTCCTCTCTTCCACACATATTTCTCATATTCCTATATTTTCATGAATCCCGTTTTCATACAGGAACACAATAATTATGGTTAACCATCTTTTATGGTCGAAATGCTGAAAATTATTTTTTAAAACACGATTTGAATCAGAGATTTCACACTCGTAATGGCAGGTTAGAAGTGCCCTGGGAGTGGAACCGAATCACACACACACAGACACAGACACAGACACAGACACAATGATTATCATTGTGATCAGAATGACGATCATCAACCATTGAAAGAAACCACAAAGTAAACAAGCATTTCAGAAATCATCTACTTATTATGTACACCACACAATTAAGCAAGGTGTGGAAAAGGGGGGAAGGGGTAGTACATTAGTTAATACGTAATAAATAGTGTCTCTACCTATATTACGCCATTAGGACATTGCCGAGGGACGATGAACTGTTAAAAGTGGAAGAACTCACGTGCTGCCATGTGATTCCTTCTCTCTGGTACTCCTCTTGTTCCTGTTTAAGAACAAGCTCGATGAAGAGCTGCTGAAGTTTCTCATTGCAATAATTGATGCAGAACTGCTCGAGGCTGAGAAGATGAGAACAGGTCACATCATTCACTGAGAGTCAGGAAAAGATAACGATGTGATACAATAAGGTCTTCGAAAGATTTGGTGTTAGAAAAATTAGATGATAGACAATCAGAGAATTAGCTCAAAGACAATTGGACAGGCGAGCTGAACGACATGAATTTCGGACAATACCACAAGGAATGTATTTCGACAAACAAATCAACTGAAAACTAAAATTACGGAGATTACAAAACTACACAGAATGCAGCATCAATTTAGTTTGTGACGTGAATATAAAAAAAAGTGAGCAAAAACACAAAATATTGTCCAAATGTCAAAAACAAAGATAAACCAGCGGCACGACAGGCCGAACCAACGGCACGACAGGCCGAACCAACGGCACGACGGGCCAAACCAGTGGCACGACGGGCCAAACCAGCGGCACGACGGGCCAAACCAGCGGCACGAGGGCCAAACAGCGGCCACGACGGGCCAAACAGCGGCACGAACGGGCCAAACCAGCAAAGCACGGCAGGCGAAACCAGCGGAACGACAGGCGAAACCAGCGGAACGACAGGCGAAACCAGCGGAACGACAGGCGAAACCAGCGGAACGACAGGCCAAACTAGCAGCACGACAGGCCAAACCAGCAGCACGACAGGCGAAACCAGCGGAACGACAGGCCAAACTAGCAGCACGACAGGCCAAACCAGCAGCACGACAGGCGAAACCAGCGAACGACAGGCCAAACCAGCGGAACGACAGGCGAAACCAGCGGAACGGCAGGCAAAAATAGCGGAACGACAGGTCAAACCAGCGGAACGACAGGCGAAAACCAGCAGAACGACAGGCGAAACCAGCGAACGACAGGCGAAACCACAGCGGAATGACAGACGAAACCCAGCGGAGCGACAGGCAAAACCAGCGGAACGACCGGCGGAACCAGCGGAAGGGCAGGCGGAAAGCAGCGGAACGACAGGCGAAAACAGTGGAACGACAGGCCAAACCAGCGGTATGACAGGCCAAACCAGCGGAACGCACAGGCGAAACCAGCAGAAGGACAGGCGGAACCAGCGAACGACAGGCGAACAGCGGAACGACAGGCGAAACCAGCGGAAGACAGGCGAAACCAGCGGAACGACAGGCGAAACCAGCGGAACGACAGGCCAAACTAGCAGCAGGACAGGCCAAACCAGCAGCACACAGGTGAAACCAGCGGAACGACAGGCCAAACCAGCGGAACGACAAGTGAAAATAGCGGAACGACAGGTCAAACCAGCGGAACGACAGGCGAAACCAGCGGAACGACAGGCAAAAATAGCAGAACGACAGGTCAAACTAGCGGAACGACAGGCGAAACCAGCGGCACGACAGGCCAAACCAGCGGCACGACAGGCCAAACCAGCGGAATGACAGGCGAAACCAGCAGAACGGCAGGCGAAAATAGCGGAACGACAGGTCAAACCAGCGGAACGACAGGCGAAAACCAGCAGAACGACAGGCGAAACCAGCGGAACGACAGGCGAAACCCAGCGGAATGACAGACGAAACCAGCGGAGCGACAGGCAAAACCAGCGAACGACAGGCGGAACCAGCGGAAGGGCAGGCGGAAAGCAGCGGAACGACAGGCGAAAACAGTGGAACGACAGGCCAAACCAGCGGTATGACAGGCCAAACCAGCGGAACGACAGGCGAAACCAGCAGAAGGACAGGCGGAAACCAGCGGAACGACAGGCAAAAACAGCGGAACGACAGGCCAAACCAGTGGTACGACAGGCGAAAGCAGCGGTACGACAGGCCAAACCAGCGGTATGACAGGCCAAACCAGCGGTATGACAGGCCAAACCAGCGGAGCGACAGGCTAAACCAGCGGTACGACGGGCCAAACCAGCGGTACGACGGGCCAAACCAGCGGAACAACGGGCCACCAGCGGTATGACAGGCCAAACCACGGTATGACAGGCTAACCAGCGGTAGACAGGCCAAACCAGCGGTATGACAGGCCAAACCAGCGGTATGACAGGCTAAACCAGTGGTACGACGGGCAACCAGCGTATGACAGGCTAACCAGCGGTATGACAGGCCAAACAGCGGTATGACAGCAACCAGCGTATGACAGGCTAAACCAGCGGTATGACAGGCCAAACCAGCGGTATGACAAGCTAAACAGCGGTATGACAGGCAAACCAGCGGTACGACAGGCCAAACCAGCGGTATGACAGGCCAAACCAGCGGTATGACAGGCTAAACCACAGTACGACGGGCCAAACCAGCGGTATGACAGGCCAAACCAGCGGAGCGACAGGCTAAACCAGCGGTACGACAGGCCACCAGCGGTACGAGGGCCAACCAGCGGAACAACGGGCCAAACCAGCGGTATGACAGGCCAAACCAGCGGTATGACAGCTAAACCAGCGGAACGACAGGTCAAACCAGCGGAACGACAGGCGAAACCAGCGGAACGACAGGCGAAACCAGCGGAACGACAGGCAAAAATAGCAGAATGACAGGTCAAACCAGCGGAACGACAGGCGAAACCAGCGGCACGACAGGCCAAACCAGCGGCACGACAGGCGAAACCAGTGGACGACAGGCGAAAATAGCGGAACGACAGGTCAAACCAGCGGAACGACAGGCGAAACCAGCAGAACGACAGGCGAAACCAGCAGAACGCAAGGCGAAACAGCAGAACGACAGGTGAAAACCAGCGGAACGACAGCAGAACAGCGGAACGACAGGCGAAACCCAGCGGAATGACAGGCGAACCCAGCGGAGTGACAGACGAGACCAGCGGAGCGACAGGCGAAACCACGGAACGACAGGCGGAACCAGCGGAAGGCAGGCGGAAAGCAGCGGAACGACAGGCGAAAACAGTGGAAAAACAGGCCAAACCAGCGGTATGACAGGACAAACCAGCGGAAAGACAGGCGAAACCAGCGGAAGGACAGGCAGAAACCAGCGGAACGACAGGCAAAAACAGCGGAACGACAGGCCAACCAGTGGTACGAACAGGCGAAAGCAGCGGTACGACAGGCCAAACCAGCGGTATGACAGGCCAAACCAGCGGTATGACAGGCTAAACCAGCGGTACGACGGGCTAAACCAGTGGTATGACAGGCCAAACCAGCGGAGCGACAGGCTAAACCAGCGGTATGACAGGCCAAACCAGCGGTATGACAGGCCAAACCAGCAGTACGACAGGCTAAACCAACAGCACAATACACTCAACTAATGGAGCAATAGACTAAACCATCACTACAAGACGACACCAATAGCTCAATAGACTATGTGCACCAATGCTACAACAGACGAAGCAAACAGTACGATAGACTAAACCACGGGTCCTCAAAAGACGGGCCGCGGTCCACATCCAGACCGCGGGCATAATCAGTCCTGATCGCAGCGCTAAACCTTCCTCATTCCCCGTCAATTAATTTTTTTTGCTATACGTAATCAGGCTCATGGAAGAGCTGGAACACAGAGCAAATGAGGATGCAACCGAACAAAGGGAACAGTGGAAAGGAACGAAGTAATCTTTCTGAAGAAAAAGAAGCATGATAGTCTGCAGTGAAGAAGAATACGTGGTAAATTCCTAATAGGGAACTGGTGAAAGTGGAGCATTTTAAAAAGTTTAAAATACTTTTAAAAGGAAGAAGGAAAAATCGTTTGCAAACTTTACATTCAAGGAAGATTTAGTTTTAAGGTATTGAGAAAAAGGAAGAAATACAGAATTGAATACAGGTAGTATTTGGCAAACTCGTACTCCACCTACCTCTTCCCAATGTCTACCACCCATGGCCGTGTTCCTCAGTGCTAATTAATATGGTTTCCTCATTTCGGGTGAACACAGCGATGGACAGCAAGAAGGGGAAGGGTGATCCTGAGAACCATCATTTCAACAAGGAGTGGGAGGAGAAGTTCTTCATGGAGCACAATATAGTCAGGGTCTCTGGTCTGCAAGGAGACAGTGGCATTGCCGAAGAAGGGAAATGTGGAGCGCCACTACTCCACATGCCATGGTTCCAAGTACGACAACATCATGGGTGATGCGCGTAAGGAGAAGATATCACAACTGAAGAAGACCCTCCAGAGTCAACAGTTGTTATTCAAGGTGTCGATACGACGACGGCACCGAATCATCTGCAGAGGGAGCTGGTTGAGCTGCAAAAGCAAGTATCGATCTGAAGGGACGGTTTCACGTGTCATCGATTCTGGATTTCTACCAGAGGTTGCCTGCCTCGTCCTTTCCTGAGCTTCGCAAGCACGCATGCAAGTTCATCGGCCCTTTTTGGCAGTACCTACAGATCTGTGAGGCAGTGTTCTCGAGTTATGAAGTATGCCAAGAAGAAGCACTGCTCCCACCTCACAGACCCTCATCTTGAACACCGTCTCCGCCTGGGTAACTCTCGGTTCGGGCCCTGTGTTGACAAGATCATGGACGAGCAAAAGCGACTGCACTGCTCACATACACCGCACTGCACCGACCGCTCAGTTTGCCTTGCGATAACTATAATACAGTATTTTGATAAACTATTTGTATTATTCGTTCTCACAAATGAAAGTTGGTGCACCGTCATGCTATACAGGTCAGATGGTGATGTGGCATGGTGACTGGAGGGTACTGCTGTCTATCAATTTTATTCACTTGTTATTGGAATACTCATGGTTAACGACCCTAATTGCCTGTGAGAATGATATTAGCGGGGATGGGGAGGAAATAGATAAATTTTTATGCAAGGACATTTTTAAGGGGAGGGGTCCACAGAATGCAGCTTTTACTCGGTTAAAATATCTTTGGTTGTGTGGCCCATGAGGTGCGAAGGAATTTTGGTTCTGGCCCATGATCGAAAACATTTGAGGACCCCCTGGACTAAATGGTACAATAGACAATAGACAACAATACAACAGAGCAAGGTGAAAGAATGGGCTGATGTTGCCTTGGTGATCCGTAAGGTTATAGCTCTCTCTTGTGGCGAAACCCGTGTAGTGATGTGATGTGCAAAATCTTTAGTGATTCTCGAAAGGTCGAAAAGGATCCTCGTGGAAGATGAAAAAGGTTGACGCTCTTGAGCATTAAAGACCCACAGCATACTGATTAGGGATCACGTCTGTATCCAGTGGGGGTTGTAAACCTTTCAGAAAGGGAAAGCAAACTTGATGTCCAAATGGTACTTGTGATCATGAAGGAACAGCAATAATGGCGATTGGGAACACTTTATGCCCGGTGCTGGCTTCATGGTTAGGGTGGTGGGCTTGGGATCCTAGGA
>CM068955.1:20439577-20465001 GCA_035128595.1 Eptatretus atami
GGCAAAGATAAAAACACCCCTGTACATTAATCGGGGTCATGATGATCCTCTCCAGCAAGTCTGGATGTAATTGGCCCAGAACTGAAGGAGGAGTAGCGTGACAAACAAACACACAAACACCGGTCCGTGAATTATAGTAAGGATTACCTCATTAAAATGGTGGAATATTTAACTCGTCCCCATCGCCTATCCACCTCATCATTATGCCTTCAGCAATTTCACATTCCCTTACCTCCTCATAACCTGCTTTCCCACATTCCCAAATTCTCCTTTCAACCTTCTGGCCTTCGCTTTAGGTCTCCATTCACGACTTAAAATAAATAACGATGTTGTTTACATTAAATATCTACACATAAATAGCATTTAATTTAAATAACAACGAAACAACGTTCAATAAACAATCTCATGACATGTGACTGTTGTACAGACAGAGACAGACAGACAAGCATATTATTATACAGATGATCGGGCAAGTTGCTACCTGGGACAAAAGTACAAGGAGTGTCAAAATATTTCTCAAATCTATATTTTACACTCACGCCCAATCACAAATGTTGTGATCCATGGATCGAAAAAGCAAATTTGAATTAGAGAGCCACCTGTCTGAGAAATCCAATCATCAACTCAAGCTCTTCCTGCCAATCGCTCTGTGGCATTTATGAGCACCGAGAACGACCAGCTGAGGGCAGCAGTCACTTTCACCCACCAGAAATGACAATGCACGTGTCCTTGGATCGACGCTTCATGGCTTTGTAAGCAGCATCTGCGATGGCAAACAGGTGGGGTGGCCGTTCGTACAACTCGCGACCCTTGTACTGTTCCACCACATCCTTTCCGTAGATAGGCAGCGAGCGGTATGGGTTCACCGACACCACAACCTCCCCTATGTAAGTGTAAATGCTGCTCTTCTCAAACCTGCGGAGTGACATATGGAGCACAAACAAGTGGAGCCTCAACAAAATGCACAACCTTCCAATTCCCCATTTTAGAACGAAGCAGATTCCACAGGCACGCAATGATAAAACTACTAAATGGTATTCTCACAACTGTTCATCGTTTCTAAAAGTCCATTTTAAGGAATGTTCTCGTCAATGGTCTTTGTAGCAACGTATGTGAGAAGTGCACAGGTATTGGGTAAACAGGCCGGGCGTAGGGTAAACGGGCCAGGTGTAGGGTAGACGGGCCGGGCGTAGGGTAAACGGGCCGGGCGCGAGGGTAAACGGGGCCGGCAACGAGGGTAATACGGCACGGCGCGAGGTAAATGGGCCGGGCGCGAGGGTAAACGGGGCGGGCGCGAGGTAAGCGGGCCGGGCGCGAGGTAAATCGGGGCGGGCGCGAGGGTAAACGGGCCGGCACGAGGTAAACGGGGCGGGCGGAGGGTAAACGGGGAGGGCGCGAGGCTAAACGGCCGGGCCGGAGGTAAATTGGGGCCGGGTGCGAGGTAAAGGGGTGGGCGCGAGGGTAAGCGGGCCGGGCGCGAGGGTAAACGGGCCGGCGCGAGGGTAAACGGCCGGGCGCGAGGTAACGGGGCAAGTGCGAGGTAAACTGGCTGGGCGCGAGGGTAAACGGGGCGGTGCGAGGGTAAACGGGGTGCGAGGTAAACTGGCCGGGCACGAGGGTAAATGGCCGGGCGCGAGGGTAAACTGGCCGGGCACGAGGGTAAAGCGGGGCGGTGCGAGGTAAACGGTGCGGGAGCGAGCTTAAACGGGGCGGGCAGAGGTAAACGGGTGGGTGCGAGGGTAAACGGGCGGTGCGAGGGAAAACGGGGCGGTGCGAGGGTAAACGGGCAGGTGCGAGGGTAAACTGGCCGGCACGAGGGTAAACGGGGCGGGTGGAGGGTAAACGGGGCGGGTGCGAGGTAACGGGCGGCACGAGGTAAACTGGCTGGGCACGAGGTAAACGGGCGGACACAAGGGTAAACGGGGCGGGTGCGAGGGTAAACGGGTGGGTGCGAGGGTAAACGGGCGGCGCGTGGGGTAAACGGGGAGGCGCGAGGGAAAACGGGCTGGGCGCAGGATAAACGGGCCGGGTGCGAGGGTAAAACTGGCCGGCACGAGGGTAAATGGGCCAGATGTAAAGTAAACGGGCCAGATGTAAAGTAAACGGGCAAATGTAAAGTAACCGGGCCAGGCGGAGGTAAACGGGCCAGATGTAAAGTAAACGGGCCAGGTGTAAAGTAAACGGGCCAGGTGTAAAGTAAACGGGCCAGATGTAAAGTAAACGGGCCAAATGTAAAGTAACCGGGCCGGGCGGAGGGTAAACGGGCCAGATGTAAAGTAAACGGGCCAGGTGTAAAGTAAACGGGCAGGTGTAAAGTAAACGGGCAGGTGTAAAGTAAAGGCCAGATGTAAGTAAACGGGCCGGGTGGAGGGTAAACGGGCCAGATGTAAAGTAAATGGGCAGGTAGGGTAAACACACCTTTACAAGGTGCAAACCAGCACATTATAACAAATCCAAAATACACAAACAAGGCCAATGCTGTAATGAAAGGTTACTACAACAGGTAACAAAGTACAATGCTTTCCCAAAGTTTATTGTATGTAATAAATTATGACGCCGAGTTCCCTCTGAGAGTCGCAGCAAATTTCAACTGAACAGTCTCACTGGACTTACTCAGTATTTCCCTGCAATCATGAGCCAGGATATGACCAGCAGCAAAATCCCTGGTTTTTCATTGCACCAAAATACTCAGGAGGCCCCGTCAGCCTGTTCAGTGGAAACACCACTCGGACATACTAGTCGTTTTCCTGATGACGCGGATAATGTAATCAAAGAACAAGGTGAGAGATGACTTCTCCACCCAAGCCCACAGTTTCCATGCAAACGAAGATTCAGGTAGCCAGTCACGTGATGCGAAACACAATCACAATAATTGCTCATTCAACTAGAATGGCACTCGGTCAGTATAAACATCCGCCAGGCTGAACAGTCTACGTTTTGTATCCTACTGACTGGCCAGATCCCAATCCGGATCTTCACCAAAATCTAATCAGTTCGTCCTCGTCACAGCGTCACACACCCAACCTGCCCAACAAATTTCATCCGAATCCGTCCACAACATTTTGGGAGATATCCTTTTCACAGACAGACAAACAGGTGTGAAAACAACCTTCGTTCACCTTCAGTGGTGGAGGTAACAATATGACCATTCACTGTGTGCGTGCACGAAATGGAAAGTAAAACCTGGCTGGACTTCACCACAAACATGACATTTGCAAGATGCTAAGAACGCTATGCAGTAGATTCATGAAACAGCAGTCATTACTGAACTAAAAATCCTCAATAATCACACAATGACGTAATGGAAGTTCAAAAAGTACACGATGTGACAAGAGGAGATTGATCGAGTGGAAAGGGCCGAAGGCGGTTCTGCTGGAGTCGTGAAAGGTATCGATGGGTGACATTGGGTGGGACCCTAAACATTTGGGTGTTCGAATCATACAACAGTCGCAATCGATGGATCATCTGGGTTACTCAAGGTGTCAGTTAACTCTGATGGGAAATAGAAAAACAAACGCAGAACAACGAGCGTGACACTGCTCTCCAAACTCCCATTGATGTCGGATGAAGAACTGGTCTTGCAGGTGAAGGTGAGTGTTCCGTTTACGAAACTTGAGAATTGCTCCCTTTCTCACTGCTTCTTTGTTCATGGGCCCCATCTGGGGAACTGTGGTCAAACCAGCGTCACTTTGTGACAGCAGCAGAAATGTCGATCCTCGAGCGCAGATTGGTAGGGGGGGGGGGGTGGATGTGTAGAGGGTCCATAATGTATGTCGTGCACAGTGCGGGATCTCCTACGGAGGAGCATGCACAATGCGGAGAACTTGAACCGAGGCGAAGTTGTTCAGAGGCTGGCAGTGGAGGAATTTGAAACCATTTGGTCTCCAGGCTTCTCCCTGCCTCTCCACCCTTACCCCTCTCTAAGACCGAGGCAAAGCTCTCCGCGTGCGCAGTGAGAAACAAACAAACAAACAAAAAATCTACATTGGCCCTCATTATCCCTGATAGAGTCCTGAACCAGCGACGCAGTTTCCATGGCTACAAGAAGCCACAACACCAGCACTTCAAAACATAAAATTTCTGCCTTGATGGTCATTTGCTTTCTGTATTTGGACCAGAAACCCTTGTCGGCTCACAATGCCGACCTCTGGCCCAATTTGTTTATTCACCTGGGAGGGAAGCGGTGCTTGGGCAGGCAACACACTTTTAAAAAGAGTCTCCTCGATGAAGGAGATGACAAAAGAATAGTGATGGACAATTGGCAATGAGGCAGGACAAAAAAAACAAACAAACACAGCATCGTTCCAGGATATGTGGCCGAGACGATGAAAAGGGACACACAAGGGGACGCGAGGCATCCGTGGCACTGCGCACGTGAAACGTCCACGAGAGAACTCATCGCGCCTTTCAGTTGAAGGTGTTTCGAGAAAATATTTTCACAAAACCCCATTTCAATTGCCAATCTGACCAAAACCTTATCCGACACCAGCACAAACAACGTATATTTGAAACTTTTGAAATGCCTCCAAACGCTCGTTGGAAGCTTGCAACCTGTTGGGACAGATTCCTGTCCCCACGTACTTTGTTTGAACATGTTCAATAAACTATTTAAAAGATGACGGGATTATGAACTTTCACACTGAAACAAACCTGATAAGGCCAAACGTGACAAAGCTATCAGAAGGCGAGTCCTCAAGCTAACTCGGTTGAGTGGAATGGCGAGAGGTATCACGGGCAAAAGTCGTGGGGAAAGCAACTTCCTCCAAAAAAGAAAAGAAAGATTTCATATTGCACAAGACGAGTATGTGAACATGTCACACCAAAGAAAACGGTGATCTACACAGGTTGCAGGTTTTCATTCGAGGCAAATCACACACCATAGGCTGCACGTCCGTGGCACAGAGATGGTAACCAGAACAGCACTCGGTACGGCACAAACCTCCACCAGGCTGCACAGTTCACATTTTGTATCCCCACTGATACGTCTAATCTGGATCCGAACCTGAAGCAAAACCTAATCTCTTAGTCCTTGTCACACACCCAACCGGTCCAGAAAGTTTTCGTCCGAACGTGTCCTCAACTTTTTGAGGACATCCTGCTCACTGACAGACAAACAGCGGTGATAACATAAGCTCTGTCCACCTTCAGTGGCAGAGATAAACGAAGCACAAGGCCCAAACTATCTGAAGAGTCAGTTGCGAAGGAGGAAGAGTTCAACTACATTTTACACTCAACCTCTCCGGCCCTGTCCAATCCATTGGCCAAGAAGGAAACAGCGTTCGATGACTATTCCTTTCCGGTGGTCTTCATGAACCAACCAGCTGCATTGAGCGATAAGTAGCTTCGGGGTTGGAAACGTGGTGAAATATTCAAGAACTGCATAGATGTTATCTCAAAATACTGCATTACTGCATTGTTCTTGGATAGTTAGGCCCAAACTCATCAATTAATGGACGTGATCACAACAGATAAACCACTGTATCCTGGCAAGGTTCGTGAGGATTCTTCTCCACGTCGGGATGGATTTGATTGATGCTAAGGTCCTGCTCCCACTATCGCAAACTACACTGCCAGATATACGACCCTCAGTCCTCAACCTAGACCACACTACCGCTACAAACGGGGCCTGCAAATCGACACTAACTTCTTTGTGTGGCCTACCTTGCAGAGCTTGCGGACCCACGTCACATTGCTCAACTTTGCCCAAACAAATGTTTAAATTGAACGTGAAGGTTAAAAGGAGGACAAGGATTCCCCTGGAGCCAAACGGTGCTGTCTGCTTCTTACAGTGGTGCATTGTCCGTCGGCTTGAAGGCGAATCCATATATGGTCAACGTAGCATCACCGATCTGTCCGTCCATTTCTTGGAATTTCAAGAGAGACAGCCATTATTAACGACAAAGGAGAACTTATTTCAAACACGATGTGCACGTGGACTCGAAACAAGGAAACCAAGGCCGATATCTGCACGGATAGAGGATTGGATGACGAGCAAGTTTACCGTTACATTGACATCAAAAATCACCCGTGACGTCACAATCTCGTGGAAATGGACTGGGAAGAGCAGCAAAGGTTCCAACCTCAGTGTAGTGCCCCAAACGTGCAATTTAAGGAAAGCAGAGCAAGTTTCCCTTTCTTACACATGATGGAAATAACATGATGTGCACAAATAGAAGAGAATTTTTTTTTATTTTTATGGCCAAGCTGTGGAAGGCCAGAGGCATTATGTTTTCGGGTTGTTATGCAAAAGTCGAGGCTCATGGAAGACGAGGCAATAGATGGGGAAAAGGTAAGAAAACTGACGGGGGGGGGGGGAAGCAGGGCAACAAGCAATGGAAAAGAGGAACGAACATGAAATAAAAAATGGAAGAGGAGGAAATGGCAACAGATCGAACGAGGCCCGCAAGAGCACATGGCCCGGCAAGGACACACAAACCCAGTACCAAGACAGTACGGCCTGGGCAAGGACACACAAACCAGAACAAGGACACGTACGGCCTGGGCAAGGACACACCAACCCAGTACAAGGACACGTACGGCCTGGGCAAGGACACACAAACCCAGTACAAAGACACGTACGGCCTGGCAAGGACACACAACCCAGTACAAAGACACGTACGGCCTGGGCAAGGACACACAAACCAGTACAATACACGTACGGCCTGGGCAAGGACACACCAAACCAGTACAAGGACACGTACGGCCTGGGCAAGGACACACAAACCCAGTACAAATACACGTACGGCCTGGGCAAGGACACACAAACCCAGTACAAAGACACGTACGGCCTGGGCAAGGACACACAAACCCAGTACAAAGACACGTATGGCCTGGGCAAGGACACACAAACTCAGTACAAAGACACGTACGCCTGGGCAAGGACACACAAACTCAGTGCAAAGACACGTACGGCCTGGGCAAGGACACACAACCAAGTACAAATACACGTACGGCCTGGGCAAGGACACACAAACCCAGTACAAAGACACGTACGGCCTGGGCAAGAACACACAGGTACGCTACACGAGTAAATTAACATTACCAATTAACCAAAACTGTGAAACAAGTCCATTCTGGGAACAATTTATCCTCAGATTTGAAAGACGGCTTCTCAGACAGACAAGATCGTGTCTGGCGCCGAAGGAACCCAGAACCCAAAACCAATGTTTACGTCAGGTAGACGGACAACGGATGCAATCTTCATTCTTAAACAAAGAGAGGAATTCTTTTGGAAGAGAACAGCAAGTTGTATGGCGGGTTTTTGGATCAGGAGAAAGCGAATGATAGACAGAGCTCATCGGGAGGTGTTGTATCGGCATCTGAAGAAGGAGACCGGGTCAGGATAGTTGAGGTGATGTACGAGGAGATGAAGACATCAGTCTGGCCTAGGAATGGTTCAAATACTTGCGGAAAGTCGGAACTCATCCTCAAATAAGCACGGCTCTTAAGCTGACATCAACGATCCACGCTTGGCTTGTTTAGTGCTTTCATCTGAGCACTCCCATAACATCTATCCATGGGGACCATACTCTTATACGGAGCGTCGGTGCTGCTGAAGCAGTCTCCTGGGCTATTGGGCACCATCCTGGACGGGTCGCCACTCCAACGAAGGACACTCAAATGGCTCAATCATCCCAGCAAGCTGGCTGGTACTCATTTTGCCGACCTCGGAAGGATGACAGGTTGGGTCAACCCCACCTGGCATTAATTCAACGTCCGAGTGAGATTTGAACTCAGGACCTTAGGATCCCAAGCCCACCACCCTAACCATTAAAGCAACACCGGGCGTAGCTCGGTTAATGTCCTTAAAAACAAGGAATAGATATATATTTTTTTAGATGCAGACTCTTGTTTTGTAATTAGCAAAGCTGTATTTGAAGCAAGCCAAAGAGGTTTGGTTCAAAAAAGATTTTAAAAAAGACCTCACAGTTGCATCAAATACTGTATTACTCATTCCACAAACAGAGGGCTGACAAAGTAAGGCACACAAGGTGCACAGTGTGCACGAAAGGTGGAAGGAAGGGATTTGTTTAGGCTACGCTGTGGCCGAGCTCGCTTTTCAAACTACATGCCATTTCCTGACCACCAGTCTGCCCATACAACCGAGGCCTAAGTTCCAAGAGCATTCGCTGCAATACATGGGAATCCATATAAGGGAACTTTCAATGTGAGACAGCCGTCTAATTTTCAAGAGATTAGCCTCGGATGAAGTCACTTGAACAATGACTCATTGCTTTAGTGAATGGGTGTGAACATTACAGGCTTCAAATTTTCAAAACACCACATTATTTGGAAATTTACTTGTTACATAGAGAGACAGAAATATCAAAACTAATGCATGTTGTTATCTAAATTTAACTACCCAATTTTTCCAAAACAAGAATTGCCATCTTGACTTGAGGACCTGTTGTGCCAATAACATACGGTTTCCATCGCAACGACCGAAAACTTGGGTTTCGCCGATTTGAAGTTCCTGTCTGGGCTGGCATGATAGCCTCGAGTTTTGTGCACTTGCCTGTGAGTTGTCCAGCCTGGGTTCGAATCCCGACTCAGCTATAAACTGTCATCTCAGTGTTTCACATGCAGGGTGTTTCACCAATGTGCATGCCGTCCCTCGGATGAGCGTTGAACCGGGCGTCCCATCGACCGGCATCAGTTGGTGAATGTTAAAGATCCCACGGTGTGCTTCGCGAAGAGTAGGTGAGCTATTGCCGGCACCGTGAACAAATTACAAATCCCTGCTCGAACCTACAGGGGCCACTGCATCAACGGCACAGTTGCACTCCCAGCAATAATGCAACTAGTAGCCACAAGCTGCACATGAAATGAAAAGCTTCACTCATAGTGTACATCGATGAAGACATGCTCGAAAGCGTTAAACACTTCTGCTATCTTTGGCAATGTTTTATCTAACAACCTGAATAGAGATAAGGAAATAACTGAACTCGCAGGAGAAGGAACGTTCGCCTTTGGGAGAATCATGATATACATCTTTCAACTTAAATAAACGTTTATATAAAAATAAGTATAATTTTTTTTTGGAAAAAATTGTAGCGTTTTTCTGTCTGTCTGTCTGTCTGTTTGTTTGTTTGTTTGTTTGTCACACGATTTTTTGCCACAGTTTTCAAGCAATCGTTCTGAAATTTTTTTGGTGTAGGTAGGTGACTGACGAAGGACAGCAATGCTTCATTTTCGTGAAGATCCAGATCCGGTTAGGACAATTTTTTAAGTGATTCTTCCCCATTGAGAGATAGGGCGAAAAACGATATCTTAAAAAGTTGCGACAAGATTCGGACAAAACTTGGTGGACACGTTGGGTGTACGACAAGGAAGAATTGATACGATTTTGATGAAGATTCAGATCCGGATTGGAGAATTACTTAATTTTAAAAGTGATTCTTCACCATTGTGAGATATCATGCTGCATTACGTTTTTGGCGCTCTTTCTAAAAGTTATTGGGCCTGATATGTTCTCGTGGATCAGGCGTTGCATGGTGGAGCGATGCGCTCTACCGAGTGCCCTTCTCGTTTAAATAATGGCTCGTTTCATCAAAAAGCCTTCCACAGCCATCGGCCAAATTGGTCAACTTACAAGGATTTACAACTAAGTAAAAAGACAATAAAATCACAAAAAAAAACCTTAATGGTTGTGCGAGACAGACTATAATCATCATAGAAAGCATCTGCACTGATTTCAGCTTCATAGTGTTTGCTATATTTGTAAAAAAAATAAAATAAAAGGCAAGACAAAGATTCAAATAAGAATGTGAATGAAAGATGTAATCGCAGGAATCAAAACTCCTCATAAAAGCTCAACTTCATTGGCCAGGTCAGTCGGTTATAATGGGTGACTCATGTATCCCGAAAGCCAATTTTATCGACAATTAAAAAGATGGTACAGTACAACAAATTGAGAAAGACTTTACAAGAGGTGTAGACATTGAAATGGAACCTTCGAGTCCACGGAATGGGTTACCGCTTGATGCGGTTGACCGAACTAAATGGAGACAATCCAGAAAATCCGTTCTTAATAAGTTAAAAGCAAAAAGTTTCCTCCAAGCTCAAGAAAACACAAAACTAGCATCCGTTGAAGACAAAGTCTTCGATATCCCCCGCCATTAGTAAATGAGGATTAACAAACTTATATTCCCTAAGCGTGTGCAATATGTATGTGAAGTTCCCCTTATCTGACCAGCCGTTCTGGAGAAGATGTTTGAAGGTTTTAGGTAAATTCAATATGGCCGCCAAACCATGTGATCTATCAATTAGAAATTAACAAACTCTGAAAGGATGTCTTGGGGAAAGTGTATGTGAAATTTTTGCTTCAATCTGTCCAGCGTTCTGGAGAAGAAGATTTTAAAATGTATTAATTTTCAATCCAAGATGGCTGACGAACCATGTGACTTGTGACGTCATAATTTTTACTATGTATGCAAACATGATGGAAGATGATAGTTGCAAATTTCCGCTTCGTTAGGTTATGTGATTCCAGAGAAAACATTATTTAATATTTTTCTTGAATCCAACATGGCTGCCAAACCATGTGACCTATCAATAAAATATCAAAAGGCACCAGTTCACCACTTGCTTGATATGTTAAATCATTTCGTATTTCGAAATATACCAAATTCAAATATATCTTGAGGGGATTTTAGTTAAGCTCCGGAAACGAAATGTAACGAACGGACGACGGACGGACAGACGGAACCCATTTCTATATCCCCCGCCAACCACGAGTTGGCGGGGGATAATAAGTCATGATTCATAATGAAGGTACAACCGGTTTTATTTGCACTACAGGTGGGAGAATATGCCGGTCCAAAATTGGGCTATTCTACCATGCGAAGGCCGATTATATTACCGAAGATAGGTTTCTCTGATTTATTTGATGTTATTGCTGAATTCCACTCTGGAAAATCCCCTTTATCTCTTTGCGGATGACTCCACACTCTGCCGTGACATCTCTCATCCAGCAGACAGGTAAGCTGCAGCGTCTTCCCTCTCTTCAAACCTTGACAAAAATCTCAAGATGGTCAAACACTTGGAATATGTCTTTCAACGCGGACAAATCTCACACTCTCACCGTCTCTCTCCGAAAGGACCGTCTGGCAAACCCCTCATATTTACAGTCTCAACAATTATCTTGAGGAAGTTCAGTCATTCAAACTCCTGGGTTTCACTATGTCAGCCATGATCTTTCTTGGGCAAACCACATTTCAGCATTGGTCTCCAAAGTCAGCCGCCTACTGGGCACCCCCGTCGTACAAAGTCCTTCCTTGGCATATCTGAACTCCTATCCACTGACAAGGCCTTCATCCACAGCTTAATGGAATATTGCTCTCCTCTCTGGCCTGGCTCCCCTGCCTCACACCTTCCTCAGCTTGAAGCCGAGAAAAAGAAAGGCCTTCAAGATCATTGAAATCTCCCGCGGTGAAGTTGAGTGTATGGGCTTATCACTTTGCCATCGCCGATAGGTCGGTGGTCTCTCTGTCTTCTACCGTCTCCTTTCTGGTCTTGCACCCTCCCCCCAATCCAGAATAATCATCTTTTCTACCCTCATGAACCCCCATCTCCCCAGCACACGTCTTTCATTCATAAGAGTTTCATAAATTTTGAAAACCTAACTCGCATATTCAGATTGTGAATCCTTCCTCAAACAGCCGTCCGTTTGACCTGCGTTTGAGATGAAATCAAATGTCTTCCTCAAATATCAATTTCCCAAATCGCGAACACAGTTGTGGGCCTCGGAGAGGAAGGAGAGTTTGATTTCCACCTCTTGATGCAAATTGGCCATTATTTAATGAAGGGACGGATACATTGAAAGAGTTTGGTTACACCCGCAGAGCAGCAGCACCTACGTCCTTCCATGAACTTGAAGGTAGCGGCTGAAGGTCCAATACGTTACATTTAAGTAACAAAATACAACTTGATGATAAAAACAGCACTCTTTCATCATGGAACATCATGGAACATCATGGACTGAACACCAACCAATTTGTCCAATCATGGATGTACGAATGTTTTATTTATACATGACGAGCAAGGGCACCCCGGCATTGCTTGGCCAATTTTTTTTTATGGGGGTTTAAAACACTTCCCCCACACCCACGAAGGAATGGGGTCAGGGATCATTTGATATTACCTTTTACATAGCTACCAAGGGTTCCACACTAGAAAATGATTTAAAAAATAAATAAAAATCCATTAAATTTGTTTTTTTATGCCTCTGCTGACGAAGACGCCAGTAGCATTGTTTTCGGGTTGAACGTATGGAGGTCCATGCTAATTCTCTCCGTTTTCTCTCCACCGCTTATCTGATTGACATTAAATTTTTAAGATAGGAGCGACGACTCATCAAGAATATTTTAATTACAATTATGACGTCATTGGTCACGTGGTGTGTCAGCCTTGTTGGACCTCTGTATCTCTGAAACTGCTTCATGGAAAAAATTGAAACTTGGCACGTGTGAAGTACTCCCCACGGGAAACAAGGGTGATTTTTATTTGACGTCATCAGTGTCTTCGTTATGACGTCATAATTGCATTCGTTGAATGCTTTATCATCGGTCACATGGTTCGGCAGCCATATTGTTTTTAGATCCTCGTGGAGGATCTCTAAGTCTTACTCACGTTGTTGTTCTTCATCTTCTTCTTGTGGACTTGTTTGTTTCACAGCCTACAGTTTTCATCGAAACTTCCTGAAACTTGGCATATATATGTAAAAATACCCTGCGCAGACAGTAACCATCTCCGATTTTGAAAATTCCTCCTAGAAAAAAAGTTATGACGTCGAAATATCTCCGCTAATGGAAATCGCCTAAAAAATTATCTCTCTTGGACCGCTTCATCAATCGACGTGACACGTCACAATTATGATTGAGTCGTCAAAAAACAAATGAGGAGGAGGAGAGGAGGAAGTCAGAGGGAGTAGAAGAGATATCGGTGGTGGATAGGTGATGACCATGAGGGGACGATGGGCAGCAACGTTGAAAGACTGGAGGGAAGAGCGTGAGACAGCAGGTACAGGGAGTCGAGGGATGAAGCAATTGGGGATGAACGCCTGGATTAAAATTTGGGAGATGGTTTTAAAACACAATTCAGGAATTGATAAGATGACTTTGGGATGCAAGTGAAAACGATGAAGTCAACCCCAATGTTCTAAGGCACACCCTAAAAGCAGTATTACGTCGTCATACTCGACTGAAACGTCATTTAACAAATAAAAGGGCACATTCAGTTTTTCCAACTTTCATTCAAATGAATTGTTCAGGTTTGAATCACGTGGTGGAAACTTCTTTAAAACGGGAATCCGAATGTGTTTTTCAGATGTGAGACACCGACATATTTTGTGTGAACTATTTCATTCATAATGCATTGCGGGAGCAAAAGTATGATGAAAAACAAATGATGAGAACGTTACAAAGCTGTGGAGGAGACATTCCAACAGCTCGTTACCACCAGAATGACCCACGAAGGGCCATTCCAGGGGTATGACTCTTGCTTCGAGGGGTGTGGGGGTGGTGGGGATGGGGTGTGCCACAATAGGTTATTGCTAGACAGACAGGAAGCTCTCCCTGTTTCACATGAACTCACTCAAATACTGTTGCCCAAATTTCTTCGTGATTTAAATCTTTGCAAAAGATCAATTGCTACAGATCCGCAAACAATAACAAATCTGAATAAACAATGCGGAAAAGTGTTGGCTTCGGTGGAAGACCTTGTTCCTACATACATGATCATTTATGGAAAATAACCCTCAATGACAGCAACCCTTAACGAAGATCCATGCTCAGAGTGAATGGGCTAAAAGTTTGTGATCGGTGCCTCACGAGGACCACATCCGTGGCACAAGCCCCTTACACATTGCTATCAAGTTTTGTAAAATCCCCTAAATAACTCCTTACATTGCAAATAGGTTTTATAAGAACCCCTAAATAACTCCCTTGTCCCCCAAAAAGCCTCACATTGCCATTAAGTTTTGTAAGATCCCCTAAATAACTCCCTTGTCCCCAAACAAGCCTCACATTGCCATTAAGTTTTGTAAAATTCCCCTAAATACTCCCTTGTCCCAAAACAAGCTCACATGCCATTAAGTTTATAAGAACCCTAAATAACTCCCTTGTCCCCAAAAAGCCTCACATTGCCATTAAGTTTTGTAAAATCCGTAAATAACTCCCTTGTCCCAAAACAGCCTCACATTGCCATTAAGTTTTGTAAAATCCCCTAATAACTCCCTTGTCCAAAACAAGCTCACATTGCCATTAAGTTTTGTAAATCCCCTAAATAACTCCCGAGTCCATAACAAGCCTTACATTGTATTAAGTTTTGTAAAATTCCAAAAGTAACTCCCTAGTCCTAAACAAGCCTTACATTGCTCTTAAGTTTTGTAAAATCCCTAAAATAACTCCCGAGTCCATAAACAAGCCTTACATTGCTATAAGTTTTGTAAAATCCCAAAATAACTCCCTAGTCCCTAAACAAGCCTGACATTGCCATTAAGTTTTGTAAAATCCCAAAAGTAACTCCCTAGTCCCTAAACAAGCCTGACATTGCCATTAAGTTTTGTAAAATCCCTAAGTAACTCCCTAGTCCTAAACAAGCCTTACATTGCTATTAAGTTTTGTAAAATCCCTAAAAACTCTCTAGTCCCTAAACAAGCCTAACATTGCTATTAAGTTTTGTAAAATCCCCGAAAGAACTCCCTCGTCCCTAAACAAGCCTTACATTGCTATTAAGTTTTGTAAAATCCCCTAAATAACTCCCTAGTCCCTAAACAAGCCTTACATTGCTATAAGTTTTGTAAAATCCCCTAAATAACTCCCTAGTCCTAAAACAGCCTTACATTGCCATTAGGTTTTGTAAGAGATGGATATGCTGCATATGTGGCTGCTTGTTAAGTACAGAGAGCTCTCGGAAGGAGACCGGTGGAAGATGTGCTTTGGATCATGTGGATACCAGTGAACCCAAACTCACGAAATGGGATTTGGGTGTGGTAGCCACTAGCCACCATGCCAGTGTAATGGAATGTGGCCTCGTTTCCACCCACAGGAAACTAGAACCAAGACTGCCTTCTGCAGGGGCTATCGCCAGCACCGGGACGTGGTATCTCGACGCACGGTGTTTCCTGAGGCCGACACGTCATATTTTTGTGACGTCACACTTGTGGTGTGGAACGGGTGTTCAAAATAACGAAGGGTGTTGGGAGGATAAAATAGAAAGTAATGTGAGGGGGAAATAAAGAAAAGGTGGGGCCACAATGTTTTCTTGCATTGTAAGCGGAAATGAAAACCCGTGTCCATCCCATAATTTCACTGAACCCTGATCATGTCACTGGGACCTTTTTAACAGCGATGTGACAAAAAGCATCGTCCTTGTCCACTTCCTTCTTCTTCTCGTACCATGTACGATAGAATGGGCTCGGTGGCTCATGGAGCATGAAGGACCATGGTCCAAGTAACTCACGAACTGGCTATCCAAGTCGACATTCGACTGAAGGCGATTTAGGCAGGAATTTGGAATTTGTCCAAGATGCCGGCGATAACTTGTCCGCTCTTTGTGACATCGTGGGGTCTTTAACCAACTAATGCTAGCAGACAGGACGCCCAGCTTAATCCGAGACACGGAACGCTTTGTGATTAAAAGCACCCTGCACGTGAAGCACCAATTCGATAGCTCAGAGTCGGGTCAGGAATCGAACCCAGGCTATACGGCTGAAAGGTAAGTGCGACACCTGCGCACTATTCGATCAGACTTTCTTGTGCACTTGACAATTCACAAATAGTTGGGACAGAGAACAAACCAAAACTCGGGATATCTTAGAAAATGATCAAACTCAGGATATGGAACACATTAGCAGGTGGTCAGATTACAGGTGAACAACAAGAGTAACAACATAGAGACCTAGGGATGGCAACAGGAACAGGGGAAGGCCATGCCGAAGATGGAGGGATGTAATAGACAGACAGATATTGGGGAAAGAGACAATTGGAACAACAAAGCAAGAGAGACAGAACAACATGGTGTCAACATGCTGAGGCTTTCGTCCAGCAATGGAATGACAATAGATGATGATGATGATCCATCCATTGGGACCATACTCTGTGCAGAGTGTCGGTGCTGCCGAAGCGGTCTCCTGGGCTATTGGGCACAATCCTGGACGGGTCGCCACTCCGCCACAGGATACTTGAATGGCTCAACCATCCCAGCAAGCTGGTACTCACTTTGCCAACCTCAGGAGGACGAGTCAACCCCACCTGATATAAATTCAACAGCAGAGCAGGATTTGAACTCAGGACCCTAGGATCCCAAACCCACCACCTCAACTATTAAGCCAACAGCAGGGATGATGATGATGATGACGATGATGATGACGATGACGATGATGATGACGAATCATTTCAGACGATATGTCCTTCACATCAGTGCTCAGAAGAACCCAATCCAGATACACAGTCCATTCACTGGTAGCGATCCGCCGCGGGTTGGTGTAGCACACGCCCGTCCACTCGGGCCTTGAACCGACCCACATGGTTGGGAGTTTGCAGGACTAGCAGATGCCCGTTCTGTGAGCTGAGAGTGTTCTCCAAGCCTTTCGTTGTGCAGAGGCACAGTCCTTTCTCTCAAGTGCTTTTCCAAGTATCGTTAGGTTATTTCAGAAGCCTGGCGAGCAATTTCAGGAAACAACCCGTATCTACCATAGACAACATATTGTCGTGTCCACGCCGGTTAAGTCCGACCTGGACGAAGAGCCGAACGGTGAACGGTTCTACCTTGGAGGCGAACAAGTGATCCTTGGAGATTGTAGCGTGGGTGGGACGGGACGGCGGCAAAGGCACGTACCAGAGGCGTTCACCAGGACGGAGGACAAGGGTTTGTACTCAAACCCACAACGAATAGAGACAGACACAAGCAATCTTCATAAATAGGGGTTTAACGAACATAAATCAAAGTGTGAGATAATCTACAGCCTAAAGTTGAGGCGCCTCCACACAGTTACAAAAACAGACAAGGGGAAGCAGATAAAACAAAAGAAAAATCCCTCCTTTATTCTGGCACTGAGCTTCGCGTCCAGAAGAGATCTTTTCGAGCTTGACGATCGAACCCGCGTCGTCCTGCAAAATGGTGCCAAGCCGTTCTCTGGGCGGGAAACGTATGGGAGGTATTCATGTGGCGGGATTCAACGCCAGGGATCAGAAACCGCCGCGCAGCTTCTTAACACGTTCAAACTTGCCGACCGTTCCTCTCTTGCACCAGGTCTGTTCGCCATGATCGTCCTTCTTCCTCCTCGACCATACGACGAGACGATTTCTGAGGCCCCGCGACAAGGCCACGAGGCACGCTCTTCTTCCCTCCACATAAACGTAGGTGCTTCACGACTCGGACAAACAGTCAATGGCTCGCGTTTTGCTCCGACGCGCGAACATATTCGCCTTGGCACGAACACGACAATCGCACAGCCTTCTTCACCGTGTCGAGGAGAAGCCAGCGAGCTACATCATTTTCCCTCCAATCGCGTACCCCACACAACACTCCTCTCCCCCGAACCTTCTGATGTCACGCTCCTCCATCATCCACCCCAGGGGCGTGGTTTGCTAGTTGTCATTCCTGGAGGCGGGGTTTTTGCCTGTTCGGAACGTTCGGCTCGGTTGTTGTTGTTGTTGTTTTAAGGACGACATTCCTTTTTATCCGAATGCAAAAACATAGGAAAAGGTCACAGGAAGAAATCACATACTGGGAGAAATTATCCTTAAACCCTACCTAATTAACACAGCACCACCCCCTCCCCCTTTGTGGTGACACGTAACAACTTAAGCCAACAGTTTTTGCTACTTAAATTACATCAAGATGTCTCCTGCTCGTCCACAGACCAAGTTACCATCCTTTACGATGAAGTTCCTCCGTCTACCCCACAAACGTAACAATCCTTTATGATGCCCTGAATGAGACTTCTCCTGGGGTTTCTGCACAAACGTGCCGAACATTGTGTGTGGGGTGGGCTACGTCATTTCCAAAGTCACGTATTGTGGACATTCCAACACATGATGATAAAAATTAGTTATTAACTAGTGAGATGGAAACAGGTAATTAATAGGGTTAAAACTGTTAATGAAAGCCCATGTGACTCACTGATGACCTGCAGAGATTGAAGCTGTGTCCTCTGACAGGTCTGACCTACGGGAGGCACCGGTTAACATCTTGTGGTCGACTCTCAAATGCCGCAGACGTGAGCATTCAAAGTTGTCCCACAGAGGCAGGAGCACAAGCACCCCCAAACTACCACCCCAACAACCCCCCCCAACCCCCCACAACCAAAGTTAAAGAAAACAACAATAACAAGAACAAAAAACCCAAAACAATTGCAGCTTCCATTGTGTGATTCAACCTCTTGACCTCTATAAAGCCAGATCACACTTGAACCATGAGGTCGTGGACATGTCTGACATTCTGATCTGTAGTTTGGAGTCTCCAGAGAAGAAACTCGAGAGGAGGACAAATAAAATACACTCCGTGACTCGTATGGCCTTGGGTTCGATTCCCCGAGGAAACGAATAGCACAAAACGAACCACTCGCGACGGTGTGTACCGAGTGCTGCATCACGAAGCCCACACTTCAGCGGGGACGGTAAGCCGGTTATCCTGTCTGCATTCGACCATACATGCGATTGCAGGCCTTTGAGGTGGTTACGGGGATCCAAAGTCCACACAATACCTTTACAACGTGGCGCAGATCAAAAGTGAAAACCTGAAACAAGGGTTAGGGTATACGAGGTCTACAAATTTACATACGTCACGTACTCACGAGAGCGAGGTGACCCTAAGCCCCCACCCCTTGGGGTATGAACCGGGGGTCAAATCCAAAAAAATCATTACATATTTCATGCTCCCCCAATGTTGATCACATATACAAAGTTTAATTTTAAAATGTTTCGAAATGTGCCCACAATTGCATTTTTGGGGATTTGCCATTGTGGCCCCGCCACAAAAATGAAACTGCTTTGGCATCTTAGTGCCATGGAGAGCAGCGGTGATCACAACTAGCACGTTTGGTGAATTTCTGCATGACTATGGAGGAGGAGAGGACGGACAGGACAGACAGACAGAACAGACAGGACAGACAGAGAGACAATTACAATATTCCCCACCCCCACCTCCCCGTTTTTTTTTTTTTTTCAAAAAGCGTGGGGATGAAAATAAATAATGATTACAACGTTCAAAATCAATTTGATCAGATCTGGTCATGGCTATATAATTGTGGTTCATCATTCATTGGGCTGGTGGGGGCCGTTCATCATCATCAATGTACCAGACTCTTTACAGGGCTATGGTGCTGCCAAAGCTGTTCCTGGCAAGAGTTGTGTTCAGTGGTTATGTGGCGCTGGACGGCGACGCGCGCGATGAGGATACGCGGAGCTGGGTGGCTGTGCGGCGCGAGCAGCTATGGGGCGCTGGGTGGCTGTGCGGCGCGATGCAGCTATGCAGAGCGGCTACGTGGCGCTGGGCAGCTGTGTGGCACAATGCGGCTACGGGGAGCTGGACAGCAGTGTGGCGCGATGCGGCTACGGGGCGCTGGTGGCTGTGCGACGCGATGCAGCTATACGGAGCGGCTACGGGGCGCTGGACAGCTGTGGCGCGATGCGGCTACGGGGCGCTGGGTGGCTGTGCGGCGCGATGCAGCTATGCGGAGCGGCTACGGGGCGCTGGACAGCTGTGTGGCACGATGCGGCTACGGGGGCGCTGGGTGGCTGTGCGGCGCGATGCAGCTATGCGGAGCGGCTACGGGCGCTGGACAGCAGTGTGGCGCGATGCAGCTACGGGGCGCTGGGTGGCTGTGCAGCGCAATGCAGCTATGCGGAGTGGCTACGGGGCGCTGGACAGCTGTGTGGCACGATGTGGCTACGGGAGCTGGACAGCAGTGTGGCGCAATGCGGCTACGGGGCGCTGGGTGGCTGTGCGGCGCGATGCAGCTATGCGGAGCGGCTACGCGGCACTCGGCAGCTGTGTGGCACGATGCGGCTACGGGCGCTGGACAGCAGTGTGGCGTGATGCGGCTACGCGGCGCTGGGCAGCTGTGCGGCGCGACACGGCTACGGGGCGCTTGGCAGCAACGCGGGGCGATGCGGCTACGCGGTGCGCTGGGCGGCTACATGGAGCGATGCAGCTACGCGGTGCTGGCCAGCTGCGCGGTGCAATGCGGCTGCACAGCACTGGGCGGCTACGTGGCTGGACTGCGTGGTTCTGCTGGACTGTGTGGTTCTGCTGGACTGCGTGGCCATGCTGGACTGCGTGGCCTTGCTGGACTGCGTGGTTCTGCTGGACTGTGTGGCCGTGCTGAACTGCGTGGTTCTGCTGGACTGCGTGGTTCTGCTGGACTGCATTGGTTCTGCTGGACTGTGTGGCCGTGCTGAACTGCGTGGTTCTGCTGGACCTGCGTGGTTCTGCTGGACTGTGTGGTTCTGCTGGACTGCGTGGTTCTGCTGGACTGCATGGCCATGCTGGACTGCGTGGTTCTGCTGGACTGCGTGGCCATGCTGGACTGTGTGGTTTGCTGGACTGTGTGGTTCGCTGGACTGTGGGTTCTGTTGGACTGTGTGGTTCTGCTGGACTGTGTGGTTCTGTTGAACTGCGTGGTTCTGCTGGACTGCGTGGCCATGCTGGACTGCATGGCCTTGCTGGACTGCGTGGTTCTGCTGGACTGTGTGCCGTGCGAACTGCGTGGCCGTGCTGGACTGCGTGGTTCTGCTGGACTGCGTGGCCGTGCTGGACTGCGTGGTTGTGCTGGACTGCGTGGCCATGCTGGACTGCGTGGTTCTGCTGGACTGTTGGCCGTGCTGGACTGTGTGTTCGTGCTGGACTGCGTGGTCGTGCTGGACTGCGTGGCCGTGCTGGACTGCGTGGCGTCTGGACTGCGTGGCGGTGCTGGACTGCGTGGCCGTGCTGAACTGCATGGCCATGCTGGACTGCGTGGCCGTACTGGATGGTGTGATTATGTTGGACGACGTGGCCGTGCTGAACTGCGTGGCCGTGCTGGATGGCGTGGCCGTGCTGAACTGCGTGGCCGTGCTGAACTGCGTGCCGTGCTGAAAGTGCGTGGCCGTGCTGAACTGCGTGGCCGTGCTGAACTGCGTGGTTCTGCTGGACTGCGTGCCATGCTGGACTGCATGGTTCTGCTGGACTGTGTGGCCATGCTGAACTGCATGGTTCTGCTGGACTGCTGTGGTTCTGCTGGACTGTGTGGTTCTGCTGGACTGCGTGGCCATGCTGGACTGCGGGTTCTGCTGGACTGCGTGCCATGCTGGACTGTGTGTTTCTGCTGGACTGTGTGTTTCTGCTGGACTGCGTGGCCATGCTGGACTGTGTGTTTCTGCTGGACTGTGTGTTCTGCTGGACTGCGTGGTTCTGCTGGACTGCGTGGTTCTGCTGGGACTGTGTGTTCTGCTGGACTGTGTGGTTCTGCTGGACTGCGTGGTTCTGCTGGACTGCGTGGCCATGCTGGACTGCGTGGTTCTGCTGGACTGTGTGGTTCTGCTGGACTGTGTGTGGTTCTGCTGGACTGCGTGGTTCTGCTGGACTGTGTGGTGGTCTGCTGGACTGTGTGGTTCTGCTGGACTGCGTGGTTCTGCTGGACTGCGTGGCCATGCTGGACTGCGTGGTTTCTGCTGGACTGCTGGCCATGCTGGACTGCGTGGTTCTGCTGGACTGCGTGGCCATGCTGGACTGCGTGGTTCTGCTGGACTGTGTGCTTCTGCTGGACTGCGTGGCCATGCTGGACTGCATGGTATGCTGGACTGCGTGGTTCTGCTGGACTGCGTGGTTCTGCTGGACTTTGGTTTGCTGGACTGCATGGCCATGCTGGACTGCGTGGCCATGCTGGACTGCGTGGTTCTGCTGGACTGCGTGGCCATGCCGGACTGCGTGGTTATGCTGGACTGCGTGGCCATGCTGGACTGCGTGTTCTGCTGGACTGCGTGGCCATGCCGGACTGCGTGGTTATGCTGGATGCGTGGGCATGCTGGACTGCGTGGTTCTGCTGGACTGCGTGGCTGTGCTGGACTGCGTGGTTATGCTGGACTGCGTGGTTCTGCTGGACTGCGTGGCTGTGCCGGACTGCGTGCCATGCTGGACTGCGTGCTGTGCGGACTGCTGGCTGTGGCCGGACTGCGTGGCTGCTGCCGGACTGGTGGTTATGCTGGACTGCGTGGTTTGCTGGACTGCGTGGCTGTGCCGACTGCGTGGCCATGCTGGACTGCGTGGTTCTGCTGGACTGCGTGGCCATGCCGGACTGCGTGTTATGCTGGACTGCGTGGCCATGCTGGACTGCGTGGTTCTGCTGGACTGCGTGGCTGTGCCGGACTACGTGGTTTTGCTGGATGCGTGTCCGTGCCGAACTGCGTGGCCGTGCCGGACTGTGTGGTTATGTTCAGCATCTTCATGTGTGGTGGGGCCATTCTGGAAGTTTTTCGTCAGGAAGGGTCCTCATGAGGAAAGGTAATCCACCTCATGAGGAAAGTAATCCACCTGATGTGCTCCAGTCATTCGGAAATGTGAATGGATTTCGTTACGGTACACCAGGTCCAAAAGGGTCTTGAAACTGATAATAAGTGATATAAAAACACAATTTCACGTTTACCGTCGAGTTGCAAACTTAACAAACGGATCGAATCGAAGGATCGAGACTCGAGAGCACACGAGAGACCTGATCGCCAAGGTGCGATGGGAAACCAGGGCGACCATGCGATCCAACTTTCATCACAACCCTTGTCAGTAAGTTGAGGCAAATTTTAAAGGACGTACCAATGTTGTCATAATTATGGAAAACACCGTCATGGTGTGGTGTGGTGTGCTGTGTGTGGTTGGTTTGTGGTGTGGTCCACTTTAGCATCCGAGCGCAAGCTGCATCTTGTGTCGGTCCAACCCAGGGATATTAAACTCAAACTCCGCCGGTGTTCCGGATTCTCAAACAGTGGTCACATCACATTACCGGAGTTTCAGGTTGGCCAAGAAGGCATCGATGGTGATGTGGTCCAGCAGCACGAAATCTCCCTTTCCGAACTCCGGGTCCTCATGCTCCGCCATGTCCGGTGAGGTCGCCCTCGGGACGTGCGCTGTGGATCCCCAAGGCTGTGCACTGCGCCACTCGCTCCGAACCAGGAAGGCGGCGGCATGGAGAGGCTGTTCACCGAGGGGCGGTGGCAGTGGTGGTGGTGGTGGAGGGGCACGGCGTGGCGGCGCGTGGTGGAGGTGGCGCGGCGCCCCCGGCTGGCCACCTCGAGCAGGGAGGCGACTGTCGAGTCTCGAGTTTACCAGATCCGACATCCTGCGGCCTCGGCATGGCGGGTGCTGGGTCCTGGGCTGCAGCGCCACCCATGGTCACGACCTTATACTACACGCAGCGTGTGCCGAACGCTTGGATTTATTGGGCTGGATCGATTCAGTGGTTCGGTCGCCTTCGAGGTGGTTCTGTTGTTCCCGAGATGGTCTTACACGATAATTAATTTATTATAACTTCGTGCGGGGAGTTCTGAGTTCAAAATGTTCTCGGAACGAGATACAATGATCCAATAAACGGAAACCCTTGTATATAATACAACAGGTAAAGTGTATTATTATTTGTGATAAAGGGTTGGAAGGGTCATAAGGGACGAAAGGATCTTAAAGGGTGTTAAGATTCTAAAGGGTCTTAGGAGTCTGGAAAGTCTTAGGGGTCTCGGGGGCTTTAGGGGGGTCTAAAAGGGTCTTAGCGGTCAAGGGTCTTCAGGGTCCGTAGATTCTTTGGAATCTAAAGGGTCTTAAAGCGTCTTAGGGGTTTAATGGTTCTTAAAGTGTCTATGGGGTCTAAACGGTTTTAGGGATCGAAAAGTCTTAAAGGGTCTGACGGGTCGGAGGGGTCTTAAAGGGATTGAAGGGTCGAAAAGGTCATAGGGGTTCAAAGGGTCTTGAGGGTTTCAAGGGTCTTAGGCATCTCAAAGGGGCTATAAGGTCTTAGGGGTGTGGAAAGAGTCTTAATGGGTTGGAGGGGTCGAAAGGGTCATAGGCGTATAAATAGTAATTGGGGTCTGAGAGGTCTTAGGGGTGGAAGGGGTCTTAGGAGTCGAAAGGGTATGAGGGGTATTTAAGCGGCTTAGGGGTCGAAGGGGTCTTAACCCTAGTCCTACCAACAGGGTTCTTTTTGGACATTATGATGTATTATTTCTATATTAGTTTAACAATGTATTTCATGTTTTATTAGTTTGTTTTCCCCAATGTGCCAGTAATATATATATATATATATATATATATATATATATATATATATATATATATATATATATATATATATATATATGTGTTGGTTGGTAGCACTAGGGTTAAGGGTCAAATAGGTATTAAGGAACTGAGGGGTCTAACGGGTCTAAGGGTCATAAAGGGTCTTAGGGTTCGAAAAGGTCGAATGTATTTAATACACATACTCACGTTCTGTGTGGACAAACAGACAAACAAATAAACAACAAAGATGTCGTGTATAGTACAATACTTGCGAAATCCATGAAACAAATTTGACCTTAAAAATAATTGGTGGTTGAACTGAATAACCAAATATGCAACAACTCTTCAAATTTCAACTCATTTGGATGAAAATTGAGGATTTAAAAAATACGACAAAGTTGTTGACCTTTGACCTATGTTGACCTTTTGACCTCAAAATCAGTAGACTTATTGTTTATGACCAACTGCCATTTGGTGAAGTTTCGTGAAGATCGGTTTAAAACTGTGACCTGAAGGCGATTGACAGACCGACAGAATAACATGAAAATCACTCAAAGAGTGACAACTTGGCGAAACGGAACGGCACTCCGTAGAGAACATACCTCCACCAGGCTGAATAGTTCACATTTTGTTTGCCACCGATAGGTCGGATCTGATTCCGAACCTTAACCAAAATCGAATCGGCTTGTTCTTGTCACCGAACAAACTCTTCCACCTCGTTTTGTCACAAGTCGTCCACAACTTTTGGAGATAACATGTTATACATAGTTTTTGGCCCCATCTCTCAACGGTGAGGAATCACCTGAAAAATTCTCCAATCCCGATCCAGATCTTCACCAAAATCGAATCAACGCTTCCTTGTCACACACCCAACCTGTCCACCAAGCTTCATCCGAATCCGTCCTCAACTTTTTGAGATATCATTCAATATCATTTTGAGCCCCATCTCTCAAATGGTGCAGAATGAGATAAAAATTCTCAGATCCAGATATTCACCAAAATTTAGCGTTGCTCTCCTTGGCCGGTCACCGACACACACAAAATTTTTCAAAATGATTGCTTGAAAACTGTGGCCAAAAATCGTGTGACAAACAAACAAACAGACAAACAAGACTACAAGCCGGTAGGCGACGAGGGATCCGCTAGGATCGAAGCGCTGGATACGATGCTTTTCATTCTGA
>CM068955.1:20476125-20488876 GCA_035128595.1 Eptatretus atami
AAAGAGAGAGATATTCAGTGTAATTGTTTGATGTGTTAACTGGATGAATGTTCAAGTTGTAAAAGCTGGTTGTGTGGTTGGCTGGATGAATGTTCTGTGAAGTGTTTGACTGTGTAACTGATTGAATGTTCAGTCAAAGTGGTTGTATGTGGTTGCTGTGATGAAGTGTGCAGTGTGAAGTGGTTGGAATATGTTTGCTGAGTGAACATTCATGTGAATTGTTTGAATGTTTTAACTGTGATGTTAATTTCAGTGTAAGTGTTGATGTGGTTTGTCGGATGAATGTTACAGTGAAGTGGTTTGATCTGTGTTATCTGGATGAATGTTCAGTGCAAGTGGTTGACTGTCGGTTGCTTGAATTGAATGTTCAGTGTGAAGTTGGGTTGAATATGTTTGCTTTGAGTGATACATTCAGTGTGAATTGTTTGAAATGTGTAATCTGAAGAATGTTCAGGTCAAGCTGGTTTTTTTTTGTTTTTTTGTATACCTTGCGAGGCTCGTATGAGAGCTACACAAACAACGCACATCAAGGGGGCAGTGAGACAAAGAGGAGGGAGTGGGAGGGACAAACAGTGGGGAATCACAGACATTTGGAGATCTTGTGGAGAGGGAGAGGGATGGGAGGGTGTAGTGGGTAAACAAGAGGACAACAGGACTTTCGAGCAAGAGGATATTGAAGGAGGTGGGCTGGGGTGGTAACGGGGTAGAAAAAATCTGAGGATTTGGAATGGGGGATGATTAAGAGGAGGGAAGCCCTTTTTGAAGCCTGGAGGAAAGAATGGGATTGAACAGAGTGAGGGAGTTATTCCAAGGCGGGATACAAAGAATATGAAGAGTGAGGTGACAGCTGATTCGTGATTTGTATTTTAACCAGAAGGGGGTGTTGGCCGACGTTGAGCGCCCTGCGGAAAGTGTGGGCGAGCATCGGCAGGCAGGAGGAGCAGGGGCGAACGGAGACGAGAACGGGACAGACAGAAAGTCCAGACGACCAACTGAGTTGATTGAGTGTGAGGCCAAAGACTCAGCTCATTAGCGGGAGAATGCCAATGAGAAATGGCCATTGGTGCCACAGCGTGAAGCTAGAGAAGAGTGGGGAGGCGGACGACACAAGCCAGAGGAAAGCATACTCCATCAGGCTGGCGGCGAAAGCTTTGTAGTGGTCAGGAGCAAGTGGGCCACGATAACTACAAAGATGGAGGGATTACAGTCGCCAGCGACTGGTTGGAGCAGGTGTTTGAAATGTGACTTTCCAGGAAGAGTATCGGCAGAGAGCCGGACAGAAGGCTTGAAAAGAAAGACTCTTCCCAGAGGATTGTGAGAAAGGCATTGGGTGGGGGTGGGGGGGGCTAAACGTCTGTGAAGAAGACTGACGGGGAAAGTGGAGATTGCGCGATTGAAAACATGTTCACGTGTTTTGACTATTTGTGATTTTTTACGCGAATCTGCAGGAGCTGGAAGAAGCTGCTTGCTGCCGTCTGAGGTGTCCGAGTTACGGCAGAGGGTGGAGTCATCACAAAATACTAAGGGATTTCGAGGAGTCAAGGAGTCATTGATGAAAGAACCAAAAAAGAAGGGCCCTAGAACGCTACCTCTGAGGAACCAGCGCTCGGGACGAGGAAGAGGAGATTAAAGAATTCCATTTAGGGCGACACTGACGCGAAGGAAGATGGAAGTCAGCGAGCCATGAGTGGAGAATGGCCTTGGAATACAGAAGAGAGTGGTGGAGTAGGGCAGGTGTGCCAGAACTGTTCAAAGACACGTGATATGCCAGCGGATACGGGCGCGGATTCCAGTCTGATTGAGGAACCTCGATCCCATTGTTTGGGAGAGCAGAAGCAGCCATATCCAGGTAGGAAGTGACTGGTTACTGAAACCAAGATTGATCGATCAGAAATCAGCCAATTGAGAAGAAGGAAGAAATTAATGTGAAGAGATATGGATCTATAACCATGCTGGTGATTGGGAGCAAGGCAGATTGGTCTGTAGTTGCAGGAATCTGTTTATGCACCTTTTTTTGTGCAGGGCAGTGATTTGGCTGATCTTCCAAGCAAGATGGCATTAACCTTAGAAGCAGAATGAGAGGGAATAGAACAGAGAGAGGTGAGAACAAGAGCAGAAGAGCAGTCTTGAGGACACGTGGGCTGAATGCCGTCTGACCGGTTGCAGAACGTGAGTCGCAGTTTGACAGCAGCTCTCCACCTTTGTCAGAGAAAAGGACACAGATGTCCAGGGACAGTTGGGTGCGACTGGTAACGGGTGGGTAGAGAAAGCGATGGTTTTTCGGACACAAGATTAGTTGGCAAACACGAGTGTTAGGCATTTAAGCTTTTTCGTACGTGCGGGTCAGCAAGTCGCGGCCATTTGAGGGTAAAGGGAGGGATGGGTAGGGAATACACCAGAAACAGATTTGCATGTAGATGCCACGAGATGGAGAGAGGAGAAGAGTTTTGAGAGTTCAGACTTGGAGCTTTGAAAGATGTTGTTTTCTGGCTCTCCTGAGGGTAGATACATCATCTCTTCCGAGCTTAATGGAAGAACTGAGATTCCCTCAGTGATTGCCTTCATTAGCAAAAGGCAATTGTTCAGGACAACTGCCTCGGCCACAAGCTTCAGTGAACCTAGGGCGGGAGGAAGGGTAGGAAACTGAAGATGGAGGGTGATGAATCTGTGCATGAGGGAATGAGCACAGTTTCTTTGAAAGAATTCCCAGATGGTTGTATGTTGGAGAAAGTACGAATAGAGACCAGTCTAAAGTTTGAATGGCTGCTTGGAGACTGTGCCAGTCCGCTTGGTGAAATGCAGACCGATGGCAGGTGGAGGTGGTTCGCTGATAATAGCCAGAGAGATGTCCACTTTGACAAGGACGTGGTCAGAAGATACGCGATTGGTAGCGGGAGGAGGAGTGCAGATATTGTCAGGAAATTGTCAAAATCAGAATCAGAAGAGATGGATACCCATTGGTTGAGATCCGGGTGGGAAAGTTGACCGTATTGAGTCAGTCCATTGAAGTTCGGCAGAAAGCCTTTTGCTGAGGTGCCAATGACAGGTGAGAGAGGTAGCCCCACCTAAGCCAACAGGCATGATTGAAAATTGGAGTCACCAGAATTTATGAGAACGAGAGAGTTTGGATGAGAAGATAGATAAGTATGGTCCATGTTTTCAGATATGCGAGGTGTATGATGGAGTCTTCAGTGTTAGTGGATCGGTACATAGTAACATTATATATATGAGGTGGGAAGTGGAGGGGAAGACGTATACTCAGTAGTGTATTCCCTGGGGTGTGTGGCAGTGAGGGCAGTGCATGGAGTGGAGGATGATAGAGTCTTTTGACGTATAGAGAGCACTCCTCCATCCAGGACGAGGCTCAGGTGTGTTCCCATTACCGAGGAGGGAGTAATCCAGGGAAGATATCTTGGGAGTTCAGACCACGTTTTGGGGGATGGAAGTTCTGTTAGGCAGATTATGTCGTGGGTTTGTCAGCTGGCACCTGTAGGTAAAGATCTGAAAATGGTTTTTGAGCGAAGGCCCGAATATTTGAATGTCCACACTTTAATGAAGAGGGAGGGAGGTGGCTTTGGGGTGCTAGTGGTGTGGGGGGGGGGAGGGGGAGGGTAGACAAGGGATGAGGGGTAAGGTTAAGAGGGTGTTTGAAAGAGTGTGGGATTGAGAATATTGCTTGGGAGTGGTGCCGGATGAGGAGGGAAATAGGCGTCTGTTTGTATCTTAGGGAGAGGGGGACAGATGAGTAGGGAAGAGGCAGTTGAGGATTTGAGGAGCTGGGTGAAAGAGATGGAAGGTGAGGAGGGAGTGGATAGGAGGCCAGGCTTTGTGGATGAGAGGAGGGCAACGTTAAAGAAGGATGAGTGAAGGGATGAATGGTGGGAGAAAGGTGAGGGGAGGAGTTTATGGAAGAAGGCTGAGAAGGAGGCTTGGGAGGGAGAAGAGTGGGATGGTTGCTTTGAGAGTGAGGGGTGAGAGGGGTGAGTTGGCACTGAAGTTGGTAAAAAAGTATGGTTGATGGAAAGCGAACATTCATCGCAAACTGGGTTTTAAAAAGTTTTAGGTCAGAGATGCGATTTAACACAATTCTTGATGGATGCAATAAAGCAGCAGACGGCAGATCAAACATCCTATGACCACACATCACTCTGGCAAAACAATATTTCCCGCAAGTAACAACACTTGGGTACAAACACCAACAAACAACAACAACAGAGTACGCAGCAGACAGCCAAGCAGGTGATGCTTGTTTCCAAGCATGCAACACGTTCTTGCTGACACATTAACTTGATTTGTGGTAGGGGCCTGGTAGAGCTGAGGGATTACTGACAGCATGCATGTATAACGCAAAAATAAAATAACCCGGGTAGTGCAATGAAAGCAAAAACAGTCTATTGCTTATGATGATTATATAACCCAGGGGAGGGCTCTTATGCCTGTAAGGTGGATTCACTGTATACTGGAAAAACGGTGGGGAGAGAAACACTGTACTGTAAATGGACACTTGTAATGACCGTCCCGCCACCTGGAGGCGGCGCTTAGCACGCGATACACATTATGTACATCGAGAATTTGGCGCGTCACTTCCTTCAACTCCCCCGAGAGACCGACCGGTGAAGAATAAAAAGCACTCTACTGTACTGGAAACGTGGGGAACAGAACACTGTAACTGGAAAACGTGGGACAGAAAACACTGTACTGGACTAAACGTGGGGAACCGAAACACTGTACTGGTAAATGGAGAACTTGTAATACCGTCTGCGCCACCTGGAGGCGGCGCTACCGATACCAATTTTTACTCGGATCGAATTTGCGTCCTACTTCCCTCTCACTCCCCCCCAAGACCACCGGGTGAAGGATAAAAACACCTCACTCGGTCTGGAAAACGTGGGGACCAGAACACTGTACGTAAATGGAAGACTTGTAATACGTCCCCCACCTGGAGGTGGCGCTACACGAACACATTTGTCATAGAGAATTGCGTCCACATTCCTCTCACTCCCACCAAGACCACCGTGAAGATAAAAACACCCCGACACATTAATTGGGATCACGGTGGATCCACTGCAGCAAGTCTGGATGTATAATTGATCCAGAACTGGAGGAGGTAGCGTGACAGAAGAACCCACAAACGGGCACACACACACAAACACAACACAAACACCGGTTCCGTGAATTACAAAGTGAGGGATCCCCATAACTTCTGCAGTGAGCTTGTAAACCAAACACACATTGCCGCTTGCTGGACATGGTTCATGCTAATTTGCGGTCCTGGAGACTTCCCACCACACACCACATTGCTGGAGGTTTGCGTAATCAATCTGGAGTGCTAATGGGGGATGACTGCAACCAAATGAAGATAACAGGTGTTTTTTCCGAGCTGCAAGCATGACCTGTGACAACAGGTGGGCACTTGGCTGCAGGTTGAGCCGGGGTAAAAAACCATTATATGAACACAAATGGGAAAAAGGTAGTGAGCTGTAGACCTGAAAAGGGGAAGGAAGGAAACCGAACAAGGCTTGGGGCATGACACGGGGACGGCATTCCACAGGTTGGGATGAGGGGACCAAGGATGGCAGGTGGAGAAAGAATGACTTAAAACTGCAACTGAAAGAGGGTGCTAAGGAAGGGGATTGCTGAATTGATTTTCATGTGAAAGTGTTTAAATGTTTTTTGGATGAAGGTAGTGGTGAACTGGGTGAATGTGGTCTCTGGATGAAAGGCTCAGTGTGAAGTGGTTGTGTGGTATGGATGAAAGTTCAGTGTGAAGTGGTTTGAATGTGGTCACTGATGAAAGTTCAGTGTGAATGCGTTGAATGCAGTATGCTGGATGAATGGTTCAGTGTGAAGTGGTTGAATGTGTTTGCTGAGTGAACATTTTCAGTTGTGATTGTTTGATAGTGTTAACTGGATGATGTTCTGTGTAAAGTCGTTGAATGGCGTTTGCTGGATGAATTTCAGTGTGAAGTGGGTTGAATGTGGTCACTGGATGAATGTTTCAGGTGTGGAGTGGTTGAATGTGGTCACTGGATGAAATGTTCAGTGTGGAAGTGGTTGAATGTGGTCACTGGATGAATGTTCAGTGTGGAGTGGTTGAATGCGGTTGCTGGATGAATGTTTCAGGTGAGTGTGTGAATGTGGTTGCTGATGAATGTTCAGTGTGGAGTGGTGAGATGCGGTTGCTGGATGAATGTTCATCGTGGAAGTGGGCCCCGGGTGGAAAAAAAAATGGTGGTTGCTGGAATTGAATGTTCAGTGTGGATGGTTGAGTGTGGTTGCTGGAGAATGTTCAGTGTAAAGTCGTTGATGCGGTGCTGGAATGAATGTTCACGTGTGAAGTGGGTTGAGTAGTGTGGTCACTGGATGAATTTCAGTGTGGAGTTGGTTGAATGTGGTTGCTGACTGAATGTTTGCAGTGTGGAGTGCGTGATGTGTTGCTGATGATATATTGGTATTAAGTGGTGGAGTGGGTGATGTGGTTGCTGGATGAATGTTCAGTGTAAGTCGTTGAATGGTGTCACTTGGATGAATGTTAAGTGTGGGTGGTTGAATGTGTTGCTTGGAAATGAATGTTCATTAGTGGAGTGCGTGAATCGTGGTTTGCGGAATGTATTCAGTGTGAATGTGGGTGGTGTGGTTGCGTGATGGAAGGTGTTCAGTGTGAAGTGGTTGAATGCATTTGACTGGATGAGATGTTCAAGTGTGAAGTGGGTTGAATGTGGTTGCTGGCAATGAATGTTCAGTGCGAAGTGGTTGAATGTGCTTGCTGGATGAATGTTCAGTGTGGAGTGCGTGAATGTGGTATGCTGGATGAATGTTTAGTGTGGAGTGGGTGAATGTGGTTGCCTGGATGATGTTCATAATTAAGTGGTTGAATGTTGGTCACTGGATGAATGTTCAGTGTGGAGTGGTTGAATGTGGTTGCTGGATAATTTCAGTGTGGGAGTGCGTGAATGGTGGTTTGCGGATGAATGTCAGGTGTGAAGGTGGGTGAGTGTGGTTGCTGGATGAATGTTCAGTGTGAGTGGTGAAATGCATTTGCCTGATGATGTTCAGTGTGAGTGGTTGAATGCGGTTGCTGGATGAATGTTCAGTCGCTGGAGTGCGTGAATGATGGTTGCTGGATGAATGTTCAGTGTGGAGTGGTTGAGTTGTGGTTGCTGGATGAATGTTCAGTGGAAGTGGTTGATGTGGTCACTGGATTATGTTCATTGTGAAGTTTTTTGACTGTGGTTGCTGGGTGAATGTTCAGTGTGAATGTTTTGATGTTAGTTGCTGGGTGAAAGTTCAGTGTGGAGTGGTTGAATGTGTTGGCTGAGTGAACATTCAATGTGAATTGTTTGAATGTGTTTTTTAACTGGATGAATGTTCAGTGTAAAGTGGTTGTATTGTGTTGCCGGATGAATGTTCCTGCGAAGTGTTTGACTGTGGTTTGCTGGATGAATGTTCAGCTGTGAAGTGGCATGAATGTGGTTGCCTGGATGAATGTTCAGTGCGAGTGTTGATGTGGTTGCTGGATGAACGTTCAGTGGTGAAGTGGTTGAATGCAGTTGCTGGATGATGTTCAGCTGTGAAGTGGTTGAAATGTGGTCCACTTTGATGAATGTTCAGTGGGGAGTGGTTGAATGTGGGTTGCTGGATGAATGTTCAGTGTGGGTGCATGAATGTGGTTGCTGATGGAATGGGTTGCTGGATATGTTCAAGTGTGGAGTGCGTGAATGTGGTGCTGGATGAATGTTTAGTGTGGCATGGGTGAATGTGGTCCCTGGATGAATGAACAGTGTGAAGTCGTTGAATGTGTTTGCTGGAGTGAACATTCAGTGTGAATTGTTTGAATGTGTTTAACTGGATGGAATGTTCAGGTAAAGTGGTTGATTGTGGTTGCCGGATGAATGTTCACTGCGAAGTGTTTGACTGTGGTTCTGGATGAATGTTCAGTGTGAAGGGATGAATGTGGTTGCTGGATGAATGTTCAGTGCGAAGTGTTTGATGGTGGTTGCTGGACATGAACCGCTCAGTGTGATAGTGGTTGAATGCAGTTGCCTGGATGAATGTTCACTGTGAAGTGGTTGACTGTGGTGCTTGATGAATGTTCAGTGTGAAGTGGATGAATGTGGTTGATGGATGAATGTTCAGTGTGAATTGTTTGAATGTGTTAACTGGATGAAATGTTCAGTGTAGAGTGGTTGTTGTGGTTGCTGGATGAATGTTTCACTGTGAAGTGTTTGACTGTGGTGCTGGAACGAATGTTCAGTGTGAAGTGGGTGAATGTGGTTGCTGGATGAAATGTTCAGTGTGAATTGTTGAATGTGTTAAACTGGATGAAATGTTCCAGTGTAAAGTGGTTGATTGTGGTTGCTGAATGAACTTCCAGTGTGAAATAGTTGAACGTGGTTGCTGGATGGAAGTTCAGTGTGAAGGGTTGAATGCTGTTTCTGGATGAATGAACACAGTGTGAAGTGGTTGAATGTTTTGCTGCGTGAACCATTCCAGTGTGAATTGTTTGAATGTGTTAACTGGATGAATGTTCAGTGTAAAGTGGTTGATTGTGGTTGCTGGATGAATGTTCACTGTGAAGTGTTTGATGTGTTTAACTGAATGAATGTTCAGTGCAAAGTGGTTGATGTGGTTGCTGTATGAATGTGCATGTGAAGTGGTTGAATATGTTTGCTGAGTGAACATTCATGTGAATTGTTTGAATGTGTTAACTGTGATGAATTTCAGTGTAAAGTGTTGATTGTGGTTTGTGGATGAATGTTACAGTGAAGTGGTTTGATCTGTGTTAACTGGAATGAATGCTCATCAGTGCAAGTGGTTGACTGTCGGTTGCATGTGAATGAATGTTCAGTGTGAAGTGGGTTGAATATTGGTTTGCTTTGAGTGAACATTCAGTGTGAATTGTTTGAAGTGTGTAATCTGAAGAATGTTCAGGTCAGCTGGTTTTTTTTTGTTTTTTTTTGTATACCTTGCCGAGGCTCGTATGAGAGCTAACACAACAACGCACATCAAGGGGGCAGTGAGACAAAGAGGGAGGGAGTGGGAGGGACAACAACAGTGGGGAACACAGAACATTTGGAGGATCTTGTGGAAGGGAGAGGGATGGGACATGGGGTACGTGGGGTAAACAATGATGGACATTACGATGGACTTTGAGAAAGCAGGGATTTGAAGGAGGTGGGCTTGGGTGGATTAAATCGGGGTAGAAAAGATCGAGGATTGGATGGGGGATGATTAAGAGGTAGGTGAACACCTGTTTTGAAAGCCTGGAGGGAAGAATGGGATTGAACAGAGTGAGGGAGTTTATTCCAAAGGCGGGATAAAGAGGAATGAAGAAGTGAGGTGAGCAGCTGATTGCTGATTTTGGTAAGTTTTAACCAGAAGGGGGGTTGTTGGCTGGACGTTTGAGCGCCCTGCGGAATGTGGTGGGGACAGATCGAGCAGAGGAGAGCAAGGGGGGCGAGACTGGAGACGAGACGGTGAAAGACAGAAGTCCACCGACCAACCTGAGTTGAATTGAGTGATGAGGCAAAGACTCAGCCTCATTGCGGGAGATGCCAATGCATCCGAAATGCCTTGGTTTCCACAGCGTGAAGCTAGAAAAAGGTGGGGAGGCAGGAGCACACAAGCCCAGAGGAAAAAGCAGTACTCCATCAGGCTGCGGGCGAAGCTTTGTAAGTGGTCAGGAGCTCAGTGGGCCGAGGAAGGACTTTGCACGATGGAGGATTACCAGTCGGCGACTGGCTTGAGGCCAGGTTTTGAAATGTGACTTTCTCAGGAAAGGTCATGCGGCAGATAGTGAGACCCCAGAAGCTTGAAAGAAGGACTTCTTCCCAGAGGATTGTTGAGAAAGTGCATTGGTGGGGGGGGGGGGTCTAAAACGGTCCTTCGAAGAGACTGACAGTGAAAGTGTGAAGATTTGACCGCGGATTGAAAGACATGTTCCACGTGTTTGACTAGTTTGTGATTTTTACCAGATCTGCAGTGAAGCTGAAGAAGCTGCTTGCTTGCCGTCTGAGGGATGTCCGATGTTACGGCAGAGGGTGGAGTCATCAGCAAACGAGATATAGAGGATTTTTCGAGGATGAGTCAAGAGAGTCATTGATGAAAACCAGAAAAAGAACAGGGCCCAGAACGCTACCTTGAGAACTCCAGCGCTGGGACAGGAAGAGGAGGATGAAAGAACTTCCATTTAGGCCACACGTTGAATGCGAACAGGAGAGGAAGTCAGCGAGCCATGAGTGGACGATGGCCTTGGATACCATAGGAAGAGAGTTTGGTGAGGTGAGGCAGGTGTGCCAGACTGTGTCAAAAGCACGTGATATGTCCAGGGATACGGCCTCGGATTTCCAGTCTGGCATTGAGGGTCCATCCATTGTTGGGAGAGGCAGAAGCAGCATAATCCAGGGTAGAAGTGACCTGGTACTGAAACCAAATTGATGATCAGAAATCAAGCATTGGAGAAGAGGAAGGCATTTAAATGTCTGAAGAGAATGATGGATTCATCAACCTTGCTGGTGATTGGGAGAAGCAGATTGGTCTGTAGTTGCAGGATCTGTTTTGCACTTTTTTGTGCAGGGCAGTGATGTTTGCCTGATTTATCCAAGCAGATGGCAGTTAACCTTAGCAAATGAGAGGGTGAATAGAACAGAGAGAGGGTGAACAAAGAGCAGAAGAGCAGGCTTTGAGGACACGTGGCTGAATGCCGTCTGGACCGGTTGCAGAATCTGAGTCGAGTTTGACAGCAAGCTCTCCACCTTGTTCAGGAGAAAAGGACCACAGAGTCCAGGGACAGTTGGGTGGACTGGGTAAGGCTGGGTAGAGAAAGCGATGGGTTTGTGACACAAGATTTAGTTGCAAACACCGAGTTTAAGGCATTAAGCTTTTTCACGTGCGGTATCAGCAGTGCGGCCATTTGAGGTAAGGGAGGGGATGGAGGGGAACATACACCAGAAACAGATTTGATTAGATGCACCAAGATTTTGGAGGAGGGAGAGAGGTTTATGAGAGTTCAGACTTGGAGCTTTGAAAGATGTTGTTTTCTGGCTCTCCTGAGGGTAGATACACACTTCTTCCGAGCTTTATGGAGACTGAGAATTGCCCCAGTTGTATTGCTTTTCCATGCAGCAAAGGCAAGTTGTTTCAGGACAACTGCCTCGCCACAAGCTTCAGTGAACCAAGGGCGGGAGAAGGGTAGGACAACTGAAGATGAGAAGGGTGATGAATCTGTGCATGAGGGAGAGAAGTTTCTTTGAAAGAATTCCCAGGATGAGTTGAGTTGGAGAAAGTAGCGATAGGAGACCAGTCTAGAAGTTTGAATGGCTGCTTGGAGACTGTCCAGTCGGCTTGAGTGAAATGCAGACTCGATGGCAGGTGAGGTGGTTCTCTGATAATAGCCAGAGAGATGTCACACTTTGACAAGGACGTGGTCAGAAGAACCGATTGGAGCGGGAGGAAGGCAGCAGATATTGTCAGGGAAATTTGTCAAAATCAGATCCAGAAGAGATGGAGTACCAACATTGGTTGAGATCCGGGTGGGAAAGTTGACCGATTGAGTCAGTCCCATTGAAGTCCGGCAGAAAGGCTTTTGCTGAGGTGCCATGACAGTGAGCAGAGGTACCCCAACCTACCAACAGGCATGATGACAATTGAAGTCACCAGATATGAGGCAAACGAGAGAGTTTGGATGAGAAGATAGAAGTAGGTCCATGTTTTCAGATAGCGAGGTGTAGATGGAGTCATCACCTGTTAGGTGACGGTACAAGTACACATTATAAACATGAGGTGGGAGTGGAGGGGAAGACGTAACCAGAGCGTATTCCTGGGGGTGTGGGCAGTGAGGCAGTGCATGGAGAGTGAGGAATAGAGTCTTTACGGAGAGCACTCCTCACAAGGACGAGGCTCAGGTCATGTGCATACCGAGGAGGGAGTAACCAGGGAGAGATACTTGGGAGTCAGACACGTTTCTTGGGGGAGGAAAGTTTCTGTTAGGCAGATTATGTCTGGTTTGTCAGTGGCAACCTGTAGGAAAGATCTGAAAGGTTTTTGAGCGAAGGCCCGAATATTTGAGCGTCCACACTTTAATGAAAGAGGGAGGGGAGGAGGCTTTGGGTGCAGTGGGTGGGGGGGGGGCAGGGGGAGGGTAGACAAGGGATGAGGGGTAGGTAAAGAGGTTGTTGAAAGAGTGTGGGGATTGCAGAATACTTGGGGAGGGTGCCGGATGAGGAGGAGAAAAGGCTCTGTGTACTGGGGAGAGGGGGACAAGAGAGGGGAAGAAGGCAGTTGAGGATTTGAGGAGCTGGAGTGAAGAGATGGAGGTGAGAGGGCAGTGGAATGGAGGCCAGCTTTGTGGATGAGAAAGGAGGGCAACTTTAAAGAAGGATGAGTGAGCGGGATGAATGGTGGGAGAAAGGTGAGGGGCGGAGTTTATGAGAAGAGGTGAGAAGGAGGCTTGGAGGGAGAAGAGTGGGATGGTTGCTTTGAGAGTGAGGGGTGAGAGGGGTGAGTTGGCACTGAAGTTGGTAAAAAAGTATGGTTGATGGAAAGCGAACATTCATCGCAAAACTGGGTTTTAAAAAAGTTTTAGGTCAGAGATGCGATTTAACACAATTCTTTGATGGATGCAATAAAGGCGAATTCAGAGAATGGAGATGAAGAAAACGCTGTAACAGTTGGATTTTTTAGGCAAGGTATGAAGGAGAGGGTCGAATTCAGAGCAGTCTGTTTAAATAGCAGAAGAGTAGTGCATTATGAA
>CM068955.1:20506353-20521127 GCA_035128595.1 Eptatretus atami
GGTGAGGTCACTCGCCTCAGTCGGAGAATAGACAGAGACCAGGGAAATGACACCTAAGGAGTGACGAATCTTTCGTCTCACAATACGCTTGTTGACCGGTGTTACCTCAATTATCATTGGGGTCAGCTTATTGGACATGGCTACAGCAGCTCCTTGGGCATGGTAACCATCAGAGCGACCAGACCCATAGTAGGTGTAACCACCCACCATGATCTCGCCACTATCCGGTCTCCAAACCTCAGAGAGTGCTGCAATATTGAGCAGGTGTGTTTGGATATGCACCCAGCAGATTAAAAACAAAAACCTGTCAAGGGCGGAGGAGCTCCTTGTAGAGCTACATGGCCATCCATATCAGTGTCCCAACTGTCTGCGGAACGTCCTCCTGCAGTGATGTTACTTCTTATTAGGAGTTGTGCATCGAATTGGCACTCCGGCCACCGTTAAAACCCTTCACTCCGCAAAAACACAAAAAACGCAAAAGAAATCTGAAAACCCACTCCGTGGGGATTAAACCTTCCTGTGCAGTTCCCTTCCAGGGCAGCTCACCGGATGACGGGATTTCGGGGCAAGCCTTCGGGACCCCCAATCTTTATGATAGAGGACAATCACGTTACTCGAGAATTCCCTGGGTCAGATTGCGGCAGAGTGGTGTCGGAGTGTGCTTAGGTGTCCCACCAGCGACGGTTTCCTTGGTTAACCTGAGGCTGGTCCCTTCGGGTGATGCCTGGGAATGGTCCTATCCCGAAGAGAGGTGATCACCTGTCTCTTTATCATCGACTAAGCGTTTAGACATCGGTTAATGCCAGCAGCTCTCTGAGGTTTGGAGACCGGATATGGCGAATCATGGTGGGTGGTACACCTTACCTATGGGTCTGGTCGCTCTGATTGTTACATGCCCCAAGGAGCTGCTGTAGCCATGTCCAATAGCTGACCCAATGATAATTGAGTTACACCCGGTCAACAAGGCGTATTGTGAGACTAAAGATTCGTCACTCCTAGGTGTATTTCCCTGATTCTCTGTCTTCGCCGACGACGGCGATACCTCCCCCGTGAAGGACACATTTTCTACGCCACGCTCAATCTTGGTTGTCAGTGCCACAGACGAGATACACTTCCAGTCTTGGGGATTTCATGCAATCGACTGGAACTGAGATCAGGATGGTTATGCAAGTGTGTGTGTTCCCCATGGGTCTGAACTGTGAACCTGAATATTCACTAAGTTCCTTGACTTTGCAAGGAAGTCAGACTTTGGGTGGGCCGGTTCATGTTTCAGCCCACAAGCTCATCGCTGACTTGTGTATTCCAATCCTTGGCGAATACATGTAAAGGCCAAAAGGAGAATTGACCATGTTCTCGATTGAATAGATCAGCATGCAGAATATCCATAAACTGCGGGTCTGCGGAAAAGTGCTCAGTAAATCAAACTCAAATAACTAGACCACCGGATAATGTAATAGCAACTCTGACACGCTCTCGACACTTAACATCTAGAAATGGTACACATTCCCAGCAAGAAACTGGATAATCGCAAGCCTCAAGATGAAGAGGTAAGCTGGGAGTTACGAACAAACCTAGCTAAAGTGAGAAATATTGGGGGGGAAAGCTGAAGAAGTGACTTTGGAGGGTCACTGAAGAGTTGATGGAAGTAGCCATAATCAAGACCACATCCTTGATATTGCCAAAAGTGATGTCTTTGAACCTAACACGCAAGGGCAAAGAAGAAATTTAGTCTCTGCAAGGAGACACGGAAATACCAATGACCAGAAGTCGCAGCCAAAGCTGAAAGGCAAGACTCAGCTGTTCAGGAGCTGAGGGTAAAAACAGAACGTGGCTAAGAGTGGACAAGGAGGGAACATAATGTGCGAGGATCTTGAGGAGGTAGGCATCACTGTGGTCTCAAGGATCATCCTCCTGCTTACAGGAGACGATTGCATGCAGGGTTCCAGCCAAGCCCATCCCTCAGGTGTCTGCAAGATTGAGACAGAGAGTGTAGGCTCATTTAAAGAGGAGCTGATGAAGCCCGCTGGGCCGAGTTACTATGACGGTTTGTACAGGCTGATCCACCCACTGATCAGAGTTGGAATTAGGGTGATTAACGAAAATCCCTGTTGCACTGACCCTCAATTTCAACTGTGATCCACCTCGCTTGTGGAAACACAGGCTGCGGTGAAACCAGGTTGAGATGGAGTAAAGCTACAGGAGATCACTTGTAGACATCCATAGGTTGAATCTCAAAGGCTGTGAATAGGCATGCACTTGTAATTGATTGCATGCAGTTCTTGCTCTCTGCCTGGAACACAAGAGGCAATCATCCCAAGACTAGGACTGAAGACGGCCTTGTTGTCCCATCTCTGAAAGAAAGGTGTGATCGCCAAGACTGCAACAACTACCGAGGGGACGCTTGCTCTACAGTGCGGGCAAGTATTTGCTACGAGATAATTCGTTAATAGGCGTTCCACCATCTGCATTGAGCACCAACATCCAGAGCAAAGTCAGGCTTTACACAAAGAGGTCAACATATTACCGATAACTCCATTGCTACTTCAGTATCACTCAGCCAAATGCGACGAGAGTATTACGGCAGGAGGTGACTTGCAGCGTATGTTGATCATTTCGTAAAGCGATTCGATTCAGTGATCGTGGATGCCTCTGAGAGAAGATAATCTTGTCTCTTGTGGTGCCACCAAGTACTGAATTGATTCTGAAATGTTCATAACAAATACTACGGTTAACTAGAGAATGCTGTGAGATGTAGGTAGTACCACTCTGAACTCAATTCGCAATTGTCTACTTCAGTTTTATCAGGGCGATTTACTCCCACCACACTTTTCAGCAATTTATGACTGGATTACTAGGAGAGGCTGGCGAGAGATCAAGTGCGGATGCATCTTTGGAAATGTCAAGGATCGTACTGACACTTGATTCGCAATGATCAGTCATTCTTATAGCGGAAGACTTTATATATATCCATTTTGGAGGGCCCTTCAAAGGGCTGAATGAAAGATCGGAACCGATGGGAATTACTTGGTTTCCTTGGTCAAAACTAAGATCCAGCCTTTTCAATGCATCAGTTGAATACGGCGTTCCGTTGTAGCCTGTTGACCTACTGTGAGGATGTTAGCATAGGTGGAGAGATTCACTTGATACATGCCATTGAATCATGTCATCTGCTGCTGTGAGTCAGAAGTCAATAGACTTCTGGGATCGGCCTAGGAGTCAAGGATTCCACTGAGATCATGGGGTGATGCACAGCCAGGATACCTGTGCAGGAGATGAAAAGTCAGAGTGCTCAGTCAATTGGTAGCTTCCAGTACTAATGCTCTATGATGCGAGACCTTAGGAACTACTAGACCAAGGACTGAATGAAGAGACTATAATTCCTTTGTACCAAGTCTCATTCGGAAATCTTGGCTCTCCGCCATGTCACGAACTTTGTGTATCCAACGAGCAAGATTGCTAGAGAGAAGACTCAAATGAGAAATTTCTTACCATCCATAGATCCGTGACAGACAGACTTGCAGCTTAATGACATGAGGCTAACTATTTCCTGATTAGCAATCCTGATCACCGGATACAGCTCAAATGAGGGACCTCTGTGAGTGGAGTAAGAAATAGACCATGGCACCGACCACTGGCCTCATGGTTCAGCAGTAATTGAATCAGGCATCTCAAGAATGGGAGAGGCCAGGCATCTGTCTGGGGATGGCCAACGAGAGGCCACCATAGGAGTACTGGCAGAAAGTGGACGCAGCAACGCGCTGATCTGGGCCATAGCTCCATAACTTGACTGAAATGCAGATGAAATTAATAGAGTGTAACATGCATGAACAAATATGACAAACATGAAACATAGAAGAACAATAGATGACAAAACATGAAATGGACAGAGACTGACATACGAAGCCACGTTAATCCCGGGACAGAGGTAACGTTAATAGCACCAACCGCATTCTGCCGGAAATGCCCGGATGAAGCACCAGGATTAAGATAATGACTCGTACACAGGTACCCTAATAAACACAGCAAACGGGCGGAAGAGGAGAGACGCAGGGAGGCATCCGGATTCGACGAGAGTACTGAGGCTGTGTAACATGCCGTAATGTGCGAAAGAGAACAGAACATTATCCAGCCCCTAAGCGAGCTTGGCACTACAGGGTGTTGGCTCGAAGGCTCTGCGGACCAGCAGAAGAAACGCAGGATATCGAAGTCACAGACAGCATCGACTCGGGTCGTCCAACCCCACCCTATCGCCCAGGGCTTATATAAAAGGTGGATCGCGAAGTCCGACTCAGCACTCATTTTCAGCCTCTTAGTCTTTGCACACCCTATCTAGTAAAGGTAACGTCTCGGCTCTGTTGGCTGCTCTGCCCATTCGCATTGCATCTTCCACTCACATTGGTGTGCAACTGAAGACCATGCTTATTCGGAGGACCATGAGAGAGATGTTGCCCATGAACCCAGGCAAAGTGACTAAAGCCGGAAGATAAATGCTGCCAACATCACGAGGAAATGGAAATGATCAACGGAGAAAAGGTCCCATGAGGTACACCCTACACAAAGCAGACCTAATGCATGACGAGATAGAGGATATTATGCCCTCACGACCATCAGTGCTCTCCTCTCTCTCTTCATTATCCACCTCTCAAATCTCATCACTATTGGTAACACACAAAAGTAGCAATCACTGACTGACTCCAATCAATTATCACCTCTGGCACGACACCAACACCCAATATTACCGACACCACACCTTACCACACTCCCACAACCTGAGACACCAGTATTTCTCGCCCCTAGCTCCCCCTAAGCGATTACTGGGTATACCATTTGGTCCGTCGACATGCGCCAGAGGTATAATGCAAGGACCATTTATCCTCATCTGACTCTCTTTCTGAGTGCATTAATCTTACCATCGGGTGTGAGAATGTGTTGTCTGTTAGTGTGTAGTGTTGTGTGTATGATGTATTGATGTGATGTGTTAGATGATGTGTGCTGAAAGTTAGTGTGTGTGTGTGTGTGTAGTGAACCTGTGTCGATGTCGATGCAACCTTGTATCAAGCAAGAAGTTAAGATTGTCCGAAGTGATATAACGATAAGTCTCTCTAGTGTCTGCATTTGCAAAATTGCTTGCTTTTAATCTCACCCCACAAAATCCCTGCTAATCCCTGCTGATAGTACACCAAAAACACGCCAAATTTACTGTCACATACCTTCCTCAATTGATGTAAATAAATGCTTCAATATAGAAATTATTCCCAGCTCGTTTTCGTCGTTCACTTCATTCATCAGCAATGGTCAATCCCAGACAAAGGACGTTAACGCGCAGCGATCTGTATTATCAGCCAATACGCCCCATGGCCGTTACGACTCCGCTGCATCTGATCCAGATAAGACACGCGGTATTGAACAAGGACGTACGAGGGCTATGGTCCCCGTAATATAGGTTCACGTGCCATTAATAGTTACAACAGGTTATTATATTTGACAGAAGCCTAGGTCAAGACTAGGTCGAAGTTATTGGCGATTTCACAGCAAATCGATATAGCGACACCTCATGCCGTCACGAAATTATTCATGTGCGACAGCCTGCGAATTCCGGAGAGTTCTGAGCTAGGGGAACCTGAGGAGCTTCCTCGTGTCTTCTCGCCCCGAACATCCCCGGGTCCCACAACAATATTATTGATGGAATATGCAATCTGTTAAGAAGTTAACAACCCTCCCTACAATAAAATGATTATTGTCATTAACACCACACATTGAAGGCACGCGTACTGGACTACAATACTCACCTGGCCCACCTGGCCAACCACCTCGAGCTCGGTTTCCATCTCAGATATTGCGATGACTTTATTTTCCCAATGTTTTTTTTCTTCTGCATCTGCAGGGAATCTGACAGTTCGAAATCTTTTCTCTGATCGATTGTACATCCAATTGCACAGCAACCTGTCATTTGCAAAAGAAATGACGAGATATTCGTTTGCTCATTCAACGAACCATCAAATGGATACAAAATGCGCACATTATCCACTGTGACCACAATTTTGGGACAATCTTGTCATTCTCATGGCATTCGGACTCAACATCACCCCTTATTTCCCATACTGTTCAAAACTTCTATAATAGTTTGCACAGGATCTGTCTCACGTGAGGACCGATCACAGACCACATCATTCACTGACCTTACACCCTGACAGTGAACCATTGGTTCACTTTTAAAACTTACAGAGCACAATAAAATTTAACTTTACAGAAGCGATCCTCAACATGGGTCACAGATGCAGCCGTCCAGACCATTCCACAAACACCCCAGAATGCCGGAGGACGAGTCACATTCAACAGTTACTTGAAACGGTTCTTACAAGGTGCCCAAGGGCAACCATTAGGGATCTCAACCCCTTGAGAATGGAATCCAGTATTAAATGGTTGTACGTAATATGTGAACCAACGTCGACGTAGGATTCGTGAATTCTTGTTTGCATCCAGACTCGATCTTCTTGCTTATGGAGATTTATGCGGTACTAGGGGCATGTTACCATCGCTTCGGAGTTCACCTGGGTGTCCAAACACCTTCGGTTGGGCATTGAAACATTAGGCAAGTGACTCACGTTGGGACAGAGTCCAAGATGACCAAAATTGGCGCTTCTCATTTTGTTGGAGTGTGGCTGTGCCCTCCACCAGGAGGTGGATCATTTTGCTGACCTTCAGAAGGGATGACAAGTTGAAATCAAACCCCACCTGGTATAAATTCAATGGTTACACAGGGCTCGAACTCATGACCTAAGATCCTAAGCAGCCATCCTACACTTAACCAACACCAGGCTTATACACCAGATCAGGAGCCATTGAGCAATGCGCAGAAAGAGAGACTTCGCCAAGTAATCTTCAAGGCACCTGATTCGGCGATAGGAGTTGGAGTTATCTGAATTGTATGAAGGAGAAAGAATAGGTCGGTACAGGTGGGGAATGCCGATCCTCAAAGTTTCTGGTTCCTCACCTGGAGTATCGAATGCTGGCTCCATAGTTGCGTGGAGGGAAGGAACGATCATGCGGTTATATGGAAGAGTAAGAATGCGGTGAAGGTATCGAATGAAAAACAGACGCCGGTGGGAACGTTAAGCTGATCCGTGGTGGCAGACATGCGTTTGGGGAGTGCACGGTGTGAGACAATCCACATTGATCATAAGGCTTTTTGAAGACTCTGTTCTCCGATGTTGTGGTCGGGTGGCCGTGATGGCGGTTCTCGTATTTCGAAACGATCTGGTTTCATATTGGACCTCTGTCCCAAGCTGACGTCACTTGCCTGTGTTCAATGACACCAACACAAGGTGTGCGGACCAGGTGCAAAAACTCCCGAAGCGACGACACGATGCCCCCTAGTGCCCATAAATCCTCCCAACAAAAGTTGGTCTCCACCTATGAGGGTTTTTCCAATTGATCCTGATACACCGATAATGGGTTTGTCACTCCAACAGGGATATTCCATGTTCTTCGTGTCAAGAGTAAATCACTCGATGGTCCGATGTTTTGTATTTCCCAGATTATCACAAGTTGTTCCTGGCAGATGGAGGACGAGGCCATTGACACATCATGTGCATGTCAAATCCACATCCATAAAAATATAAACTTTGAAACTGCCCGTTTTAAACTCTCCACTGATTACCAAATGACCAATCAGCCACTATTTACTAAATCACGAACTTCGAGCACTCGTTGTGTCCAAAATTCACTCCAGCAGCACCGATCAAACCACTTCACACTGAACATTCATCCAGCACCACATTACAACCACTTCACACTGACATCATTCCAGCAAACCACATTTCAACCACTTCACACGCTGACACATCCAGCAGCCGCATTCAACCACTTCACACTGAAATTCATCCAGCAAAACCGCATTCAACCACTTCACACTGACATTTATCCAGCAACGATTCAACCACTTCACAATGAACATTTCACCATCAACCACAGTCAACCGACTTTGCACCTGAACATCATCCAAGCACCATATTCAACCACTTCACACTGAACATTCATCCAGCAACAGCATTCAACCCACTTCACATTGAACATGTCACCAGCAACCGCATCAACGCTCACACTGAACATTCATTCCATCAACCACAGTCAACCCTTTGCATCTGAACATTATTCGCACCACAGTCCAAACATCCACACTGAACATTCACTCCAGTGGACCACATTCTCTCACTCCAACTGAACATTTCATCAGCAACCGCTTTCAACACCACTCCAACCACTGAACATTCATCCAGGACCACATTCAACCTCCCACTGAACATTCATCCAGCACCCTGCCATTCAACCCACTTTACCACTGAACATCATCCATCAACCACAGTCAACCACTTTACGATTAACATTCACTCCAGCAACCATATTCAACCAAGTGCAAGCTGAATATTCATCCGCCAAATGCACTTCAACACTTCACATGGACATTCATCCAGCAACCACATTCAACCAGCTTTACACTAAAATTTATCCATCAACCACAGTCAACCACTATTGGCACTAACATTCATCCAGCAACTGCCATCAACCACTTCACACAACTATTCATCCAGCAAACCACATTCAAAACACTATCGCAGTGAACATTCATCCAGCACCACAATCAACACTTTTACACTGAACATTCATCCAGTTAACACTTCAAACAATTCACACTGAATGTTCAGCAGCAAACGACATTTCAACCACTTCACACTGCACTTCCATCCAGCAACCATGTTCAAGCTATTTCACCACTGAATGTTATTCAGCAAACCACTTCACACTGAACATTCATCCAGCACCACCATTCAACATTCAAACTAATATTCATTCCAGCAAAGCATTAACCACTTCACCACTGAACATTCATCCAGCAACCACATTCACGCAACCCAACACTGAAGCATTCATCAGCAACCGCATTCAAAAACCGCTTCGACACTGAAACATTTCATCCAGCAGACCGCATTTCAACCACTTCACACTGAACATCATCCAGCAGACCGCAATTTAACCGCTTCACACTGAACATTCATCCAGCAACCGCATTAACCATTTCACAGCTGAACATTCATCCGCAACCACATTCAACCACTTCACACTGAACATTCATCCAGCACCACATTCAACCACTTCACACTGAACATTCATCCAGTGACCACATTCAACCACTTACATGAACATTATCCAGCAACCACAGATCAACCCACTTCACATGGCTGAACATTATCCAGCAACCACACTTCAAACACTTCACACTGAACATTCATCCATGACCACATTCACCACTTTGCACTGAACATTCATCCAGCAACCACAGTCAACCACTTCACATGAAACATTCAAATCCATGACACATGTCAACACTTTTGCCACTGACATTCATCCAGCAACCACATTTCAACCACTTCACACTGAACATTCATCCAGCAACCGCATTCACCACTTTGCACTGAAACATTCTCCAGCAACCACACAACCACTTCACAGTGAACATTATCCAGGCAACTGCATTCAACGACTTCACACAAACTTTCATCAGCAACCCAACATTCAAACGCTTCACAATGAACATTGATCAGCAACCACAGTCAAACACTTCGCATGAACATTCATCCAGCAACCACCATTCAACCACTTCAACCTCCGAAACATTCCATCCAGCGACCACAGTCAAACACTTCACAGTAACATTCATCCGCAACCACAATGAACCACTTCACACTGAACTTCCTCCAGCAACCGCATTCAACCACTCCACACTGAACTCTGCATTCCAGTGACCACATTTCAACTCACTTCAGCACCGCACATTCACCCAGCACCCACAGTCAACCCCACTCTTCACACTGAACATTTTATCCAGCAACCACATTCAACCACCACACTGAACATTCATCCAGTGACCAACATCAACCACTCCACATCTGAACATTTCATCCAGATTTTACGACATTCACACCACTTCACACTGAAACATTCATCTCAGCACCCACCCGCATGCAACCACATTTGCCATCCCTGACCCATTCTCCTAGCAACCACAGTCAACACCTCACAGTAAAACATTCCCACTCAGCAAACTGCCATTCAACCCACTCTCACACAGACTTTCATCAGCAACCACATTCAACACGCTTTCAACAATGAACATTCATACCCCCAACAACACATGTCAAACACTTCGCAAGTGAACATTCACTCCCCCGCAACCACATCAACCACTTCAAACCGCACCACAATTATCAAGCAACCACACGTCAAAACACTTCACAGTGAACATTCTCCCCCAGCAACCACAATCAACCACCTTCACACTAACACTTCCACCTCCCCCAGCAACCACGTATCACCTATTTCACAATGCAACTGTCTCACTTCAGCAACCACTTCCACCCTGAACATTCATCCACAAATGCATTCAACCATGGTCAAATCTGAAATTCATCCTAGGCACCCACACTCAAACCACTTCAAGTGAACATTCATGCCAGGCAACCACATTCAACCACTTCACACTGAACAACTCAGCCAGCAGCCGCATTCAACACTTCACACTGAGACATATCATCCAGCAACCGCATTGCAACCACTTCACATCTGAACAATTTATCCAGCAACCGCATTTCAACCACTTCACAATGAACATTCATCCATCAAACCAAGTCAAAACCACTTTGCACTGAACAGTTCATCCAGCCAACTCATATTTCACCACTTTCCACACTGAACATTGATCCATGCAACAGCATCTCAACTATCATTCACCACTGAACATTCATCCAGCAACCGCTCTTTCAACTGCTCACACTGAACCATCACCTCAATCAGCACAGTTCAACAACCTCACTTTGCACTGAACATCATCAGCACCACAGTCAACACTCCACACTTAACATTCATCCACGCAACTGCTTTCAACCACCCACCTTAACATTCATCCAGTGACCACATTCAACCACTTCACACTGAACATGCATCCCAGCATACTGCTCTTCAACCACTCCACACTGAACATTCATTCCAGTACCACATCTCATAACCACATTCACAGCTGAACACATTATCCTAAGCAACTCGCACTTCAACCACTCCTTACACCTGAACATTATCCACCCCTCAACCCACAGTCAACTCGTCAAACTGAACAGGTTCCATCCAGCAATGCCTTCAACCACTTCACACCAACATTCATCCAGCAACGACATTGAACACTTCACACCACTGTTCAATTCAAATCCAGCCAACTGCACCCTCAACCACTTCACACTGAACTCCATCCAGTGGACTAGCATTCAACACATTCACACTGAACGATTCAATCAGGCACCATATTCACAATGACCATTCATTTCACAACCACACTAACCAGTTCACACTTGAACATTCATCCAGCAAACACGTCCAACCACTTGCACACTGTTCATTCACCCAAGCAACTGCATCAAACCACTTCACATGGAAACTCTCATCCATGCAACCACAATTCAACCATGTCAGAAACGACATTCAATTCAGCAAATGCATCTTCAACGCACTTCAACAACTGAACTTCATTCCACGCAAACCACATTCAATCCACTCCACACTGCTTCCCATTCATCCAGCAACTGCATTCAACCACCTTCACATAAACTTCACCTCCAGCAACGACATTCAAACCATGTCCACCTGAAATCATCCAGCCAATGACATTTTCAAACCACTTCCTACACTGACATTCATCCAGCAACCACATTCCTGCAACCCCCACACTGAAACATTCCTGCAACCACATTCCTGCAACCCCCATCACATCTTCATCCAGCAACCCCACACTTCACCACTCCACACTGAATATTCACTCACGGCAACCGCAGTGTCAACCACCTCCACACCGAAACATTCATCCAGCAACCACATTCAAGCACTCCACACTGATACATTCATCCAGCAACCACATTCACCCACTTCCACACTGAACATACTATCCAGCAACTGCATTCAACACTCAACAACTGAACATTCATCCCAGATAACCACATTCATACCATCCACATGCTGAGCATTTCATCCAGTTACGACATTTCAACCACTCACACCCCGAACATTCTCCAGCAACCGCACTTCAACCACTTTGCACCTCATACGTCACTCCAGCAACACAGCCTCACCACTTCACAGTGAACATTCATCCAGCAACTGCCAGCAACTTCACGACTTCACACAAACTTCAGTCCAGGACAACCACATTCAAACGCCCTTCACACATGAACATTCCTCCCACCCGCCAACCACAGTCAAACACTTCGCACTGAACTTTCATCCAGCAACCACATTCAACACTTTCAACCGAACAATTCACCAGCAACCCAGTCAAACACTTCACAGTGAACATTCATCCAGCAACCACAATCAACCACTTCACACTAACTCATCCATCAGCAACGCACGTTTCAACTATTTCACAATGAATGTTCATTCAGCACACCACTTCCAGTCTGAACATTTCATCCAGCAAATGCATCAACCATGTCAAACTGAATCTTTCATCAGCAAACCACTCACATCAACCACTTCACAGTGAACATTCAATTAAGCAATCCACATTCAACACTGTTCACACTGAACACTATCAAGCCGCATTCCAACCACTCACCATGAACATTCATCCAGCAAACCGCATTCAAGCCACTTCACACTGAACATTTAACTCCAGCAAACCGCATTCAACCATTCACAATGAAACATTCATCCATCACCAACAGTCAACCACTTCTCACTTAACATTCATCCAGCAACGCCATATTCAACCACTTCACAGCTGGAACATTGATCGAGCAGACAGCATTCAACACTTCACACTGAACATTTCATCCAGCACCGCATTCAACTGCTTCCACACTGAACATTCATCCGAGTCAACCACAGTCAACCACTTTTCGCACTAAACATTCAATTCCAGCAACCACAGTCAAACCATCCACACTGAAACAGTTTCATTCCAGCAAACTGCTTTCAACCACTCCACACTGAAACATTTCACCAGTACCACTATTCAACCACTTCCACACTGAACATTCATCCGAGCAACTGCTTTCAAACCCTCACGAGCTGAACATTCATCCAGTGACCACATCTCAACCCACTTCACACGAACATTCATCCAGCAACTTGCATTCAACACTTTACACTGAGACATCTCCATCAACCACAGTCAAAACCATGTCAAACTGAACATCATCAGCAAAATGCACTTCAACCACTTCACACTGAACATTCACATCCAGCAACGACATGAACCTACTTCACACTGTTAATGCATACCAGCCAACTGCATTCAATCCACTTCACAACTGAACTTCCTCCAGTCTACATTCAACTCACTTCCACCTGAACATCATCCAGCAAACCATTTCCACAATGACATTCATCCAGCAACCACATCAACCAGTTCACACTGAACATTCATCCAGTCAAACACGTCCAACCATTACAACTGTTCATTTCATCCAGCAACTGCATTCAACCACTTTACACTGAACTCCATCCAGCAACCACATTCAACCATGTCAAAACCAGAACATTCAATCCCGCCAAATGCATTTTCAAGCACTCACACTAACAGTTCAACTCCAGCACCAACATTCAACCACTTCACACATGTTCATTCTCCAGCAACCTTGCATTCAACCACTTCACACTTGAAAACTTCCATCCAGCAACGACATTTTCAACCAGTCAGAACTGAACCATTCATCCAGCAAATGATTCAACCACTTCACACTGAACATTCATTCGAAACAAACCACATTGCCTGCAACCCCGACTGAACATTCATCCAGCCAACCACATTCCTTGACAACCCACACTGACCATTCATCCAGAACCACATTCACCACTCACACTAATATATCATCCAGCAACCGCATTTCAACCACTCCACACGAAACATTCATTCCAGCAACCACATTCAAGCACATCCACAACTGAACATTCACCAGCAACCACATTCACCCCACTCCACACTGAACATACATCCAGCAACTGCATTCAACCACTCCACATCTGAACATATCACTCAGTCACCATCATTCAACCACTCCACACTGAACATGACATTCCAGTTACGACAGTCAACCACTCACACGAACATTCATCCAGCAACCCGCATTCAACCACTTTGCACTAGAACGTTCACTCCAGCAACATCCAGTCAACACTTCACAGTGACATTCATCCAGCAACTGCATTCAACGACTTCACACAACTTTCATCCAGCAACCACATTCAAACAGCTTCACAATGAACATTCATCCACAAACCACAGTTCAAACACTTCGCAGTGAACATTTCATACCAAACACATTCAACACACTTCACACCGAACATTCATCCAGCAACCACAGTCAACACTTCCAGGAAACATTATCCACCAACCACAATCAACCACTTCACACTGAAACTTCATCAGCAAACCGCATTCAACCACTCCACACTGAAAACCTCATCCATGACCACATTCAACCACTTCACACCGAACATTCAGCCACAACCACAGTCAACCACTTCACACTGAACATTCACCAAGCAACACATCTAACCACTGCACACTGAACAATCATCAGTACCCAAATTCAACCACTCCACACTGAACATTCCATCCAGTTACCGACACTTCAACCACTTCACACGACCATTCATCCAGCAACGCATTCGAACCTACTTTCGCCAGTGAACATTCATCCAGCAAACTCACACGTCAACCACTTTTC
>CM068955.1:20525017-20536423 GCA_035128595.1 Eptatretus atami
CATATTATTCATGTCACATCATGTTATTCATGCATTGTCACATCATATTATTCATGTATTTTCACATCATGTTATTCATGCATTGTCACATGATGTTATTCATGCATTTTCACGTGTTATTCATGCTTTGTCACATCATGTTATTCATGTCACATCATGTTATTTCATGCTTCACTCATGTTATTATTCATGCATTGTCACATCATATATTCATGTCACATCATATTATTCATGTCACATCATGTTATTCATGCATCCACATTATATTATTCATGCTATTGTCACATCATGTTATTCATGCATTGTTACATCATATTATTCATGCATTGTCACATCATGTTATTCATGCATTGTCACATCATGTTATTCATGCATTGTCACATGATGTTATTCATGCATTGTCACATGATGTTATTCATGCATTGTCACATCATATTATTCATTGCATTGTCACATCATGTTATTCATGCACATCAGTTATTCATGTCACATCATGTTATTCATGTCACATATGTTATCATGTCATCATGTTATTCATGTCACATCATGTTATTCATGCATTGTCACATCATATTATTCATGCATTGTCACATCATGTTATTCATGTCACATCATATTATTCATCTCACATCATATTATTCATGCATTGTCTACATCATATTATTCATGCATTGTCACATCATATTATTCATGCATTGTCATTTACATATACTAGTGCATGCCCGTACATGCGTGGCAGTATGTGTAAACCCTCCCCCCCCCTGCAAAAAAACTCAAACCGCGTGCCAGAAACAACAACCACACAAGCCGTTCCTTCGCTTTCACGTGCCCGTACGTGCGTGGCTGTACGTGCAAAAAAAAAAATAAAATATATATATACTTTAAAACCGCTTGCGGAAACCACCACACAGGCCGTTCCTTCGCTCTCGCGTGCCCGTACGTGCATGGCCGTACGTGCATGGCCGTACGTGCGGCCGTACATACAAAAAAAAAAAAAAAACTTTCAAACCGCGTGCCAGAAACAACAACCACACAGGCCGTTCCTTCGCTCTCGCATGCCCATATGTGCGTGGCCGTACATGCAAAAAAAAAAAACTTTCAAACAACCACACAGGCCATTCCTTCGCTCTCATAAATGACGACTGGATTGGGGCATTGTGTTTATCTATAAATGCGGATAAGAAATCGAGAAATTATTAGAATACAGTGTCATCACTATCCAAAAGTAGTGCGTGCCCGTACGGAATGTTCACATCATTCCACGAATTATCGCTTGCATTGAAGTAACAACTGCTGTGATAATTACACACAGAGTTAATTTAAATCAAGTTTACCTCCCTGTCTTTGCTTGCCATGACATTCGCTGCCATTTACCATTGGCACTCCTACCCCACGGTAACTAAGGCACCGATCGATCCCCATCGTAACCAGCACAGCACGTGACGTCATCGTCGGCCGGCCGTGCACCGGCCTACTCAGCCACGCCCACGCAGCAAAGTGTCCTGTGATTGGTAACTAAATGGCGCATCGGCCACGCCTACGCAGCACGTGTCCTGTCATTGGTTGGTAAATAAATGGCCATAACTTGGGAATCACTTGTCCGATTTATATCAAATCTTGAAAAGGCACATACTCAGGTCCCCAGCAATATAGCTGGCAAGTTTCAATTAGATCAGACCAGTGGTTGTCGGGAAACAGCGGTCACAGACACACAGACACACAGACACACAGAGATTGCTGGAATTATAGAATAGATGAAATGAGTCAATGAGGTGACAAATGAAGGAGTTGAATGCAGACTGCAGAGCAATGAGTAAGGAAACCCGTCGTGAATCGTTTTTACCACCAAATTGAGATGCATTTCGTTGGCAAGCATGTTGAGTAGAGCTGAATTCCTTTACACTTCCAAAGGCCACAGCGTTTTGACAATTGGAAACAAAAAAAAGTTGTGCACTTTTTTTGATAAATTATTTTTGGAACAATTTCTTCAATAAATAAATAATAATAAAAATCGTCTCCATGTACACACATTTATCTCGTTAGCACCTCTTCATAAAACAACATTGCTGAGGAAACGGCGCTTCTTCTTTGTTTCCTCGTCCAGGCAAGAATACGGAGGCTGCTGGATCTGCCAACGTTTTGATAAATCATTAGTTTTAACCAATTATTCAATTAGCGCCAACGTATTTTGCCTTTTCGCAAGGAAAAACGAGAAGAGAAGAGAAGAGAGAGAGAGAAGAGAAGAGAAGAGAAAGAGAAGAGAAGAGAAGAGAAGAGAGAGAAGAGAAGAGAAGAGAAGAGAAGAGAAGAGAAGAGAAAAAACCCGTAATGGCGAACGCGACTGAGTTTCTCTTCCCCATCGACCACGGCTACGCAGCAACGCTTCCTGTCATTGGTTGATAAAAAATGGCCGCAGCAATGGTTCCTGTCATTGGTTGGTAAATAAATGGCCATAACTTGGAAGCACTCGTCCGATTAATATCAAACCTTGAAAAGGCACATCCTCAGGTCCCCAGCAATATACCTGGCAAGTTTCAATTAGATCGACCAGTGGTTGGCGAGAAACAGCGGTCACAGACACACACACACACACACACACACACACAGACACACACACAGACACACACACACACAGACACACACACACACACAGACACAGACACACACACACAGACACACACACACAGACACACACACAGAGATTGCTGGAATTATAGATAGATGACTAACTTATATATCTTACACACTACGACGACTGCAACTACTACTACTACTACGACGACGACTCCAACTACTGCAACTACTTTCCTCCTATATATTACTACAACTGCTCTGACTACTGCTCATCCTCCTACTTCGAAGACTCCAGTTAATCCCACGATGTTGTGGGGTGGACCAGGAACGCTTTTGTCCCAAGTCTTTCACAAATGTGATGGCCAGGCCTGACATACGACCAAAGGTAATTTTGACAGGAATTTGTTATTTGTTCAGCGATGCCAGCGATAACTCGCCTACTTTTTACGAAAGACACTGTGGGATGTTTAACACTCACCAACGAATGCCTGCAGATGGGACACCCAGGTCAACGTCCCTCCCAGGGACAGCGTATTCTGTGACCTCCGCCAACGAAGGTGGACGGAGATTGTTTTCACCCCTGTTTGTCGGTTTGTCTGTTTGTCTACGAGCAGGATTTCTCCAAAAGTTGCGGATGGATTTGGACGAAATTTGGTGCTCAGTTTGGGTGTGTGACAAGGACGAAGTGATTCGATTTTTCGTGAAGGACCAGATCCGGTCGGATACGAGAATTAAAAAAAACTTTTTTTTTTGAATGATTTCCCACCATTGAGAGATGGGGACAAAACGATACATCGCACGACATTTCAAATCGTTGAAGATGGATTATGACAAACAGTTGGTGGATGAGTTGGGTGGTGACAGGAACAAGGTGATTTGTTTTTGCTTGTGCAGATCTGGCCTATCGGTGGGATGCAAAACCGAAATTGTTCTGCCTGGCGGAGGTACGCGCTCCACCGAAAGCCGGCTACTTACCGCCACCCATCGAAGTTGGAGGGAGGTTATGTTTTCACCCCTGTGTCTGTCTGTCTGTCTGTTTGTCTGTTTGTCACCTACAGGTCACAATTTTAAACCGATCGACACGAAACTTCACCACATCGTGGAGTTTGGCATCAGGAAGAAGCCTATTGTTTTTGAGGTCAAAGGTCAACATAGGCAAAAGGTCAACAACTTCGGTGAGATTTCTAAAATTTCATCCGATTCACTTGAAATTTGAAGAGGATTTCTATTTCAGGTCACTGAATACAACGAGCCAATTATTTTTGAGGTCAACATGGACCACAAGGTCATTATAGGCCAAAGGTCAACAACTTGGGTGAGATTGCTAAAATCCTCAAATTTCATCCGATTCATTTGAAATTTGAAGAGGATTTATATTTTAGGTCACTTAATACAACGAGCCAATTATTTTTGAGGTCAACATGGACCAAAAGGTCAACATAGGCGAAAGGTCAACAGCAGGTGAACTTTCTAAAATCCTCAAATTTCATCTGATTCACTTGAAATTTTAAGAGGATTTATATTTCATGTCTATGAATTCAACCAGCGAATTATTTTTAAGTCAACACCGGCCAAAGGTCAACAACTTTGGTGAGATTTCTAAGATCCTAGATTTTCATCCCATTGGCTTGACATTTGAAGAGGAGTTGCACATCAGGTCACTGAATTCAACCAACAATTATTTTTGAGGTCAAACTTGTTTTATGGATTTTGCAAGTGTCGTGCTTTGCACGATGTCTTCTTATGATTCTGTCTGTCTGTTTGTCTGGCTGTCTGTTTATCGCCTACAGGTCACAATTTTAAAGCAATCTTCACAAAACTTCACCACATGGTGGAGATTGTCATACGGTAGAAGACTATTGTTTTTGAGGTCAAAAGGTCAACATAGGCCAAAGGTCAACAACTTCGGTGAGATTTCTAATATCCTAAATTTTCATCCGATTGACTTGAAATTTGAAGAGGATTTATATTTCTGGTAACTGAATTCAACCAGCCGATTATTTTTGAGGTCAACATCGACCAAAAGGTCAATATCGGCCCACGGGCAACAACTAAGGTGGTATTTCTAAAATCCTCAATTTTCATCCGATTGACTTGAAATTTGAAGAGGATTTACATTTCAGGTCACTGAATTCAACCAGCCAATTATTTTTGAGGTCAAATATGTTTTATGGATTTTGTGAGTGTCGTGCTCTGCACGACGTCTTTTTCTTGTCGGATTATTTTTGTGCAGGATATCTCAAAAAGTTGTAGATGGATTCGGATGAAATTTGGTGGAGAGGTTGGGCGTGTGATCAGGACAAAGTGATTATATTTTGGTAAAGATCCCGATACTAGAATTTCATAAGTGATTCTTCAGCATTGAGAGATCGGGCCAAAAACGATATGTCGCACAATTTCTCACAAAGTTGTTTACGGATTCCAAGGAAACTTGGTGGACAGGTTGGTTGTGTGACAAGGAGCAATAGATTCAATTTTGGTGAAGATTTCGAATCTGAGTCCGGATCCAGACAGAGATATGTGCTCTACTGAGTGCCCTTCTAGTTTGTAAGGTAACACCCTGTATGCAAAACACCAGGATGGCAGTTTATAGCCTGGTCGAGATTCGAACCCAGACTACACGGCTCAGAGGCGAGCGTGAATATCCTTAGGCTATCTCATGAGCCCTCTTGTATTATCAAGACCTTATTAAGGTTTTGGTGCGTAACCTCAACGGCGGTTTTACCTGTGGAACATTGGATCATTCGAAGCATCACAAGGGTGCATTCGATGGACAGAATGTAATAGTGATGAAACCGTGCAATCAGATACGAACCACAGCTGTTTCCCGCACCTTCTTCTGTCTCGGTGAAATGACATTATCAGTTATATGATACGGACACAAGTATGGGCGTTTCTCTCTCCATTATAACACATACATGTCCTTTGTTTAAGGCTGGGTCATTTCCAGAACACACCATGCAATGCACCGTTTGGCGTTGACACCAAAGTACCTTGTGCTCATCACCTTGTCATACACATTTTTTTCAAAATCTTAATGTTTTATCACAAACGTATCCCCTCATCGCAATGCTTAATTGTTGTTTTAAATGTAAAATGCTAATGGGACTAAACATTAGAAAATGTGTGATGGTGTCAATGTATGGCATCGTCGACGAGACGTGATGTTAAGCGGCGCACACGCCCACGGTTACACCTGCTGGGCAATCCTGAGTGTAGGCCTACACACGCTTGGTAGTGGCCGAAAGCTGTGTTAATAATTTAGTATAACCCTGCCTTCCTTTCCTTCACTGCTTTCCTTGCCTTCCCAGGCTTTGAATCAGGAGTGAGACGCGCCCACAGCGAGCACAGCCGGAGCTGCGTTGCGGACCCTCTTCTCTCCCCGGATCATTGTCCGTACCAACAGCCAAACCCGATGGCGCTGGGCTGATTACTTTTGCGCAAATAAAAGTTGGGAAAGTTTTTCGGTAAGACGTAAACTCTGCATTGTTCATTTGTCTTTCTCTGTTTTTTTGAATAACAAAAAAAAAATTCTTATTCCCATCTCGGTCACGCATTCACCAGTTTGAAAACCAGCACTTACTAAGTTGCAATTGTGCGTAAAACTCCTCACATTTTTTAACGTTCAGTGCTTTAAACGACATGGTGGACGGATTATTGAGCATGTAATGCGTTGTGTCGTTTGTCGTGCGTTTCAGGACGCCGCGCGTACTGGGGTGCAACGTGTGCGGCGGAGGGTCTGTCGCCTCATCGAGCCTGTGGGGCATGCGCCGCAGTGACGCTGCTATGGAAGCCTCGTGCGCTCTCTGGCCAAGTGCGTGATCGTCCCTCATCGAAGTCGCCCACCGGGATCCCTGAGCGATGGCTGAGACGGAGACACCGTCCGACGTGGACAACGGCTTCTTCCATCGCCTCACGCCAGAGTTGCTTGCGACCATTAAGGACAGGGCGGCGAAGAACGAAGTCGATTCCAAAGTAGGATACCCTGCAAAAAACCTACAACCGTTGAATTATCTGGAATCCGAAAGGACATTGCCTTTCCTCTACGGTGACGTGCCGAAGGAACTCGTCTCGGAACCCCTGGAGGACCTGGATCCGTATTATGCCAAGGAAATGGTACAAACTCCTCTTTCTGATGTTATTACGATTTTAAATGTTAATTAATGATATAACGTGGTGCAAAATTCCTCTTAGTGACAGTAACAATGGAGTTAAGGACGTTTGAGGTGACATACCAGCAATTGATTTGTTATAACGTTAATTTCGAGATGCTCATTACACTGAACGGTGCCACGATATCATGCCACCAGAATTCCCACATAACAAGGCAGGTGCGTTTCTGTAACTTTAACACTACATGTTCCAGGAGCGATCACTTGGCTAACTTTCACCACCTTGTAAAGGCAAGGAAATAACAAATTTACGAGGTGCTTTTAGGGTTCCATGCTATATTATTAATAAAGCACTCATGGAGGGCATTAAATTAGCCCTGTGCATGATGTATGACGTCAATGAGATGTTTCTCACTCTATTTTGCAGACGTTCATCGTGGTGAACAAAAACAAAACTCTCTTCAGGTTGAATGCCACGAACGCCCTTTATATATTCAGTCCCTTCAATTCCATAAGAAGAAAGGCCATCCAGATCTTCACACATTCATATCCTTTGATTGCAATATGTCCGCTGTGTTCATCTCTTCATCGTACGCGAGTCTGTCCGGAGAATTCGTGTTTTACTTTGATTCGGCGACGAATTTGTCCCGCCGGTTGCGTAATGACCGAGGGCGCGGTTGTCCTGCTGATGCAGTGTCCCCATTCAGGCTGCGGTGTGGGGTTGGGATTTGGCTGCAGGGCTCTGGCACGCCAGTGGGCTCACCTTTTTGAAGGACACAGTGAGATCTTTAACGTGCACAAAGAAATAGCTAGCACGTGGGACAGTCGGTTGAACTTAATGATTCATGACTGCACTTGACAAAGAATACAATGAAAGAGTTTAAAGGACACTTTTCCCCATGCAATGTTGAGAAAAATAATTTGGGAAGGGTGACCTCTTCCTTTTTTAAGGCAAGACGTGGAAACAGACAGATTTTGTTTTTTTGGATGAAATTAGCTCTGTTGTATCACTAGGTGCTGCCATTTTGTCTACATCTCGCTGTTGCTCCGCCTTCAGAGGGCGTGCTAAATTTGATTGGTCGAAACAGCGTACGATTTTTTCCCAAGTACTGCTAAACTGAAGGTTTTTTTTTGGAAATGCAAACAATGTGATCTGTGTTCTGCAGTGTTTAAATATATAATTCAATTTAAATAAAACAAACGTTTTAAAGGTTGTAGAAAAACCAAAAAACAAAACCATTGAATCGGAAGTTCATCACCGCCAATGCACCATCTTTGACACCACCTGATTTAACACATTAAATTAGTTATTTGTGCCTGTTGTTTGTGTCCTTTGTGATGTCCCTAAAAACAGTAAGTTTCCTGTTTGGAATGATTTTTCAATTTTGTTTGCCAGGCAGAGTACAACAATTACCTTACTCCTTTGTGCGAATGTGCGCTCGGCACGACTCTCCGTACAATTTGCCAATTTCAGAGCCGAAGTTCTGCTCAACCGCAAGTTCGTGTTCCAAATCATCTTCTGATTCATGTTCTACGGGGTTCGAAGTATAAATTTCAATTGAAATTAAGTAGTTCCTCGATCATAGTCTCACGTCTGTCAGTAGACAGACGGAGTGAACCGATTGCTTTACCCTGAATTTGTGCTACACGTGCGGGGGTAATAATAACCTTAACCTGCAGCCGCACCTTCTTCACCTTGATTATCATGGGGACCATAATCACCAACTGCGTGTTTATGGCCATGAACAGGGAGAACAAATACATGGAGTGAGTTGCACGTGAAAGTGTCTTTTGTGTTATTCTTATTCATTGTTTATGGCATCATTCTTGGAATCGCCATCCATGTCGGTGAACGTAACTATCTAATGATGAAAATTACAATTGTGGTTTTATTATTTACTTTTATGCTCATGTCTTTTGTCAGATACGTTTTCACTGTCATTTATACCATCGAAGTGATCATAAAAGTGATATCCAGGGGATTTATCCTCGGAAAATTTACCTTCTTGCGGGACCCGTGGAACTGGCTCGACTTCCTCGTTGTTCTGATGACGTAAATGACGTCCTTCATCCTTGCACGTTTACCGGTGGTGTGCACAATGAAAATTTCCATGATTGTGTGCATTGAAAGTTAGTTACACTTGTTCTCTCTTTCATCCTCATGGAAGGTATTTAACCGAGCTCATGGACATGGGAAAAATTGGAGCTCTGCGATTGTTTCGAGTCCTGCGGGCTCTCAAAACCATCTCCGTAATTCCTGGTGCGTATCACACACAAAGCCATGTTGAATTGACCAATTTGACTGTTCACACTATAATATAATAGGATTAGACCCATATTTTAATAGGGGTTAATATGTTGCACAGTCTTGCTTCCATAAATGGAAGTTTCCTTGCATGGAAATGACAATGAATGACTTTGTAAGCATGGAAAACTTCTCTTCTCGAGGAATATTTCCATGTTCTTTCGTGAGACCATCATGCCGAGATGTTTGCTCCCCTGGATTCCATAGCCATCGTCTTCATTGTGTGAGGGGATAATGCAGCCGCTACCCGCCACTGCTCTCTGCCCAGAAATCGCACATAGATATGAGCGAATCGTTATTGATGCCATCGGATAATGCATCTCTTTTGGAAAGCATTTGAAAGTGACATGCATGTATTGTGGCCGTTCACATTGTTCTTTACTCGTTTTGAAAATAGCACAAACAGATGTCATCAAACAATTTCGCTCTGACGTAATAACCTGTACCTGTGTGTCAATTTTGAGCAATTGCCTAATTCTCAATAATTGCAGAAATTGTGAGGAAAAGGGACATAAAAAGCAAATGGTATGGGAATTCCACCCATTGATTGTATTAAAATGAACAGCACAGAGTGCAGTCACGTGTTGATCACTTACCCTGTGATTTGATTGCATCAGACTCGGTGTGTAATGAATGGTTAGAGCATCCACTCTGAGTCTGGGAGGTCGGTGGTTCAAACCACGGCTGAGTCATCACAAACACTTAAAAAATGGTACGTGCTACTTCCTTGCTTGGCATTCAGGATTTAAAAAGGATAGAGCGGGGACAATCCCATTAGGCTGGCATTGATGAGGAGGAGAAAATTAATCCTCAGGAAATGCCCTGCTGATTCCGGTGAGAAAGGAAGCGCCATTGTTGAGACGTACTGCTGGTACCCAGAAATAATGTGAATCCAATAATGGCTCCCATGATTCAAATACTACTTGGCAAGCATTCAGAAAGTAACATTCTGACTGCTGAAGGACAGTCCATAGGAATAATTGTGACAAGATGATATATTCCAGTTGGAGTAAGACTGTGTTGGTGGTGATGAGGTTGGGTGGTGGTGTTAAATGAAACTGTCGCTGCTAATAATATAAGTGGTTGAGGTATAAAGCCACAACCTCTTCAAAGGTGATGTTAAGTAGCTCATGTTATGTTTTCTTAAGAAACCAAGAGGGACCCCAGAAATTGCGCATAATGTAAAATGTGACTTCAAGTCCTCAACCTCCTCTCCCAACCCTAAGGCTTCAATCTCCTCCCCACTCCAGGTTTTAAACCCCCCCCTCCCCATCCCACACCTCCTCCACCACAATAGCTTGATGCAAAGTTGTCTATGGTACGAGGCATTATGGACAAGGCCCACTCAGTGCAGGAGGCAGTTTACGAATGTGATTCTCTTGCTGGATTAAACGTCAACAAAATTCGAACGCAGGAAATGATCATTACTAATTACGCCAAAATCTCGTTTCAGATATCGAGGCACAACCATGACAGACTAGCACGTACTCATGGAAATTCCACGTGATGTAAAATATGATGTCAACAATATTATGCAAAGAAGAGCTAAATACAGTGTATCATGGAAATTTAATATTGTCTAGCTATGTACTCCATAACGATGTTGCTCGATTAAAGCCCCTCCCCCCCACCCCAACTGAAGGTCCTCAAACCCTCTCCACCCTCTCCAAAGCCTCAACCTCCCTCTCCTAACTCTGTCCCATCTTTGCTCCCCCTCCCAACTCTCCGTGTTTCCCTCCCCCTTTCTTCCTGTTCTTCTAAGCAAAAGGCCATTGTTAAATCGATCATTACATATTTCTTCATTACCTCATTGAAATGTTGGAATGATTAACTCTTTCTCCTCCCCTATGCACCTTGTTATTATGCCATTACCAACTTCACGGACACCGCAATCAAACAGAAACAACTCGGTTCCTATACATATCACGGTTTATTACGGTCATTTGTCCAATTCACAATCTCACGACATATGTGCAGATTCCCTGAAATTGCAACACTTAAATGAGTGTGAGCAGCCAAATCGTGCTAATAACAACCCTGAACCAGTTATCTTATTCGTGATATATATATATATATATATATATATATTATAATATATATATATATATATATATATCCACATCGTTAAAAGTATATAATGATGGATGTTTTAATTCACATTGAAATTGCATGATTCTTGATTAAAAACAGCTCAGAAGGAAGGTAAATTATTGAACACATATAAGGACATTTGTAATGGAAAAATTATACACAACCGGAACTCCTCGGACAAAGACCTTCACAAGGATATGGGGTTTATGGTCACTGGTCGAGTAGTTTCAGAGAAAATTGTCAGAAAGACCTAGATACATGCATACATACAGTACATATAAATAAACATATAGAATAAAATACATACATACATACATACATACA
>CM068955.1:20538438-20556422 GCA_035128595.1 Eptatretus atami
ATACACACATACATACATATAAGCATAAAGAATTATAAACATACATATAAACATATAGAATTATATACAAACATACATACATATATATATACATATATAATTATACACATACATACATACATATAAACATATATAATTACATACATTCAATGCCTATAGAAAGTCTACACCCCCTTTCAAAATTTTCACCTTTTGTTGTGTTATAGACCGGAATGAAATTGCATTAAATCAGACTTTTTCCACCTTTATTTATACTTCGTTTCCCACAACTTCCAAGTGAAAAACAAACTCTACAAATTTCAGAAAATTAATTAAAAATACAAAACTAGAATATCTTGGTTGGATAAGTGTCCACCCCCCTTATAAACGCAATTCAAAATTAGCTCAGGTGTAACCAATCACCTTCAAAATCACACACCAAGTTAATTGGCCTCCACCTGTGTTAAACTGTAATGATTCTGATTGTTTTAGAATAAAATCAGCTGTTCCTATAGATTTCCTTTGCTGGGCAGTGCATTTCATAGCAAAGACAACGATGAGCACCAATGAGCTTTCAAAAGACCTCTGGGATAAGGTTGTGGAAAGGCACAGATCAGGGGATGGGTATGAAAATATTTTACAGGCCTTCAGTATCCCTTGGAGCACAGTCAAGACGATCATCAAGAAGTGGAAGGCATATGGTACCACCAAGACCCTGCCTAGATCAGGCTGTCCCTTGAAACTGGATGACCAAGCAAGGAGGAGCCTGATCAGCGAGGCCACCAAGAGGTCAATGGTAACTTTTAAAGAGCTTCATGCTTTTTTGACAAAGACTGGTCACTGTGTGTATGTGATAACAATATGCTAAGCACTGCACAAGTCTGGCCTGTACAGTAGGGTGGCAAGAAGGAAGCCATTATTCAAAAAAGCCCACCTTGAGTAACGTTTGAGATATGCAAAAAAAACACTCCGGAAGTTCTGAAGCCATGTGGCAAAAAGTTTTGTGGTCTGATGACACCAAGATGGAACTTGTTGGGTTAAATGCAAAACGTTACTTTTGGCGCAAACCCAACACAGCACATCACCCAAAGAACACCATCCCTACTGTGAAGCATGATGGTGGCAGCATCATGGTATGGGGATGTTTCTCATCAGCAGGGACTGGGGCACATGTCAGGATAGAAGTGAAAATGGATGGAGCAAAATACAGAAAACTCCGAGAGGAAAACCTGCTGCCCTCTGGAAGAAAGCTGAAATTGGGACGGAAGTTCACCTTTCAGCATGACAATGACCCGAAGCACACAGCCAAAGCTACACTGGAATGGCTAAGGAACAAAAGATAAATGTCCTTGAGTGGCCCAGTCAGAGCCCCGATCTAAATTCAATCCAAAATCTGTGGCATGACTTGAAGATCAACACTCTCCATGCAACTTGACTGAGCTTGAACACTTTTGTACAGAAGAATGAACAAATACTGCCCAATCAAGGTGTGCAAAGTTGGTAGAGACCTGTCCCAACAGACTCACAGCTGTAATTGCTGTCAAAGGTGCTTCCAGCAAGAATTAACACAGGAGGGTGGACACCTGTCCTTCCAAGATATTCTAGTTTTGTATTTTTAATTAATTTTCTGAAATTTGTAGAATTTGTTTCCACTTGGAAATTGTGGGCTATGATGTATAAATAAAGGTGGAAAAAGTCTGATTTAATGCAATTTAAATCCAGGCTATAAGGCAACAAAAGGTGAAAAATTTGAAAGGGGTGTCGATTTTCCATAGGCACTGTACGTACATACAAACAGAATTAGCATATTATTGTATAAGAAAGGCAGTGTTTATGTATATATTTTGCTGAGGACCTTGCTTTAAATATAGGAGTCAGTTACTCGAGGAACAGTATCATAGACATTAGCAGAAAATGGAATGAGTGGACATGCAGATGCTTTAAAGCTCCTGCTGAAGAATCACTGCTTGACAGCTGAGATAGTAAATATATCACAGTAAATATACAACATGTACAGTGAAGCATCGAGGAGGTTCAGGCCAAGTTTGGGACCGCATCTCAGCCAATAGTGTCAGTGATCTACGGAAAATGAGTGATGCCCTTAACGCTGACAAGTCGAGGCAGTTTTCTGAAACATCATGCATTTCCCGCAGGGACATGACTCATTAAACAAGACAATGGTTCTAAGCAAACAGCCAATGTGCTGAAATAATGTCTCAATGGAATTGAGGCTGAAGGAAGCCTACTTTGTAAGCCTACTGACCTGCGTTGCTAGACCTGCACATTCTCCAGATGTGAACATTAATGAGAGTGTTTAGACTTGTATAGAATACAAGAAAGTGAAATTATGAGCAAACGACTTGGCGGTTCCATTCTAGGAGGTCATGTTTGGAACAACATTGCACAATTGTTCAACATGGTGGTAAGAAAACAAAGTGTAATGATTTGTGTGAGACTAAGGGCTCGTGTACTAATTACAAACAATTTGTACAACCTATTCGCTTTTCTTGTATTTATCCATTGTACAAATAATACTTTCTTTATGGAGTTGTAATAACCTTGCATGTGATTCGATGTTTGTATCAACATCTGTCAGTGGTCTTCTGCCCCAAAGGCAGGTTAAGCGCAGTCAAAGCATCTCCACGGCAGAAACTTGGTGGTTTGCCTTTGCCTATCCAGTGGTAGTCAGGGCAGGGACTTGAAATTTGTTCAGGATGCTGGTGATAGCTCACCTACTCTTCGTGAAAATACAGTGGGATCTTTAATGTCCAACTAATGCGAGCAGGTGACATAACACTTTACCTGGGAAGCGCCGATCCGACAGGATGTTATGCGGACTAGATGGTTCAAAGGCAACCTGTGTACCATCCTGTCGGATAATACTGTATGTGTGTAAGCCTGGTGTTTTCTTTGTGGTTAGGGTGGCTGGCTTGGGATCTTAGGGTCCTAAGTTCGAGTTCCTGTTGCCATTGAATTAAAACCAAGTGGGGTAGACTCAGCCTGTCATCCTGCTGAGGTTGGTGAAATGAGTACCAGTGTACTGGTCATGGGAGTATTGCATCAGTGGCACAGCCATGCCCCCAGCCAATGATGCTACCTGCAGTCACGTGCTCCATACGAAGGAGGAGGAGGACAATATGCGTATCACTGTTGTTCCATAAAATCTTTCCATTGCTGTGAATGTAAACGCCATTGTACTACAAAGGTGAACGAAACATTCCATGAAGGGAGGATCTCTTGAGAATTGCACTTCCTCACGATGGTGATGTGGTGTGTATTGTGCAGGGTTGAAGATCATTGTGCGAGCTCTGATCCAATCGGTAAAGAAACTTTTAGACGTCACAATACTCACCATCTTTTGCCTCAGCATCTTCGCCCTTGTGGGTCTTCAGCTCTTCATGGGGAATCTGAAGCATAAGTGCGTCCGATGGCCACCACCGTGGTGCACCAATAAAGAAAATGTCACGTGGGACAACAAGACCGAACATTATATCCGGAATGAGGGTACGGCTTGAATATCGAAGCGATGTCCGCATGATTCTTCCTTTTCTCACCATACTTTGTACTCGCTTTCATTGTTGTTGGTTGTGTTGAATTGTTCTGTCCGAATGTTGCAGGTAATTACTACAAACTGAATAATGTTTCGTTACTGTGCGGGAATTCCTCAATGGCAGGGTGAGTATTGTGCTGATGATCGCTCTCTCTCTCTCTCAAGAGATTTTCCGTGTTCGGTTGATGCCTCCGTGACGGAATTTTTTTTTACTCCTCAGGCAATGTCCAGAAAACTACTTGTGTTTGAAAGTGGGAGAAAATCCCGATTATGGATACACCAATTATGACAATTTTGGTTGGGCCTTTTTATCATTGTTTCGACTGATGACACAAGACTACTGGGAAAATCTCTTCCAGAAGGTAAGTTTTGCTTGGGTAAGTAACTTCCCTGATCAAAAACAAAATGTCCTCCAGATAATAACCTGCAATACGGGACTTTCAAAATGACGTAATCTGCCCCCAGAATGTTCGGCGCGCATGCGCAGAAACCCCAGGACACTGGGGTCATCAGGGCAGCCGAACGCATATCGTGTGTGTGTCTGTGTGATAAGGATTGTAACATTATATGGCTCACAAAGCTTCTAAAAGAAGCCAAAAAATACTTGGAAAAAGTACGACAAAGCACGTGGAGAACTTTCTCATCTCCCCGGACTGGCGTCTGCTCGTACTGCAAACTCCAGACCATGTGGGCCGGTGCAAGGCCCGAGTGGACGGGCGTGTGCTGCACAACCCCCGATGGATCACTACCGGTGAATGGACTGCGTGTCTGGATTAGGTGCTTCTGAACACCAATGGGAAGGACGTATGTATGGCTTGTGAATGTACATGGTAAGATTAAAAAGATGATACGTACAATTAATCATGTTGGGAGGTGGTTTGGGGGGTGTGGGGGGGACTACAGGAGCTGTGAGGGGCTGTTATAAATATATTGTTTGTTTGGTTCCGGGGCCACAAGAGAGATGAGACTTGATTTTTGCATCGATTGGTGAAAGTTGAAGTGTGTATGTGTTTGTGTGTGTGTGTTTGTGTGTGTGTGTGTGTGTGTGTGTTATATACACTGCTGCTGCTCACTTGTACTCACAGGAAATGGTGTGGCCCGGCACCTCTCATCCATGTAAACTTATCATATTTCCTATAATTCCATGAGAATGATTTGCATCCAGGAACAGAACAATTATGGTTAACCATCCTGAAATTTCCACTCTTTCGTTTAAATGTTGAAGATTAATTATGTTTAAAATTATGATTTGAATCACAGAATTCTCAATAGCAATGGCATGTTAAAGCTGTCCGGTGAGCTGAACCGAGTCGGTGTAAACACGTACACAGCACATGCGCAAGGCCTCGTTTAGCATTCATTCGTCATTTTGAAAGTCCTGCATTGCAAATGGAATCGTGCGGCAATGAAAGACTGCTTTTCGAGGAATTTGATGTCATTATTTTGATAACGCTGTGAACAATATTCCGGTGATGTGACATCTATGCCCACAGACGCTGAGAGCTTCTGGGAAGGTTTACATGATTTTCTTCATCATGGTGATTTTCTTGGGCTCCTTCTATCTGATCAACCTCATCTTGGCAGTGGTAGCCAAGGCGTATGAGGACCAAGAACGAGCTTTGGAAGACGAAGAGGCAGAGGAAGAAGCGGAATCTCAGAATATGCTGGAGCAGCTTAACATCAAAGCAGATGATGAAGAATTTCAGGATTGTCTTCGTTCACTAGCAAGTAACACAAACTACACTCGTAGATTGCTTCTGGCCCCTTGCACTACCGGAAGGAAGTATGCTCTGGATGATATTAGCCATCATGTGGTCATCTTAAAAGGACAACCAAATGTAGCTTTTGCCACAAAGACCTTTCAGAGATGGAGTAGTTCTGATGAAGGCGAGGTCACGTGCCAGAGTTTGACAGTTACCGCAATACCATTGATTGATCTCAATTCTAACAGGTTCGATGACTATTAAAGGGATGCTATCTGGATGAGCTTTGTTTGGCTGAAATAAATTTTGTTCCAAATCCAAATAAACTTTATCTCTCGTTTGCGAATCATGGAATAGTAAAACAGCTCTGTCTCTTACACATGTGGTCTGAGGTTTGATTCGCATTTGAATCAGATCTGACTGTAACTTCCGCTGCAGGAGTTCCTGCTCGGGTTGTTGTCGCACCGAAGATACGTTAAGGTGGTTGGCCTACCTGCAATACTCTCAGGAAATTCCAAACTTCAGATTTGGGTGTAGGACTGACCACCACGTGACATTTGGACCCTTTATTGTATATAACCACTTTATAACAATGATCCTCAGTCGTGCAAGAAGCATGAATTGTAATATGAGTTCCCTTCTCAGGAACTTCAACGTTAGCCCATCAAAGCCGGCGCTATTATTACCGGTTGATTGTGCAATACTGAGCGTCTTGCAAGGAATTGGCATGTACCATTTTTTACAGTCTTTGTTACGAGTCAGCTGGTATTCGAATCACCGCCATGCCAGACCAGAGCAGACTCACTAACCATTATGTCACCGAGTCTGGTGACCCTGGAAAATAAATTGCAAAATTTACTGGAATTAGGTGTTTAAGTGTTGTCTAGTATTTAATAATTTGTTTTCAAACAGGATAATGCATAGGTTACTTCTTTAATTATCAAAACTGTGTCCATGGCCCAATGGAGGAGCTTGTGCATGCATCACATGCAGAACAAGGACATCGGCAGGCATCATTGAGTGCACCTTCACAGGAATTACAGTCGACAATGCAGGACAAGTGAACATAGTCCATTGGGATCGTAGAATCGGAGCTACGTGTTCAGGTGGAATGCCAAATTGGCTGATCAAATGCACCAAACGATTTCAGTTATTTTTTTGTTGAAATCTTCTTGTCTTTTGTGACTTCACAGGAGGAAAATTCTTCCAGAAGGAAAACTGGGAAGTCGAGGACCCAATCTGCAAGTAGTGCAGGCAGTAGCATGAAGACGCGGAAGGGTCAAAAGGCTATGGAGAGAGACGAGGGAGACGGTCAGAGACTGCGGAGCAACACCTGCGAAACACCTCAATTTACATCCAGAAAGATCTATATGCTTGGTCCAGAAGAGAAGACTGAAAAGTCAGAAGTGAGTAATGTTACATGACATGAAAACTTTACAGATTTGTGGATATCTTACAAAGATACTGATACACGTGTGAAAAGCACCGTTCCGTGCATGAACCTGCAAGATAAATGAATGAGTGAGTGGGTAATTCACTCATCCATCCATTGGGACCACACTCTGGACAGAGCGTTGTTGCTGCCTAAACAGTCTCCTTGGCTATCGGGTACAATCCTGGATGGGTCGCCACTCCGACACAGGGTACCAGCATGCTGGCACTCATTTTGCCGACCTCGGAAGGATGACAGGTAGAATCAACCCCACCTGGTATTAACTCAACAGCCGAGGGAGATTTGAACTCAGGATCCTAGGATCCCAAGTTCACCACCCTAACCATTAAGCCAACACCAGGAATGATCCACTCATCATGGCTAGAAAAAACACATTTATCTTTGCTGATCTTTCTTCTCTCTTATTTCTACTTTATTTTCTTTCTTCTTTTTCTGCAATGAATTGTCTGCCAATGAAGGTTTTTTTTTTGTTGTTTTCAGCATCCTTGCATTTACGTTGTCTAATGGCAAGTCAGGACCATAGTTTCCCAAGCGACATTTTAACCATTTAGTCTTGTTCGTGATGCCTGAAGGCACGTTCACCGGGTGTTTATTGTAAGGACCAAGCATTCTGGCCCGAGGGCCAAGGTGCATGCGTATTGTTCCGACACGCTTTGTATGACTGGGTACCTTGGTCTTTGGGCTGACGTTTTGTGTGCTTACTTTTGTCCCAGTGTTTGAAGTATTTTTTGTACATTTTATTAAAAAAAATACCTTTCTAGAAAGACAAATAGTGCTGTTCAGGACTGCAGCTGTTAAAGCGACCTCATGAATATGTATGTCAACATTGTACAGTGCACCTTTTGGGTGGCTGTCCATGTGCCTGGTGGTAGTTTCATGATTAAGGTGGCTGGCTTGGGATCGCAGGGCTCCGAGTTCATAATCCTGCTTTGCCGTCGAATTAATACCACGTGGGGTTGATTTGGCCCGTCATCCTACTGAGGTCGACAAAATGAGTAGAAGCTTGCTGGAATGATTAAGCATTTCGAGTATCCTGTGTCGGAGTAACGACCCGTCCAGAATTGTGCCCAATAGCCCTGGAGACTGCTTCGGTAGCACCGACGCTCTGTACGGAGTACGGTCCCGATGGAAGGATGGTCCATAGTATTGACGTGTGGAGACCTCTATCATGAGAGCATTTATTTTTGGGATCAGTGGTGCAATGTAGAGGAATTACCTGTCGTTGAGAACGTTCTCATCGACTTGTGGGTAGAGCAATGATGATGACATCTATGTAGCATGGCATGGCGCATGTGAATTTGAGTTTGGCGCTTCCATTGTGGATTAATCCAACCAAATGCATTGACAAATCGGTTAATGAACCCATATTGCCTTGTCCTTCGTATTAGGTCTGACGGTTGTCTCAAAAGATAACCTCCAGACCAGATTGGGGATATATTACTTAGGAATGGCAGACTTTGGTGAAACATGTTCATGGGAAGACAGTCGTTCGCTCATTGCCGCGCATGGAAGATTTGTTCCTTTGCCCGACACTGCACTCCCCTCCTTTTACAGTCACTGCTGTCCATAGTTCTTTCACGCACCCCAAAACGCGACAGCATCTCCAGCGTGTTCACATTCCCAGAGGATGGCGTCTCCTACTCAGCGACCGGTCTGCAGATCAACAGGCATCACAGCCTACACGAGTTGTCCATCCAGCCGGCGCTCGAGGGAAGGTTGAGCAGTGTGACGAGCCAGCACAGCGAGAACGTCAACCTGAAACCGGTGCATCAACTATCCGTGGTTCGTATTTACCCTCCGACTGCCATGTGTGATAACATGCAACCGTGTGATTGTTCTTTACTTACAAATTTCGGACACGATTTTAAAACGATAAATTCACTTCTCTCGTTTGCATCAATGGTCGCCGTCAGGGAAATACTCGGATATGTCCAATTTGGAGAAAACGCATGCGTTTGGTTAAAAATCTCAGGACAAAAATAAAATGTTTCTTTAATTATTGTGGATTTTCACCGAAACGTCTCTGTTTATGTCTATGTTAAAGTACAACATCCTTAAATCCACTTATTTAGCTTTTGTGATTCGTGGTGAACCCTTAATGGTGTTTGCAATTCCTTTGGTGTTCGTGCTCAGGGACGTCGTCGCACAAACAGACCCAAGACGTGAACAAAGTGATGATGTCTTCAAGATGCCATTCGAAAATAGTAGGCCATTGTGTGCCGATATATCCTGACCGAATTCCAAAATTGTTTCCCTAATCTATGAGGACACTGCATCGCCGGCATATCCGCACCGTCAGAAGGGATGCAACCAGCATATTGAATCCGCAATTGCATCCCATTAAATAAAATATGCATGCGCTGGATGAATAGATATACCGAGAGGTAAATGAGGATTTGTGAGAGGGTGGGTCACACGAGGAAGAACCGGCTGAAATTCATAGCAATGACGTCAACATTTACAGCAATGACGTCGAACGAAACGCAACCACGTTGAAATCATGAGCGACCTTCTCTTCCGCAGGAGAACGACGGCATGAGAAGGATTCGATCGAATTCCATGCAACTACCTCCAGAAATTTTGCAAGACCCAAACACCAGGAAGAGAGCGCTGAGCGCTATGGCCGGTAAGGCAGCAAACACGGGAGTGGTAACGCAAACAGAAATTGTACCCAATGCACTCAGAAACCTGGACAAATATTTGATTTGTATTTTGCTTAAATGAATTCGTTTTTCAAAGCAATCAAAAGCACCATATTGTACAGTCGAAAAGCTTGAGTCTCTCGGAAAGGAAACTCCACCATTTTAAAGATGTCCTTTGTTATTTTGGAGAGGCCTTCTTTGGCACCATTAAGCATTAATAGAGCTTTTAGCATTGTGTTGCAGCAATGTTTGCACGAGCTGGAATTGCCATGCCTCTCATGCGCAGGTCTGAGTGCCTCAAAATGGCTGCTTTGCTGTGTTACAGAGAGATCAAAGCCAAAATGCTCTCCTTACTGGAAATCCTTCGCACTGAAAGTTCTAATCTGGGAATGCTGTCCACAGTGGCTTCGCATCAAGGGCTTTGCAAAGATTGTGGTCACGGACCCATTCATGGACCTTACCATTACCATATGCATCGTTCTCAATACCCTTTTCATGGCAATGGAACAACATCCCATCTCTCCTGTCTCTAAGGGCATCCTTACGGCGGGGAACACGGTAATGTTAGCGTGTTCGGAGGGGTTCTCTGTGATTTCGTGCAGTACTCGACCGTGTCGCTCAACGAGTATCGTCTCGATAGATGAGCTGAAGTTGTTTGAAACGTTTTTCTTTTATTACATTTAACAACATGAGTCGACCTGCTTGGAGTTCCCATTTGAGCACTAGCCTTGTGAAACCGCGATCCAAAAAAAAATCAGATTGCACACACTATTTTGGTGGTCTGTTGTCCCCTCATGTCCTTCTCCGTACTGTGCAAGTACCACGTTCTTTTCTAATGTCCTTGTACTGCAGGTGATAGACACAAACCAAACCGAGTTTTGAGCATCGAGAAAACAACATAAAATCAATACAACATAATGGGGGTAATATGGAGCCTTGCGGAGCTTTCCCGATACCAACCGGCCATTGGCGAGATGCGTTACACAAGAGAAAGTTGCTAAAGAACTGAGAAGAAGGTTGCTCAAGATGGTACGGCACCTGACATGGGATATTCTGATTAACTGTCACCAAAGGTGGACGAAGGTCATGTTTTCACCCCTGTCTGTCTGTCTTTTTCTGTAAGCAGGATATCCCAAAAAGTTATGGACGGATTAAACGAAATTTGGTGGACAAGTTGGGTGTGGGACAAGGCCAAATTGATTTGATTTTGGTGAAGATCCGGATCCAGATCTGAATCCGAGAATTAATTTTTTTTTAAAAAAAGTGATTCTTCATCATTGAGAAACAGGGCCAACAACGATATATAACATGATATCTCAAAACGTTGTGGACGGATTACGACAAAACTTGGTGGCTGAGTTGGGTAGGTGACAAGAACAAAGCCGATTCGATTTTGGTTAAGGTTCGAATTCAGATCCGGCCCGTCGGTGGATGCAAAACGTGAACCGTTCAGCCTGGCGGAGGTACGTGCTCCACCGAGTGCTGTCCTAGTTTCTTTATGGAATACCTTTTGCTAATTTTCACAAATGACGAGATCTGGCGTATTCTCAAGCACATCCAAAGAAAATGAGACACCTCAAGGACTCATCTCAAAGTGCTCAGTGTTGAAGCACCTGCTGATTACATAAAAATAAAATTACAATGTCTCATCTTTGGTACCTCCCCTATTAACCGACAAACATTTATTATCAGTGATCCAATCGACCCCAAAATGGAATCTTTCAAAATGACCCCCCACCCCCCCAAAAAAAAACATCCTAAAGCAATTTATTTAATTGCTACAAAATCCTTGGGGTTCATGATTTTTCCAACATACCGTTAAAACTTGTTGAACTGATGATAATTATCCATCTTTACATTTGTGCAAGGTGTCAGAAACTCAGAGGGTATTAACTCACAGTAGGGTTGCGGTGAAACCCCATTGACATAATACAACTAATTTTTGAAGAACTAACAGTTAAAGAGGGGAGGGGGAAACACACTTACCTGCAAGTACGTGGGTTCGGTTAGGTAGGGTTAATAGGGGTGATAAAGATTAGGGGTAAGGATGGGGAATCCTCCTATCATCCGCCATTGTTTTCCTTTTCTCGATTTGAATTTATGGTACATACATAATAAATAAATGCCAATAAATAAATAGCCCCACGGTACATCTTGTATATATGAAGCTCAGTTCATGTCTGTGCCACAAGTTCTGCCCATTCCTACAGGCCACGCCTTCCCCCCTCTTCCTCAGCGTCATAAGCACCGCCCATGTGTCGATGAAAAAACGAAAAACGTATCCGTCTCTGAAGCTGTGTGACTATATGTCGATTAATTACGTACTGTTTGAACATCAGATTGGTGGGGGGGGGGGGTGGGTGCTCTGCTCGTATATAATAAATAGATGGCTCCTGACCAAGTGAAATGATCTGTAAAGGTGCTTGTTTTGCTTGAATACTCAACAGGTGACAATACGACATCACAGCAGCTGTACATTTATGGATTCAACTCAACCCCACCAGGCAATGTATCATAGTGTGATATCGAGTACAACAGTATTATTTTATGGATATAATAAGCGAGACGATGGTGTTTGGCTCTTAAGTTTTCGAACGACTGAACATGTTCTATTTAGTGACAGTGTGGTTGAAATGGAAACGTTCTAACATTCCCCTGCAGTGCTTCACAATAATCTTCACAGTCGAGATGCTGCTCAAACTGGTCGCCTTGGACCCGTTCTACTACTTTCAGAACAAGTGGAACATTTTCGACTCGTGCATTGTCACTCTCAGCTTGGTGGAGTTTGCTCTGGCCGACTTTGACGGCCTGTCCGTTCTGCGCTCATTCCGGCTGGTGAGGTCCAATTGTGTAGCTTGCATCACATGGAGACGAGCAACCAGAAATGCACAGATGTGAGATTGTGTGTGTGATTCAATACACACCATCTACTCATTATACTACTACATTATACACACACACACACACACACACCATATGTCATATACTACCATGTACTCATTCAATTAGAGTATTCACTCGGTGCGCTTACCCGTCGCTTTGCTGACGGCTTCAATCAAAAGACAGCATGGTGAACTTCACAAACATATTGCGTGTCTATCTGTCATAAAAAAACAAAACAGGATACTTCATAACATGTAGTTGTTGTTGTGTTGTTGTCATCTTTTGTTGTGTGTGCTTTTGTATATTTTTATATCGCTTCACGAAATATTACTATACACTATATGATTTTGTGTGCTCCTTCCATGTCTATTTACACACGTTATGTGTGACATATTGCACTTGTTATAAACACACGTTATGCATGATATTATACATTATATATACACACATGTTATACATGACATATTGCACTTATAGTATACACATGTGTGACATTATCCATATTATATACACACATTATACATGCCATATTGCATTTGTTATATATATACACATGTTATGTGTGACATTTTGTACATATTACAGTCACACATATTGATATGTGATCATACACAAATTATACATGACATTATACATACTATATACTCAAATATGGCACACACACACACACACACACACACACACACACACACACACAAACACACACACACACCACACACACACACAAACACACACACACACACACACACACGGAGGTGGATACTTCGAGACCTGGAAGGGCTCCATTCCACCTCCTGAAACCCACATATTGAGATAACAACCAACAAAATCACACCACACACACACACACACACACACACACACACACACACACACACACACACCTCATTTTAGTAATAAAAGATGATACAACCAAACTTGCTCAGTAAGCTAATTGCCACCACATTTTTCAGCTCCGAGTTTTCAAGCTGGCGAGGTCTTGGCCAACCATGTACGCGCTCATAAAAATCATCGGGAACTCTGTCGGGGCATTGGGAAATCTCACCATCGTTCTCATCATGATCATCTTCATATTCGCCGTCGTAGGCGTGCAACTCTTCGGGAAGTCATACGACGAGAGTATAGCCTGCGCGAACGTGGATCACCTGAAACCCTTTCGCTGGCACATGAGAGATTTCTTCCACTCCTTGCTCATCATATTCCGAATCCTCTGCGGAGAGTGGATAGAAAACATGTGGGTATGCATGGAGCTCGTGAGCACCTGGCAATGCATCATCGTCTTCATGATAGTCATGGTCATCGGAAACCTCGTGGTAAGTCACCGTGCCTTCACCGTACAACACGCACACATCCTCACAAACATCAGAAATTAGCTCCATTAGGAACTGCAGTTCCATCATTACAGGAGATCAAAGGTCATGTTGAGTCTTTCATCCAGCATGCTAAGTTCTTCCTGCTAAAGTGTTCTGGTGTGACATAAGATCATCAGTTGGTTCACATTTCATTGGAAACTCACAGACAAGAGGCTTTTTGTTCTCAAAACGTCAAAACAATGCTTGTTGTACATTTCCAAATGTTTATATTTTGTGGTTTCACCACATATGGCATAGAGTAAAATAACTGGGAAATTGAAATGTCCAAGATGGTATGTCCCCCCCCCCCCCAGACTGGTACAAACTTTCAGAGTCAAACTTTGTCTCTCCACAGCACAGTAGAGTGTTATCCATTTTCTGAAAAAATAGTGTGAAGATGATATATAGTGATGATGTACGAAACAAAGCTTATGTCATTAGTGTCTTGGCTTAATGAGGCTTTTTCCACCTTATTGTCAGGTCAGGCCAGATTAGGTCTGTGGCTTCCGACAGGTACAATGTAAACCTGTACTAACCTGTTTCGTGGTCGGGTTGTCGGCAACTAACCCGTCTCCCTCACCAAGTTGTGAATGGGCTGAGTGGAGATTTAGGTGGTCTGGGTGCTTTGGGAGGTCCTGAAGAGTTGTGGAGTGCCTTCAAGACAACCATCTTTGATGTTGCCTGTGGATGTCTTGGAACTCACCGTCGGGCAAAGAAGAATTTTGTCTCTCAAGAGACACTGGATACCCTTGACCAGAGTCGCAGGGCCAGGCTGAATGGCAGAGCTGAGCTGTTCAGGGAGTTGAGGCGTAAAACTGTACGTGCACTAAGGGTGGACAAAGAGGCCTATGTGCAAGGAATCTGTGAGGGGGTAGAGCATCACCTGTGGTCAAGTGATTCTCGTCCTGCTTACAGGGCAATTCATGCATTGCGTTCCTCTAAGTCCGTCCCTCGGTGTACTGCAGTTAGAGCAGAGGGTGGTAGGTTCTTGACAGAGGAGTCCGAAGTGAAGGCCCGCTGGGCCGGTTACTATGAGCGGTTGTACCAGGCTGATCCACCAGCTGTTGAGTTGGATGTCAGGGGTGTTACTATCCCTATTGCTGACCCTCCAATCAACTGTGGTCTACCTTCGTTTGTGGAAACACAGACTGTGGTGAACTGGTTGAAATGGAGTTAAGCTCCTGGGATTTGTGGCATCCATGCTGAACTTCTCAAGGCTGGTGGAAATACTGGACGCGTGTCATTGCATGCAGTTCTGTGCTCTGCCTGGAACACAAGCATCATCCAAAGTGACTGGATGTCAGAGAGATCAAGCTGTGTTGCATCGTTTGGGAATGTCAAGATCACCGACCTTGATTTTGCAGATGATTCAGTCATCTTTGCGGACACTCTCGATATCCTTTTTGGGGCCCTCAAGGTGCTGAATGAGGAGTCGGAGCCGCTGTGATTACGTGTTTCCCAGGTCAAAACTAAGATGGAGGCTTTAATTGACATCTTGGATGCTGCTATCCTGCTGTACCTGTTTGTGGCGTGGATGTTGAGGTCACAGAGAGATTAACTTGCCTTGGCAGTGATATTCCTGTCTCTGCTGGCTGTGAGCCAGAGGTCAACAGACATCTGGGTCACGCCTGGGGAGTCATGGATTCACTGGATCATGGGGTGTGGTGCTGCCGGTACATGTGCAGTAGGACGAAAGTCCAAGTCTTCAGGTCCTCGGTGCTTCCAGTCTTGCTCTCTGGATGTGAGAATTTCACTCTGACCAGGAATCTGAGTTGGAGACTTAATTCCTTTGGTACCAGGTCTCTTCGGAGAATCTGTGGCTATCACTGGCCGGACTTTGTGTTCAACGAACGGTTGCTGAGAGAGACTCAAATGAGATTTGTTACCTGCATAGTCCGTGAGCGTCAGCTGCGGTTGTATGGTTATGTGGCTCATTTTCCTGACGCTGATCCTGCTCACCAAATTCTCTCAACGGGGGAGCCTCGTTAGTAGAGGAGGCCAATGGACCAACTAAGTGCCTCGTGGTTGCAGCAGATTTATTTACTCTTTCAGGATCTTTCCTCTCACAGGATGTCTTTCACTACTCTGTGCATTTCACTGGCTATTCTCTTCTGGTTTGACAGGAGTGACCCACGCCCAGACGGTAGTGTTGTAGTGCGTGTCAAGATGTCTACCCACACACTCAATGTTCCACATAACAGTGAAAACACCACCAAACCCCCTCAAATACCTCAAGCTACACATTCCCTTCTTCAACCACCTAATGTCTGTCTGCATGGTGTAGAGTTCACCAACGATGATGACTCCATGTATACCTCAATGTCCACTTGTGTGGGTCATCCTTCCATCTTAACTCTCTATTCCTTATCTGTGGCACCTTCAACAGCCACTGGACCAGCTGGCTGGGTGTTAGATCTGCAACAACCTGCCATGATATTGCAACTAAGGCAATTTGCGACTCTCTGGGTTTGACTCAATTCGTAGCCTTTCCATACCGGATCACTGTAACGACTATATCATCACTCCTGGAGCTGGTACTGTCTACCTTTCTAGCCAACCTCTCCTGTTCTTCTTCTACACCACTCAGCTCCTCAAATCATGTACTTGTTAAAGCCCAAATCTCTCTGGCTATTGTTAGTGAACCACCATGTCACTGAAGAGTCTGGATATTTACTGGAGCTAATTGGCAAGGATTGTAATCGATCCCAACTCATCAGCAGATATATCTGTCCTCCCACACTGTTATACTGAATCCTATGATGAAGCAGATTTTTATATTTTTGTATGCAAAATATGCATAAATGGAAGAGTGGTCACAAAGGATAAAAAGGCAAAGTATTGGCAGTGGCCCATTGGGGCAACAGGTGGTTGAAAAAGAAAGGGAATGAATGAACAGGAAAAAAAGAGAGACAAAGAGAAAGAAAAGCCGAAAATTCAAATTATGAGGGTTTGGTTGATGGGGGTGGAAGAGTTTGTGGGGGGGGGGGGGATGGGGGAGGACATCAGATGGTGGTAGACCGCCAACTTGAAGACCTCGAGGGAAGCGAGTGAGTGAACAGTCTCAGAAAAACGGTTCCACAAACGGTATCAAAGAGAAACAAAAAAGAATGGAGGTGTGCACTTAGCCTGGATTTTAACCAAGAAGGGTTTACTGGAAGAAGGCGTGCATTTTGGAGGATTTGGTGGGTGTCAATCCGGGGCAGACCGTGTATCCAACTTGCCTCCCTAGGCCAGCCATGGATCAGGCATCCTCCAGCATGTCAAATGCTTCCTTCATAAATCTGAACTCATTATATTCAAGACCTTTGGCCGTATCACAACGGAATATTTCCTTTCCTCGCTGGCCCCCACTTCTCAACTCTGTCTGTTTACTGCATCCTGTATGATGCAACGCTCTCAATATCATTGATATCTCCAAAAAGAAGCTGAAGCTGCTCTTGCATCATCAAATGATTAACAGTCGCTATATCTCTATCTCTATCTCTATCTCTATCTCTATCTCTATCCCTATCTCTATCTCTCTCTACTATTTGCATTGTGGTCTTACTCCCTCTACCCTTTCAAATTGACTTCCGATTCTGGGTTTGGAGCGTTGGCAGGTCTCCTTCAGGGCTCTTTGCTGATGATCTCAAAGTTAAGTTTCTGGTCATTATCTGTCCTGTTATAACTGTGTATTTTCTCACCTGCATGTTACTGTGTGTTCCTAGTTCGGTTTTGTTTTCAAAAATCGTGCTATTTTGTGCGTTTTCGTCGACCTTGTCTTACCGGGTGCTTGAGGCCAACCCTTGGTGAACGATCGTGTTTATTTGTATTTTCTCCCCATTACCTTCAATTTGTATCTTCCCCACTTTCCCAACGTCCCCCATCCTCCCAACTAAACACTCTATTTCTTGTCTTAAATAAAAAACCACCTTTCTCCTTGCACACTCACAGGTCGAGATTCTTCTTCTTCTTCTTCTTCTTCTACTTCCCTCTCTTCTTCTTCCTCTGCTGGCACACCATCTTTATTCTACTGAGCTGACCCTCTCTCGCCATTACCTTCACGATTTCTTCCGATCTACACCATTCCATTCCCGAATCTTACCTGTTCTTCAAAAATATATCAAAAAATAATAATCTTCCTTGTATCCTTTCGATCTATACAGCTCCTGTAACCACGTTCTTTCTCTCTCTCTCTCTCTCTCTTCCTGGTACTTTTCATCGACCCCTGACAATTTTCATTTCCCTGGCAATATCTGCTGCTCTTCCTCCGCTCAATCGGTTCTTCTGACCACGTCCTTGTCAAAAGTGGACATCTCTCTGGCTATTATCAGAGAACCACCTCACCGCCGTCGAGTCTGGTATTTCACTCAAGCCGACTGGCAGGATCTCCAAGCAACCATCAAACTTATAGACTGGTCTCCTATTGCTACTTTCTCCAAC
>CM068955.1:20556956-20573551 GCA_035128595.1 Eptatretus atami
TCTGCATTCATGGTGCGTCACAGACTTGCCTCTCTGTCGCAGTCAACGTGTTGCCTAAATGAGTTCTTCTTATCCCCTGTTCCTGGCCAGGCTGGAGTTCCTCACTCAGGTAGCGTTCTGGCCCTGTTCTTTTCTGGTTTTCATCAATGATCTCTCCGATCTGAACCCTACACGACTTTGCTCTATCTGGAAAATCCTCTATATCTCTTGTGATGACTCCACCTCTGCCCTACCATTGCTTCAAACTCAGACCGGCTAGCAGAAGCTTCTTCGCTCACGCGATCTGGATAAAATCACAAACTGGTCCAACACGTGGAACATTTCTTTCAATCCGGACAAAATCTCACACTCTCACTATGTCTCTCCGAAAGGACCATTTAAAAATCTCCCCATCCATTTTCTCAACAATTCTCTGGAAGAAGTCCTTTCTTTCAAGCTTCTGGTCTCACTATCTGCCATGACCTTTCCTGGGAAAGCCACAGTTCAAACCCCGCTCCAAAGCCAGTCGCCGACTGGGAATCCTCCGTCGTGCAAAGTTCTTCCTCGGCCCACCTGAGCTCCTAACCACTTACAAAGCTTTCGTCCACAGCCTGATGGAGAACTGCTCTCCCCTCTGGGCTGGTGCTCCTGCCTCCCACCTTTCTCGGCTCACGCTGTGGAAACCAAGGCATTTCGGATCAGTGGCACTCCCCACGATGAGGCTGAGTCTTTGGGCCTCTCACTCTCTCACCGCAGGTTGTCTGGTGTCTTTCTGTCTTCTACGTCTCCTCTCCAGCCTTGCCCCCCTGCTCTCTCTGCGCATTTGTCCCCACCACATTTCCGCAGGCGCTCAAGGTCCACCAACAACCCCTTTCAGTAAAACTACCAAAATCACGAATCACTGCTCACCTTCACTCTTTCATTCCTCTTTTTCCCCACCTTTGGAATAACTCCCTCACCCTATTCAATCCCATTCTTCCCTCCAGGCCTTCAAAACAGCTGTTCACCACCACCTCTTATCATCCCCATCCAAATCCTCGATCTTTTCTACCCCCGATATCCACCCAAGCCCACCTCCTTCAAATTCCCTGCTTTCCTTCTGAAAGTCCCTGTAATGTCCATCTTGTATTTCCCATGTTCCCCGCGCCCATCCTCTCCCTTCCACAGATCTCCTAATGTCTCTGTTTCCCACTGTTTTGTCCTTCCCACTCTCGCCCATCTGTCTCATGCCCCTTGCTGTGCGTTGTGTGTTAGTTCTCACATGAGCTCGACAATGTTACAAAATAATAATAATATAATAATAACTTCTGACCCTCGCCAGATCCTCAAGGATACACACATTATTCCACTATCTCCCTCATGTTCAACTTATAAAGTCCACATTTACTCTTCACCTCCACACTTTCATTCCTTTTTTGTTTCTTGACAGTGAAGGTGCATTCCAGAGACAATGCGACTCCGCTGTATTGTTCAGGGATTCATGTGGCAGGTGCACCAACATCTTTTGTCATCCTCCGTGTTTACCTGTGATTTTATTTTCTACCTCATTAACCCCGACAACTATCCGAGGTCGCAGATTACTTACAGGTTTCCACGTTCATTCACCCCCTCTCCTTTGTTCATCATCATTGTCCTGCTTGGTACGTCCACCCGCTGCTATGTACATCCCTCTCGATGTACGGTAACTTCCTGCAATGAAAGACAATAATAAAACAAAAGCTATTGTCAGGATAACTCAGCATTAGAACACTCACTTTATGATGTTTGTTCTGGGTCTTTGATTCTGTGATGTCAGATCCGATCAAACCAAGCTTTCACGGTTTAGTTTGCAGTCTGGGGGAATGTATCAGTTTTTCAATGATGGTCATTGGACCGACCGTACCAACATTCCATGACTCTTATTCAAGAGTCGGTTGTACTTTTTCAGTGTGGCCAAAATCAAATTTCAAAAACTGCCAATTTACTAGATGCGATTATTCTCTAATGTTCATATTCACGGCGATGTAAATGAATGGACCCTGAATTAACGAATGCTTTCCTTGTTGAGTTTCATCAGAGGAGCCATGAGTTGTTTCCTTTTTTTATCTCCCTGATTGCCAGTGAATGTATACTGCATCATGTGCTCTTTTTATAAAATATCTTCGCAAGAAGATCCGATGGAATGCGAAATCTATGAACACTCACGTCGTCTGCATTGCCTCGTCTCTTAACGCTCGAAACATCAGGAGCATCTCTTCTCCCTCGGCGGATATTCCACTCGTATCAACTTGTATTGATGAAATCACATGATTAACGCAAGAATTAATCTTCTCCAACATCTGAAAATGCTTCCTGCTCTGAATGTGATGATTTTCTTCGATAGAAACTCGTCGCTGCCAAACAAAAACGATTTCCATTTCATTGCCCTCCAGAGTTTTGTGAAAAGTATGAAAGATGAGGAGCGGTCGTCTCCCCGGTGTACCCTGCCATGACATTGGGTCACGGTGAACGTTCCTGGCATCCTGCCATGACACAAGTCGCAGTTTGCATGGGCGGTCCCAGGATGAAACAATGGGTGGGCGTGGTCTCCCCCCCCCCCAGGTGCATTTCATCAGGTGTTTTGATCCTGGTTTTAAGCGCTTGGGCATTTTCTTTCCAGAAAGACTGTATTTATCTTTTTAGAAATATTTCTGTCATTTGCACATTCGCCAATTGTCAGTAGAGAAAATTATTTTATACCTGGGCCCCAATAGGTGTTAGAGAGGGGGTTAGAAAGGGGTCGGGTTTCCTGCAGATCCCAATGGATATATTGTTGCAGGACATACATCTAATGACATCGACAATAAATTGCTCATGGTAAACAGCACGCACATTGACAATCATCTTTTCTTTCACGAGAAACAAGCAGTTTATCCTCATAAAAATAATTTACATACATCGAGCTCTGCAGTCGATGGTTTCCAAGATCTTACAAAACCAAAGTGTGTAGTACGTAAAGTGACACAAAGTACAATTACATAAACTCCATTTCCAACAATTACAAAGGGGTTTTATAATTATTTATGCACTGATCTCGGAAATCTCTTCGAAGAATTTGACATCTTGCTTCGTTTCCTAAACAATGTCTGGACTGTTGAGAGTGACAGGACCATGGAGGCCACAGCTTGAGAGTAAAGAAGAGGAGAGTTGGGATTCCATTGAGGCAGGTGTGTTTCAGTGGGTGGTTTATGTATGGAATGGTCTCCCAGGAAAAGTGGTGGCAGCAGGAACGGTGGATGGTTTTAAACTGGAGTTGGATGGGTACCTGGAAGTGGTGGGGATGGAGCAATGTGTGTGTTGATGGGATTGCATAGGCTTAATGCCCCTGTGTTTTGTGTTGAAGTTCCCTGTTATCTTTGTCATATTTGATGCTGGTGAAGTTAAGTAACTTATCCAGCACACACTTAAATATTACCTCTTTTGTTCACAGAGGAGCTGTACGCATCACATATCCCATTCAGGATGAAGATATTAGGATACATCAGTGGAGTTTTACTAGTAGAGAATAAATGGGATTGAACCTGAGATGCGAGCATGATGATGAGTTATGTGCTCAGAGGGAACACCGAACACTAGGCCAATCCTAATTCTGATGAAATAGTTGTGACTTGAGGATGGGACAACCTCCTCTCCCTCCAGAAACTGGCCTCACTCCTCTCAATCGAGCAATGAAACTCTACCTGCTTAGGCCCTTCCTATAAAAAGAATCCTAGATCCGCCCTTGGTCTTGAGGCCTGGTCGTCAGTTTAATGGGCCTTGCATGTTAAGGTTGCAATGTTCGTGGACAAACATGCATTGGCAGAGGTCACAGCACAGAGATCATGTCCTGATATACTTGAAGAGCTTTTTCACTTTCAATTAACTCATCAGCTATTCCAATCAGAGAATGTACAGTGGACGATATAATAGATAACTATATGTAATTTACATGACATTGCTGATAATATCCATGGGGTGATAACACCAAAAACAAAAAGAGACATAAATAAATAAATATTCACAAAATACAAAAGTCTAAATATAAATGTAACATGTGACACAGCTTTAGGTCCATAAAGGTCATGTCTCTTCCTGAGGGTACATTGAAAAACAATGCTGGTGCCTTCAGGCAAATAGTTTTTGATAAACTTTTCAACCAAATAGAGTCATTAACAGGAGTCAGCATCGTTACACCAGTGGGAAGAGCAATGTGTTGTTCCTGAGCAATGTCTGAACTGTTTAACCAGCTGTCGAGGCAGTTAGCTCTTAAATACAAGTTGTCAGGAAACAACCTCTGCAGTAATTTCCGTGAAGTCAATGAGCAGCATAACATAAAAGATACTGTTACAGGTTGCGGTCGGTCACGAGTGGCCTCTCTTACCCGCTTCCGACCTTTTGGCCCTGAAGCTGACGAGCCGCGGATAACTCCATGGCAGACAGGTTGCTGAGCAACCACGGACAAATGAAATGGCAAATTAACCCCCCCCCCCAGAATAGAGAACCGTGCTCTCGATGCCCCACTTCTATTTAAATCGAGTACGGTCGAGCGGAACTGTAAGCCGGACGTGTCGCTAGTCTGACCGGAGCGAAACTGCGGGTCAAAACTCCCATCCACTATTTACACACCAGTTCTAACCAATGAAGAAAGAGACAATAGGGCAGTTGGAAACAATTGGTCATGTTAACAAAAGGCACGCATTTACAAGCAATGCAATGCCACAAAAGAAAAGTCTTACCCTTGTACACAGAAGCCCCTCACACAATCACCTTACCATGAAACTACAAACATAGGTGCCCATTCACTCCGGAAAATTAGACAAGTAAGAATTGACGAGAGAGTATACAAAAGGTGGGGCGAGATGGTGACCCCTCACTCACCCTACGCAAGCCTGCGGGCTTACGTAGTCCCAACCTGAAAAGGGGAGTTGGGGGGGTGGAGAAGAGAAGGTGATGGTGTAATGCGGTGAATGCTTCCTAATGTGTTGGAGGACATGCAAATCATGTACATGCAAACCTAACATTGACATGCAAATCAGTACCCCTGCTCTGAGTGACTTGAGGGCAAAATAGTTGATTGCTCTTTGTGTGCTCCAAGTAAATGATTACAAATAGGGAAAGCAAGAGAAAAGATCATATAAATCAGTTATATGGCCAGCATGTCCAGGGAAAGAGCTCAACAGCTCATTCGCACTCACTCTGTGGCGCTCAAACACTCTTAATGAGCCTGTTTACCCAGCGGTTCGCGTTTGCTTGGTCGTTCCTTGAGGATTCCTCCTGGCTCTCTGGTTCGCACATGACTCCGAGTTCTGGGCTACCTGGACTTATAAAAGCCTCAGCCAAGGCACGGTCTAAGAGCTAACCAGTATCCCAGCAGAGCTTGCTGTTCACCGCGCGCCTTCTCATTGGAGCGCAGCTGTTGCTAGACCACGCTCATTCGTCGAGCTATCGGTTTAGGAAAACCCTCCTCTGGTAACCCCGCCCATATGTGGTCCTTGCTGCTCTGTCGGCGCGGATTCCACAGTGCTACCAAGTGATGTTCCTTTGATTGTGCTTTGTATTGTGGTTTATAATGAAATTGGGGGTTTGTGTTGCAAAGTGTGTATGGATGTGCTGAAAAGAGGTGCAGGGAACGAGAGAGATTAAAGGGATGGGGGAAAGATGAGAAGGGATATAATAAGAAGGGGATCTAGAGAAGTTGCAAAGGAATCAAAGCTGCGACACAAACACAGCACATTCCCCTGTCTGTACTGATACGAGGGAAAGGTAATCTATCTAAACAAAATACTACTGATATGTCTAAACTCCAGGGTCCTTTATGTGTTGGATGCAACTCTCTGTTTTCTTCCAAATAGCAACAACACTTTACTCGGTGAAGTGTAGTCGAGTGGAAAGTCATGCTGTAACATGTGTGCTCCAGCTGAAATGCAACATGACCTTTGTGTCAGTTGCATTGAAACCCCACCTTGAGTTTGGGAACTTCTGACTGACCGATTCCTTCTGACTCTCAATTTCTTTTCCTCCTCCTCATACTCTGTAGCCACTGCTAATACAATAAATTAGATTGGGGGAAGTTATTGTGACAAGAAGATCGAGTAAAACTGAAAATGACGGCCGGACAGCATGAGTTTGAGTACCCACGACAGCATTGTTTACATGGAGACCATCATGTTGTTAAGCAGTGCCGAGCACTCCGTTCCATTGCATAGTAGCTTGAGCACTTTGAATCACACGAGCTGTTGCGAGTGGATATCGAGCCGCTTGCTCATGGAACACGCCGCCTGATGATGTGATGTGATGTGTGTTTGACGCAGAAGTCAGAGCAGAGGCAGCATTTCTGTTCGAGTGAAAAGTTCCCAGCTTTTGTGAACTGCAAAGCTTAATAAACCTATCAGTTCGTTCGCAATCTTTCATCACATCATCCCAAACACCAAAGCATGACAACTACCACAATACAAGAGCTAGAATGGTTAGACACATAAGTCTCGTCTCGCATATTCATTCTTAACAAAAATACCATCTTTAACTGAACACCACCTCACTATTATGACCCACTGCCATTATGGCCCATGTACCAATATCATCCATGCACCCTATCTCACATAGTTTATTGCATGGTATGAACATCATAAATTTTATACTTCACTCACATCGGGTGATAGATCAGATAAAAGAAGTTTCAGATTTTTCGGTTAAGAATTTGTATTCAACCAATTATGGCTGGAATACAACTTCCAATGACATCATTGTTATCACCCTATATCTGCTCTTGGGAGTTGATAAGACATGCCAAATTAAAAAATTTTTCGTTGAGTGGTTTTGGAAGATTTATATCCAATTTGTTTTCCTTTAATCCAATATGGCTGTCATCCATGTGACCGATGACATCATAAATTAAATTATTCACTCACATCGGGTCACAGATCAGATATATGACGTTTCAGATTCTTCGATAAGGATTTCAATTCAACCAATTATGGCTGGAATACCACTTCATCAATGATGTCATTGTTATCACCCTATATACCCCATGGGGAGTTGATGACATTTGTCAAGTTTCAATTTTTTCGTTGAGCGTGTTCAGAGAAACTGATGACCATTTTTTTCCCTTTAATCCAATATGGCACCATACCATGTGATCTATGACATCAGGGTTAGCAATATTATATTCTCCGTGGCGAGTCTCTCCGATCTTTAAAGTTTGCATCGATCGACAAGCAGTTGCAGAGAAAACCATTGTTAAAGTGAAATATTGTTCCAGACGCAGGGTCGGGGTTCACTATGAGGGGACTTCTCGGATTCTTCCTGAGCCCCGCCCTGCAGGCCACTGCCCTGCAGAAAGTCCATGGTCTTCGGTTATCTAGCAACTATGGACGCTGATGATACGCTAAACCTGGAAGGATCCTCGCTCTAAAACTTTGTATCCTTTTTCGGTGTTTGGTGATGTCAATTGAGAACGTACCTCAGTGTGCACCCATCGACTTATTCCGTATGGTCGAGCGAACAGTGAGTATGCACTGGCTAATTCGGACCATAAATGGGGCAGTACTTCCTGTCTATTCAGTCTTACACGGTAAATTGAGCCAATGGAGGAAAGCACGAAGCAAGCAGCCTGGAAATAGTGAACAGTTCAACAAGCACATTATCCACAAATTCAACCAAACAATCGATGTAATCAGTGGCATGCATTACAAGCACATAAAACAATAAAGAAAAGGCAGCACAAAAGAACAGATGCTAACGCTGAGTGCTTATTCTCCTTCTACAATCTTATCTTAATCAACTACACACAGACGTGTGCGCCAGCAGAATCATACCGAGAAGCGTAGATATGAAAAAAGAAGACAGAAGTAGAGCAAGGCGTTAATTCAGCATTGACTCACCATGCATACGTCGACAGACATGTGGAAATTCTGAAACAAATGAGGAATAAGGAGGGGTAAGGAAAGCAGAAGGGTTTAGATGTGAGACAATGTAGGCGACGTATGCTTCGAGGAAAATGTGAGGTGCATATGTAAAGTCTCGCCTGGAAGAGTCAAGAGGAAATCACGAACAGCTCTTTATAATTCCCCTGCATTGCACCTGCCAGGCCCATGTGTTACCATAAGTAACTCTAGAAGACTAACCATGTCATTCTTTAAATAATTTGCAATATCCGAAGCACATTGAAATTGTCCTCCATGGGGTAGGCACTCTGCCACAATAGCAACATGTGAGACTGCGTTATCGTGCCTTCGTTTTACATCTCCATTACTCCGACTTCCCGTTACTCCTACAAGGAGCAAATTAACCTTCAAATTCAACATAAATCCAGTAATACATATCGACAGAGCTAGGCTTGATCTGAAAAATAAGGATTCCACTTGTTGCTGTGTTCTTTACTCTGACATCATAGTGAGGCGTTGCTACAGGTAGCTATTCCTTTTGGAAGAGAGAAAAAAAAATCGACTTCAATGTTGGTGACCTTCTGTTTTTTTTTTTTTCTCAACCTCCTCTCTTCAGATCTTGCTCCTCTGCTCACTGAACCCTCCCCCCCCCCACCCCAAACCATCTACTGCTCCACATAACACACTGTTTCTATCAGTTACCCCCTCTTGGTTAAACTCCCAAATACAGTCTTTTCTCACACCTCTTCTCTTTTGTTCCTCAGTTATCCCATCCATGGAACCATCTTCCACGGCTGTTCTTTCCCACTCTTTCTTCAAGGCTTCAAGCATGCAGTGCACTATCATCTCAATTTGCCTCCCACTCCGAAGCACAATTTTGTTTCTCCCCGTTGACCCGACCTTACCCAACCCTCTTACTGCAGTTACTATGTTTCCTCCATCATCACTCTCTCCTCTTTTCATGTTCCTTCGTTCTCTTGCTTATTGTCCAAATGTGGCCCCCTTTGTGTATGTGCTATTTTACCCTGTAACCCCCTCTTCCATGACCCGAGAGTTTGTATAAAGATATGTGCCTTTATACTTTAGTTTTTTCTCAATATTCCTGAAAATGTTGACATTAGACACGCAGAGCAATTCCTATTTCTATTGAACTGGGACTATCTTGAGAGTTTTATTAGGCTGAACACATGAAGAAATGTGGAAAGGAGATCAGTGTAAGGTAATCCTTTCCATGTAACCCGCACCGCATCTACACATGAACATTTATGACACATTCATTCCTACCCAAGCTCCAAAGTCCGAGTGAGGTATCTCACACTTCCTTCTCACCTCAAGAACCACAATGACAATGACAGTGATGCTCATCTATGGTTATGATGATGACGATGATGATGATAATGAGATAATGATGATGATGATGCCAATTCTAATGCCCTCTAATTCTCATTATGTTCTGGCAGGTTCTGAACCTCTTCCTGGCACTTCTCCTGAGTTCCTTCAGTGCAGACAAATTTGCCAGTTCGGATGATGACAGCATGTAACGAACATCAGTATTGCACTTGAGAGAATCGCAACAGCCATAAACAATAAGTAAAGCAAATTCTTCAGGTTTATACACCGGGTGTTGCCTTCATCTTTTTCATCCATGTGAAAAATGTTGGACAAACCAGTGGCTGGAACAGTCAAACATCGTTGAAGAGACCAATGTTAATAGTACACCCGTACCAGAACCATAAAGGTTGTGAACACCAATGTAGCGCCATGAAAATTCCACTGGCCATTCCAGAATATGAGTGAGTGCTGTATTAATAGTTTCTTTAGCGCTGGGGTCATCTTGCTTGGTGTTCCCATCTAAGCACTTAGCTTATTGATGTCTGTGTATCCCAGGTTGAAATACCACACACTGTTTATATTTGCCCTCATGTATGTTATTATGTCCTTGTATTCATGGAAGTATACATGGATGTTTCATGATTTTTGTCCTACAAGTTAACATACATAATAAGCTACTCCATGAACCTTAATGCAGCGTGTGTAATGGGTTGTATGCCACAAAAAAATCCCCGTCATTCCATGTACATCAATGTTTCTTTCATTTGGAGAAACACAGAAGGTAGTTGGGCCGAATAACGTTGAAAGTGTGGATGAGATTGGAATGATCAGTAGTGATCATCATATCTACGAGTGACTTATACGTACCTACCTGTTAAAATCTCTTCAAATGGGCTTTTTCCTTTAAAAGCCTCCAAGTAACCGATAATAACACAGAATATTTTAAATCACCTCCTTTTAACTCCAATGTATGTCCAGCCTCACAACCACAGTGCACTGCAGCGACCAGCACTTCCTCTGAGGAGCACCACACAAAGTATTGGTAGATCACAAAACTCTGGTGTATCGGACACAGTCTGCAAGAGGGGAGGTAGGGTTTGTTTTACAGGTAGTTATAAGATAATCATAGATAGGAATGATCATACGATCTACATTCATAACTTTATACCTATCCTGTCAAGTGTCTTTCAAATAAGATAGATTGGCACAAAGCAGCAGTCAGTGATGGATGCCAAGAGTTGCCCCCTTACGGAATTATAGGCTGAATGAGAGGTGTGACTACAGCAAGAGAGGGAGCTCTAGCAAATGAAGTCTCCAGCGAGCACATCTCTCACGTAAAATGACACAAAAGAGTCAGTATTGCCCAGTAGGCTGCCCTTAGAATGTCAACAAGGACATCACCCAGAAAAGACCCCAGTGAAGTGCTAATCCCTCTCACGGACCTCCTCCTATCATTGAAGAGGCACATCACCAGTCTTCTGCATGCTGATACAATCCAACGCGAGACAGTATCACAATAAATTGCCCTATACGGTGCCTCCTACACTGAAAAGATTTTCGTATACCGGCAGGTGCTCTGCAGGTCCAAATAACACAGTAGTGCCCTGAGCGGGCATGCCAGTATTTCCTCAGCGGAGGCAATTTTATTTTTTGGAGGACCACCTACACTGGGCTGCGAGGCCTGCCTTTGGTTTTTGGTCTAAGAAATTGACATGAAGGATCAGCCGCACAAAACTTTGGGTTTGAACGAATGTGGTCACTCGCCTTGGTGAGGGCCTGGATTGTGCTGATCTCTCACTGAGTTATAGCCATGAGAAGGATGTCATTTCCAATAGAGTCTGCAGAGGCACAGCCTCGAAAAGATTCATACAGAACCTGATGCTCAGGCCTGGAGAACAAAGGCAGACTCCATGAAAAAAACCAGCTGTTTCAATGGAGGCCTCTTCAAAAAAAGGAACTGCAAGTTTTGTTAGGATTTCAATGATGAAACTGAAGAACCATCCAGAAAACATTTGTGAACCACCACAATAGTCATGCAGTCACCACTAATTGTGGCAGACTAAACCTTATTAAATAGGAGAGAAGTCAGCCAGCCACTTTTCAATGGGCAACATCCAGATCCACATCTTTGATCCCGGCACCGTCTGCAGGAACTGCCAAACGATGATCATGATAATTCGTGTGGATTCACAATGGCACTGGGTGGCAAAAGAGGCAACATTCAGAAAGGCCTGCCTCGAATGCAGATCTCCTGGTAGATGCCACAGTGTTAGTCGAGATGGGCCGCATTCCTGCATGGAATTCCATGCAGGTTGGAGAGGAGGTCCTCCTGAGAGACAGGAACCTCGTAACCCAATAGAAGGAGCAGAAGCCTGGCTAGCCACCAAGAAGCTACCAGTAAGACGTTTGCTCTTCTCTCCCGTTCTAACTGTCGTGATTGGCAGGAGCATACCCACCATGGGCATCAGGAGATGTAAATTGGCCAATCGCCCAAGTCTCCAGATCCTTGTCAGAACAGTACCTCGGAAAGCAGTGGCTGAGCGACGACCAAACAAGTCGATTTATTGAGACTTAAAAGGTTGAAGATCATCGTTCCAACCTGTGAATAGAGTGTCCATGACCAGAAATCTGCAGTAAGTTTCCTTCCCCTGGAATGTATGATGCAGAAAGACCATCCCTTAGCAGCGGCCCATCCATACCTCCATCACCAAAATGACAAAGGGAGGAGGAGTGAGTCCCGCCCTGTTTGTTGATATACACCACAACTGTACAGTTTGCTGTCTTGATCAGTATAGACGTCCCCTTCACAACAGCTGGAAAACATGAAGAGCTTGCCAATCTGGCAGTTCTCGCATGTAGATGTGAGCTCAAGCTTTGAGAGGGGACCATTATCCAGACAAAATTGTTGCCTTGGCAGTGTGTACCCTCCAGCCCTCTTTGCAGGCATACATTGTCATGGACCACTGAAGGGAGCTCAGCTTCCTCAGCTTACACCTCAGCTCCCTGAACAGCTCAACTCTGCAATGAACCTGGCCTTGTGACTCTGCGTCAATGGTATCCAGTGTCCTTGAGTGTCAAAAAATCTTCTTCGTCCTATGTTGAGTTCCAAAACATCACTGGCCACATCAAGACGGTGGTCTTGAAGGCACCCCACAACTCCTCAGGATTCTCAAAATACCCAGACCCCCCAACCCCACTCAGCCTGTTTTCAAACTCCTCAGCTACCCTCTCATCCTTGAGCTTGCCAACATCCGCCTAGGTGGGATGGCACATTCTCCCGGATTAAGCTGCAACTTCAGAGTTTGCTACAACAAGCCTGTTGTCAATATTAAGGAACTGAGCACTCTGGCTGACCTGCTTTTCGCTTCATCTCCAGTGACCATCAATGGCACATGGTCAATCTTCGTTTGCCACACCGCCAGCGTTGGAATTACAAAGTCCATCATATGAGCCTGTCAGTGCTGAAACCATGAATAGCCACCCTAAGTCCATGACTTCTTGCAAAGTCAAGGAACTTAGTGCTATTCTGGTTCACAGTTCCAAACCCATTGGGACCAACACCATGTCTCATAACCATCTCCTATCAGTCCAGCGTGAGCTTGAAATTCCCCAAGACGAGAAGAATTACTCGCCTGGGGGCACTGATCAACACAGACTCGAGCATGGCATGGAATGCATCTTCATGGTGAGATCACTCACTTCAGTCGAGCATATACAGAGACCAGGAAACGACACCCAAGGAGTGATGAATCCTTCTTCTCATAATTAAGCTATTTCAGCTTTATACTTCATCGCTTTATCATATGTTAGATGTCCATTGGCACGCAAAACTTTCAGCTTTCACGTCACCCAGAAGCTCCGATCTTTAACAATCAGTCAGTGAGTCAGTGATCCGTCCAGTGAGTGTCAGTCAGTTGGTGAGAAAGAGCTTTTATATTAGATGCTAAGTTTGGATTCTTTTCATTCAGAGAAAAAAGATGTCCAAAATTGTTTTTCTTTTAATCCAATATGGTACCATCCCATGTGACCTTTGATGTCAGAGTTATCAATAAAATATTCTCCATCAGGAGTCCTTAGTATGTTTAAAGTTTTTGCATCCATCAGAAGATAAGCGGTTGCAGCGAAAAACATTTTAAAAAGTGAAAAACGTATCGAGGCGGATATACACACGCGATGCTGGCAAGGGAGAGGCAGCGTGATTTGCCGCCTCCCTCTGCCTGGGATGGAAAGGACTGAGGGCCGCATCAAATACATCAGTTTCAAACGCAGTGAAGACAGACCTGAAAATGGCAGCTTTGTATCGACGAGTGTGCATGAGGCACCTGGGATCACACCATTTCGACATGTGTTGTAACACGGCTGGCCCTGCAGCTTGCGGGACTTGTTGACCCGTACTGCTGGGAGGAAAACTTGGAGCTTTGGAAAACTCCCTTTTTGCAAAGTTGTGCCATTGAGGACGTGAAGTTTGGGCGACGACTGCGCCGAATACAACAGCTTCGATGGGAGTGAGAACGAGCGAGAGACGGCAGTTTGGTGAGGCAGAGGGCCGCACACGTCACCCGGAGTCGTGCTGATCAACATGCATTTGGAACGTGCCTGGCCTGATGGTTTGTTTGGGTTGCTGACCCCATCATGCTGAGAACAAAAACCTGAGCTTTGGCGACTCCTTATGCCAAGTACCGCCCGCATGGGATCATTTCCATGAGATCCAGGACTGGCCGAATACAACGACTTTGATGGGAGTGAGAAATGAGCTGGGGGTGGCAGCTTTGTTGGGGAAGAGGGCTTCGCAGGGTGCCCGGTGGTTGCTTCGATCGACATGCATTTGTGACGTGGCCTGGCACCCTGGTCTTGCCTTGCGGCTTGTTTGGTTTTGCCCACTATCCATCAAGCAAGGATGAGACTGAGGAAGGATGAGACCAAAAAGGAAATTATCGAGAATGGGCGTACCCCAGAGGTCACACGGGAGGTCGTGCAGATCTATATCGCGCCACTTTGGGGCCAGAAGGGGGAACAGAGCAAGGATAGGAGATGGCTTGGTCCATGAGTCATGGTTCCTTGCTGGGGTGAATATGTATGCTTCAGGGCTGGGGAAGGCTTCCATTAAATGGAGCATGGATAAGGAATCTGCTTGGTCTACGAGTTGTGGTTCCTTGCTTGGTGAAGACGGATGTTCCAGACCAAGGAAGGCCCCATTAAACGGAGCATGGTGGGGAGACGCTTTGGCCCATGAGTCGTGGTTCCTTGCGGGATGAAGATGATGCTTCAGACTAGGTAAGGCTCCGTTAAGTATTAAATACTCGCGAGTAGAGAGTGACGACTGGGGGCGGCAGCACGTACACACGCGCACATCCATGAAAAGTGACTTGCACATACACATGCACAAATTTTTGATGGTACATCACACGAATCATGATTATACATATTATATACACACGTTGATATGGGATCATCCACATATTATACGTGACATATTATACACATTATAAAACACACACCTATAGAGGTGGATACTTTGAGACTGGGTAGTCTCCTCCACCTCCTGAAACCCACCCACGTCTGAGATAGCAGCCAGATCAAAAGCTACTTGTGCGCACGCACACACACACACACACACACACACACACAACGTATTTATTATATATATATATATATATTTGTATCAGATGGGGCGATTGGGATTACACATTTTTAAAGAAGGTGCTTCCAACCAAAAGTAAAAAAACTAGATCGACTCGCTAATTTGAACAAAAAGCGAGAGTGGACGCAGTCTCAGGCAACGTTTCGCCGGCTTCATCATGGTTCCTGCGAGGCCGCGATGATTGCTCATAAATGAAAAACAAAAGGCCAAGTCGAGTTTGATGTCACTGAACAACATCTGGTTTGAAATTTATGGTGAGACGAGGAATTCATGTTAAAATTTCGAAACTGAATGGCGCAAACTATGATTTGACTGGCAGAACGTAATTCACTCCTGTTCACCAATGGAATTGAATGCTTCAATTCGAAATTGAAACGTTAATTCGGTCCAGCAGGTGTGAATATGAATGCTCATATTTAAAATCGATTGAAATAATGTGAAAATGCCCGGGAAAACCTGTATTACTGCATTCAATTCAACAAGTTACGATCCCCAACGATCATCCAATAATTAAAGAACTTGCGGTTGATCACGCGGGAAGCAAGAAGGCGGGAGAACATTTCTTGCATTAAATTGATTTATTTAAAAACATATGAATACGAGGAAGAGAGAGGACAAGATGTAATAAAAATATGATGAATGAACAGGCAGACGTACCAAACAAGCAAGACAAAACAAATAGAAGCCACAATTAGTATTTCACAAATAGTACTCGACAGGCACTCGAGAGAGCGCATACCTCTGGGCTTGGCTGACCAGTTTACTTTAAATATCCCACTGATAGGCCAGATCCGAATTCGTATCTTCTGATCACAGATGACCAATAAACGGACAGACAAATAAACAGGGTGTAAACATAGCCTACATTCACTTTAGGTGGTGAAGATAAGGTACAACCCCACTAAAGGCGCCGACAATACCAGATTCAACACAGCATGAGGGGAAACAAACAGGCGAGGACTAGCAGGAAGCTGAGCATGGTTCTGCTGCAGGACGATGCTGGAGTGCAGGCTGGTTGATGGCCACAATACGACAGTGCCCTTAGGCCGGGAGAATGGTGATGAGGAGACTGCGTCCTCAAGTCTCTCAAAAACAGAATCTCTGAAGCTCATCTGTTCTCTCCTAACTGTCGTCTGCCCACATGCATGTGTGGACGTGACTTTTGAGCCCAATGACTGACTCCCATTCATTGGCCACCCATGGGCAGCACTTTTTTTGGGCCATCCTACCCTGCCGGGTAGCCCTCATAAGTGTTCTTGCCTCAACTAGGGCCCTCTGCAGCTTATTGCACCATCCTGACCTGCAGTTCCTGGCTAAATAGCCCATGCCGATTGTTCCCCCCCCTTTTAAAGCGCGTATAAACACTCCCCTGTGTCTTTGTGGCGCAAAATCCTCCACTATCCAAACCTATTACCGAGAATTTATTCACCAAACTACTTTACCCAATCTCTCAAGGTTTACAATCGCTGCCTCATCATGTGCACAAAATACGATGACTTATCTCTGAAGATCCCTAATATTCAGAGTAAATCAACCTACTTGAGCAGCTACTCTTCTTAGCCATTCTTACCATATGGATCCCCCCCTTCATCCACACAACAATATATTTCTCCGACTCTCTGGAAAATCCTCTATATCTCTTTGGTGATGACTCCACCCTCTGCCGTACCATCTGTCAAACCTCAGACCGGCTAGCAGAAGCTTCTTCGCTCACTGCAGATCTGGATAAAATCACAAACTGGTCCAACACGTGGAACATGTCT
>CM068955.1:20573576-20590810 GCA_035128595.1 Eptatretus atami
TTTTTTTTTTTTTTTTTTTTTTTTTATACTAATTACAAAACATTTGTAACAACTATTCGGCTTTTCTTGTATTTATCCATTGTACAAATAATTGACCTTTCTTTATGGAGTGTAATTAACCTTGCATGTGATTCATGTTGTGATTCAACATCTGTCAAGTGGTCTTCGCCCAAAGCAGGTTAAGCGCAGTCAAAGCATTTCCACGGCAGGAAAACAGTTGGTTTGCCGTTTGGCTATCCAAGTGTTTAGTCAGGGGCAGGACTTGAAATTTGTTCAGGATGCTGGGTGATAGCTCACCTACTCTTCGTGAAAATACAGTGGGATCTTTAATGTCCAACTAAGGCGAGCAGGTGCATACACGTTTACCGGGAAGCGCCGATCCGACAGGATTGTTATCGGACTAGATGTTCAAAGGCAACCTGTGTAACATCCTTGTCGGATAAACTGTATGTGTGTAAGCCTGGTGTTTTCTTTTGTGGTTAGCGTTGCTGGCTTGGGATCTTAGTCCTAAGTTCGAGTTCCTGGTTGCCATTGAATTAAAACCAAGTGGGGTAACTCAGCCTTCATCCTGCTGAGGTTGGTGAAATGAGTACCAGTTGTACTGGTCATGGGAGTATTGCATCAGTGGCCACAGCCATGCCCCCAGCCAAATGATGCTACTGCAGTCACGTGCTCCATTACGAAGGAGGAGGAGGACCAATATGCGTATCACTGTTGTTCCATAAAAATCTTTCCATTGCTGTGAATGTAACGCCATTGTACTACAAAGGTGAACGAAACATTCCATGAAGGGAGGATCTCTTGAGGAATTGCACTTCCTCACGATGGTGATGTAGGTGTGTATTGTTGCAGGGTGAAGATCATTGTGCGAGCTCTGATCCAACGGTAAAAGAAAACTTTAGAGTCACAATACTCACCATCTTTTGCGTCAGGCATCTTCGCCCTTGTGGGTTCTTCAGCTCTTCATGGAATCTGAAGCATTAAGGCGTCCGATGGCCACCACCGTGGTGCACCAATAGAAAAATGTCACGTGGCAACAAGACCGAACATTATATCCGGAATGAGGGTACGGCTTGAATACAAGCGATGTTTCCGCTATTTGATTCTTCCTTTCTCACCATACTTTTACTCGCTTTCTTGTTGTTGGTTGTGTTGAATTTGTTTCTGTCGGAATGTTGAAAAGGTAATTACTACAAACTGAATAATGTTTCGTTACTGTGCGGGGAATTCTCAATGGCCAGGGTGAGTATGTGCTGATGATCGCTCTCCTCTCTCTCAAGAAGATTTTCGTGTTCGGTTGATGCCTCCGTGGACGGAAATTTTTTTTATCCTCAGGCAATGTCCAGAAGAACTACTTGTGTTTGAAAGTGGAGAAAAATCCCGATTAGGATACACCGAATTATGGACCAAAAATTTGGTGGGGGGCCTTTTATCATTGTTTCGACTGATGACACAAGACTACGGGAAAATCTCTTCCAGAAGGAGTTTTTGCTTGGGTAAGTAACTGTCCCTGATCAAAAAACAAAATTGTTCCTCCAGATAATAACCATGCAATACGGGACTTTACAAAAATGACGTAATCTGCCCCCAGAATGTTCGGCGCGCGATGCGCAGAAACCCCAGGGACACTGGGGGCATCAGGGCAGCGAACGCATATCGTGTGTGTGTCTGGTGTGATAAGGATTGTAACATTATGTATGGCTCACAAAAGCTTCTAAAAGAAGCCAAAAAATACTTGGAAAAAGTACGACAAAGCACGTGCGAGAACTTTCTCATCTCCCCGAGACTGGCGTCTGCTTCGTACTGCCCAAACTCCAGGACCATGTGGGGCCGGTGCAAGGCCCGAGTGAACGGGCGTGTGCTGCACAAACCCCCGATGGATCACTACGCGTTGAATGGACTGCGTGTTCTGGATTAGTGCTTCGAACACAATGGAAGGACGTTATGTTTATGCTTGTGAATGTACATTGGTAAGATTAAAAAGATGATACGCTACAATTAATCATGTTGGAGGTGGTTTGGGGGTGTGGGGGACTACAGAGCTGTGAGGGGCTGATTATAAATATTATTGTTTGTTTGTTCCGGGACCACAAGAGAGATGAACTTGATATTTTGCATCGATTCGTGAAAGTTGAAGTGTGTGTATGTGTTGTGTGTTGTGTTGTGTGTGTGTGTGTGTTGTGTGTTTATATACACTGCTGCTGCTCACTTGTACTACAGGAAATTGGTGTGGCCCGGCACCTCATCCATGTAAACTTATCATATTCCGGTATATTCCATTGAGAGATGATTTGCATCCAGGAAAGAACAATTATGGTTTAAACCATCCTGAAATTTCCACTCTTTCGTTTAAAATGTGAAGATTAATTATGTTTAAAATTATGATTTGGAATCACAAATTCTCAATAGCAATGGCATGTTAAAAAAGCTGTCCGTGAGCTGAACCGAGTCGGTTGTAAACACGTAACCACAGCACATGCCAGCCTCGTTAGCATTCATCGTCATTTTGAAAAGTCCTGCATTGCAATGGATCGTGACGGCAATGAAAGACTGCTTTTCGAGGAATTTGATGTCATTATTTTGATTAAACGCTGTGAACAATATCCGGTGATGTGACATCTATGCCCACAGACGCTGAGACTTCTGGTGGAAGGTTTACATGATTTTCTTCATCATCGGTGATTTCCTGGGGCTCTTCTACTTGATCAACCTCATCTTGCAGTGACAGCCAAGGCTATGAGGACCAAGAACGAGCTTGAGACGAAGAGCAGAGGAAGAAGCGGAAATCTCAAGAATATGTGAAGCAGCTTAACATCAAAGCAGATGATGAAGGAATTGTCAGGATTGTCTTCGTTCACTAGCAAGTACAACAAACTACACTCGTTAGATTTGCTTCTGGCCCCCTTGCACTAACCGTAAGGAAGATGCTTCTGGATGATATTAGCCAGCATGATGGTCATCGTAAAAGGACAACCAATGTCTTTTGCAGCAAAGACCTTTCAGAATGGATAGTTCTGATGAAGGCGAGGTCACGGTTGCCAGAGTTTGACAGTTACCGCAATACCATGATTATCTCAATTCTAACAGGTTCGAGACTAATGTGAAAAGGGATCTATCTGGATGACTTGTTTGGCTGAAATAAATTTTGTTCCAAATCCAAATTTAAACTTTATCTTCTCGTTTGCAAATCATTGGAATAGTAAAACAGCTCATGTCTCTTACAACATTTGTGGTCTGAGGTTGATCGCATTTGAATCAGATCTGACGTAACTTCCGCTGCAGGAGTTCCTGCTCGGGTTGTTGTCGCACCGAAAGATACGTTAAGGTGGTTGGCCTACCTGCAATACTCTCAGGAAATTCCCAAACTTCAGATTGGGTGTAGGACTGACCAACCACGTGACATTTGGACCTTATGTATATAACCACTTTAAACAATGATCCTCAGTCGTGCAAAGGAAGCATATGAATTGTAATATATTCCCTTCTCAGAACTTTCAACGTTAGCCCATCAAAGCCGGCGCTATTATTACGGTTGATGGTGCAATACTGAGCGTCTTTGCAAGAATTGGCCATGTACCATTTTTTAAAAGTCTTTGTTACGAGTCAGCGGTATCGAATCACCGCCATGCCAGACCAGAGCAGAGCTCACTAACCATATGTCACGAGTCTGGTGACCTGGAAAATTAAATTGCAAAATTTACTGGAATTATTGTGTTTAAGTGTGTGTGTCTAGTATTAATAATTGTTTTCAAACAGGATAATGCATAGGTTACTTCTTTAATTATCAAAACTGTCCAATGCCCAATGGAGGAGCTTGTGCAGCATCACATGCAAGAACAAGGACATCGGCAAGGCATCATTGCAGTGCACCCTTCACAGAATTACAGTCGACAATGCAGGACAAGTGAACATCATAGTCCATGGGATCGTAGAATCGGAGCCGTTTCAGGTGGAATGCCAAATGGCTGATCCAATGCACCAAACGATTTCAGTTATTTTTTGTTTGAATCTTCTTGTCTTTGTGACTTCACAGGAAAGAAAATTCGTTCCAGAAGAAAACTGGAATCGAGGAACCCAATCTGCAAGTAGTGGCAGGCAGTAGCATGAAGGACGCGGAAGGGTCAAAAGGCTATGGAGAGAGACGAGGGAGACGGTCAGAGACTTGCGGAGCAACACCTGCGAAAACACCTCAATTTTACATCCAGGAAAGATCTATAGCTGGTCCAAAGAGAAGGGACTTGAAAAGTCAGAAGTTGAGTAATGTTACCATGACATGAAAACTTACAGATTGTGGGATATCTTCAAAGATACTGATACACGTGTGAAAAGGGCACCGTTCCGTGCATGAAACCTGCAAAGATAAATGAATGAGTGAGTGGGTTAATCACTCATCAATCCATTTGGACCACACTCTGACAGAGCGTTGTTGCTGCCTAAACAGTCTCCTTGCTATCGGGTACAATCCTGGAGGCGCCACTCCGACACAGGGTACCAGCATGCTGCACTCATTTTTTCCGACCTCGGAAGGATGACAGGTAGAATCAACCCCACCTGTAATTAACTCAACAAGCCAAGAGATTTAACTCAGGATCCTGAGGGATCCCCAGTCACCACCCTAACCATTAACCAAACACCAGGAATGATCCACTCATCATGGCTAGAAAAACACATTTATCTTTTGCTGATCTTTCTTCTCTCTTATTTAATACTTTATTTCTTTCTTCTTTTCTGCAAATTGAATTGATCTGCCAATGAAGGTTTTTTTTTTGTTGTTGTTCAGCATTCCTTGCATTACGTTGTCTAATGGCAAGTCAGGGACCATAGTTTCCAAGCCGACATTTTAACCATTAGTCTTGTTTCGTTGATGCCTGAAGGCACTTCACCGGGGTGTTTATTGTAAGTGACCAAGCATTCTGCCCGAGGGCCAAGTGCATGCGTATTGTTCCGAAACACGGCTTTGTATGGACTGGCTACCTGGTCTTTGGGCTGACGTTTTTGTTGCTTACTTTTGTCCCAGTGGTTTGAAGTATTTTTGTACATTTTATTAAAAAAAATACCTTTCAGAAAGACAAATAGTGGCTGTTCAGGACTGCAGCTGTTAAGCACCCTCAATGAATATGTATGTCAACATTGTACACGTGCACCTTTGGGGGGCTGTCCATGTGCCCTGTGGTAGTTTCATGATTAAGGTGGCTGGCTTGGGATCGCAGGGCTCCGAGTCATATCCTGCTTTGCCGTCGAATTAATACCACGTGGGTTGATTTGGCCCGTTCATCCACTGAGGTCGACAAAATGAGTAGAAGGCTTGCGGAATGATTAAGCATTTCGGTATCCTGTGAGGAGTAAAACGACCCGTCCAGAATGTGCCCAATAGCCCTGAGACTGCTTCGGTAGCACCGACGCTCTGTACGGAAGTACGGCCCCGATGAGGATGGTCCATAGTTTTGACGTGTGGAGACCCCTCTATCATGAGACATTTGATTTTTGGGATCAGTGTGCAAGTAGTAGGGAATTACCGGTCGTTAGAACGTTCTCATCGACTTGTGGCGTAGAGCCCCCCCCCCAACCAATGATGATGACATCTATGTAGCATGGCATGGCGCATGTGAATTTGAGTTTGGCGCTTCCATTGTGGATTTAATCCAACAATGCATTGACAAATCGGTTAATGAACCCCATATTTGCCTTTCCTTCGTATTAGTTCTGGACGGTTGTCTCAAAAGATAACCTGCCAGACCAGATTGGGATATATTACTTAGAATGGCAGACTTTGGTGAAACAGTTATGAAGAACCAGTCGTTCGCTCATTGCCGCGCATGGAAATTTGTTCCTTGCCCGACCACTGCCACTCCCCTCCTTTTACAGTCACTGGTGTCCAAGTTTGCTTTTTCACGCACCCCAAAAACGCGTGACACATCCTCCAGCGTGTGTCACATTCCCAGGAGGATGGCGTCTCCACTCAGCACGACCGGTCTGCAGATCAACAGATCACAAGCCTACACGAGTTGTCCATCCAAGCCCGGCGCTCGAGGGAAGGTTGAAGCAGTGTGAACGAGCCAGCACAGCGAGAACTTCAACCTGAAAAACGGTGCACAACTATTCCGTGGTTCGTATTTACCCTGCCGACTGCCATTGTTGATAACATGCAACGTGTGATTGTTCTTTACTTACAAATTTCGGACACGATTTTAAAACGATAAATTCACTTCTCTCGTTTGCATCAATGGTCGCCGTCAGGGAAATACTCGGATATGTCCAATTGGAGGAAAACGCATGCGTTTGTTAAAAATTCTCAGGACAAAAATAAAATGTTTTCTTTAATTATTGGTTGATTTTCACCGAAACGTCTCTGTTAGTCTATGTTAAAGTACACATCTTAAATCCACTTATTTAGCTGTTTGTGATTCGTGGTGAACCCTTAATGTGTTTCCAATTCCTTGGTTGTTCGTGCTCAGGGACGTCGTCGCAACAAACAGACCCAAGACGTGAACAAAGTGATGATTGTCTTCCAAGGATGATTCGAAAATAGTAGGCCATTGGGTGCATAATCCTGACCGAATTCCAAATTGTTTCCCTAATCTATGAGGACACTGCATCGCCGGCATATCCGCAAACCGTCAGAAGGATGCAAAACCAGCATATTGAATCCGCAATTGCATCCCATAAATAAAATATGCATGCGCTGGATGAATAGATATATACGAGAGGTTAAATGAGGATTTGTGAGAGGTGGGTCACACAAGGAAGAACCCGGCTGAATCATAGCAATGACGTCAACATTTACACAATGACGTCGAACGAAACGCAAACGCACGTTGAAATCATGAGCGACCTTCTCTTCGCAGGTGAGAACAACGGCATGAGAAGGATTTCGATCGAAATTCATGCAACACACTCCAGAAATTTTGCAAGACCCAACACAGGAAAGAGAGCGCTGAAGCCGCTATGCCGGTTAACGGCAGCAAAACACGGGAGTGGTAACGCAACAGAAATTGTAAAACCCATGCACTCAGAAAACCTGACAAATATTTGATTTGTATTTTGCTTAAATGAAATTCGTTTTTCCAAAGCAACAAAAGCACCAATTGTACAGTCGAAAAGCTGAGTCTCTCGGAAAGGAAACTCCACCATTTTAAAGATGCCTTTGTTATTTTGGAGAGGCCTTCTTTGGCACATTAAGGCATTAATAGAGCTTAGCATTGTGTTGCAGCAATGTTTGCACGAGCTGGAATTGCCATGCCTCTTCATCGCAGGTCTGAGTGCCTCAAAAATGGCGCTTTTGCTGTGTTACAGAGAGATCAAAGCCCAAAATGCTCTCCTTACTGAATCCTTCGCACTGAAAGTTTAATCTGGAATGCTGTCCACAGGTTCGGCACAAGGGGCTTTGCAAAGATTGTGGTCACGGACCCATCATGGACCTTACCATTTACCATATGCTCGTTTCAATACCCTTTTTCATGGCATGGAACAACATCCCAGTCTCTCCTCTCTAAGGGCATTCCTTACGCGGGAACACGGTAATGTTAGCGTGTTCGGAGGGTTCTCTGTTGATTTCGTGGCATACTCGACCGTGTCGCTCACGATATCGTCTCGATAGATGAGCGAAGTTGTTTGAAACGGTTTTCTTTTATTACATTTGTAACAACATGAGTCGGACCTGCTTGGAGTTCCCATTTGGAGGCACTAGCCTTGTGAAACCGCGATCCAAAAAAAAATTTTCAATTGCACACACGATTTTGGTGGTCTGTTGTCCCTCATGTCCTTCTCCGTACTGGCCAAGTACCACGTTTCTTTCTAATTGTGCCTTGTACTGGCAGGTGATAGACACAAACCAAACCGAGTTTTGAGCATCGGAAAACAACATAAATCAATCACATATAATGGGGTAATATGGAGCCTTGCGAGCTTTCCCGATAACCAACCGGCCATTGGCGAAGATGCTTACACAAGAGAAAGTTGCTAAAGAACTGAGAAGAAGGTTGCTTCAAGTGGCTTACGGCACCCCTGACATGGGATATTCTGATTAACTGTCACAAAGGTGATCGAAGTCATGTTTTTCACCCCTGTCTGTCGTGTCTTTTTCTGTAAGCAGGATATCCCAAAAAGTTGATGGACGGATTAAACGAAATTTGGTGGACAAGTGGGTGTGGGACAAGGCCAAATTGATTTGATTTTGGTTGAAGATCCGATCAGATCTGAATCCGAGAATTAATTTTTTTTTAAAAAAAGTGATCTCATATGAGAAACAGGGCAACAACGATATAAACATGATATCTCAAAACACGTTGTGGACGGATACGACAAAACTTGTGGCTGAGTGGTAGGTGACAAACAAAGCCGATTCGATTTTGGTTAAGGTTCGAATTCAGATCCGGCCCGTCGGTGGATGCAAAACGTGAAAACCGTTCAGCCGGGCCGGAGGTACGTGCTCCACCGAGTGCTGTCCTAGTTTCTTTATGAATACCTTTTGCTAATTTTCACAAATGACGAGAGGCTGGCGTATTCTCAGCACACCAAGGAAAATGAGACACCTCAAGACTTCATCTTCAAAGTGCTCGTTTTGAAGCACCTGCTGATTACATAAAAATAAAATTACAAATGTCTCATCTTTGGTACGTCCCCTATTAACGACAAACCATTGTATTTATCAGTGATCCAATCGGACCCCAAAATGGAATCTTTCAAACATGGACCCCCCAACCCCCCCCAAACCAATCCAAACAATTTATTTAATTGCTACAAAAAATCCTTGGTTCATGATTTTTCCAACATACCGTTTAAAACTTGTGAACTGATGATAATATCCATCTTTACATTTGTGCAAGTTGTCAGAAACTCAGAGGGTATTAACTCACAGTAGGTTGCGGTGAAAACCCCATACATAATTACAAACTAATTATTGAAGAACTAACAGTTAAAGAGGGAGGGAAACACACTTACCTGCAATACGTGGGTTCGCGGTGTAGTAGGGTTAATAGGGGTGATAAAGATAGGGTAAGGACTGGGGAATTCCTGCCTATCATCCGCCATTGTTTTCCTTTTCTCGATTTGAATTTATGGTACATACCAATAATAATAAATGGCCAATAGAATAAATGCCCCCGGACATTCTTGATATATGAAGCCTTTCAGTTCATGTCTGGTGCCACAAGGTTCTGCCCTTCCTACAGCCACGCCCTTCCCCCCTCTTCGCTCAGCGTCATAAGCACGCCCATGTGTCGATGAAAAAACGAAAAACGTATCCGCTCTGAAGCTGTTGTGACTATATGTCGAATTAATTACGTACTGTTTGAACATCAGATTGGTGGGGGGGGGGGTGCTCTGCTTTATAATAAATAGATGGCTCCTGACCAAGTGAAAGATCTTGTTAAAGGTGCTTGTTTTTTGCTTTGAATACTCAACAGGTGACAATACCGACCACACAGCAGCTGTACATTTATGGATTCAAAACTCAACCCCACAGCATATGTATCATAGTGTGATACGAGTACAACAGTATTTATTTATGATATAATAAGCGAGACGATGGTGTTTTGGCTCTTAAGGTTTCGAACGACCTGAACATTGTTCTATTTAGTGACAGTGTGTTGAAATGGGAAACGTTTCTAACATTCCCCTGCATCTTCACAAGTAATCTTCACAGGTCGAGATGCTGCTCAAAACTGGTCGCCTTGGACCCGTTCTACTACTTTCAGAACAAGTGGAACATTTTCGACTCGTGCATTGTCACTCTTCAGCTTGGTGGAGTTTGCTCTGGCCGGACTTGACGGCCTGTCCGTTCTGCGCTCATTCCGGCTGGTGAGTCCAATTGTTGTAGCTTGCCATCACATGGAGCACGAGCAACCAAAAATGCAACAGATGTGAGATGGTTGTGTGAGTCAATACACCACCATCTACTCATTATACTACTACATTATACCACACACACACACAACACACACACACCATATGCTCAATACTACCATGTACTCATTCAATTATGAGTATTCACTCGTGCGCTTACCCGTCGCTTTGCTGACGGCTTCAATCAAAAGACAAGCATGGGGAACTCAACAAACATATTGCGTGTCTATCTGTCATAAAAAAAACAAAAAGGACTTCATAACATGTTAGTTGTTGTTGTGTTGTTGTCATCTTTTGTTGGTGTGCTTTTGTATATTTTTATATTCGCTTCACGAAATATTACTGATTACACTATATGATTTTTGTGTGCTCCTTCCATGCTATTTACACGCACGTTATGTGTGACATATGCACTTGTTATTAAAACACACCGTTATGCATGATATATACATGTATATATACACACATTGTTATATAATGACCATATTGCACTTATAGTATGACACATGTTGTAGACATTATTCATATTATATACACACATTTACATGCCATATTGCATTGTTAAATATATACCACATGTTATGTGTGACATTTTGTACATATTACAGGTCACCATATGATATTTGTGATCATACACCCAAATTATACATGAAACATTATACATACTATAACTCAAATATGCACACACACACCACACACACACACACACACACACAAACACACACACACAACACACACACACACAAAACACACACACACACACACACACACGGATGGATACTTCGAGACCTGGGAAGGGCTCCATCCACCTCCTGAAAACCCACATTATGAGATAACAACCAACAAACACACAACACACACACACACACACACACACACACACCACACCACCACACACACCACACCCACACACACACCACCTCATTTTAGTTAATAAAAGATGATTAGCAACCAAACTTGCTCAGTAAGCTAATTGCCACCACATTTTTCAGCTCCGAGTTTCAAGGGCTGGCGAGTCTCTGGCCAACCATGTACGACGCTCATAAAAAATCATCGGGAACTCTGTCGGCGCATTGGGAAATCTCACCATCGTTCTCATCAGATCATCTTCATATTGCCGTCGTAGGCGTTTGACCAACTCTCGCGAAGTCATACGACGAGAGTATAAAGCCTGCCGGAAACGTGGATCACCTGAAACCCTTTCCTGGCACATGAAGAGATTTCTTCCACTCCTTGGCTCATCATATTCCGGATCCTCTGACGGGAGTGGATAGAAAACATGTGTATGCATTGGAGCTCTGTGAGCAACCTGCAATGCAATTCATCGTCTTCATGATTAGTCATGGTCATCGGAAAACCTCGTGGAAAGTCACCGTGCCTTCACCGTACAAACACGCACACATCCTACCAAACATCAGAAATTAGCTCCTTAGGAACTGCATTCCATCATTGACAGGAGACAAAGGTCCATGTGGAGTCGTTCATGCAGCATGCTAAGTTCTTCCTGCTAAAGTGTTTCTGGTTGTGACATAAAGATCATTCGTTGGTTCACATTCATGGAAACTCACAGACAAAACAGAGGCTTTTTGGGTCTCAAAACTCAAAACAATGCTTGTTGTACATTTCCAAATGTTTATATTTTGTGCGTTCACCACATATGGCATAAGTAAAATAACTGGAAATTTTAAATGTTCAGATGGATGTCCCCCCCCCCCCCCCCCCAGACTGGTTACAAATTTCAGGGTCAAAGCTTTGTCTCTCCACAGCACGTAGAGTGTATCCATTTTCTGAAAAAAAGTGTTTGAAATTGATATGTAGTGATGATGTACGAAACAAAAGCTTATGTCATTTAGTGTCTTGGCTTAATGAGGCTTTTTCCACCTTATTGTTCAGGTCAGCCAGATTAGGTCTGTGCTTCTACAGTACAATGTAAACCTTGTACCAAACCTGTTCGTGGTCGGGTGTTCGGCAACTAACCCGTCCCCTCACCAAGTTGTGAATGGGCTGAGTGGAGATTTAGGTGGTCTGGGTTATGCTTGGGAGGTCCTGAGAGTTGTGGGTGCCTTCAAGACAAACCATCTTGATGTTTGCCTGTGGATGTCTTGGAAACTCACGCAGGGCAAAGAAATTTTGTCTCTCAAGAGACACTGGGATACCCTTGACCAGAGTCGCAGGCCAGCCTGAATGCAGAGCTGAGGCTTGGTTCTCTTTATCTCTTTTCCTTTCATCCTACTCCGGCTTTTTCCCAGGAGTGAGGAGTCGCGTCAGCGCCGCGTAAAAACTGAACGTGCACTAAGGGTGGACAAAGAGCCTATGGTGCAAGGAATTCTGTGAGGGGGTAGAGCATTCACCTGTGGTCAAGTTGATTCTCGTCCTGCTTACAGGGCAATTCATGCATTTTGCGTTTCCTCTAAGTGCCGGTCCCTCGGTGTACTGCCAGTTAGAGCAGAGGGTGGTAGCGTCTTGACAGAGAAGTCCAAGTGAGCCCGCTGCAGCCGGTTACTATGAGCGTTGTACAGGCTGATCCACCAGCTGTTAGTTGGATGTCAGGGTGTTACTATCCCTATTGCTGACCCTCCAATCAACTGTGGTCTACCCTTCGTTTGTGGAAACACAGCTGTGTGAACTGGTTGAAATGGAGTTAAGCTCCTGGGATTTGTGGCATCCATGTGAACTTCTCAAGGCTGGTGAAGATACTGGACGCGTGTCATTGCATGCAGTTCTGTGCTCTGCTGGAACACAGCATCATCCAAAGTGACTGGATGTCAGAGAGATCAAGCTGCGTTGCATCGTTTGGGATGCAAGATCACCGACCTTGATTTTGCAGATGATTCAGTCATCTTTGCGGACACTCTCGATATCCTTTTGGGCCCTCAAGTGCTGAATGAGGAGTCGGAGCCGCTGTGATTACGTGTTTCCCAGGTCAAAACTTAGATGGAGGCTTTAATTGACATCTTGGAGGCTGCTATCCTGCTGTACCTGTTTGTGGCGTGGATGTTGAGGTCACGAGAGATTAACTTGCCTTGGCAGTGATATTCTTGTCTCTGCTGGGCTGTGAGCCAGAGGTCAACAGACATCTGGCGTCACGCCTGGGAGTCATGGATTCACTGGATCATGGGGTGTGTGCTGCCGGTACATGTTGCAGTAGGACGAAAAGTCCAAGTCTTCAGGTCCTCGGTGCTTCCAGTCTTGCTCTCTGATGTGAGAATTTCACTCTGACCAGGAATCTGAGTTGGAGACTAATTCCTTTGGTCCAGGTCTCTTCGGAGAATCCGTGGCTATCACTGCCGGACTTTGTGTTCAACGAACAGGTTGCTGAGAGAGAGACTCAGATGAGATTTTGTTACCTGCCAATAGTCCCGTGAGCCGTCAAGCTGCGGTTGTATGGTTATGTGCTCATTTTCCTGCGCTGATCCTGCTGCACAAATTTCTCAACGGGGAGCCTCGTTAGTTAGAGGAGGCCAATGGACAACACAGTGCCTCCGTGGTTGCAGCAGATTTATTTACTCTTTCAGGATCTTTCCTCTCACAGGGATGTCTTTCACTACTCTGTGCATTTCACTGGCTATTCTCTTCTGGTTGACAGGAGTGACCCACGCCCAGAGGTAGTGTTGTAGTGCGTGTTCAGATGTCATACCCACACACTAATGTCCACATAAACAGTGAAAACACCACAAGCCCCTCAAATACCTCAAGCTACACATTCCCTTCTCAACCACCTAATGTCTGTCTGCATTGGGTAGAGTTTCACCAACATGATGACCCCATGTATTACCTCAATGTCCACTTGTGTGGGTCATCCTTCCATCTTAACCTCTATTCTTATCTGTGGCACCTTCAACAGCCACTGGACCAGCTGGCTGGGTGTATAGATCTGCAACAACCTGCCATGATATTGCAACTTAAGGCCAATTTGCGACTCCTGGGTTTGACTCAATTCGTAGCCTTTGCCATACCGGATCACTGTAACGACTATATCTCACTCTGGAGCTGGTACTCTGTCTACCTTTCTAGCCAACCTCTCCTGTTCTTTTTCTACACCACTCAGCTCCTCAAATCATGTACTGTTAAAGCCGCAATCTCTCTGGGCTATTGTTAGTGAACCACCCATGTCACTGAAGAGTCTGGATATTTTACTGGAGCTAATTGCAAGATTGTTAATCGATCCCAATCATCAGCAGATATATCTGTCTCTCCCACACTGTTATACTGAATCTATGATGAGCAAGATTTTTATATTTTTGTAATGCAAAATATGCATAAATGAAGAGTGGTCACAAAGGATAAAAAGGCAAAGTATTGCAGTGGCCCATTGGGGCAACAGGTGGTTTGAAAAAAAGAAAGGGAATGAATAAAAGGAAAAAAGAGAGACAAAGAGAAAGAAAAGCGAAAAATTCAAATTATGAGGTTTGGTTGATGGCGGGTGGAAGAGTTTTGTGGGGGGGGGAGGGGGAGGAACATCAGATGGTGGTAGCCGCCAACTTGAAGACCTTCGAGGGAAGCGAGTGAGTGAACAGTCTCAGAAAAACGGTCCACAAACGTATCAAAAGAGAACAAAAAAGAATGGAGTGTGCACTTAGCCTGGATTTTAACCAAGAAGGTTTACTGGAAGAAGGCGTGCATTTGGAGGATTTGGTGGGTGTCAATCCGGGGCAGACGTGTATCCAACTTGCCTCCCTAGGCCAGCCATGGATCAGGCATCCTCCAGCATGTCAAATGCTTCTTCATAAATCTGAACTCATTATATTCAAGACCTTTGGCCGTATCACAACGGAATATTTCCTTTCCTCGCTGGGCCCCCACTTCTCAACTCTGTCGTTTACTGCATCCTGTATGATGCACGCTCTCAATATCATTGATATCTCCAAAAAGAAGCTGAAGCTGCTCTTGCATCATCAAATGATTAACAGTCGCTATATCTCATCTCTATCTCTATCTCTATCTCTATCCTATCCCTATCTCTATCTCTCTCTACTATTTGCATTGTGGTCTTACTCCCTCTACCCTTTCAAATTGACTTCCGATTCTGGTTTGGAGCGTTTGGCAGGTCTCCTTCAGGGCTCTTTGCTGATGATCTCAAAGTTAAGTTTGCGTCATTATCTGTCTGTTATAACTGTGTATTTTCTCACCTGCATGTTACTGGTGTTCCTAGTTCGGTTTTTGTTTCAAAATCGTGCTATTTTGTGCGGTTTTCGTCGACCTTGTCTTACCGGGTGCTTGAGGCCAACCCTGGTGAACGATCGTGTTTATTTGTATTTTCTCCCATTACCTTCGAATTTGTATCTTCCCCACTTTCCCAACGTCCCCCACCCTCCCAACTAAACACTCTATTTCTTGTCTTAATAAAAAAAAAACCACCTTTCTCCTTGCACACTCACAGGTCGAGATTCTTCTTCTTCTTCTTCTTCTTCTACTTCCTCCTCTTCTTCTTCCTCCTGCTGCGCACACCATCTTTATTCTACTGAGCTGACCTCTCTCGCCATTACCTTCACGATTTCTTCCGATCTACAACCTTCCATTCCGAATCTTTACCTGTTCTTCAAAAATATATCAAAAAATAATAATCTTCCTTGTATCCTTTCGATCTATACAGTTCCTGTAACCACGTCCTTTCTCTTCTCTTCTCTCTCTTTCCTGGTACTTTTCATCGACCCCTGACAATTTCATATTCCCTGGCAATATCTGCTGCTCTTCCTCCGCTCAATCGGTTCTTCTGACACGTCCTTGTCAAAAGTGGACATCTCTCTGGCTATTATCAGAGAACCACCTCACCGCCCGTCGAGTCTGGTATTTCACTCAAGCCGACTGGCAGATCTTCCAAGCAACCATCAAACTTATAGGACTGGTCTCCTATTGCTACTTTCTCCAACATCAACTCATCCTGGGAATCTTTCAAAGAAACTTGCCTCCCTCATGCACAGATTTATCCCCTCTCGTCTTCAGTTGTCCTACCCTTCCTCCCGCCCTTGGTTCACTGAAGTTTGTGGCGAGGCAGTTTGTCTTGAAACAGCATGCCTTTTCCTCATGGAAAGCAAACCCAACTGAGGGTAATCTCAGTTCCTTCCATAAAGCTAGGAACAAGTGTGTATCTACCCTCGGGAGCCAGAAAACAACATCTTTGAAGCTCAGTTTGAACTTTCAAACCTCTCTCCCTCCTCAAAATCCTGGTGGCATCTAATCAAATCTGTTTCTGGTGTATGTTCCCCCTCCATCCCTCCCTTACTCAAATGGCGCACTGTTGATACCGCACGTGAAAAGGCTGAAGGCCTAACTTGGTGTTGCAGCTAATCTTTTGTCCAAAACCATAGATTTCTCTACCCACCTTACCCAGTCGTACCCAACTGTCCCTGGACTCTGTGTCCTTTTCTCCTGACAAGGTGAGAGCTTGCTGTCAAACTCGACTCAGATTCTGCAACCGGTCCAGATGGCATCAGCCACGTGTCCTAAAAACCTGTCTTCTGCTCTGCTCACCCTCTCTCTGTTCTATTTACCCTCTCATTTGCTCAAGGTTATCTGCATCTTGGAATCTGCAAACATCACTGCCCTGCATAAAAAAGGTGCAAAAACAGATCGCTGCAACTACAGACCAATCAGCCTTCTGCCAATTATCAGCAAGGTTATGGAATGCATCATCGCTTCAGACATTAAATCCTTCCTCTTCTCCAATGGCTTTGATTTTCGATCATCAATTTGGTTCAGACCAGGTCACTCTACCCTGGATATGCTGCTTCTGCTCTCCCAACAATGACGGAGGTCCTCAATGCCGGACATGAAATCAGAGCATATCCCTAGATATATCAACATTCTTTGACACGGTCTGGCACCCTGCCCTACTCACCAAACTCTCTTCCTATGGTGTCCAAGGCCATCTGCATCATGGCTCACAGACTTCCTCTCCTGTCGCAGTCACGTGTGGCCTAAATGGAGTTCTTTCATCCCCTGTTCCTGTCCGCAGCTGGAGTTTCCTCAGGTAGCGTTCTGGGCCCTGTTCTTTTTCTGCGTTTTCATCAATGATCTCCCGCTCTCTGGAAAATCCTCTATATCTCTTTGGTGATGACTCCATCCCTCTGCGCCGCTAACCAAAATCTGTTCAAACTTTCTCAAGACGGCTAGCAGAAGCTTCTTCGCTCACGGCGACTCTGGTTTATAAAATCAACAAACTGGCCTTTTTCCAACCACTGTGGAACATTGTCTTTTCAATCCGGACAAAACTCACACTCTCACTATGGTCTTCCGATAAGGACCATTTTAAAAATCTCCCCATCATTTCTCACAATTCTCTGGAAGAAGTCCTTTCTTTCAAGCTTCTGGGTCTCACTATCTGCCATGACCTTTCCTGGGAAAGCCACAGTTCAAACCCCGCCTCCAAAGCCAGTCGCCGACTGGGAATC
>CM068955.1:20590820-20616633 GCA_035128595.1 Eptatretus atami
CAAAGTTCTTCCTCGGCCCACCTGAGCTCCTAACCACTTACAAAGCTTTCGTCCACAGCCTGATGGAGAACTGCTCTCCCCTCTGGGCTGGTGCTCCTGCCTCCCACCTTCTCAGCTTCACGCTGTGGAAACCAAGGCATTTCGGATCGTGGTCTCCCACGATGAGGCTGAGTCTTTGGGCCTCTCACTCTCTCACCGCAGGTTGGTCGGGGTCGTCTTCTGTCTTCTACCGTCCCTCTCCAGCCTTGCCCCCCTGCTCTCTCTGCGATTTGTCCCCACCACATTTCCGCAGGGCGCTCAAGGTCCACCAACAACCCCTTTCAGGTAAAACTACCAAAATCACGACACGATCACTGCTCACTTCACTCTTCATTCCTCTTTTTCCCACCTTTGAATAAACTCCCTCACTCTATTCAATCCCATTCTTCCCTCCAGGCCTTCAAAACAGCTGTTCACCACCACCTCTTATCATCCCCATCCAAATCCTCGATCTTTTCTACCCCCGATAATCCACCCAAGCCCACCTCCTTCAAATTCCCTGCTTTCCTTCCTGAAAGTCCCTGTAATGTCCATCTTGTATTTCCCATGTTCTCCGCCCCATCCCTCTCCCTTCCACAGATCTCCTAATTCTCTGTTCCCCACTGTTTGGTCCTTCCCACTCTCGCCCATCTTGTCTCATGCCCCCTTGCTGTGCGTTGTGTGTTAGTTCTCACATGAGCCTCGACAATGTATACAAAATAATAATAATAATAATAACCTTCTGACCCTCGCCAGATCCTCAAGGATACACACATTATTCCACTATCTCCCTCATGTTCAACTTATAAAGTCCACATTTACTCTTCACCTCCACACTTTCATTCCATTTTTTTGTTCGACAGGTGAAGGTGCATTCCAGAGACAATGCGACTCCGCTGTATTGTTCAGGGATTCATGTTGGCAGGGTGCACCAACATCTTTTGTCATCCTCCGTGTTTACCTGTGATTTTATTTTTCTACCTCATTAACCCGCCAACTATCCGAGCTCGCAGATTACTTACAGGTTTCCACGTTCATTCACCCCCCCTCTCCTTTGTTTCATCATCCATTGTCCTGCTTGGTACGTCCACCCGCTGCTATGTACATCCCTGTCTCGATGTCACGGTAACTTCCTGCAATGAAAGACAATAATAAAACAAAACCTATTGTCAGGATAACTCAGCATTAGAACACTCACCTTTATGATGTTTGTTCTGGGTCTTTGATTCTCGGTTGAGTCAGATCCGATCAAACCAAGCTTTCACGGTTTAGTTTGCCAGTCTGGGGGGAATGTATCAGTTTTTCAATGATGGTCATTGGACCGACCGTACCAACATTCCTTGATCTCTTATTCAAGAGTCGGTTGGTACTTTTTCAGTGTGGCCAAAATCAAATTTCAAAAACTGCCAATTTACTAGATGCGATTATTCTCTAATGTTCATATTCACGGGCAATGTAAATGAACGGACCCTGAATTAACGAATGCTTTTCCTTGTTGATTTTCATCAGAGGAGGCCATGAGTTTGTTTCCTTTTTTTTATCTCCCTGATTGCCAGTGAAGTGTATACTGCATCATGTGCTCTTTTTATAAAATATCTTCGCAAGAAGATCCGATGGAATGCGAATATCTATGAACACTCACGTCGGTCTGCATTGGCCTCATCTCTTAACGCTCGAAACATCAGGAGCATCTCTTCTCCCTCGGTGGATATTCCACTCGTATCAACTTGTAGTTGATGAAATCACATGATTAACGCAAGAATTAATCTTCTCCAACATCTGAAAATGCTTCCTGCTCTGAATGTGATGATTTTCTTCGATAGAAACTCGTCGCTGCCAAACAAAAACGATTTCCATTTCATTGCCCTCCAGAGTTTTGTGAAAAGTATGAAAGATGAGGAGCGGTCGTCTCCCCGGGTGTACCCTGCCATGACATTGGGTCACGGTGAACGTTCCTGGCATCCTGCCATGACACAAGTTGCAGTTTGCATGGGCGGTGCCCAGGATGAAACAATGGGTGGGCGTGGTCTCCCCCCCCCCCCCAGGTGCATTTCATCAGGTGTTTTGATCCTGGTTTTAAGCGCTTTGGGCATTTTTCTTTCCAGAAAGACTGTATTTATCTTTTTAGAAATATTTCTGTCATTTGCACATTCGCCAATTGTCAGTGGAGAAAATTGTTTTATACCTGGGCCCCAATAGGTGTTAGAGAGGGGGGTTAGAAAGGGTCGGGGTTTCCTGCAGATCCCAATGGATATATTGTTGCAGGACATACATCTAATGACATCGACAATAAATTGCTCATGGTAAACAGCACGCACATGACAATCATCTTTTCTTTCACGAGAAACAAGCAGTTTATCCTCATAAAAATAATTTTACATGACATCGAGCTCTGCAGTCGATGGTTTCCAAGATCTTACAAAACCAAAGTGTGTAGTACGTAAAGTGACACAAAGTACAATTACATAAACTCCATTTCCCAACAATTACAAAGGGGTGTTTATAATTATTTATGCACTGATCTCGGAAAATCTCTTCGAAGAATTTGACATCTTGCTTCGTTTCCTAAACAATGTCTGGACTGTTTGAGAGTGACAGGACCATGGAGGCCACAGCTTGAGAGTAAAGAAGAGGAGAGTTGGGATGACATTGAGGCAGGTGTGTTTCAGTGGGTGGTTTATGTATGGAATGGTCTCCCAGGAAAAGTGGTGGCAGCAGGAACGGTGGATGGTTTTAAACTGGAGTTGGATGGGTACCTGGAAGTGGTGGGGATGGAGGGCAATGTGTGTGTTGATGGGATTGCATAGGCTTAATGGCCTCCTGTGTTTGTGTTGAAGTTCCCTGTTATTCTTTGTCATATTTGATGTGCTGGTGAAAGTTAAGTAAACTTATCCAGCACACACTTAAATATTACCTCTTTTGTTCACAGAGGAGCTTGTACGCATCACATATCCCATTCAGGATGAAGATATTAGGATACATCAGTGGAGTTTTACTAGTAGAGAATAAATGGGATTTGAACCTGAGATGCGAGCATGATGATGAGTTATGTGCTCAGATGGGAACACCGAACACTAGGCCAATCCTAATTCTGATGAAATAGTTGTGACTTGAGGGATGGGACACCTCCTCTCCCTCCAGAACTGGTCCTCACTCCTCCTCAATCGAGCAATGAAACTCTACCTGCTTAGGCCCTCTCCTATAAAAAGAATCCTAGATCCGCCCTTGGTCTTGAGGCCTGGTCGTCAGTTTAATGGGCCTTGCATGTTAAGGTTGCAATGTTCGTGGACAAACATGCATTGGCAGAGGTCACAGCACAGAGATCATGTCCTGATATACTTGAAGAGCTTTTTCACTTTCAATTAACTCATCAGCTATTCCAATCAGAGAATGTACAGTGGACGATATAATAGATAACTATATGTAATTTACATGACATTCGGCTGATAATGATCCCATGGGGTGATAAGACCAAAAAACAAAAAGAGACATAAATAAATAAATATTCACAAAATACAAAAGTCTAAATATAAATGTAACATGTGACACGGCTTTAGGTCCATAAAGGTCATGTCTCTTCCTGAGGGTACATTGAAAAACAATGCTGGCCGCCTTCAGGGCAAATAGTGTTTTGATAAACTTTTCAACCAAATAGAGTCATTAACAGGAGTGAGCATCGTTACACCAGTGGGAAGAGGCAATGTGTTGTTTCCTGAGCAATGTCTGAACTGTTTAACCAGCTGTCGAGGCAGTTAGCTCTTAAATACAAGTTGTCAGGAAACAACCTCTGCAGTAATTTCCGTGAAGTCAATGAGCAGCATAACATAAAAGATACTGTTACAGGTTTGCCGGTCGGGTCACGAGTGGCCTCTCTTACCCGCTTCCCGACCTTTGGCCCTGAAGCTGACGAGCCGCGGATAACTCCATGGCATGACAGGTTGCTGAGCAACCACGGACAAATGAAATGGCAAATTAATCCCCCCCAGATAGAGAACCATGCTCTCGATGCCCCACTTCTATTTAAATCGAGTACGGTCGAGCGGAACTGTAAGCAGGACGTCGGCTAGTCTGACCGGAGCGAAACTGCGGGTCAAAACTCCCATCCACTATTTACACACCAGTGTCTAACCAATGAAGAAAGAGACAATAGGGCAGGTTGGAAACGATTGGTCATGTTAACAAAAGGCACGCATTTACAAGCAATGCAATGCCACAAAAGAAAGTCTTACCCTTGTACACGAAAGCCCCTCACACAATCACCTTACCATGAAACTACAAACATAGGTGCCCAATTCACTCCGGAAAATTAGACAAGTAAGAGATTGACAGAGAGAGATATACAAAAGGTGGGGCGAGATGGTGACCCCTCACTCACCCTACGCAAGCCTGCGGGCTTACGTAGTCCCAACCTGAAAAGGGGAGTTGGGGGGGGGGTGGAGAAGAGAAGGTGATGGTGTAATGCGGTGAATGCTTCCTAATGTGTTGGAGGACATGCAAATCATGTACATGCAAACCTAACATTGTACATGCAAATCAGTACCCCTGCTCTGAGTGACTTGAGGGCAAAATAGTTGATTGCTCTTTGTGTGCTCCAAGTAAATGATTACAAATAGGGAAAGCAAGAGAAAAGATCATATAAATCAGTGTATATGAGCCAGCATGTCCAGGGAAAGAGCTCAACAGCTCATTCGCACTCACTCTGTGGCCGGCTCAAACACTCTTAATGAGCCTGTTTACCCAGCGGTTCGCGTTTGCTTGGCTCGTTCCTTGAGGATTCCTCCTGGCTCTCTGGTTCGCACATGACTCCGAGTTCTGGGCTACCTGGACTTATAAAGTCCTCAGCCAAGGCACGGTCTAAGAGCTAACCAGTATCCCAGCAGAGCTTGTTGTTCACTGCGCCGCCTTCTCATTGGAGCGCAGCTGTTGCTAGACCACGCTTATTCGTCGAGCTATCGGTTTGGGAAAACCCTCCTCTGGTAACCCCGCCCATATGTGGTCCTTGCTGCTCTGTCGGGCGCTGGATGTTCCACAGTGCTACCAAGTGATGTTCCTTTGATTGTGCTTTGTATTGTGGTTTTATAATGAAATGTGGGGTTGTGTGTTGCAAAGTGTGTATGGATGTGCTGAAAAGAGGTGCAGGGAACGAGAGAGATTAAGAGGGATGGGGGAAGAGATGAGAAGGGATATAATAAGAGAGGGGATCTAGAGAAGTTGCAAAGGGAATTCAAAGCTGCGACACAAACACAGCACATTCCCCTGTCTGTACTGATACGAGGGGAAAGGTAATCTATCGAAACAAAATACTACTGATATGTCTAAACTCCAGGGTTCCTTTATGTGTTGGATGCAACTCTCTGTTTTCTTCCAAAATAGCAACAACACTTTACTCGGTGAAGTGTAGTCGAGGTGGAAAGTCATTGCTGTAACATGTGTGCTCCAGCTGAAATGCAACATGACCTTTGTGTCAGTTGCATTGAAGACCCCACCTTGAGTTTGGGAACTTCTGACTGACCGATTCCTTCTGACTCTCAATTTCTTTTCCTCCTCCTCATACTCTGTAGCCACTGCTAATACAATAAATTAGATTGCGGAAGTTATTGTGACAAGAAGATCGAGTAAAACTGAAAATGACGGTCCGGACAGCATGAGTTTGAGTACCACGACAGCAATGTTTACATGGAGACCATCATGTTGTTAAGCAGTGCCGAGCTCTCCGTTCCATTGCAGAGCGAGCTTGAGCACTTTGAATCACACGAGCTGTTTGGCGAGTGGATAGCGAGCCGCTTGCTCATGGAACACGCCGCCATGAATGTGATGTGATGTGTGTTTGACGCAGAAGTCAGAGGCAGCATTTCTGGTTCGAGTGAAAGGGTTCCCAGCTTTTTGTGAACTGCAAAGCTGTAATAAACCTATCAGTTCGTTCGCAATCTTTGTCATCAATCATCCCAAACACCAAAGCATGACAACTACCACAATACAAGAGCTAGAATGGTTAGAGCACATAGTCTCGTCTCGCATATTCATTCTTAACAAAAATACCATCTTTAACTGAACACCACTCTACTATTATGACCCACTGCCATTATGGCCCATGTACCAATATCATCCATGCACCCTATCTCACATAGTTTATTGGCATGGGGTATGAACATCATAAATTTTATACTTCACTCACATCGGGTGATAGATCAGATAAAAGAAGTTTCAGATTTTTCGGTTAAGAATTTGTATTCAACCAATTATGGCTGGAATACAACTTTTCCAATGACATCATTGTTATCACCCTATATCTGCTCTTGGGGAGTTGATAAGACATGCCAAATTAAAAAATTTTTCGTTGAGTGGTTTTGGAAAGATTTATATCCAATTTGTTTTCCTTTAATCCAATATGGCTGTCATACCATGTGACCGATGACATCATAAATTAAATTATTCACTCACATCGGGTCACAGATCAGATATATAACGTTTCAGATTCTTCGGATAAGGATTTCAATTCAACCAATTATGGCTGGAATACCACTTCATCAATGATGTCATTGTTATCACCCTATATACCCCATGGGGAGTTGATGACATTTGTCAAGTTTCAATTTTTTTCCCTTTAATCTAATATGGCCACCATACCATGTGATCTATGACATCAGGGTTAGCAATATTATATTCTCCGTGGCGAGTCTCTCCTATCTTTAAAGTTTTGCATCGATCGGACAAGCAGTTGCAGAGAAAACCATTGTTAAAGTGAAAATATTGTTCCAGACGCAGGGTCGGGGTTCACTATGAGGGGGACTTCTCGGATTCTTCCTGAGCCCCGGCCCTGCAGGCCACTGCCCTGCAGATAAGTCCATGGTCTGTCGGGTTATCTAGCAACTATGGACGCTGATTGATACCGCTAAACCTGGAAGGATCCTCGCTCTAAAACGTGTTACCTTTTTCGGTGGTTTGGTGATGTCAATTGAGGAACGTACCCTCAGTGTGCACCCATCGACTTATTCCGTATGGCCGAGCGGAACAGTGAGTATGCACTGGCTAATTGCGGAGCCAATAAATGGGGCAGTACTTCCTGTCTATCTAGTCTTACACGGTAAATTGAGCCAATGGAGGAAAGCACGAAGCAAGCAGCCTGGAAATGGTGAACAGTTCAACAAGCACATTTATCCACAAATTCAACCAAACAATCGATGTAATCAGTGGCATGCATTTACAAGCACATAAAACAATAAAGAAAAGGCAGCACAAAAGAACAGATGCTAACGCTGAGTGCTTATTCTCCTTCTACAATCTTATCTTAATCAACTACACACAGGACGTGGCGCCAGCAGAATCATACCGAGGAAGCGTAGATATGAAGAAAAGAAGACAGAAGTAGAGCAAGGCGTTAATTCAGCATTTGACTCACCATGGCATACGTCGACAGACATGTGGAAATTCTGAAACAAATGAGGAATAAGGAGGGGTAAGGAAAGCAGAAGGGTTTAGATGTGAGACAATGTAGGCGACGTATGCTTCGAGGAAAATGTGAGGTGCATATGTAAAGTCTCGCCTGGAAGAGTCAAGAGGAAAGTCACGAACAGCTCTTTATAATTCCCCCTGCATTGCACCTGCCAGGCCCATGTGTTACCAAGAAGTAACTCTAGAGCTAACCATGTCATCTTTTAAATAATTTGCAATATCCGAAGCACATTGAAATTGTCCTCCATGGGGTAGGCACTCTGCCCACAATAGCAACATGTGAAGACTGCGATATCGGTGCCTTCGTTTGTACATCTCCATTTACTCCGACTTCCCGTTACTCCTACAAGGAAGCCAAATTTAACCTTCAATTTCAACATAAATCCAGTAATACATATCGACAGAGCTAGGCCTTGATCCTGAAAAATAAGGATTCCACTTGTGCTGTGTTCTTTACTCTGACATCATAGTGAGGCGTTGCTACAGGGTAGCTATTCCTTTTGGAAGAGAGAGAAAAAAAATCGACTTCAATGTTGGTGACTTCTCTGTTTTGTTTTTTTTCAACCTCCTCTCTTCAGATCTTGCTTCCTCTGCTCACTGAACACCCCCCCTTCCCACCCCCAAACCATCTACTGCTCCACCATAACACACTGTTTCTATCAGTGACCCCCTCTTGGTTAAACTCCCAAAATACAGTCTTTCTGCACACCTCTTCTCTTTTGTTCCTCGGTTATCCCATCCATGGAATCATCTTCCACAGGCTGTTCTTTCCCACTCTTTCTTCTAAGGCTTCAAGCATGCAGTGCACTATCATCTCAATTTGCCTCCCACTCGGAAGCACAATTTTGTTTCTCCCCGTTGACCCGACCTTACCCAACCCTCTTACTTGCAGGTTACTATGTTTCCTCCAATTCACTCTCTCCTCTTTTCATGTTCCTTCGTTCTCTTGCTTATTGTGTCCAAATGTGGCCCCCTTTGTGTGTATGTTGCTATTTTACCCTGTAACCCCCCTCTTCCATGACCCGAGAGTTTGTATAAAGATATGTGCCTTTATACTTTAGTTTTTCTCAATAGTTCCTGAAAATGTTGACATTAGACCATGCAGAGCAATTCTCTATTTCTATTGAACTGGGACTATCTTGAGAGTTTTATTAGGCTGAACACATGAAGGAATATGTGGAAAGGAGATGCAGTGTAAGGTAATCCTTTCCATGTAACCCGCACCGCATCTACCACATGAACATTTATGACACATTCATTCCTACCCAAGCTCCAAAGTCCGAGTGAGGTATCTCACACTTCCTTCTCACCTCAAGAACCACAATGACAATGACAGTGATGCTCATGCTAATGGTTATGATGATGACGATGATGATGATGATGATGATGATGATGCCAATTCTAATGCCCTCTAATTCTTCATTATGTTCTGGCAGGTTCTGAACCTCTTCCTGGCACTTCTCCTGAGTTCCTTCAGTGCAGACAAATTTGCCAGTTCGGATGATGACAGCGATGTAACGAACATCAGTATTGCACTTGAGAGAATCGCAACAGCCATAAACAATAAGAAAGCCAAATTCTTCAGGTTTATACACCGGGTGTTGCCTTCATCTTTTTCATCCAATGTGAAAATGTTGGACAAACCAGTGCTGGAACAGTCAAACATCGTTGAAGAGACCAATGTTAATAGTACACCGTACCAGACCATAAAGGTTGTGAACACCAATGGTAGCGCCATGAAAATTCCACTGGCCATTCCAGAATATGAGGTGAGTGCTGTATTAATAGTTCTTTAGCGCTGGGTCATCTTGCTTGGTGTTCCCATCTAAGCACTTAGCTTATGATGCTGTGATCCCAGGTTGAAATACCACACACTGTTTATATTTGCCCTCATGTATGTTATCATGTCTTTGTAATTCATGGAAGTATACATGGATGTTTCATGATTTTCTTGTCCTACAAGTTAACATACATATTAAGCTACTCCATGAACCTTAATGCAGGTGTGGTTATGGGTTGTGTGGCCACAAAAAGATCCCCGTCATTCCATGTACATCAATGTTTCTTTCATTTTGGAGAAACACAGAAGGTAGTTGGGCCGAATAACGTTGAAAGTGTGGAGAGATTGGAATGATCAGTAGTGATCATCATATCTACGAGTGACTTATACGTACCTACCTGTTAAATCTCTTCAAATGAGCTTTTCCCTTTAAAAGCCTCCCAAATACCGATAAATAACAGAATAATTTTAATTCCCCTCCTTTAACTCCAATGGTTATGTCCAGCTCACACCCACAGTGCACTGCGAGCGACCCAGCACTTCCTCCTGAGGAGCACCACCACAAAGTATTAGTAGATCACAAAACTCTGGTGTATCGGACACAGTCTGCAAGAGGGGAGGTAGGGGTGGGTTTTACAGGTAGTTATAAGATAATCATAGATAGAATGATCATTACGATCTACATTCATAACTTATACCTACCTGTCAAGTGTCTTCAAATAAGATAGATTGGCACAAAGCAGCAGTCAGTGATGGGATGCCAAGAGTTGCCCCTTTATGGAATTATAGGGCTGAATGAGAGGTGTGACTAGCAGCAGAGAGGGAGGCTCTAGCAAATGAAGTCTCCAGCGAGCACATCTCTCAGGTAAAATGACACAAAATATTCAGGACTTGCCCAGTAGGCTGCCCTTAGAATGTCAACAAGGACATCACCCAGAAAAAGAGCCCAGTAAGTGCTAATCCCTCTCATGGGCCCTTCCCCTATCATTGAAGAGGGCAACATCACCAGTCTTCCGGATTGCTGATACAATCCAACGCGAGACAGTATCACAATAAATTGCCCTATACGGTGCCCTCACACTGATAAAGAGTTGTCGTGATACCGGCAGGTGCTCTGCATGGTCCAAATAACACAGTAGTGCCCTGAGCGGGCATGCCAGTATTTCCTCAGCGGAGGCAGATTTTATTTTTCGGAGGACCACCTACACTGCGGCTGAGGCCTGCCTTTGGTTTTTGGTCAAGAAATTGACATGAAGGATCAGCCGCACAAACTTTGGTTTGAAGCGAATGTGGTCACTCGCCTTGGTGAGGGCCTGGATTGTGCTGCATCTCTGCACTGAGGTTATAGCCATGAGAAAGGCTGTCATTTCCAATAGATGCTGCAGAGGCACAGCCTCGAAAGATTCATACAGAACCTGAGTGAAGGCCTGGAGAACCAAAGGCAGACTCCATGAAAAAAATACCAGCTGTTTCAATAGAGGCCTCTTCAAAAAGAAGGAACTGGCAAGTTTTGTCAGGATGTTCAATGATGAAACTGAAGAACCATCCAGAAAAAAATTGTGAACCACCACAATAGTCATGCAGTCACCACTAATTGTGGCAGAATCTAAACCCTTGTTAAATAGGGAAATAAGTCAACCAGCCACTTTTCTTAATGGGGAAACATCCAGATCCACATCTTGATCCCGGCACCATCTGCAGGAAACTGCCAAACGATGATCATAGATAATTCGGGTGGATTCACAATGGCACTGGGTGGTAAAAGAGGCAACCATTCCAGAAAGGCCTGCCTCAAATGCAGATCTCCTGGTAGATGCCACAGTGTTAGTCGGAGATGGGCCGCATTCCTGCATGGAATTCCCATGCAGGGTTGGGAGAGGAGGTCCTCCCTGAGAGACAGGAACCTCGGTAACCCCAATAGAAGGAGCAGAAGCCTGGCTAGCCACCAAGAAGCTACCAATAAGACGTTTGCTCTCTCCCGTTCTAACTGCATGGGATTGGCAGGAACTCATACCCAACCATGGGCATCCAGGAGATGGAAAATGTGCCAATCGCCCAAGTCTCCAGATCCTGTGTCCGAGAACAGTACCTCGGAAAGCAGTGGCTGAGCGACGACCAAACGAGTCGATTTATTGAGACTTAAAAGGTTTGAAGATCATCATTCCAACCTGTGAATAGAGTGTCCTATTGACAGAAAATCTCCCAGTAAGTTTCCTTCCCCTGGAATGTATGATGCAGAAAGATCCATCCCTTAGCAGCGGGTCCAATCCCATACCTCCATCGCCAAATGACAAAGGGAGGAGGAGTGAGTCCCGCCCTGTTTGTTGATATACACCACAACTGTACAGTTGTCTGTCTTGATCAGTATAGACTGCCCCTTCACAACAGCTGGAAAACCATGAAGAGCTTGCCAATTCTGGCAGTTCTCGCATGTAGATGTGAGCTCAAGCTTTGAGAGGGGACCATTATCCAGACAAAATGTTGCCTTGGCAGTGTGTACCCTCCAGCCCTCTTTGCAGGCATACATTGTCAGGACCACTGAAGGGAGGCCTCAGCTCCTCAGCTTACACCTTAGCCCCTGAACAGCTCAACTTGGCAATGAACCCTGGCCCTGTGACTCTGGTCAATGGTATCCAGCCTGAATGGCTTTCCCATGAAGAGGGTTTGTTGGATGCCCCACTTCAGCTCTTGCGCAGGATGGGGACAGGTAGGTTCAGAGGATCCCCTTCATGGGAATAGTGGTGAAGAAGGTAGGTCTGTCCAGACCGCATGTGGAGCCTGCAATCCAGTATCACATCCATTAGACTGGTGATGAGGCCTAGGGACCGAAGCCAGACTTTTGCTGGAGCCACCTGAAGAGAGGTTAGTCAAGATGACCTTGATTGGGTCTTCTCCATCTGATGGAGGGATGGACGTGCCAGCTGTGTTGGAATGTGTACTTCTGCACTGAGAACGAGGGGAATTGGGAAGGAGTCAAACTGACCTTCTCTCAAATGATAAAGAGGCTGTCGATTCAACCAAAATTATGGTACATTCAACCAATCCTTGGTCAGAGTCCAAGTGTCACATCCGTAGAGCAAGACTGGAAGCACCAAGAACCTGAAGACTCTGGCTTTCATCGTCCTGCACAGATACCGGCAACACCACACCCCATGATCCAGTGAATCCATGACTCCCAGGCACGACCCAGATGTGATTGACCTCCAGCTCAGAGCCAGCAGAGACATGAATATCACTGCCAAGGGAAGTGAATCTTTCCGTGACCTCAACATCCTCACCACAAACAGGTACAGACAAGAGAGCAGCATCCAAGATGTCATTCAAAGCCTGGATCTTAGTTTTGACCCAGGAAACCTGTAATTCCAGTGGCTCCGACTCCTCATTCAGAACCTCAAGTGTCCCCAAAAGGATATCCAGATTTGCCGCAAAGATGACTGCATCATCTGCGAAATCAAGGTCAGAGATCTTGACATTGCCAAACGATGCACGGCAGCTTGATCTCTCTGACTTCCTCCCAGAATCCAGTCCATACAAGCACTGAAAAGTGTGGGGCAGTACACACCCTGACGAACTTCAGCAACAACTGGAAATATGTCAGAGATGGTGTCACCACATCTCACAGCACTCTCAGTATCAGAGTATAGTCCAGACATCAGATCGATCAGTTTTGGTGGCACCTCACGAAGACCAAGAATCCTCCAGAGGGCATCGATTCACTGAATCGAACGCATTACAGAGATCAACATAAGCTGCAAGCAGCCCCTGCCGAAACTCTCGTCTGCGTTCCCGAAGGACCCGAAGAGCAAAGATACGGTCAATCGTTGACCTCTTTGGTGTAAAGCTTGACTGCTCTGGACGCTGGTGCTCAAGCAGATGGTGGTGAACCCGATCAATAATTATCGAGCAAAGACCTTCCCCGGCACTGAGAGCAGCGTCACCCCTCGGTAGTTGTTGCAGTCTTGGCGATCACCCTTCCCGATCCAGAGGGGTCAACAAGGCTCCTCTTCCAGTCAGTTGGGATGATATCTGTGTTACAGGCAGAGCACAGAACTGCATGCAACGACACGAGTATAGCATTTCCACAAGCTTTGAGAAGTTCAGCATGGATGCCACAATCCCAGATGCTTTACCCATTTCAACCGATTCACCACAACCTGTGTTTCCACAAAATAAGGTGCATCACAGTGAATTGGAGAGTCAGCAATAGGAAGAGTAACACTCCTGACATCCAACTTGACAGCTGGTGGATCAGCCTGGTGCAGCTGCTCAAGTAACCGGCCCAGCAGACATTCACTTCAGACTCCTCTGAAAAGAGCCCACCACCCTCCACTCTCACTGCAGTACACTGAGGGATGGGCTTGGAGAAATGCACCATGTGAATTCCCCTGTAAGCAGGATGAGAATCACTTGACCACAGGTGATGCTCTACCCCCTCACAGATTCCTCACACATCGGCCTCATTGTCCACCCTGAGCGCACGTACACTTTTACACCTCAGCTCCCTGAACAGCTCAACTCTGCAATGAACCCTGGCCCTCTCATCTGGTCAATGGTATCCAGTGTCCTCGAGTGTAAAAATTCTTCTTCGTCCTATGTTGAGTTCCAAAACATCCACTGGCCACATAAGGAGGTGGTCTTGAAGGCACCCACAACTCTTCAGGATTCCTCAAATAACGACCCCCAAATCCCCACTCAGCTGTTTTCAAACTCCTCAGCTACCCTCTCATCCTTGAGCTTGCACCATCCGGCCTAGGCTGGGATGGGCCATTCTCCGGATTTAAGCTGCAACTTCAGAGTTGCTACAACAAGCCTGTTGTCAATATTAAGGAACTGAGCACTCTGGCTGATCTGCGTTCTGCTTCATCCTCCAGTGACCATCAATGGGCACATGGTAATCTCGTTTGCCACACCCAGCGTTGGAATACAAGTCCATCAATGAGCCTGTCAGTGCTGAAACCATGAACTAGCCACCCTAAGTCCATGACTTCTTGCAAAGTCAAGGAACTTAGTGCTATTCTGGTTCACAGTTCCAAACCCATGGGGACCAACACACGTCTCATAACCATCCCTATCAGTTCCAGTCGATGCATTGAAATTCCCCAAGACGAGAAGAATATCTCGCCTGGGGCACTGATCAACCACAGACTGAGCGGGCATGGAATGCATCCTTCATGGTGAGATCACTCACTTCAGTCGGAGCATATACAGAGACCAGGGAAACGACACCCAAGGAGTGATGAATCTTTCTTCTCATAATAAGCTATTTCAACTTTATACTTCATCGCTTTATCATATGTTAGATGTCCATTGGCACGCAAAATTTCAGCTTTCTACGTCACCCAGAAGGCTCCGATCTTTAACATCAGTCAGTGAGTCAGTGAGTCCGTCAGTGAGTCAGTCAGTGAGTCAGTCAGTGGTGAGAAAGAGCTTTATATATTAGATGCTAAGTTTGGATTCTTTTCATTCAGAGAAAAAATATGTCCAAATTGTTTTTCTTTTAATCCAATATGGCTACCATCCCATGTGACCTTTGATGTCAGAATTATCAATAAAATATTCTCCATCAGGAGTCCTTACTATTTTTAAAGTTTTGCATCGATCAGAAGATAAGCGGTTGCAGCGAAGAACATTTTAAAAGTGAAAACATATCGAGGCGGATATACACATGCGATGCTGGCAAGGGAGAGGCAGCGTGATTTGCCGCCTCCCTCTTGCCTGGGATGGAAAGGACTGAGGGCCGCATCAAATACATCAGTTTCAAACGCAGTGAAGACAGACCTGAAAATGGCAGCTTTGATCGGACGAGATGTGCATGAGGCACCTGGGATCACACCATTCGACATGTGTTTGTAACACGGCCTGGCCCTGCAGCTTGGCGGGACTTGTTGACCCCGTACTGCTGGGAGGAAGGCCCGAGCTTTGGAAAACTCCCTTTTGCAAAGTTGTGCCCATTGAGGACGTGAGAGTTTTGTGGGATCGACGACTGCGCCGAATACAAAGACTTTGATGGGAGTGAGAACCGAGCCGAGGACGGCAGTTTCGGTGAGGCAGAGGGCCACACACGTCACCCGGAGTCGTGCTGATCAACATGCATTTGGAACGTGGCCTGGCCTGATGGTTTGTTTGGGTTTGCTGACCCCATCATGCTGAGAACAAAAACCTGAGCTTTGGCGACTCCCTTTATGCCAAGTACCGCCCGCATGGGATCCAGGACTGCGCCGAATACAACGACTTTGATGGGAGTGAGAAATGAGCTGGGGGTGGCAGCTTTGTTGGGGAAGAGGGCTTCGCAGGGGTGCCCGGTGTTGCTTCGATCGACATGCATTTGTGACGTGGCCTGGCACCCTGGTCTTGCCTTGCGGCTTGTTTGGTTTTGCCCACTATCCCATCAAGCAACGATGAGACTGAGGAAGGATGAGACCAAGAAGGAAATTACCGAGAATGGGCGTACCCCAGAGGTCACACGGGAGGTCGTGCAGATCTATATCGTCGCCACTTCGGGGCCAGAAGGGGAAACAGACCAAGGATAAGGAGATGGCTTGGTCCATGAGTCATGGTTCCTTGCTGGGGTGAATATGTATGCTTCAGGGCTGGGGAAGGCTTCCATTAAATGGAGCATGGATAAGGAATCTGCTTGGTCTACGAGTTGTGGTTCCTTGCTTTGGTGAAGACGGATGCTTCAAGACCAAGGAAGGCCCCATTAAATGGAGCATGGATGGGGAGACGGCTTGGCCCATTGCTTGCTGTCGTGGTTCCTTGCTGGGATGAAGATGGATGCTTCAGGACTAGGTAAGGCTCCGTTAAGTCTTAAATACTCGCGAGTAGAGATGACGACTGGTGGCGGCAGCACGTACACACGCGCACATCCATGAAAAGTGACTTTCACATACACATGCACAATTTTGATGGCACATGCACACGAATCATGATTATACATATTATATACACACCTGTTGATATGGGATCATCCACATATTATACACATTATATACACATATAAAACACACACATGATAATAGAGGTGGATACTTTGAGACTGGGTAGGTCTCCATTCCACCTCCTGAAACCCACCCACGTCTGGAGATAGCAGCCATCAACAGCTACTTGCGCGCGTGTGTGCACGCACACACACACACACACACACACACACACACACACGTATATATACACATATGTATTTATTTATATATATTTTGTATCAGATTGGGGCGATTGGGATTACACATTTTTAAAGAAGGTGCTTCCAACCAAAAGTAAAAAAAACTAGATCGACTCCGCTAATTTGAACAAAAAAGCGAGAGTGGACGCAGTCTCAGGCAACGTTTCGCCGGCTTCACAGCCGGCTTCATCATGGTTCCTGCGAGGCCGGCGATGATTGCTCATAAATGAAAAACAAAAGGCCAAGTAGAGTCTGATGTCACTGAACAACATCTGGTTTGAAATTTATGGTGAGACGAGGAATTCATGTTTAAAATTTCGAAACTGAATGGCGCAAACGTGATTTTGACTGGCAGAACGTAATTCACTCCTGTTCACCAATGGAATTGAATGCTTCAAATTCGAAATAGAAACGTTAATTCGTCCAGCAGGTGTGAATTTGAATGCTCATATATAAAATCGATTGAAATAATGATGAAAATGGCCAGGAAAACCTCTATTACTGCATTCAATTCAACAAGTTACGATCCCCCAACGATCAACCAATAAATAAACAACTTGGCGGTTGATCACGCGGGAAGGCTGAAAGGCGGGAGAACATTTCTTGCAATTAAAATGATTTATTAAAAACAATGAATACGAGGAAGAGAGAGACAAGATGCTAATAAAAAAATATGATGGAATGAACCAGGCAGACGTACCAAACAAGGCAAGACAAACAAATAGGAAGCACAAATTAGTATTTCACAAATATACTCGACAGGCACTCGGGAGAGCGCATACCCCTGCTAGGCTGACCAGTTTACATTTTATATCCCACTGATAGGCCAGATCCAGAATTGGATCTTCTGATCACAGACGGACCAATAAACGGACAGACAAATAAACAGGGGTGTAAACATAGCCTACATTCACTTTAGGTGGTGAAGATAAGTACACCCCACTAAGGCGCCGACAATACCAGATTCAAACCAGCAATGAAGGGGAACAAAACAGGCGAGGACTAGAGGAAGCGTGAGCTGGTCTCTGCTGCAGGACGATGCTGGAGTGCAGGCTGGTGTGGCACAATACGAAGTGCACCTTAGGCGGGAGAATGGTGATGAGGAGACTGCGTCCTCAGTCTCTCAAAACAGAAGCTCTCTGAAGCTCATCTGTTCTCTCCTAACTGTCGTCTGCCCACATGCATGTGTGGACGTGACTTTTGAGCCCCAATGACTGACTTCCCATTCATTGGCCACCCATGGGCAGCACTATTTTTTGGGCCATCCTACCCTGCCGGGTAGCCCCTCATAAGTGTTCTGCCCTCAACTAGGGCCCTCTGCAGCTTATTGCACCATCCTGACCTGCAGTTCCTGGCTAAATGGCCCATGCCGATGTCCTTTTAAAGCGCGTAACACTCCCCTGGTGTCTTTGTGGCCAAATCCTCCACCTATCCAAACCTATACCGAAGATTTTACACCAAACTACTTTACCCAATTCTACTCCAAGGTTTACAATCGCTGCCTCCAATCAGTGCACAAAATACAGATGACTTATCTCTGACAGATCCCTAATATCAGAGTAAATCTAACCTACTTGAGCAGCTTACTCTTCTTAGCACATTCTACATATGGATCCCCTCCCCCTTCATCCACACAACAATATATTTATCCTGTCTACAAAGGCTGCCAATTTACACCTACTTAGGTGCTTGGTTATGACATTGCAATGTTAATTAAATGAGGTCAATATTACATCATCTTAATATCTTAACTGTGTTGCTCAAAAAAAAGAATGAGAAACAGAAAGAGAAAGAGAAAGAGAAAGAGATTTGTAAACTGTTGAATAACCAGCAGAATCGATCCAGATCACAAATGTCAAACAAAAATTGATCACTCAAATACTGTAATATTATGATATAAATAGTTTCAATAATTCCGGTGGTGTCTCTACAGCTGTAAGCTGTCTCTCAAGGTCGAGAAATCCATTGTAGCAACTTTCACAGTAGTTGGTGTTTCGAACTGAGAGTGCTCCTGGGCTTTGTGCCAATCACTTTGTACCCCCAAGTTACACTTCCTATACAAGGGGCTTTGAATAGTCTTTCTAGCCTAATGTAGGTATGCAGATTATGACAAAATAGGAAACCAAGCTAAAATATTTGTTTGTGACCCTCATGGTTGGGGAACAGGGTGGCCGCCAGAACCACGTGGAAGTATCACTGACCAAGAAAACGTGTTCAACTGTGACTCTGGGAGTATTTGTGCTAGCTTTGAAATGTGAATATGTAAATTTTCAGAAAGTGCATATCTGCCTGACAAATACCGTATGCAGGTGAGATGTGTTGTGATTTGTTTTCTTCGCAAAAGTACCAAAAATGTCATTTTCAGGCCAATAATATTAAATTTTATGCTTGGTGTTGGCTTAATGGTGAGGGTGGTGGGCTTGGGATCCTCGGGTCCTGAGTTTAAATCCTGCTTTCCAGTTGAATTGATACCTGGTGGGGTTGATTTCAGCCTGTCATCCTTCTGAGGTTGGCAAAGTGAGTACTAGCTTGCTGGGATGATTGAGCCATTTGAGTATCCTTTGTTGGAGTGGTGATCTGTTGTCCAGGTTTGTGCCCAATAGCCCAGGAGATTGCTTTGGCAGCACCAATACTCTGCACAAAGTATGGTCCCAATGGTATTCCTGTTGCATTTCGTCTGACAGTCACAGTCGTCTAAGTCCTATGTTTAATATTTTACAGACAATGCAGGAAATCTGTGTGTGACACAAACAAAGCATTCCTGCTTATTTGATTCCAATATAATTATCTGAATGTCTATGTGTTAAAAATTATTCAGACAAACCACGATGTTCTTCCATCAAGAAAACCAAATTGTTGTTGTTTGAACAGTTGAGGGAGCTAAATTGTTTGGAGGCTAAAATCAATCACTCAAATTTTCATCTATTGCCGTTGGCTGCAACTTGTAACATGACGTCTACTTGAGCGAGTTGTGGTTGCGAACTGGCTGCAGGTGTTGCCTTTAGGACAAAACATTATATCATTGGAATCATTTTCCTCGCAGGACACAAGTTGCAAGGTCTTGTTTTATTTGATCTCGACATCTATCTACCTTTTCAGAACTTTGTGAGCCAATTCAGGCACTGTGAAGCAATGGTTGGGGAACGAAACAGTTTTCCATGAAATTTTACATATTTTCTCCAATCATATACTTATTACGGCCACGTTGGTGATAGTACCTGATACAAAAACAAGCAAGCAGACCGTTATTGACCTGTCAGTGGTGTGCAAAAGGCATGAGAGGTCTGCTCAATACCTGGTGTCCGATTAAAGACACAGGACAACATTAAATCGTCAAACGCTCGAGAGGTGTAAATTCGAAGTTGGAATGTCTGAAGCTAATGGCGAAGGAAGCTTTCACTCTGAACTTTTTGTTGTGGTCAAGGTCAAAGGTTACACTGATTTTACATGTACAACCATGCATGCACGTAGCCAAGTCAGTGTATGACTTCATAAAGAAAACAGGTTAAAGTCTTCATTAATTCTTTGAGTTGACCCGATCTGCTTGCTTGCGACTGTTCCTGCTTCACGAAGCCAAATTTAATTGTTTTTATCTCAATGAATTCCGACCTAATATTGAGCACTTGAAATTAAGAATGTGCTCTGCTTGTTCATTCACCATGACAGCCTGTGTTTATGTCCATCATGAAGTGCCCCTATACATTGGTGTGGCAGTTTGGTCTTGTCCTGGGTGCCAAATGGCTGACTTTCATAAAAATGATTAACTTGGATGGTTAGTTCTCTTTCTAGCATACTCACAGAATACCCAACCTCTGAGTGGGTAGAGTTTGCACATTACTTTCTTCAAAAGGTATAGTCTGTATGTTGCAAGAACACTCGTGATGTTTGTGTGGTGCGTGTTTAAAGGGGTCTAACGGGTCTAAAGGTGTCCAGGCCTAAAGTGTCTCAAATGTCTAAAGGGTGTAAAGGGTCGAAGAGGTCCAAAGGGTTCTTAAAGGTCTAAAGAGTGTTCCAGTAGTAGTTATGGTCCAAAGGTGTCTGAGGTGTTTATAGGGTCTAAAGTTGTTGAACAGATGTAAGGGGTATAAAGGGGTATAAAGTGTTGAAGGGGTCTGAAGGGGCTAAAATGTCGAAAAGGGTCAAGAGATCTAAAGTGTCTAAAGGGTCTTAAAATATCTAAAGGGTTGAAAAAGGTTGAAGTGGGTCTAAAGTGTATGTTCCAATAGTAGTTAGGTGCCTAAAGGGGACAAACAGGGTCGATAGGTTCTACAGGTTATAAAATGGTATAAAGGGTCAAAGGAGTCCCAAGGTGTCTCAGGGGCCAAGAGGGTATGAAGGGTCAAGGGGTCTTAGCGAGCTAAAGGGCATAAAGGTCTGAAGGGGTATAATGGGGGTGTAAGGGGTCTTATAAGATCTAAAGGAGCCCAAAGGGTATGTTTCATTAAGAGTTACGGTTCTAACGGGGTCTAAAGGGGAATAAAGGGTCTGAGGAGTGTTAAGGGGTCGAAAGGGACTAATTGGTTGAAAGGGTCAAGAGGTCTAAGCAGTCTAAAAGGTATAAAGGTCTTATGGGGTCTGAAGGGTCTGCAGGTCTAAGGAGTCTATGGGTTCAGAAGGGGCCGAAATGTCCAAATGGTACCTTCATTCCAATTGTAATTAGGGTCTAAAGGGTCAAAAGGATCTCAAGAGGTCCAAACGTCGAGAGGTGTTCAGGGGCTCCAAAGGATGTAAATGTCTAAAGGTTTCATTGCTTGTTGGCAAATCATCAGCAACAGCGCAGACAGAAACATGCACCACTGAAGCTCCCAAGCATGTACCACTTGTAAATGTCAAAAGCAGTCAAGATATAAACAAGAAAAAAACGTCGTGCAGAACGCGATACTTGCAAAATCAACCCCCCTCTCCAAAGGTTGTCATGGAAACATCAAATTGTCCATTTCATTAAGATTAAAATTGACAATCTTAATCAAAGTTCAGGTCAATCGGATGAAAATTTATTATTTTTCAGATTGAAATAGATGATTTTAGAACTTTGACCTTGAGTTTACCTCAAAATAGTTGGTTTCCAAATTCAGCGATGCACTCTGTAATTGCTGCTTAATTATAAGGTTAATCTGATGAAAGTTGACAATTTTTCAGATGAAATTTGCTGATTTTAGAAGTTTGACCTTGAATTGACCTTTGACCTTTTGACCTCAAATAGTTGCTTTCCCAATTCAGTGATGGACTATGCAAATCCTGTTCACCATTCAGGTTAAGAGGATGTAAATTGACGATTTTTCAGTTGAAAATTGATGATTTTAGAAGTTTGACCTTGAGTTGACCTTTGACCTTTAAAAAAGTTGGTTTTCCATATCAATAATGCAGTGTGCAATTGCAGTTTAACTTTCAAGTCAATCGGATGAAAATTGATGATTTTAGAAATTTGACCTCAAGATGACCTTTGACCTAAAAATCAATAGGTTTCTCAGTTGAGACTACCTCAACAACTTAGTAAAGTTTCATGGAGATCAGCTTAAAATTGTGACTTGCAGACGATTGACAGAGAGACAGAATAACAAAATCGACTGGCCAATATACTTAAAAAATCTTCGATTTTGCAAGTATGTAATGAAAAAACAAAGACCCACTCACATCTCTCACCTGTATATGGAGGGGATTCTCAAGTATGTATTATTTGTGAATGTCGTTATAGCTGTGGAGGAAGACTGGGAAGGGGTTGAAACAGCAAAGGGCTTACCTTTGTAGCCTTTCATGGTTGCTTTATGCAGTTTCTTCAGCTGGAAGAGAATGGGAGATATGGTGTATATATATATATATATATATATATATACATATATATATACATATATATATATATACGAAAAAACACAAAAGTTCTGTGCGGACAAACAGACAAACAAAGAAACAAACGGACCCAAACACAATACCCTCTCCTTCGGCGAGGGAAATAATTTGAGTTGTAACTTATTCTATAATCCATACGAACAAGATATCAAAAATGTGGATGAATGTAGGGGGTGGAACATTTTAATTTTTTTTTTTTTTAAATGTTGTGTATTTTCGCCTAAATTCACTGCGTCAATGTACATTCAGAGAGTGAATACATGATTTGCATTTTTGCATGCTACCCACATTTTTGCTGGGATGCTTTTATATTATAACTTATTCTTTATGTTATGGCCTGGCTGTTAGGGATTGGTACCGTACGTCCGTCTTTCTGTCTGTCTGTCCCCTGTTTCTTTGAAGGTGAATTTTGTGGAGAGCCCTCAACACAATATCCAGTGAGAGGACATTTTATTTTCGACACTGCTCTGAATGTGATGATTACAAACAAAAGCATTCAATGCCCACCCCTTTTGGACCCACACATGACTGAAAATACTGAAGTTGGAAATAGGCCGGGAACAAGCAATCCAGATGAAAATCGATTGGAAGGCGAGGATAATCCTAAAGAGAGACAGAATACACTCACTCTGACGGACCTCTCAGTCTCAGAGATGAATCGAGAATATGTTCCAGTTACAGTAGAAGACACTGATGAAGATTTGACCAAAGCAGTCCAGCTATATGACAAACTTATGGCTCGTGAACTTTCAGCAGATGCGGTATGTTTAAAGAAGTATTCTTTGACAAGTTCCAACAAAAATTGGATGATAAAAGGCTGCGATATGTGGTCGTCGTGCTAGACGTCTCTGCTTGCAATACATGGAGATGATTGATGTGCTTCGCCAATTCATGGGAAATTGGGAACTTCTTCTCCAGTCGCTTCAAGAAATGCTGCCTTATTTCGCAGCAGAAAATCTGGAGCATTCATTGGGCACAATTTGTTTGCAAAATCTGTGCACGTTTACGTACAACAGTTGATACAACTAGAAAGCCAGCATCCAGGTGTGTTTGCTTTCTTCCAAACCGAGCATCATGTTATTCGACAAATGACCGATATTGGGCTGTGTTATCATCAGATTTGATTATCAAACAAGTGCTAATGAGAACCATGAAAATGACAGGACGACTGACACATGGTTGGGGAATGGTGGAATTTCAATGCACACAATGGCTCCTGTCTATGCCAGCATGTGCTGATTTGAATGCTGCCGTACAGGAGGTAACGGATACAGAATGTCTGACAAAAAGGGAACACAAAGATATGACAAAACCAAGGCAGGCAAGAGACAACAATGATACAAATTGTCTCCTGGAGTTTCTTCTGGACAGGAATCCTTTCTGTGCAGATGCAAATCTGCATAACATCACCACTGGTGTTACAGCTGACAAAACTGGAAATGCAGACAAAGTAAAAGAAGTGGGTTGTAAAATTCCTCGAATCAATGGTGGGGAACAAAGTTATGGAAGATACTTTCAAGAAAAAGAAACATGTCATCATGGCCAATAAGGTTTCTGCTAAAATTGATGGTGAACCCATCCTCGTGGATCCACAGGAACTCTTTCAGCGTTTGGTTACAAGTGCTACTGAAGTCACTGATAATAGAGTAGATATATTCAAGTATGAGCTGTGGAAGTAACCGTCATCTTTGAGTCATCGGGACTTATTTGAGAAACAAACACGGCAGCACTTGCTGACACAATTTGGACTGCAGGGAGAGGCGCTGACATGCCTCCGCCATCAGAAGGAGAAATTAAGTACGTCCTTAACGGTAGCTCACTACTCCAATGACTGCCGTGGCCACACGATGTAAAATTTGACTCTGTCTGCAAGGTGAACGTTGACTATGTTACAAGGAAGTACGAATATCCCATCATTGTTTTTGATGGATTTAGAGCAGGTCCATCTACAAAGGATATAACACATCTTCGTCGATCAGGAGGTACTACAGGTCTCCGAGTCAACTTTGTTGGGGTGATGTCCATTAAAATGAAGAAGGACCGCTTCTTGGCCAACAGTACAAACAAAAAGAGGTTCATTATAATGCTTGGTGAGAAGCTGCGAGAAAGTGGGTGCAAGATTGTTCATGCAGCAAGTGATACAGATTTGTTAATTGTCCAGACAGCGGTAGAATCTGCTTTCAGGTGTGCCACAACAGTCATCGTAGAGGACACAGACCTCTTGATATTGCTTTGCTTTCATGCTGACTCCACTTCATTCAATCTCTTCCTTAGGTCAGAGAAAGAGCAATCCAACAAGATTCAGAAAATATGGAACATACATTGGTTGCAGAGTGCTTTTTGTCCAGAGATGTGCAACTTGCTTCCAGTCGTGCAGGCAGTCTGTGGCTGTTCAGCATTGGGAAAGGGGTTGCTTTGAAGGAGCTGAAGAGCAATACTCATTTCATAAAGCAGGCAGAAGTATTCTGCTGAGTAGCATCCATAGATGAGGTCACCTTAGCTGGAGAAGAGGCGCTTGTCTACCTGTACAATGGTACTCCAGGTGATGGACTGGATGCATGTCGTGAGTGCAAGGGAACGAGTTGTGCAAACTCACCCTTTCCTTCTATGGACAACATGGATGAAGAACTGTGAAAGGTCATATATGGAGTGAAAATGACTGTTTAGTTTTGGATCGCTGTTTTTGATAGCAAACTACGTTATCTGTTGTTTGCTTTTAATATTAATATAGTTTCCAAGTATATGGCACCATGCACGTTATGCTCATAATTAATTAATTTACTGTACCTAGTGTACACTGCATGCACAGTATGTAGCATGAATATATTCCCTCACATTCCCAGTATGTTGATCGATCACACTCAAGAACGTGTCGCATATCAGACATATTATAGCATCATATTGTGCCAACACAACTGGTTAAAGTGCTCCCACTTTGACCATCATTCGATAGGTCTCGTTGAAACGAATTGAGCAATGTATATTTAATGTGGTTATTCTGAACTATTCTCTTAAAGGAATTTGTGAGACAGAATTGTACGCCTGTACTTTACCAAAAGTGACACTTAAAATGCATACAGTCCACCTGAAGTGAAAGTTCAATTTACTAATGTTGCACCAAATCCTTTTGTCTCCATTTTGGATATAGTGTTCATTAGGAATTCATCAATGTAGCACAGAAAAAAAATTAATGATTTTTAGTTCTAGGTTGTCCCTTTTCCTGCTAGTTGACTGGACTAATTAACGTAAGTAACTTTAAAGTAGCATACTAGTTAGTATTTGGTTGGATATCCCTAGCATGCAGTAACTGCATCGGGCCTGTGACCCGTTGGCATCACCAAACTATTGGTATCCTCCTTTGAGATCCTTTTGCCAAGCCTTTACTGCAGCCCATTTCAGTTGTTGTTTGATTTGGGGGGTTTCTGACTTGAGTCTGTCATCCTTCCGAGGTCAGCAAAATGAGTACCAGTTTGCTGGGATGATTGAGCCATTCGAGTCTCCTGTGCCGGAGTGGCGACCTGTCCGGGATTGTGCCCAATAGCCCAGGAGACCGCTTC
>CM068955.1:20628104-20653941 GCA_035128595.1 Eptatretus atami
GTTATGGCCTGCGCTTTAGGATTGTACCGTACGTCCGTCTTTCTGTCTGTTGTCCCTGTTTCTTTGAAGGTGAATTTTGTGGAGAGCCTCAACACAATATCCAGTGAGAGGACATTTTATTTTCGACACTGCTCTGAATGTGTGATTACAAACAAAGCATTCAATGCCACCCCTTTTGGACCCACACATGACTGAAAATACTGAGTTGGAAATAGGCCGGGAACAAGCAATCCAGATGAAAATCGATTGGAAGGCAGGATAATCCTAAAGAGAGACAGAATACACTCACTCTGACGGACCTCTCAGTCTCAGAGATGAATCGAGAATATGTTCAGTTACAGTAGAAGACACTGATGAAGATTTGACCAAAGCAGTCCAGCTATATGACAAACTTATGGCTCGTGAACTTTCAGCAGATGCTGGTAGTTTAAAGAAGTATTCTTGACAAGTTCCAACAAAAATTGGATGATAAAAGGCTGCGATATGTGGTCGTCGTGCTAGACGTCTCTGCTTGCAATACATGGAGATGATTGATGTGCTTCGCCAATTCATGGGAAATTGGAACTTCTTCTCCAGTCGCTTCAAGAAATGCTGCTTATTTCGCAGCAGAAAATCTGGAGCATTCATTGGGCACAATTTGTTTGCAAAATCTGTGCACGTTTACGTTACAACAGTTGATACAACTAGAAAGCCAGCATCCAGGTTGTTTGCTTTCTTCCAAACGAAGCATCATGTATTCGACAAATGACCGATATTGGCTGTGTTATCATCAGATTTGATTATCAAACAAGTGCTAATGAGAACCATGAAAATGACAGGACGACTGACACATGGTTGGGGAATGGTGGAATTTCAATGCACACAATGGCTCCTCTATGCCAGCATGTGCTGATTTGAATGCTGCCGTACAGGAGGTAACGGATACAGAATGTCTTACAAAAAGGGAAACACAAAGATATGACAAAACCAAGGCAGGCAAGAGACAACAATGATACAAATTGTCCCTGGAGTTTCTTCTGGACAGGAATCCTTCTGTGCAGATGCAAATCTGCATAACATCACCACTGGTGTTACAGCTGACAAAACTGGAAATGCAGACAAGTAAAAGAAGTGGGTTGTAAAATTCCTCGAATCAATGGTTGGACAAAGTTATGGAAGATACTTTCAGAAAAAGAAACATGTCATCATGGCCAATAAGGTTTCTGCTAAAATTGATGGTGAACCATCCTCGTGGATCCACAGGAACTCTTTCAGCGTTTGTTACAAGTGCTACTGAAGTCACTTATAATGAGTAGATATATTCAAGTATGAGCTGTGGAAGTAACCGTCATCTTTGAGTCATCGGGACTTATTTGAGAAACAAACACGGCAGCACTTGCTGACACAATTTGGACTGCAGGAGAGGCGCTGACATGCCTCCCCATCACGAAGGAGAAATTAAGTACGTCCTTAACGGTAGCTCACTACTCCAATGACTGCCGTGGCCACACGATGTAAAATTTGACTCTGTCTGCAAGGTGAACGTGACTATGTTACAAGGAAGTACGAATATCCCTCATTGTTTTTGATGGATTTAGAGCAGGTCCATCTACAAAGGATATAACACATCTTCGTCGATCAGGAGGTACTACAGGTCTCCGAGTCAACTTTGTTGGGGTGATGTCCATTAAAATGAAGAGGACCGCTTCTTGGCCAACAGTACAAACAAAAAGAGGTTCATTATAATGCTTGGTGAGAAGCTGCGAGAAAGTGGGTGCAAGATTGTTCATGCAGCAAGTGATACAGATTTGTTAATTGTCCAGACAGCGGTAGAATCTGCTTTCAGGTGTGCCACAACGTCATCGTAGAGGACACAGACCTCTTGATATTGCTTTGCTTCATGCTGACTCCACTTCATTCAATCTCTTCCTTAGGTCAGAGAAAGAGCAATCCAACAAGATTCAGAAAAATTGGAACATACATTGGTTGCAGAGTGCTTTTTGTCCAGAGATGTGCAACTTGCTTCCAGTCGTGCGAGCAGTCTGTGGCTGTTCAGCATTGGAAAGGGGTTGCTTGAAGGAGCTGAAGAGCAATACTCATTATTAAAGCAGGCAGAAGATATTCTGCTGAGTAGCATCCATAGATGAGGTCACCTTAGCTGGAGAAGAGGCGCTTGTCTACCTGTACAATGGTACTCCAGGTGATGGACTGGATGCATGTCGTGAGTGCAAGGAACGAGTTGTGCAAACTCACCCTTTTCCTTCTATGGACAACATGGATGAAAGACTGTGAAAATAATATGGAGTGAAAATGACTGTTTAGTTTTGGATCGCTGTTTTTGATAGCAAACTACGTTATCTGTTGTTTGCTTTTAATATTAATATAGTTTCCAAGTATATGGCACATGCACGTTATGCTCATAATTAATTAATTTACTGTACCTATGTACACTGCATGCACAGTATGTAGCATGAATATATTCCCTCACATTCCCAGTATGTTGATCGATCACACTCAAAACGTGTCGCATATCAACATATTATAGCATCATATTGTGCCAACACAACTGGTTAAAGTGCTCCCACTTTGACCATCATTCGATAGGTCTCGTTGAACGAATTGAGCAATGTATATTTAATGTGGTTATTCTGAACTATTCTCTTAAAGGAATTTGTGAGACAGAATTGTACGCCTGTACTTTACCAAAAGTGACACTTAAAATGCATACAGTCCACCTGAAGTGAAAGTTCAATTTACTAATGTTGCACCAAATCCTTTGTTCTCCATTTTGGATATAGTGTTCATTAGGAATTCATCAATGTAGCACAGAAAAAAAATTAATGATTTTTAGTTCTAGGTTGTCCCTTTCCTGCTAGTTACTGGACTAATTAACGTAAGTAACTTTAAAGTAGCATACTAGTTAGTATTTGGTTGGATATCCCTAGCATGCAGTAACTGCATCGGGCCTGTGACCCGTTGGCATCACCAAACTATTGGTATCTCCTTTGAGATCCTTTTGCCAAGCCTTTACTGCAGCCATTTCAGTTGTTGTTTGATTTGGGGGTTCTTGACTTGAGTCTGTCATCTTCCGAGGTCAGCAAAAAAGTACCAGTTTGCTGGGATGATTGAGCCATTCGGTCTCCTGTGCCGGAGTGTGCGACCTGTCCGGATTGTGCCCAATAGCCCAGGAGACCGCTTCGCAGCACCGACGCTCTGTAACGAGTATGGTCCCAATGGATGGATGACTTTAGTTCCTCTTCAGCAGTGAAATGCATGCTCCATTGGATTAAAATCAGGAGATTGACTGGCCAGTCTAAAACCTTCCACTTTTCCCCCTGATGAACTCCTTGGTTGTGTTGGCAGTGTGTTGGGTCATTGCCTTGCTGCAAGGTGAAGCGCCGCCCAATCAATGAGTGTCGAGGCATTTCTTGAACATAGGAGACAAATATATTCTGACACTTCCGAATTAATTCTGCTGCTGCATCATTCGTTACATCATCAATAAAGATGACTGAGCTAATTACAGAGGCAGACGTGCAAGCCCAAGCCATGACACTACTCCACCATGCTTCATAGATGAGGTATCATGCTTTGGATCATATGCAGTTCCTTTCTTTCTTCACACTTTAGCCTTTCCATCGCTTTGGTAAAGGTTTATCTTGGTCTCATCTGTCCATAAAACTTTGTTCCAGAACTCGACTTGTACACCTCTGTACTTCTTGGCAAATTCTAATCTGGCCTTTTCTATTTTTGGTGCTGATGAGGGGTTTGCATCTTGCGGTGTAGTTTAGTAATTCTGCTGTCAAAATCTTCTGCGACCGACAGATTGTGATACTTTGGCCATTGCACTCTGGGGGTTGTTGGTGATGTCACTGACAGTTGTTTTAGGGTTTTTTTTCACAGCTCTGATGATTTTTTCTGTCATCAACTGCAGTTGTTTTCCTTGGCCGACCTGGATGTTGTCTATTGCTAAGTACACTTGTGGTTTCTTTCTTTTAAAGACATTCAAAATTGTTTGCTATGCCAAATTTTTGTGCTATGGCAATAAAAAAAGCAAAAAAATTTGTGCTACGGTACTTGCTCGGCTAAATTTTTGTGCTACTGTTCCAATTGTATGAATTTTTCTGTTCTTTCAGCTTCCAAATTCTTCTGCTCTTGCATTTCTTTCAAAGAGAGTTCCTGGTCTTCATGTTGGTTTATCCCGATTGACTCCAAAGGCAAAAGCAAAGGCTAAACCGAGGACTAGACATTCACAGCTCTTTTATGTGTGAACAATCATTGCAATAAGAAGCACCTGAGCAACAACAAACACCTGTCAGTCATTTGTTCCAATACTTTTGCTCACATAAAATGGGGGACGGAACATAAAAGTGCTATTGTCGACAATGGTTAAACACATATGCAAAGAAATACCAAAAAATAAAAGCTGACCTGTACTCTTACCTCATATTCATCTTTTGATCTCAAATCCAAATTCTTGGGTACACAGAAACAGTGACAAATTTCACCTCACTTGTCCAATCTTATCGAGGGCACGGTATGTCGAACAAACTGTTTCAAATGGAGCACCTCGCTGCCATTAAGGTATTTAAATTGTCATCAGATGTGGCAATAAATGTGAATTGTTGCTCCCAGCTTGCCGGCTTGATGACAGAAGACAAGAAAAGCCAGGAAGACCCAAAATAACCTCCCCAAGGCAAGAAAAGCATTTGAAGTTGCTCAGCTTCTGCGATAGAAGAAATTAAGTCAGCAGCTGACAAATAAACGAGAGCAGCCTGAACATTAACATCTCATCCGGCACTGTGCGCAGAAGACTGATTGTTGCAGATCTCCACGGCAGAGTTGCAGCAAAGAAACCACTGCTGAGACACAGGATAAGGTAAAAAGACTGAAATTTGCAAGGCAACTCCAAGATCGGGCAAGCATCAAGATGGAATTGATACTCTGGTCTGATGAATCAAAGTTTTAACTTTTTGGATTAAAGAGATGCCAGTTCGTACCCTGAAGACCTGGAGAAGGTTACGATATGCAAAGTTTGCAGCCGACTGTTAAACACGGGGAGGTTCTGTGACTGTCCAGGGTTGTATCTCAGTTTTTGGTGCAGGGAAACCTGTTGAAATCAAGGGACGCTAACAAGAGAGAACTACAATCAGGTAGCATCAGTGATGGGTGGTGGGGGGGGGACGATTGCCTCAGGTAGATCCAAAGAGGGGGCTAAAGAGGGGGGGGTGGATTGTAATTATTGTAATTAAGAATTATTGGAATTGCATCAGCCATTATTAGTTATTGTGCTTAACCAAACTAACAAAAGAATGACAAATTATGGTATTACAAATAAATTTGTGCTGTCTTGTTTAATTGTTGTCATTGTCAATTTAGTTTCAAAATGTAACCTTTTTTTTTAATGAAAGTGTTCTTGTTCATTGTTTGTACAGGGTTTCTTTTTTTAACATAATAGAATATGAAATGAGCATCATTATAGTATCGATAAGAACATATCCTGAGAATGAAGATCTGACCTGACTTTGACCTGAACATACAGTATTAACACAGTGCACTATGACATAGCTCCCTGATGTGTATAACTACGTGATGGGAAGGGGAGTCGGAGGGCCCATGGTTGGATTACCGCCCAGAGCCAAGACACCCTAAATCCATCGATGGGTAGCACCCTGCAGTTCCTTGTGAAATTGAATAATCGGAAGAGGATTCATTTTCCAGCAAGATAATGATCCAAACACACTTGCAATATGGTAAAACTGTTTGGAGAAGAAAGTTACAGCTCGTGTGCTCCAGGTGAAACAATGGCCCCCCAGAGTCTGGACATGAGTTGCATCGAGGCTACATGGGATTCCCTGGAAACAGAGAACAAGAGAACCAAACTAACGATACAGAACTGTGGAATGTACTCCAGGATATTTGGCACAATATTCCTGTAAGAGTGCTTCAGTCGTTTACAGGAAGCATGGGTGAAAGAGTGATGTTACTCAAGAAAGCAAAGGGCGGACGCACAAAGTATTGACTAATATTATAAAATCACAATGTTCTTGCCATTTACTTCAGCAGTTTGTTTCACACACATTTAGAAAAGCTGTTAAATTACAATAAAAACACATATTACTGTTATCATTGATAATTATTTGATGAATATATACACACAGTGCCTGTAGAAAGTCTACAACCCCTTTCAAATTTTTTACCTTTTGTTGCATTATCGCCTGGAATTATATTTCATTAAATCAGACTTTTTCCACATTTAATGACAAAAAGACAAATTCTACAAATTTCAGAAAGTTAATTAAAAATACAAAACTAGAATATCTTGGTTGGATAAGTGTCCACCCCCTCCCCGAGTTAATACTTGGCGGAAGCACATTTGACAGCAATTGCAGCTTTGAGTCTGTTGGGATAGGTCGCTACCAACATTGCACATCTTGATTGGACAATATTAACCCATTCTTCTGTACAAAACTGTTCAAGCTCATTCAAGTTGCGTGGGAGTGTTGTTGGACAGCAATCTTCAAGTCATGCCACAGATTTTCGATTGGATATAGGTCGGTATTCTGACTGGGCCACTCAAAGACATCTATATTTTTGTTCCTTAGCCACTCCAGTGTAGCTTTGGCTGTGTGCTTTGGGTCAATGTCATGCTGAAAGGTGACTTCTGTCCAATTTCAACTTTATTACAGCAGATTTTCCTCTCGGATTTTTCTGCGTTTTGCTCCATCCATTTTCACATCTATCCTGCCAAGTGCCTGAGGTGCTGATGAGAAACATCCCATAACAATTGCTGTCACCACCAGGCTTCACAGTAGGGATGGTGTTCTTTGGCTGATGTGCTGTGTTGTGTTTTGTGCAAATGTAACGTTTTGCATTTTGGCCAAAAAGTTCCATCTTGGTTTCGTCAGACCAAAAACCTTTTGCCCCATGGCTTCAGACTCTCCAGTGAGATTTTGTTTGCATTCCTGAAACGGGACTCAAGGTAGGCTTTTTGAATAATGGCTTCCTTGTTGCCACCCTACTGTACAGCCAGACTTGTGAAGTGCTTGGATATTGTTGTCATATACACACAGTGGCCAGTCTTTCCATTGAGCTCTTAGTGGCCTCTCTTGATCAGTCTCCTCTCTGCTTGGTCATCCAGTTTGGAGGGACGGCCTAATCTAGGCAGGGATTGGTGGTACCATCCACCTTCCACTTCTTAATGATAGTCTTGATTCTGTTCTTAGGGATATTCAAGGCCTTTGTAATATTTTTTACCCATTCCCTGATCAGTGCTTTCCACAACTTTATCCCGGAGGTCTTTTGAAAGCTCATTGGTGCTCATGGTTGAGTCTTTGCTGTGAAATGCACTACCCATCAGAGGAAACCTACAGAAACAGCTGAGTTATTTTGAATAATCAGAATCGCTACAATTTAACACAGGTGGAGACCCAATTAACTTGGTGTGTGATTTTGAAAGTGATTGCTTCAACCTGAGCTAATTTACAATTGCCATGAAAGGAGGGTGGACACTTATCCAACAAGATAAACTAGTTTTGTATTTTCATTTAATTTTTGGAAATTTGGAGAATTGTTTTTCATTTGGAAGTTGTGGGTCAGATGTGTAAATAATGGTGGAAAAAGTCTGATTTCATGAAATTTAATTCCAGGCTATAATGCAATAAAAGGCAAAAATTTTGAAAGGGGGTGTAGACTTTCTATAGGCACTGTATGTGTGTGTGTGTGTGTGTGTGTTGTGTGTGTGTATGATTTACCTCTCACACTAACACACACACACCACACACACACACACACACACACACACACACGCACACACACACCCAAGGAAGATTAGATAGCCAGTAAGAAAGAGAGCAGATGAGGACAAATGGCCTTGCAATACCTGGTCGGTCGGCCTACCAACGCAACCTAGTATGCTTAGGGAGGGGTAGGAGGGAGAAATACTGGTGTCTTAGTGTGGGAGTGGGAGTGTGGTTTATTGCAATATGGGGAGTGTGGCATGCCAGAGGAAAATGGGATTGCGAGTCAGTATGATGCTCTTTTGTGCATCCAAAGGGATGGGATAGAGGGGTGGAAAGAAAGAGAGGAGAGAAGATGCATGAGGCGAAAGATCACTAACCTAATCGTGCATAGGTCTGCTGGTGTAGCGTGTACCACCATGGGACGCTCCGCTTGAGCGTTCCACCTCAAGAGTTGGCACGTTATCTCCGGCTTAGTCACTTGCCGGGGCTCTGGCAACGTGCTCTCTGCACTGGTCCTCCGGAATAAGCACGTCTCAGTCACACACCAACGGCGAGTGAAATGCCAGCGAAGGGTAGTGCAACGAGGAGCAGCCAACGCAGAGCCGAGATGAGCAGAGAAGGTGGTGAAGAAGAGAGCGACGGGCTCCGCACTCCTCCTTTTATAAGCCCCGGGCGAAGGGTGGGTGACGACCTGAAGGCGACGTGCTGTGACCCGAATCCTTTCTTCTGTTGGCCAGAGCGGCCCTAGCCACGCCCTGCCAGGCTCCCGTGGTCGGAAGCGGTCTCATTTGCTCATCCGGCTCACCACGGCCGAAACTCCTGACTCAACAAAGGGTGTGAGCCAGCGCCCCGCCCTGAACATGCTCCTAGTGCAGTCGAATGCCGAATAGCAATGCACACCCGCCATCCACGCCCCCTCTCATGAACCAAAATGCATGCTGGGCCCATACCAAACTCCTGGATCGCCCTTCCCGCGACCCCTCCTCGCCTCGCCCGTCTTGCCGTGTTCTGGGACTGGATGAGGGTCGTATCAATCCCACGTGCTCACCCGAGACATTCCGGTGGGATGCGGTTGTGCTATCAACATCTGTTGCTCGTCCACACATCACGTGGTCTTATGTACAGCCGAGTCTTGCAGCACGCCTCTATTTAGTGTCGAATTGTAGCGATGCAGAGGTACGAGGGGGTGCGGGATATTTTTCCCGTGTGCGAGAGGTGTTGGTGGTCGAAGTAGTGAAGTTGTGTGAGCGAGGGTGAAGCAAGGTGAGATGCCGTTGGAAATTGGCGCGCAGATTTGAATGAAATCAATGCGCGCCATGTGTGTGCTGCACAGTATGGTTGTGCTTCTGTTGATTCCAGCCACGGGAGGCTGCGTCGTGTTGTTTGCTATTCAATCGCATTTTGCACGGCGCGTGTGCTTCTTGCTTGACTTGCACCATGGCTAAAAGGAAAGGGTTGGATTAGAATCAGAATAGGAGACAGAGATATAGTTAATCGACCCAGCTATTAGACCACGCAACACACTTCATCTCGTTAACCCACTAGACATGAGGGGAAGGTCTAACTGCACGAAGACTGACGAAAAACTGCGTGGGGATCACTGTATGTTGGGTGCCATTGCCTTAGAGGCATGCCGTTTTGTAGAACCACAACAATATATAACATATAGTGTCATATACGTCATCGTCATGTCATAGTCAGTGTGCTTCGCTTTGTTTGATTTTTATATTCCTGACTGGTGATCAGCAGGACAGAGATAATGTGCTCTCGTGGCAGGCGACACTTGTTGCTGGTAGGTCTGCAGGAAGCGCTGATGGGACTCGATTTGTGCCTTGTTGCCTTGTAAAGTTTGGGGGGTGATTCAGATATATGAAAATGTAAATGTATATGTATATGTATGCCTGTGTATATCTTGAAGGAAAAATAAGCTCAGTGTTGGCTTAACAATGAAGGTGGCTGGTGTCACATCTGAGGGTCTGAGTTCGAACCCTGTTGGCCATTGTATTAACCCCAAGTGGCGTTGACTCAGCCTGTCATCCTTCGGAGGTCGATGAAATGAGTTTCAGTTTACTGGTAATAGAGGCACTGCATCGGTGGTACTCACCAACCAGGGAATGGTGCAACCAGCAGCGCACATGCCATGCTTCATCTTTGAAGGCCGTGGAGTTCTCATCGCAGACGGCAGTTCGACATATTCTGATTCACGATATAGTGTGGTTAATCAGAATTAGGTAAAGACGTACTGTGAGATATGGTGATGTAAATTTGGATTTCTCTCTGCCTGATGATGACAGAGCACAGACGTGAGCATCATCGAGGAGGACAATGTTGAGGAGAAATACGTGCACCTGGACGATGGCAATGCACTCCATGTGGAAATTCCTGAGGAGACGCAATGATTGCAGAGTATCGACGAGAAAGAAGGATCGACACAGAAAGAAGAGGAAGATGGACCTGGCGGATGCTGTCCTGATGGTAATAACAATTGCATTGACATTCTTGAGTAGTTTCATTTGCAGAACTTTTGAACATCTGTAAACCTGATAAACAATGAGGCCTCAGATTACAGGTTAAATATCTTTTGTTATTTTTCAATTGTTTTTTTTTTAAATAAAAGAAACCATTCGTATGTCTAAGATGGTTTAAAACATATTGTACAAGAGAAAGATCATCATGGCTGGCAAAATAGCTCGTCTGGAAGTGTTCTTCTGAGAAATCCGACTGCGAGTTTGATTTCCAGTGGAATTGGATCCACGTAAGCGGCTGTCTGCTGCAATGTCAGCAGGAAGGCCCCGCATTGTGGAGATTCGTTCAGGCCTGCGTTTTCATCTTATCGCATTCATTAACGGATAAAGGTTCAACTGCATTTCATTTTTTCTGGTTTTTTTTTTGGAAGAAATGGCCTTTGTCCCATACTTTGAACAAATTCCAAATTTCTCAATGTTCTTGAGCATCGGGTTAACCACCTTGACTCGTGGAGACACTTCCTGATCGATATAATCTTTGTGAAGACTTCCTGAGCATCCTGATGAATTTTAAACATAATATTGGAATATGCATCAAAGATCGTTTATTTGATTGTCCTCCTCATGCCGTGAACATCGCTGAAGCTGTCGAGGTAGTTCATTGCATAGGGTTAAAATGCTGGACAGGTCAACACTCTGATACCAGGATACTTGACTGAGGATGCAGGAATTTGTGATTTGTTGAGGTGCTGGTGATAGCAGCCATTTGTGCCTACTCTTCACAAAAGGCACCGTGGATACTTAACATCCACTAATGCCAGCAGATGGGACATCAGGCTTAATGCCCATCTGAGGGAGGCACACACCACTGATTAATCGTTTCCTGTGAAAGTTTATAGCTGGGCTGAGATTCGAACCCAGGTTAGACAGCTCGGAGGAGAGTGTGCCAACATCTAGGCATCCTGTTTGCCGTCGAATCAAAGATTATCGTGGTTGAAAGCAGACAAATAGAAAGGTCTTCATGGGCATCACTGTGCACGACCGCATAAAAATGGCGGTGCGCATGATCACATGGATTATGAACTGCTTCAACAGTAGATATAGTGTTCATTTCAGACGTGCTACTCAGTAGCATGACCCAAAGGTTGATCAATAGCCCTGGAGGGGCTCTTCCTGTTCGTGTATGTGGAGGTGAGGTCTGTTTTTATCTCTGTTCTCTTTCCTGCAGCGATCATGACTCTCTGCCTTCTCTCTTTACCATGGACATGTCAAAAGGTTTTTGTGCGGAAATGGTGGCTCTTTCGTCAGACTGCTATGTCATTGTTGAACATCCATGGTTGAAAGTTTCATCGTTTTCATGATAATCCTCAGTAGTGGAGCACTGGTGAGTCCTTTATACCGGAAGGCGGTTTACACGTTGTTCTGTTGCCGTTACATCATTATAACCTAAAAGGTAACAAAGCTGTCGGCGCGGCTGCGTGCGTCTGAAGCCTTCCGGTCAAAACCCGTTTTCTGGACAGCTGGCCAAACTCCGCTCACAAATGTAACTGGAGACTCATACATCCACCATTTTCTTGCTCTGCTAAGCCTGAAGAGTCTTCAGAAGTCTCATATTAACAATCGCCATGCCCTATAACTTTTCTGTTCAATGTAAAACAACCAAAACGACTATTCAAAGGATCGTCAAATATCTAAGTGAACGGATCCAATAAGCTTCATGCCATGAGAAGGTGATAGGCCTCAGGCATATAGGCCTCAGGCTTCAGGCGTCAGCATATGAGCCAGTGCAATCAAATAACTTACCAAATACAGCACTGGATTTTATAGTCCATCCGAGCTATACAAGGTGTTCCAAAAGACCCGGACAACTTTGGTTGTTAATATATTTGGAACCACAAAAGATACAACGATACCTTTGGTTTAAATGATGCAGAAACTCAAAGTTTTCCGCACACCACCAGTGCACTTCAATGTGGGCTCGTTTGTCGCGCGCAGGACATCAAGGCGGTACACGAGTTCTTGCCATGTTTGGCTCAGAATGTTTGTGTCCACCAGTGCGCGTGCAGCTGTGATCCGCGAGCGAAGATCCTGCACCTTTATGTTTGAACGACAACATCGTTGACAAACTCCCACAGAAAAAAACATCAAGGGGGTTTTGTCTGGTGACCATGGGGGTCTGGTGGTTGGTCCGCCTCGCCATTCCAGCGATCTGGTAATTTTTCATTCAGGACGGCTTGAACGACTAAGGCCCAATGAGGGAGCGCCATCCTGTTGAAAAACGATATCGGGTTGCAGGTCTTCAATGTGTGGGAAGGCAAGAACTTCCAATATGCTCACGTAAATTGTTGAGGTCACTGTGTCCTCCACAAAGAAAAACGGACCCAGCAAGCTGTCATGAGGGAAAGCCACACCACACATTGATCTTTGGACTGTCATGTATGTGTAATGACCACGTGGGGTTTGCAGAGCCCCACATCCTCACATTTTGCTGGTTCACCTCCCCGATACATGAAAGTACAAGCTTCCTCTGGGAACATGAACTCTTTCAGGTAATCTTCATCATTCTCTCTGCGACTGAGCATTTCCAAGGCAAACGCCTTCCATTTGGTCGTCATCTGATTTGAGTTCCTGTATAATCTGCACCTTATCGGCATAAAGATTCAGTGTTTTTTTTTCATAAAGGACAAAACAGTGAGGAACAGAGACATTAGGAGATCTGTGGAAGGGAGAGGGATGGGCGGGGAACATGGAGAATACAAGATGGACATTACAGGGACTTTCAGGAAGGAAAGCAGGGAATTTGAAGGAGGTGGGCTTGGGTGGATTATGCGGGGTGAAAAGATCGAGGATTTGGATGGGGATGATAAGAGGTGGTGTGGAACAGCTGTTTTGAAGCCTGGAGGGAAGAATGGGATTGAACAGAGTAAGGGAGTTTATTCAAAGGCGGGAAAAAGAGGAATGAAAGAGTGAAGGTGAGCAGTGATTCGTGATTTGGTAGTTTTATCAGAAGGGGTTGTTGGCGGACCTTGAGTGCCCTGTGAAATGTGGAGGGGACAAATCGCAGAGAGAGCAGGGGGGGGAGGCGAGGCTGGAGAGGAGACGGTAAGACAGAAAGACCACCAACCAGCCTGCGGTGAGAGAGTGAGAGGCCCAAAATCTCAGCCTCATTGCGGGAGATGCCAATGATCCGAAATGCCTTGGTTTCCACAGCATGAAGCCGAGAAAGGTGGGAGGCAGGAGCACCAGCCCAGAGGGGAGAGCAGTTCTCCATCAGGCTGCGGACGAAAGCTTTGTAAGTAGTCAGGAGCTCAGGTGGGCGAGGAAGGACTTTGCACGACGAGGATTCCCAGTCGGCGACTGACTTGGAGGCGAGATTTGAAATATGGCTTTCCCAGAAAGGTCATGGCAGATAGTGAGACCCAGAAGCTTGAAAGAAAGGACTTCTTCCAGAGGATTGTTGAAAAAGTGGATGAGGGTGGGGGGGGGGGTTCTAAACGGTCCTTTCGAAGAGACATAGTGAGAGTGTGAGATTTGTCCGGATTGGAAGACATGTTCCACGTGTTGGACCAGTTTGTGATTTTACCCAGATCTGCAGTGAGCGAAGAAGCTGCTGCTTGCCGGTCTGAGGGATGACGATGGTACGGCAGAGGGTGGAGTCATCAGCAAAGAGATATAGTGGATTTTCCAGAGAGTGGGAGAGATCATTGATGAAAACCAGAAAAAGAACAGGGCCCAGAACACTACCTTGAGGAACTCCAGCCTGGACAGGAAGAGGGGATGAAAGAACTCCATTTAGGGCCACCCGTTGTGCGACAGGAGAGGAAGTCTGCGAGCCATGAGTGGAGATGGCCTTGGATACCATAGGAAGAGAGTTTGGTGAGTAGGCAGGGTGCAGACTGTTCAAAAGCACGTGATATGTCCAGGGATACGGCTCGGATTTCATGTCTGGCATTGAGGACCTCCATCCATTGTTGGGAGAGCAGAAGCAGCATATCTAGGGTAGAGTGACCTGTCTGAAACCAAATTGATGATCGGAAATCAAGCATTGGAGAAGAGGACGGATTTAATGTCTGAAGCGATGATGGCTTCCATAACCATGTGATGATTGGAGAAGGCTGATTGGTCTGTAGTTGCAGGGATCTGTTTTTGCACCTTTTATGCAGGGCAGTGATGTTTGCTGATTTCCAAGCAGATGGCAGATGACCTTGAGCAAATGAAAGGGTGAATAGAACAGAGAGAGGTGAGCAAGAGCAGAAGAGCAGGTTTTTAGGACACGTGGGCTGATGCCGTCTGGACCGGTTGCAGAATCTGAGTCGAGTTTGAAGCAAGCTCTCCACCTTGTCAGGAGAAAGACACAGAGTCCAGGGACAGTTGGGTACGACTGGGTAAGGTGGGTAGAGAAAGTGATGGGTTTTGGACACAAGATTTAGCTGCAAACACCGAGTTTAGGCATTCAGCCTTTTCACGTGTGGTATCAGCAGTGCGGCCATTTGAGGTAAGGAGGGGATGGAGGGGAACATACACCAGAAACAGATTTGATTAGATGCCACCAGGATTTTGAGGAGGGAGAAAGGTTTGAAAGTTCAGACTTGAGCTTCGAAAGATGTGTTTTCTGGCTCTCGTGAGGGTAAGATACCACACTGATACACACTTGTTCCGAGCTTTATGGAAGGAACTGAGATTACCCTCAGTTGGGTTTGCTTACCATGAGGAAAAAGCAAGTTGTTTCAGGACAACTGCCTCGCCACAAGCTTCAGGAATGCAAAATCCTGTGTACAGTGCTGGTTGGTAGTCCCAGTTCTGTGGATGCGTATCAGATTGATTTTCTGGGACTCTGTTGAAATGATTCACACACTCGTTCAATGTCTGCTGCACTTGTGCTTGGTCGACCGGTACTTTTGTGTTTACAACAACTTCCAGTCTCCTTAAACTTCTTGTGCCATTCTCTGATACCAGTCTGCGATGGCGGATTCCTTCCATTCCTCGTCGGGAAATTACGCTGAACTTGCGTGTCGGATCTCGTCTCGATGAACCGTTTGACGCTCTGAGCTTTCTCCTGTGGAGTCGCCATTTTATTTTAAAATAAACCACCAAACCTGAAAATATACAAAACTTTATGAGTTTCTGTATTGTATAAACCAAAGGGTATCATTGTGTCATTTGTGGTGCTAAATATATTAACAATCAAAGTTGTCCAGGTCTTTTTGGAACACCCTGTATTACGACAATGCATTATCTATGCACATAAGCAGTGGCAATGTTTTTGCTTCATGTACATAACCTGGGTTATTTCATATTTTTGGAAGCGATAGAGCCAGCGATCTGTTGCCAATACACCGCCCAAATAAAGGGATAAGCAATTTAGATAATAAATGAAGGGTTTAGCCCGACTGAGCTTGCCACACTTATCCGCCAGGCAGCTCTCATTGTATGGACGAAGCAGCTATGGCACATCGCCGTATGCTTGAGGCAGTGGATCTGACATTGCGTCATCTGATGCAGGAGCATTTGCCATTCGGAGGCAAGGTAATTTTACTTGGCGTTGACTTCCACCAAGTCCTGCCAGTCGTAAAACGTGGTTCACAGGTGCAAGTAACGGATGCATGCATTAAACGCTCTAACACATGGCAGCACTTTCACATTTATTAGCTACGCAAAAATATGTGAGTGAGGCATGGTGGCATTGACGAGCATTGCGAGATATATGCCATGTGCTTTCTACAACTGGGTAATGGTGAACTAACAAATGCTTCCAACAAACTCTGCAATGGGCCTATTGTAATACTGTACATCACTGATGGCACACACATAAAGAGATAACATAACTTTGCAAGCAACGCTGCAATAGACAGATGAATGCATCTTATTTACACATTGGCTAAATCCACATGGTTGTGACGTTGACTATAAATAATGAGCAAACATGAAATGTTTGCAGAAAGATGTCGGTATAGATCTCAAGGCAATCCGATGATGTTACTTCATCGGTGTTTTCCCATTTAGAAACGGAAGTTGGATTATGGCTTCCAAGTACGGGCTGCGTGGATCTGCATTTACAAAATGAGATTTCCCCCCTCCAGATTGCATCCACTATTATTGGATTTTATTTGTTAAATGCAATTCGATTGCATGCAATGATGTTAGGGATGTTATGAATCAGTCGTTTTTGTGCACCTGCTCCATCTGGAATTGGGAATTGCAGACTTTTAATTACTGGCAAATGATCCTAATTCTTTCTGAAATATGTACTGAGATGGGAAGTTAATTAAATAAGTCTTTCTGTCATGGATAGAAAATGTTATTCATAAATAGTCTTCGAATACAAAGCACGTGGTATCTTCTGGAGACGCAACTTTACCAATCAAGCATAAGTGAGGACTTTTGTATGAGTCCACGGAACAAAATGTCCACACAAGTGCTGCCACATGATCGTCCGTGTTCCAAGAAGAATGTAAATTTCAGATAAAGGAAGAGCACATTGAGATGAAGAAAAAAAATCAATGAGAATGAGGAATGTTGAGATGTGAAAATAGCAGCCCTTGGAGGAATCTCGAATGAGGAAACATGGTTACGAGCTCGGTGTTTGTATATTTCAAGGTTCAAGAAATCTCATTCTCATTTTCTCTTCTTGTGCCTCTCTCTCTCTCTCTGTCTCTCTCTCTCTCTGTGCCTCCCTCTCTCTGTGCCTCCTCTCTCTCTGTTCCTCCCTCTCACTGTTCCTCCCTCTCACTGTTCCTCTCTCTGTGCCTTTCTCTCTCTCTCTCTCTCTGTTCCTCTCTCTCTCTCTGTTCCTCTCTTCTCTATGTCTCTCTCTCTCTCTCTGTTCCTCTCTTCTCTCTGTGCCTCTCTCTCTTTCTCTGTTCCTCTCTCTCTGTTCCTCTCTCTCTGTTCCTCTCTTCTCTCTTCTCTGTGCCTCTCTCTGTTCCTCTCTCGCTCTGTGCCCCCTCTGTGCCCCTCTCTGTGTGCCCCTGTGCCCTGTCTCTGTTCCCTCTCTCTGTGCCTCTCTGTCTCTCTCTCTTTTCTCTCTCTCTCTCTCTCTCTCTCTGTCCCTCTCTCTCTCTCTCTCTTTCTCTCTCTCTGTTCCTCTCTTCTCTGTGCCCTCTCTCTGTGCCCCTCTCTCTGTGCCCTCTCTCTGTGCCCTCTTCTGGCCCCTCTCTCTCTGTTCCTCTCTCTCTCTCTGTCCTCTCTCTTTCTCTGTCCCCTCTCTCTCTCTCTAGCTCTTCCTCTCTCTCTCTTTGTGCCTCTCTCTGTGCCCCTCTCTCTGTTCCCTCTCTCTGTTCCCCTCTCTCTGTTCCCCCTCTCTCTGTGCCCCTCTCTTTCCCCTCTCTCTGTGCCCTCTCTCTGTGCCCCTCTCTCTCTTACTTTCTCTCTCTGCCTCTGCTCTTCCCTCTCTCTCTCTCTACTCTCTACCTCTCTCTCTGTGCCTCCTCCTCCCTCTCTCTCTACCTCTCTCTTGCTCTCCCTCTTCCCTCTCTCTACCTCTCTCTCTGTGCCTCCCTCTTCTCTCTCCCTCTCTCTTCTGTGCTCCTCTCTTCCGCCTCTCTCTCTCTCCTCTCTCTTCTGTGCTCCTCTCTCTCCCTCTCTCTCTCTGCCTCTGTCTCTCTCTCTCTCTCTCTCTCTCCCTCTCTCTCTCTCTCTTACTCCTCTCCCTCTCTCTCTTCTCCTCTCTTCCCTCTCTCTCTCTCCTCTCTCCTCTCTCTCTCTCTCTCTCTGTGTAGGGCTCACCTCGGGCACCTCATCCGGTGGGACATACAAGAGGTGATAGTTACAAATATCTTAACTTTAATCCCTAACTAATTATTAGCAATCACTATCCCCCGTATATATACATTCAAACAAGACAATCCGAAAGCTAACGTTTCCCTACTTAATCACATCGAGATGGGCCAACTACTCATATACGGACCATACTACTCTATACATTTCTATCTGTTTTAAGGCAATGTCTAACCCCCTCATCCCCTCCCAAACATAACAATATTACACACACACACACACACACACCACACACACACACACACACACACACACACACACACATTATTTAATATGGAGGGATCCTGTAAATATAGATTACCAACTTGAAATCTCAAACTAGCTGAGCATGTGATTGATAATTATTTAAGGAAAGTTAAGTGGTGTGTTTTTATCGCATCATTAAACTAAAAACATTGAATTACAGGTATGTTTCAGCTCCCTCTTGCTATGAGGTATCATCTGTGTTCCATCCATCCATCCATCCATCCATCTTTGATAACACCGTAAAAGTTCTCCAAAACGTATCATGGAGTTGTCACTAAACTTGGCAGAAGATTTACTCGTGGTTGATCTCATCCTTGTCTGAAATGTCCCTTCATTTTTGTGGTACATCATCAAGGGCAAAAGGTCATGCTGAAAATGGTGCTTTTTTTTGTATACCTTGTCGAGGCTCGGATGAGAGCCAACACACAACGCACATCAAGGGGCATGAGATAAGAGGGGCGGGAGTGGGAAGGACAAAACAGTGGGGAACAGAGACATTCGGAGATCTGTGGAAGGGAGAGGGATGGGCGGGGAACATGGGGAATACAAAATGGACATTACAGGGACTTTCAGGAAGGAAAGCAGGAATTTGAAGGAGGTGGGTGTTGGGGTGGATTATCGGGGGTAGAAAAGATCGAGGATTTGGATGGGGATGATAAGAGGTGGTGTGAACAGCTGTTTTGAAGGCCTGGAGGGGAGAATTCGATTGAACAGAGTGAGGGAGTTTATTCCAAAGGTGGGGAAAAAGAGGAATGAAAGAGTGAAGGGAGCAGCGATTCGTGATTTTGGTAGTTTTACCGGTTGGCGGACCTTGAGACCCTGCAGAAATATGGTGGGGGACAAATCGCAGACGAGGTTGGGGGGGGCGAGACCGGAGAGGAGACGGTAGAAGACAGAAAGACTAGCGACCTGCCTGCGGTGAGAGAGGAGAGGCCCAAAGACAGCCTCATCATGGGAGATGCCAATGATCTGAAATGCCTTGGTTTCCACAGCTGAAGCCGAGAAAGGTGGCGGCAGGAGCACCAGCCCAGAGGGGAGAGCAGCACTCCATCAGGCTGCGGAGAAAGCTTTGTACGTGGTCAGGCGCTAGGGGGCCAAGGAAGGACTTTTCACGACGGAGGATTCCCAGTCGGCGACTGGCTTGGAGGCGAGGTTTGAAATGTGGCTTTCCCAGGAAAGGTCATGGCAGATAGTGAGACCCAGAAGCTTGAAAGAAAGGACTTCTTCCAGAGGATTGTTGAGAAAGTAGATGAGGGGGGGGGGGGGGTTCAAACGGTCCTTTTGGAGAGACATAGTGAGAGTGTGAGATTTGTCCGGATTGAAAGACATGTTCCACGCGTTGGGACCAGTTTGTGATTTTCCCCAGATCTGCAGTGAGCGAAGAAGCTGCTGCTTGCCGGTCTGAGGGATGACAGATGGTACAGCAGAGGGTGGAGTCATCAGCAAAGAGATGGAGGATTTTCCAGAGAGTCGGAGAGATCATTGATGAAAACAAGAAAAAGAACAGGCCAGAACACTACCTTGAGGAACTCCAGCCTGGACAGGAAGAGGGGGTGAAAGAACTCCATTTCGGGCCACATGGTGACTGCGTCTTCTTTGATGAAGAGAGCAACTCCTCCACCAGGACGAGGCTCAGGTCTGTCATACCGGAGGAGCGAGTAACCAGGGAGAGACACTGGGAGTCAGAGATGTTTTGAGGGAGGAGTTTCTGTTATGCAGATAATCTGGTTTGCCAGTGGCAACCTGTATGGAAAGATCTGTAAGGTTTGAGCGAAGGCCCGGATATTTTAGGTCTACACTGTCAATGAAGAGGGAAGGGAGGAGACTTTGGGTGCAGGGGATGGGAGGGGAGGGGGAGGGTAGGACAGGGAGGAGGAGGGGGAGGTAAGGAGAGTTGTTTGAAAGAGTGTGGTGGATTGCATTGTAGCTAGGAGAGGGGGCCAGATGAGGAGGAGAAAAGGCTCTGTGTGCTGGGGGAGGGGGGGGCAAGAGAGGGGCAGAAGGCAGTTGAGGATTTGAGGAGATGGAGTGATGAGATGGTGGTGAGAGGGCAGGGGAAGGAGGCAGCTTTGTGGATGTGGGTGGGGGGGCAACTTTGAGACGGTGAATGAGGTGGGTGAATGGTGGGATAAGGGTGAGTGGGGAGAGTTGAGGAGAAAGGTGAGGGGGGAATTTTGAGAAAGGTGAGAGGGGAAGTTTGGAGGAGAAGAGTGTGATGGTTGCTTTGAAAGGGAGGGGTGAGAGGGGTGAGTTGGCACTGAAGTTGGAAAAAAGAATGGTTGATGGAAAGTGAACACTCATGGCAACTGGGTTTTTTTTTTATTTTTCGGTCAGAGATGTGATTGAGGACATTTCTTGAGGGATGCAATAAAGGCGAATTTAGAGAATCGAGGAAGAAACGCTTGTAACAGTTGGATTTTTTCGGCAAGGTATGAAGGAAAGGTCGAATTTGGAGCAGTCTGTTGAAATAGAAAGAGTAGTGCATTATGATACAGTAATGAGAACCACATGTGTGAAAGAGGAGGATGAAGCATTATAAGAGATCGTTTTTAATTATTATTATTATTACTTCCCGTAACCACGTGATCTGTTTCCACCGCCCTGCATTTACCGATCCAAATTCACCATTCACCTCACAATTTTTGCTGCAACCTTTCCTGACCTAATCTGATAAATCTCTCTTAAAAAACAATAAAATAATATAATAATAATAATTAAAAACGATCTCTTATAATGCTTCATCTCCTCTTTCAACAATGTGGTTCTCATTACTGTATCATAATGCACTCTCTTTCTATTTCAACACGACTCTCAAAATTCGACCTTTCTTCATACCTTGCCGAAAAATCCAACTGTTACAGCGTCTCTTTCCCTCGATTCTCTTAATCGCCTTTATTGATCTTCAAGAAATGTCCTCAACGCATCTCTGACCGAAAAATAAAAAAACCCAGTTGCCATGGTGTTCACTTTTCCATTCAACCATTCTTTTTTTCCAACTTCAGTGCCAACTCACCCTCTCACCCTCCCCTTTCAAAGCACATCACCACTCTTCTCCTGCCAACTTCCCTCTCACCTTTCTCAAAAATTCCCCCCTCACCTTTCTCCCTCAACTCTCCCCACTCCCCTTATCCCCACCATTCACCCACCTCATTCACCGTTCTCAAAGTCGCCCCCACCCACATCAACAAGCTGCCTCACTTCCCCTGCCCTCTCACCACCATACTCATCACTCCATCTCCTCAAATCCTCAACTGCCCTCTGCCCCCTCGTTCTTGCCCCCCTCTCCCCCAGCACCAAGAGCCTTTTCTCCTTCCTCATCTGGCCCCTCTCCGAGCTACAAAGCAATCCAGCCACCACTCTTTCAACAACTCTCCTTACTCCCCCCCCTCCTCCTCCCTTGTCCTACCCTCCCCTCCTCCCTATCCCCTGCACCCAAGTGCTTCCTCCCTTCCCTCTTCATTGACAGTGTTTAACCTCAATATCGGGGCCTTCGCTCAAACTTACAGATCTTTCCATACAAGCGTTGCCACTGGCAAACCAGATTATCTGCTAACAGAAACTTTCCTCCTCAAACATCTCTGACTCCCAAGTTTCTCTCCCGGTTACTCCCTCCTCCGGTAATGACAGACCTGAGCCTCGTCTGTGGAGAGTTGCCTCTCCTCATCAAAGGGAAGGAACGGCCCCCAAGGAAAAGTCACCCCAATTTGGGGGGGGCCCCGCAATGGAGTTCTTTCACCCTCTTCCTGTCCAGGCTGAGTCCTCCTCAAGGTTAGTGTTCTGGGGCCCTGTTCTTTTTCTTTTTTTCATCAAGATCTCTCGACTCTCTGAAAATCCTCCATTCTTTGCTGATGACTCCAACCCTCTGCTGTACCATTCTGTCCCCCCAAACCTACTCCCCCCTTCCCTCCCTCCAACCACCCACCCACAATCCCCTCCCTCACCACACCCCACACCATCCTCTCCCCCCATCCCCAACTCACCCACCCCCCTCCCCTTCTCTCCACCCTTTCCCCCCAACCCCCTCACCCACCCAATTCCCCTCTTACCACCCTCACCCCTCCACCAACCTCCACCCCTTCCAACCCGCCCACCCACCCTTCCACCCCCCCCTCTCCCCAACAAACCTCAAATTTCACCCATCAATCATCCCCCCTCACCACCCACCCTACAAACCCAATAAACCACACTCTCTCACCTCCCCACACCCCTCCAACCCCCATAACCCACTCAACCACTCTCCCCACCCCCTCCCGCCCCTCCACAACACCATCCAATCCTCAGACGGCAAGCAGCAGTCTTCTTTCGCGCTCACTGCAGATCTGGGGAAAATCACAAACTGGTCCAACGCGTGGAAACATGTCTTTCAATCCGGACAAATCTCACACTCTCACTTATTCTTCCAAAAGGACCGTTTGAACCCCCCCCCCTCATCTACTTTCCAACAATCCTCTGGAGAAGTCCTTTCTTTCAAGCTTTCTGCGTCTCACTATCTGCCATGCCCTTTCCGGTAAAGCCACATTTCAAACTCGCCTTAAGCCAGTCGCCGACTGGGAATCTCCGTCGTGCAAAGTCCTTCCTTTGGCCCAAAACCTGAGCTCCTGGACCCACTACCAAGCTTTCATTTCCGCAGCCTGATGGAGTGCTGCTCCCCCTCTGGCTGGTCTCCTTGCCGTCCCACCTTTCTCGGCTTTCATGCTGTGGGAAACAGGCATTTCAGATACATTGGCATCTCCCATTGATAGGCTGTCTTTGCAGCTCTCACTCTCTCACGAGGCATCGCTGTCTTTCTGTCTTCTACCCGTCTCTCTCCGGTTCGCCCCCCCCCCCCCCCACTCTGTCTGCGATTTTGTCCCCACCATATTTTCTGCAGGGTGCCTCAAGTCCGCCAACCGGTAAACTAACCAAAATTCACGAATCGCTGCTCACCTTCCACTCTTCATTCCTCTTTTTCCCCAACCTTTGGAATGAACTCCTCACTCTGTTCAATCGATTCTTCCCTCCCAGGCCTTCCAAAAACAGCTGTTTACCACCACTCTTATCATCCCCCATTCAAATCCGATCTTTTCTACCCCCGATAATTCCACCCCAAACCCACCTCCTTCAAATTCCCTGCCTTTCCTTCCTGAAAGTCCTGTAATGTCCCATTTTGTATTCCCCATGTTTCCCCGCCCCATTCCCTCTCCCTTCCACAGATCTCCGAACTGTCTTGTTCCCCTGTTTTGTCCTTCCCACTCCCGCCCCTCTTATCTCATGCCCCCCTTGATGTGCGTGTGTGTTGGCTCTCATCGACCTCGACAAGGTATACAAAAAAAAGCACCAGTTTCAGCTGACCTTTGACCCCTTGATGATGCTACCACAAAAAATGAAGGGACATTTCAGACAAGGATGAGATCAACCACGAGTTAAATCTCTGCAAGTTTAGTGACAACTCCATGATACGTTTTGGAAACTTTTACTGGTGCTTATCAACGATGGGATGGATGGATGGATGGTGGACAACAGATGAACCTCATAGCAAGAGGGAGGCTGAAAACATACCTGTAATTCAATGTTTTAGTTTAATGATGCAGATAAAAACCACACCACTTAATTTTTCCTTTAAATAATTATTCATCACATGCTCAAGCTAAGTTTGAATTTCAAGTTGGTATCTATATTTACAGATCCCTCCATATTAAATAAGGCGTGTGTGTGTTGTGTGTGTGGTGTGTGTGTTGTGTGTGTGTGTGTGTGTGTGGTGATGTGTGTATAATATTGTTATGTTTGGGAGGCGATATGAGGGGGTTAGACATTGCCTTAAAACAGATAGAATGATATAGAGTAGTAGCGTCCGGTATATGAGTAGTTGGCCCATCTCGATGTGATTAAGTGAGGGAAACGTAGCTTTCGGGAAATTTTGTCTTTGTCTTGAATGTATACCTACGGCGGGATAGTGATTGCTAATAATTAGTTAGGGATTAAAGTTAAGAGTATTGTACATATCACCTCTTGTATGTCCCACCGGATGAGGTGCCGAGGTGAGCCCTACACAGAAGAGAGAGAGAGTGAGAGAGGGGAGGTCACAGAGAGAGAGAGAGGGACGGCACAGAGAGAGAGGGAGAGAGAGGGAGGCACAGAGAGAGGAGAGAGGGAGAGGGAGGCACAGAGAGAGAGAGGCTAGAGAGAGGGGAGAGAAGAGGAGGCACAGAGAGAAGGATAGAGAGAAGAGAGGAGAGAGAGGAGGCACAGAGAGAGAGGTAAGAGTAGTTAGGAGAGAAGAGAGAGGGAGAGAGACAGAGGCAGAAGAGAAAGGAACAGAGAGAGGGTAAGAGAGAGAGGGGCACAGAGAGAGGGGACAGAGAGAGGGGAACAGAGAGAGGGGAACAGAAGAGGGAACAGAGAGAGGGGCACAGGATGAGCACAAGAAGAGAGAGGAAGAGCTAGAGAGAGAGAGGGGGAAAGAGAAAGAGAGAGGAACAGAGAGAGAGAGAGGAACAGAGAGAAGAGGGGCACAGGAGAGGGGCACAGCAGAGAGGGCACAGAGTAGAGGGGCCACAGAGAGAGAGGAACAGAGGAGGAACAGAGGAGAGAGAGAGAGAGGCACAGAGAGAGAGAAGAGAGCGAGAGAGAGAGAGAAACAGAGGAGAGAGGACAGAAGGGCACAGACGAGAAGGGGACCAGAGACAGGGGCACAGGGCACACAGAGAGGGGCACAGAGAGGGGGCACAGAGCGGAAGAGAGGAACAGAGAGAGCACAAGAAGAGAGAGAGGAACAGAGAGAGAGAGAGAGGAACAAGAGAGAGAGAGGCACAGAGAGAGAGAGAGAGAGACACAGAGAGAGAGAGGAACGAGGAGAGAGACCATAGAGAGAGAGAACAGAGAGAGAGAGAGAGAGGAGAGGAGAGAACAGAGAGAGAGAGAGAGAGAGAGAGAGAAAGGCACAGAGAGAGGGAACAGTGAAGAGGGAGAAAACAGAGAGAGGAAGCACAGAGGAGAGGGAGGCCAGAGAGAGAGAGACACAGAGAGAAGAGGGCACAGAGAGAAAATGAGAATGAGATTTCTTGAACCTTGAAATATACAAAACACCGAGCTCGTAAACCATGTTTCCTCATTCGAGATTCCTCCAAAGGCTGCTATTTTCACATCTCAACATTCCTCATTCTCATTGAGTTTTTTTCTTCATCTCAAATGGGCTTCCTTATCTGAAATTTACATTCTTCTGTGGAACAACGGACGATCATTGGCAGCACTTTGTGGACATTTTGTTCCGTGCGACTCTACCAAAAGTCCCTCAACTTTATGGCTTGATTGGTAAAGTTGCGGTCTCCAGAAGATACACGTGCATTTGTATTCGAAGACATTATGAAACATTTTCCTATCCATGACAGAAAGACTATTTTAATTAACTTCCCATCGTCGTAATATTTCAGAAAGAATTAGGATCATTTGCCAGTAATTAAAGTCTGCAATTCCCAATTCCGATGGAGCAGTGCACAAAAACGACTGATCATAACATCCCTACATCATTGGCATGCAATCGATCTGCATTTAACAAATAAAATTCAATAATTAGTGATGCAATCTGGAGGGAATCTCATTGTAATGCCAGATCCAACGCAGCCCGTACTGGGAAGCCATTAAAATCTCTCT
>CM068955.1:20676035-20686798 GCA_035128595.1 Eptatretus atami
CTCTCTCTCTCTCTCTCTCTCTCTCTCTCTCTCTCTCTCTCACATCTGCTTTGGGCTGACGTGACCTCAATGCTTATGTCACCGCTATGATCCGTTTTAAGAATGACACACACTGTAGTACAGTTATACTGCAAACAATTGCAGAGGAATTAGATAGCTCAGGGGAGGTGTCTCAGCACCACAGCAGGTGTTGACTCACTTAACCAGTCCACAACAAGGAGAGCTCTATCATTGCTCCCAGTGGCAGGTGAAAAGGAAAATTTAATTGCAAACAAACACTTAAGGGGTTATATTACCAGCCTCTGTGTTTGAGTTCATTTGTTGCTCTGACGGATGAGAAAGTTATTTTCCTTGATGATAAGTGACCAGTCAGTCCAGGCAGGGCTGTGACGTTCAGACAAAAATGTCTCAAGACCAAACGTTCTGCGAATTCGATACTCAGATCAGTCAAAGACATTCCAACATTTATAATTTTTCAACATAGAAGTGCAGATAATTAAATACAATTTAATATACTGGAATATTGAAACGTAAAACTAGTTGGTGTTTCCTGAAGTCTCGTGAGTATATACTGCTCGGACAACCTCAGTTTGATTCCAGTTTACTCACTGGTATGATGTCGAGTAGAGAGGATGTCCGGATACACATTGGACTGGGATTCAGGTATGTATTCAGCCAGCAGGTGCACATCATTCTCTGCAAAGGGCCTCGCAGTTGTATGGCTGATCCAGTGCCACCTAGAGGTTTGGTCAGGATTTGTTCAAGATTCTGAGATACTGTAATACACCTACTCTAAGTTGAAAGACACATGCAATACTTAACGTCCACCAACTAAATGCCAGAAGATGGGAAACCTGTCAATCCGAGGGACGGCACACTCAATGATGTGGTGCCATACCTGTGACGCACCAATCCGACACTTTTGAGTCATGTTTGGACTTGAACCCCCTGCACCTTCTTAATTCCTTGTGGGTGAGGGATTCATTATTGTTCCATGTCATTATCATTATGTATCCTTATTATTATCATGTTTATTATCATGATCATGATGTATTATGTATCATTATCATTAAATATCATTATGTAATATGATTATCATTTTTATTATCATTATGTATCATTATTATTATCATCGTTATGTATCATTATTATTATCGTTATGTATCATTTTCATTATGTATTATTATTTTTAAAATTATCGTTATGTATCATTAGGTATTATTGTTATCATCGTTATGTATCATTATTATTATTATCGTGATGTATCATTATCATTATGTATTATCATTTTTATTATTATCGTTATGTATCATTTTCGTTATGTATTATTATCATTTTTATTATCATTATCGTTATGTATCATTTTCATTGTGCATCATTATCATTAAATATCATTATGTATTATGATTATCATTTTTATTATATCATTATCGTTATGCATCATTTTCATTATGTATCATTATCATCGTGATGTATCATTATTATTATTATTATTATCATCGTTATGTATCATTATTATTATTATCGTTATGTATCATTTTCATTTTGTATTATTATTTTTATCATTATCGTTACATATCATTATCATTATGTATTATTATTATTATTATTATTATTATTATTATCGTAATGTATCATTTCATTATGTATTATCATTTTTATTATCATTATCGTTATTATTATTTTTATTGTCATTATTGTTATGTATCATTATCATCATTATCTTTATGTATAATTATCATAATTTTTATTATCATTATGTATCAATATTATCATTTTTATTATTATGTATCATTATCATTATGAATTATTATCACGATTATGTATCATTATTATTATTATTAGCATGATTTGTTATGTATCATTATTATTATGCATTATTATCATGATCGTTACGTATCATTATTATTATCATGATTGTTATGTATCATTATTATGTATTATTATCATGATTGTAATGCATCATTATCAAATGTATTATATTATTATTATTATTATTATTACTAGTGCATGCCCGTAGGTGGCGTGCCGTCCGTGCGTGCAAACAAAAAAAAAAACTTTCAAACCACGTGCCAGAAACAACAACCACACAGGCGTTCCTTCGCTCTCGTAAACGACAACACACACACAACACAACACACACACACACACACACACACACACACAACACACACACCACACCACTGCTGGAATATAGATAGACCCACACACACACACACACACACACACACTGCTGGAATTATAGATAGACGACACACACACACACACACACACACACACACACACACACACACACACACACACACACACACACACACACACTGCTGGAATTATAGATAGATGAAATTAGGTCAATGAGATGACAAATGAAGGGTTGAATGCAGACTGCAGAGCAATGAGTAAGGAAACCCGTCGTTGTGAATCGTTTTTACCACCAAATTGAGATGCATTCGTTGGCAAGCATGTTGAGTAGAGCTGAATTCCTTAACACTTCCAAAGGCCACAACGTTTTGACAATTGGAAACAAAAAAAAGTTGTCACTTTTTTTTGATAATTATTTCGGAACAATTTTTCTTCAATAATAAATAATAATAAAAATTGTCTCCATGTACATTGTACACACCTTTACTCGTTAGCACCTCTTCATAAACAACATTGCTGAGGAAACGGCGCTTATAAATAATAATAAAAATTGTCTCCATGTACACACATTTATCTCGTTAGCACCTCTTCATAATAAACATCGCTGAGGAAACGGCGCTTATAAATAATAAAAAAATTGTCTCCATGTACACACCTTTATCTCGTTAGCACCTCTTCATGAACAACATTGCTGAGGAAACGGCGCTTCTTCTTTGTTTCCTCGTCCAGGGCAAGAATGCCGAGGCTGCTGGATCTGCAACGTTTTGATAAATTATTAGTTTTAATGGCCAATTATTCAATTAGCGCAACGTATTTTTGCCTTTTCGCAACGAAAAACACAAAGAGAAGAGAAGAAGAAAAAAAAAAAACGTTCGTGCAAAAAAAAAATTACTTCCTGGTTCGGAGCATACCAGCTCACTCTGATGTTACCGAAATTTATACACCGTCTAATATGAAAACGATCATAACTTAGGGCATTTTGTTTATCTATAAATGCGCATAAGAAATCGAGAAATTATTAGAATACACGAAGTCATCATTATCCGGAAGTCTGTACGTTGTAACCTGTAATGGGGAACGCAGCTGAGCTTCCCTTCCCCCATCGGCCACGCAGCAACGTGTCTTGTCATTGGTTGGTAATAAATGGCCATAACTTGGAAGCACTTGTCCGATTAATATCAAACCTTGAAAAGGCACATCCTCAGGTCCCCAGCAATATACCTGGCAAGTTTCAATTATATCGGACCAGTGGTTGTCGAGAAACAGCGGTCACAGACACACAGACACACACACACACACACACACACACACACACACACACACCACACACACACACACACACACACAGACACACACACAGAGATTGCTGGAATTATAGATAGATGTGCATGTTTATATATTTGCCAACAGCTTCAAAACAGGTTTTAACGGTCACAGTAGGTTTGTGTTTGCATTTCTATATCTAGTTTAGGTTTGAATCCCAGTCACGTGCAATCTAACTAAAACTACTGTCATGTTGCTGGGTCACCAAGGGGTGCTGCAGTGCAGAGTCCACCGTCTCGTTTGGTCAAATTGAGCAGGACAGGGGGTTGCAGTTTTGGAATTTATTTTCTCTATCAATCCCATTTAATAGTATTTATCAAAGATCAAACCAACAAAGATGTTTTATTCTGGGTTTACGACATAAAGCAAAGCTCCAACTTACCGTCGGACAATAGCAGGGACTCCAAAAAGTTTCATGAAAACTTTGCTGGGGCTGGCCCCCGAACTGCTGGGGTAGTTCCTGGACAGACGGACAGACGGACAGACGATCGGTCATGCTTTATAATACAGAACCAAGTCAATTCAAAATATATTTATACAACCATACAGTTTACACGAGATACATAATAAACTGTTTTTTATTCATTATTAAAATCCATAATACAGTAAAACAAACAAGATGTCTGTCCCAGTTATTGCAGCTCGTTGCTGCTCGACACAATAACAGAACCTGGCAGGAGCCGATTAGCAGGCAGCAGTGACACTTCAAATTCAACTTTCATTTTCTTTCTCCATCGCAATCCTCTCCTTCGCCATCCACAACTTCTCCATCTCCACCATGAGCTTTTCCCTTTCCAGTGCAAGTTTTTCTTTCTCCTCCGACAACTTTTCCTTCTGAGCTTCGAGGACACGCCATTGAAGGGCTCGCACATTTTCCTGCGACGAGTTTCACCACTTTGGCCTGGATGACACCAACAACAACAAAAAACAAACATTATTCCATTGGTGCGCTGAGTATTATTCCATCGACAGTACCTTGTGGTTTATACTTCTTACCTTACATCACCTGGCCTTTGTGTTATTTTCCACATCTTACCAGAGGTGCTGTTGCGGGTCGTGTTATCGTGGTTATGTTCTGCAATCACTTCAGACACTGGTGGCTCAACCTCCCCCGCTGCTGATGGGGATGTCGGCACAGGAGTTGCTGCTCGTAGTGGGAAAGTGGAAACGTCCTCCTCAAATACTGGGGTCTCTACCCCTTCGTGTGTCCCCATGAAATTAGGGGCCTCCGTGAACAGTTTGACAATCCTCTCCTGTTCTCTCTGCTTCACGCTGCTGAGCTGATAACTGAAACGTTGAAAGACAGAACGAAACGTAGGGTACCTCACAAGCAACTGATCCCTACTTAGGCACAGTATGCTGTGCCTAGGCCTACTGTGGGTATATACTTCACATTCATCTCTCCATGGGGTGTGTGGAGATTTCCGAGGTAATGTCACTGAAACAGATATTTCATTGTATTTTATGGGTCACCCAACTTTTTCTTCCTGTTTGACTGGAGGTACCGCCATTTTTCCCTCACTTTTTCCACCGAGCGAGAGTTGCCTTCGACGCTGTTGACGGCAGCTGTGATCGACAACCACCCCTTCCTCTTCACATCATTTATTGGGGTGTTTGAACAATTTATCATTTATGTTGGGGTTAAATATATAATCTGAGTTTCTGAAAATCCGAAAACTGTTCGAAAACAATTCTTGACTTGCGTCGCCGTTTCACAAGGGCAGTCATGGTAAAAACAAGGACAAATGTGTCCAAGAGCAGTGTCCAAGAGCAGTGTCCTAAAGGTTTTGTCGGCTAAAAAAAATAAAAACAACACAACTTCCGATATTTCATCACGTGCCTTGATTAAGCCAATAGCGAGACCCTTCATAGTGTATTTACGTATTTACGAAATATAGTGTATTTACGAAATAAATAATGTATTTACGAAATTACAATACATTAAATGGAATAATCTTTAAAGAGTAACGTGAACTTTTCGAAACTTTAAAGCAAATGTCCGAATATATTTAAAAGTTCATGATAGACGCTCTCAAAAGGCACCGTCTATGCGAGGATGTGTACAGGTGTTTAGTATTTAAGGAGATCCGAATCCTGTATATAAAAGAGCCGAGTCCTAATATAAAGGTTTTGTCTTCACAACAAGAAGAACAAGAAGAACAACGCTGAGCTCTCTTAGAGCAGCGTTTGCTACGTAAGACGCTGCTAAAAATTACCTATACGAGGTAGTCATCTTGTTGGTCTACTGACATTCTATTTGGGTAGAAATGTTTGAACACTATACATTATATTTCATCAATTGACATGCGTCATGACTTCATCACGCCAGCAGGTTGGCGTGTGGTGTGAACTGGTAGTAAACAACGATATTCATTGCTGATCACTGCAATATAATGCAGTATCTATCGGCACACGCTGTATGATGGTACGGCAAGTACGAGCCCACGTTTGCATGCTCTTATGTCGCCAGACAGATCATACATATGGATTATTTTGCAAGTGGACGAGACAGTGCAATGCAAAGCCTGGTGTTGGCTTAGCAGTTCGGGTGGGTGACTTAGGATTCTAGGGTTCTGAGTTTGAGCCCCGTTGGCTGTTGAATTAATACCAGGTGGGGTTGACTCAGCCTGCCATCCTTCTGAGGTTGGCAAAATGAGTACCAGTGTACCGGTAATAGGGACACTGCATCAGTCGTTTAGCTGTGTCCCGAACCAATGATGCAACCAGCAGCCATAAGGCTGCACTTGGAAGAGAGAGAGTGCAATGCATTGTGGGCCATTGGCATCTATACCAATCAAAAGTTTATCCACACCTTATCCAGGGATAGCTATCCAACTGTAGTTTATCCTTTGGATAAGAATTTTAACCTCAGGATAGCTCTTTTCCAGTGGTTAAGTTATCTGGGCTTTGAGCAACCAGGCCAAGGTCGAAACTCATGGAAGAGTGAGGAGACAGAGAGCAAAAGATAACAGACCGACAGTGTGGTCAGAGTTGATGACACAACAAAAAAGGTGTGAATTCAATATCTATAACAATGCAAAAATAAAAATACATTTATATATTTTATTACTACAAAGGTATATTAATACTACAACAAAGGTATATTCATTATTAATACGACTACAAAAGTATATTAAAAATTAACAAAGGTATATTAATACTACTACAAAGATAGCTGTAACCATTAAAATGTTTGCATTTCTTAGACTATCATATCGTGTTCAGATAACTTTTTCAACACCTCTCAGGTGTATGACAGTGTAAATGTAATTTCCACAGAACAGACCCCAAACTGATGAAGTTATTGTAATGACCATGCATTCTGACTCCATGGGCTGGGGTGTATGTGCCTTCGTATGACCATGAGCTTTGACCTTTGGGCCAAAGTGCATGTGTATTAGTTTGACAACCTTTGATAACTGTGTCCTTTAGTCTTAGGGTCTAAGTACCAGTCCAAGTACACGCATTGGGGTGCGATTTTAAATGTTTTTTGTTTTTTTTCAAACCTTTTTACCTCCGTCACCAAATGTGTCTGTGGATCCCAGTGGAGTGGACTCCATTGGGATCCTTTCTCCAGGTGTGGGGATCGATTCCTTTCCCCAGGGCTGACAATCCTGCCAAAAAAGGCTTCCAGAGCTGTATCGGCTGACGACTGCAATAGTCAGTGCGTGGTTCATTTTTACGTACACACAAATGAACATACGAACATTACCCGAAGTGAAGCATTTGTTGCTGACAATAGCGATGCTATGTCATTAATCTTGTAATAGTAACTTCATTAAGAAATAAATAATGTGAACAATTAAGTAAATTATTGACATATTAGTGTCTGTTGTCTGTAGCTTGACCTCTTGTTGTCTGAACATTTGCTTCTTGCTACAGGAAACCCAAGTTCAAATCCTATCTACAGTACCATATCTGATTGACAAATGTCTACTAATGTCCTTCCCTTTCATATAAAAGATGCATTGATGTCTACCAATGTCTTTTACCTGCATGAAAGAATCCAGGGTGTTTTATAGCCCAACACTTCCCAAGAGATCAGATGTAATTTGAATTTGAGCATCAATTTATGGTAAACATAAACTCAGTGCTATTTAGGATATGTGATATGCTTCCTGCCAACTAAGAGGGGTCACAATGGTAGGACTGCATTTCCATAAACACGTTATTAAAGGGTCATTTCACTTTGGTCCTGAAAGTGTGCATTAATGCATTTTTCATTCCTCGAGTATAATATGCATCATACAGGAAATGGCCTCTAAGTGCTACAATGAGTCAATGCCTGTAATCTTTGTTAATAGAGTCTTCGTTTGCTTACCTACTTACTGTGTTTTCCTCACCATCTCGGTGGGTTAAAATGCACGGCGGGAGAGTTCCGGTTCATGCTGTTAGCATCACATTGATTTGTCAATCGTTGGTACATATTATAAACAATTAAATAAGTTACTTTTGTACAACCAATTCAGATTGCAAAGTTTACTTAAAATGATGCTTGTGAGAGTAAACTCAGGAAATTGATTAAATAAAATTTAAAACCACTGATTTACTTGCAATGCCAAAGGTGAGATTTAACTTGATGACACTTTTTCGACCAGTTAATGGATTTAATGGATTATGTGTAGTTTCTCAAGCAGCATTATATGAGTTTATTCTGCATCATCCTGGCTCATTTGCATTCTTAAATTCCTCTCTCCAGTACCTTGTGAAACCAAGAGAACCATAACTAGCTTCAACAGCTTCCTTTAATGGAGACCATGCACTTATGGCTGAAAAGTACAACCAAAATGAATCGCTAAGTGAAGGAATCAATCTCTGATTGATTGCCTGGAAATGGACCTGTAAAATACAATCAAACTAAAAGTGTTAAGTGTGGGCAGTCTTGAACATTTGTGCTTTAATTGAGCTGCACTTATTCGCAAAGCATATTGCTTTTAAACTTAACAACTTTTCAACTTGCAGCTTTAAAACTTAAAACAACTAAAACAGCTATTAAACTAAACAACCATTAAACATAACAGCTTTTAAACTTAACAACCATTAAAATTAACAACTTTTAAACTTAACAAGATATAACCTTAAAAACAAAACTTGACTTTTCAAATTGACAATTTTTAAACATGACAGCTTTTTAACTCGCAGTTCGAAAAGTAAAGGTTATTCAATTTATATTTTGAACTTAGCAACCACTAAACTTAACATAAATGAAATTTAACAGTTTTTGAAATGAACAACTTTCAAACTTAACAACCCTTAAAGTTAACAACTTTTAACTTAAGTTTTAAACTTAACAGCTGTTATGCTTCACAACTCGAACAACTTTTAAATGCAACGACCCTTAAACTTAACAACTTGGTAACTTAAAGGGGAACCCAAACGCTCAGACCACCTCTAAGCTAATCTATCCCTTGATACCCTGCAAAATAGATATGATGTGTCTTTTTCCGATTTTCGAAATATAAAGTAGGTAAGTTTGAGATTAAATTTCGAAATCTTCTTATTCTGATTAGCCGTGACGGCACACCTGGAAGAAGACCACCACTGCTGTGTTGTTTTCAGGTTACATCGTGGTACGATTTAACTCAAACAGTGAATGATTTTCGATTTTCCACAAATATGCTGAGTCGTCCTTGGTGGTTGTAGTAATACAAACCAAGATGGTTTCATGCCACACCAATGGCTGAAAGATCCGAGGGTTACCAAAAATTGGATGAGGTTAGTCCAAAATACCACATCGTGGATCGAGCCGACAAAATGTTCACTTTTGTGCTCGGAACGTGTTACAGAGCACTCTTATGGAACAACACAGATGGCTACATCTTGTGGTTATACGCCATGATTGAGAGAGGATTCAATCCCCATGATTAAGTGGAAGAAACAGCCGTCGCTTGAAACTGTAACACCATTTCTACCCAGCTACCACCAGCACATGTACATCGGCGATTTGAGTGGTGAATCAAACACCTGTTGCCATTTCCTGGTAGTGACCACAAGAGCATGTGAAAATAATTATCAACACAAATTTCTACAAATCAAATTAACCACCGTCGATTTATAGTGGAGATAAAGTATGTACAGTGCCTAAAGAAAGTCTACACCCCCTTTCAAATTTTTCACCTTTTGTTGCCTGATAGTCTGGAATTAAATTGCATTAAATCAGACTTTTTCTACCTTTATTTACACATCGTAACCCACAACTTCCAAGTGAAAACCAATTCCACAAATTTCATAAAATTAATTGAAAATACAAAACTAGAATATCTTGGTTGGATAAGTGTCCACCCCGCGAGTTAATACTTGGTGGAAGTACATTTGACAGCAATTACAGCTGACTCTGTTGGGATAGATCTCTACCGACTTTGCACACCTTGATTGGGCAATATTTGCCCATTCTTCTGAACAAAACTGTTCAAGCTCAGTCAATTTGTGTTTGGGGCATTGATGGACAGCAATGTTCAAGTCATGCCACAAATTACCAATGGGATATAGGTCGGGTATTCTGACTGGGCCACTCAAAGACATCTATATTTTTGTTCCTTAGCCACTCCAGTGTAGCTTTGGCTGTGTGCTTTGGGTCATTGTCATGCTGAAAGGTGAACTTCCCTCCAAATTTCCACTTTATTGCAGCAGGTTTTCCTCTCAGATTTTTCTGCATTTTGCTCCATCCATTTTTGCTTCTATCCTGCCAAGTGCCTGAGGTGCTAATGAGAAACATCCCCATAACAATTGGCTGTCACCACCAGGCTTCACAGTAGGGATGGTGTTCTTTGGCTGATGTGCTGTGTTGCGTTTGTGCCAAATGTAACGTTTTGCATTTAGGTCAAAAAGTTCCATCTTGGTTTTGTCAGACCACAAACTTTTTGCCCCATGGCTTCAGACTCTCCAGTGTTTTTCTGCATACCAGAAATGGGACTCAAGGTGGGATATTTTGAGAATTGGCTTCCTTCTTGCCACCCGATCGAACAGGCTGTCGAGACTTGTGGAGTGCTTCGGATATTGTTGTCATGTGCATACAGTGACCAGTCTTTGACGTAAAGGCATGTAGCTCTTTCAAAGTTGCAAATGGCCTCTTGGTGGCCTCACTGATCAGTCAGCTCCTCGCTTGATCATCCAGTTTGGAGTTACGGCCAAAACTAGGCTTGGTCTTGGTGGTACCACACGCTTTCTATTTCTTAATGATTGTCTTGACTGTGCTCCAAGGGATATCAAAGGCCTTTGAAATATTTTTATTCCCATCCGCTGATCTGTACATTTCCACAACTATATCCCAGAGGTCTTTTGAAAGTTCCTTGGTGCTC
>CM068955.1:20690764-20705321 GCA_035128595.1 Eptatretus atami
ATTACTGCCCTGCAAAAAAAAGGTGCAAAAACAGATCCCTATAACTACAGACCCATCAGCCTTCTCACAATCATCAGCAAGGTTATGGAATCCATCATCGCTTCAGACATCAAATCCATCCTCTTCTCCCCTCCCAATGGCTTGATTTCTGATCATCAATTTGGTTTCAGACCAGGTCACTCTACCCTGGATATGCTGCTTCTGCTCTCCCAACAATGGATGAAAGTCCTCAATGCTAGACAGGAAATCCAGCCGTATCCCTGGACATATCACGTGCTTTTGACACGGTCTGGCACCCTGCCCTGCTCACCAAACATCTTCCTATGTATCCAAGGCCATCTCCACTCATGGCTCGCAGTCTTCCTCTCCTGTCGCAGTCAACGTGTGGCCCTAAATGGAGTTCTTTCATCCCCTCTTCCTGTCCAGGCTGGAGTTCCTCAAGGTAGTGTTCAGGGCCCTGTTCTTTTTCTGGTTTTCATCAATGATCTCTCCGACTCTCTGGAAAATCCTCTATATCTGTTTGCTGATGACTCCACCCTCTGCCGTACCATCGGTCATCCCTCAGACCGGCAAGCAGCAGCTTCTTCGCTCACTGCAGATCTGGATAAAATCACAAACTGGTCCAACACGTGGAACATGTCTTTCAATCCGGACAAATCTCACACTCTCACTTTGTCTCTTCGAAAGGACCGTTTAGAACCCCCCCCCTCCACTTTCTCAACAATCCTCTGGAAGAAGTCCTTTCTTTCAAGCTTCTGGGTTTCACTATCTGCCAAGACCTTCCTGGGAAAGCCACATTTCAAACCTCGCCTCCAAAGCCAGTCGCCGACTGGGAATCCTCCGTTGTGCAAAGTCCTTCCTCAGCCCACCTGAGCTCCTGACCACTTACAAAGCTTTTGTCCGCAGCCTGATGGAGAACTGATCTCCCCTCTGGCTGGTGCTCCTGCCTCCACCTTTCTCGGCTTCACGCTGTAGAAACCAAGGCATTTCGGATCATTGGCATCTCCCGCAATGAGGCTGAGTCTTTGAACTCAGGATCCCAGGATCATTAACCGCAGGTTGGATTTATTTTTACATCAGGATTTTTACTCATTAACCGCAGGTGGTCAGTGGTCTTTCTGTCTTCTACCGCCTCCTCTCCAACCTCGCCCCCAGCTCTCTCTGCGATTTGTCCGCACCACATTTCCGCAGGGCGCTCAAGGTCCGCCAACAACCCCTTCTGGTAAAACTACCAAAATCACGAATCACTGCTCACCTTCACTCTTTCATTCCTCTTTTTTCCCACCTTTGGAATAAACTCCCTCACTCTATTCATTCCCATTCTTCCCTTCAGGCCTTCAAAACAGCTGTTCACCACCACCTCTTATCACCCCATTCAAATCTTCAATCTTTTCTACCCCGATAATCCACCCAAGCCCACCTCCTTCAAAAATCCCTGCTTTCCTTCCTGAAAGTCCCTGTAATGTCCATCTTCTATTCCCCATGTTCCCCGTCCCCTCCCTCTCCCTTCCACAGATCTCCTAATGTCTCTGTTCCCCACTGTTTTGTCCTTCCCACTCCCTCCCCTCGTCTCATGCCCCCCATGATGTGCGTTGTGTGTTAGCTCTCACACGAACCTCGACAAGGTATACAAAAAAAAAAAACACTGTTGCAGAAGTTCCCACAAATGTGTTGCACTTGTAGGTTGCTTTGCTTTCACCCTTCTGTCCAATTCATCCCAAACCATCTCGATGGGGTTTAAAGTCGGGATTCTGTGCTGGCCATTCCATGATTTGAAGCCTCCTGTCTTGTTCTTTTTTTCTGAGGTAGTTCTGACATAGCCTGGAGGTATGTTTTGGGTCATATTCTTGCTGCAGGATGAACCCCTGACCAACTAGGCGTAGACCAGAGGGTATTGCATGGCGCTGCAAAATTCTGTGGTTGCCCATTTGGTTCAGGGTGCCAGTCACTCTGTGCAAGTCGCCAACTCTGGACCCAGCAAAAGAGCCCCAGATCATCAAGCTTCCTCCTCCATGTTTGACAGTTTGTGTCACACACCGAGGAACCATTCTTTCGCCTACTCAAAGGCGTACAAAAACCCTGCGTGATGAACCGAAGATTTCAGACCTTCTTCTTCCAGTTTTCAGTAGTCCACTGGCGGTGCTTCATGGTCCAGGCAAGCCTCTTTTTCTTATTTTGCCATCTTAGCAATTGCTTTCTTACTGCCACTCGACCTGTCAAAACTGCAGCTCAAAGTCTTCTCTTCACAGTTGAAACTGAGACTTCCTTACATCGACCAGTGTTTACCTGTGCTTAAATATATATATTTTATATATGTATATATATGTAGATAAACATATGTATATATATGCGTATAAATATATATAGGTATATCTATATATGTATATAAATATATGAATATATATGTGTATAAATATATATGTATATATGTATATATATGTATGTACATAAATATATGTGTATATTTGTATATATAAATATATGAATAGAAATATATGTATACATAATATATATTTAATACATATCCCATACATATATTTATATACATATATATATTTATATACATATATTTATATTCATATATATTTATACACATATATATATATATATCTATACACATAAACATACATATATTTATACACACATATACATATATATTTTTATACATATATACATAACCGGGCGTAGTGGCGTGCGCCTGTAATCCGGCTACTCGGAGGCGTGGGTTGGAGGATCGCTTGAGGACGGGAGCTCTGCTCTGCGCTGGGCCGCGCTATGAGAGGGTGTAGGGCAGCCCGGAATCATGGCGAAACCCAATCCTTATCCCTGTGTCGTAAGAGGCGACCAGGGTTGCGTCAGGAAGGGCATCCGGCGTAAAACATATGCCAAATCAGTATGCGGATCATAACGGATGATCCGTTGTGGCGACCCCTAACGGGAGCAGCCGAAAGAAGAAGAAGAAGAAGATGCTCTGCAGTACTATATCGTTTTTGGTCCTATCTCTCAATGGTGAAGAATCACTTTAAAAATTAAATAAGTCTCGTTATCACATCTGCATTCAGATCTTCATCAAAATAGAATCAATTCGTCCTTGCGACACACCCAACCTGTTCACCAAGTTTCGTCTGAATCCGTCTGCAACTTTTTGAGATGTTATGCTATATATCGGTTTCACCCGGAACTCTCAATGGTGAAGAATCACTTAAAAAATGATCAGATCCGGATCCAGATCCGGATCTTCACCAAAATTGAACCAATTCTTCCTTGGAACACACTCAACGTGTCCACCAAGTTTCATCCCAATCTGTCCACTTTTTGAGATCGCGTTCTATATATCGTTTTTAGCACTTTCTCTTAATGGTGAAGAATCACTTTAAAAATTCTAGTAGTCAGATCCGGATCCGGATCTTCACCAAAATCTAATCGGCTAGTCCTCGTCACACACTGAACCTGTCCACAAAATTTCATCCAGATCCGTTCACAACTTTTTGAGATATCCTGTACACAAACAGACAAACAAACAGACAGAAAGGGGGTGAAAACACAACTGCCTTCGCCTTTGGTGGCAGAGGTAATAAATGGAAAAATTAATGAAAAAAAAAAAATAATGCAGGTGAGTCACCCAAGACAATGGGAAAGCATGGTCATTTTGTGTGCCGACGGACATCAAAGATGACACACCAGGAAAAATGACCGATCCATCGGAAAGCATCCGCAAATGAAAATATAAATAAATGAAAATAAATAAATGAAAAATCAAATGCAGGTGAGCAACCCGAGACAATGGGGAAGCCTAGTTCGTTATTGCTTACAATGTGTAAGCATACCCCTCTCGTAATACAGAAAGCTCATTGTAACCACTGACTCACTGATTCACTGACTGACTGATATTGAAGTTCGGTACCTTACGAGTGACGTAAATAGCTGAAATTTTGCAGGCCAACGGATATTGTAGCTTATATACAGAGAAAAATCACGGAACCATCGGATAGCATTTTTTAATGAAAATATAAATAAATTAAAATAAATAAATGGGGAAAAATAAATGAGAAAATGCAGGTGAGCGACCCAAGACAATGGGGAAGCACGGTCATTTTGCGTGCCGATGGACATCGAAGCCTTTACACCGGGAAAAATCACAGAGCCATTGTAATGCGTCTGTAAACGAAAATAGAAATAAATGAGAAAATATAAATGAAAAAAATAAATGAAAAAAATTAATGCAGCTGAGCGACCTGAGAAAATGGGGAGGCACTGTAATTTTGTGTGCTGACAGACATCGAAGCTGATACGGCAGAAAAAAAACACAGAGAACCATTGTGAAGTGTCTGTAAATGAAAATATAACTAAAAGAAAAAATATAAATGAAAAAATAATAAATGCAGGTGAGTGACCAGAGATAATGGGGAAGCATGGTGATTTGTGTGCCGACAGACAACGAAGCTGATACACCAGGAAAAAAAATCAAAGAACCATCGGAAAGCATCTGCAAAATGAAAATATAAATGAATGAAAAAAAGAAAAGAAAATAAATAAATGAAAAAAACAAATGCAGATGAGCGACCCTCGACAATGGGGAAGCACGGTCATTTTGTGTGCTGATGGACAGCAAAGCCAATATACCAGGAAAAATCACACAACCACCGGAAAGCCTCAATAAATTAAAATATAAGCAAGTACAAAAAAATTCATGAAAATAAATAAATGAAAAATCAAATGCAGGTGAGCAACCTGAGATAATGGGGGAAGCACAATTAAAATGCTCACATAATGCGTCAGCATACCCCACTAGTATATATATATATGTATATACACATACTTCACATCTGCATACCTGAACCCATCATGTCTGTTATATTCACCATTCCAGCAATTCCACCTACTACACTGAGTTTTAGTATAATTAAATAGATCTTGTAAAGTTTAAAAACTGATCATATTGGAAAAGTTACAGGTCCCTGCTTTTGTTTCCATTGACAGGTGGTGGTAAATGCTTTACTTGGAGCTATCCCCTCGATTATAAATGTCCTCCTTGTCTGCCTAATATTCTGGCTCATCTTTAGCATCATGGGCGTCAACCTGTTCAAAGGGAAGTTCTACAGATGTGTAAATGCAACCACAGAAGAAAGAATAGAGGATGTTAACTTGACAACAAAAAACAATTGTAAAGTCCTTGGGAATGCACGATGGGCTAACTCGCCAATAAACTTTGACAATGTGGCTGCTGGCTACCTTGCTCTACTTCAAGTTGTAAGTCACAGCATCAAACCATAATATTTTTCATTCTCCAAAACTGCTCAAAGTGGGGTGATTGAACAACTTATTTTTTTTTGCTGTATCTCCTTCATTCAGGCCACATATAAAGGATGGATGGATGTTATGTACGCAGCAGTGGATTCAAAGAAGGTGAGCTAAGGATGTGAAGGGTGGGTGTTTTATCAACCTGCGTTGTCTTGTTTGTCAGTTGGCTTTTTATTTTTCTCCACAGAAATGGAGGCTCATGGAAGAACCAAATGACAGAGGAGGGGGAAGGGTGGTTTAACAGACTGTCAAAGGGATGAAGGGAGAACAGGTAGAGAGAAAAAAAACTCAGACCAATCACAGTATGAGAAGTGGTGGAGTGGCAAGGAGGGAAATAGGTCAGGATTCATCAAGGGTCGAAGAGTTCAGGTGTAGGTATGAGAGAAACCATGATGTGGTGAAGGAAGAAAAGGAGAGTGGGAAGAGAAGGAAACAACAGACACAGGGAGTCATATCAGTAGTTGCAAGATAAAAATGGGATGAAACAATATCGGCGAACACCAAAGCTTTAGACTTGGGAAGGACAACAAGGTGTGGGCTTATTGAAAAAGCTAAGTCACCTGGGGGTTGCAGATGGCTGGAGGAAAAATAATATAGTTCAAAAGAGATCAGAAAACTCCTGAGGTGGGTGAGAAGCAGACCCTAGGATTTAGCCTCCTGGTGAGAAATGCAAATAACTCCAAGAGCCAAGGATTTAACTTTTACCAGGCATGTAAGAAGGGATACAGTTGCACCAAGGCAGAGTAGTCCATGGGGATTTGGATAAAGGGCATGTACATCAATCACCATGAGCTATGCTCAGCTCAGAATGGATGTAGCTCTGTGGAGCATACTTTGGCATTGGCCTTCCTTCGAAACTAGTTTGGTGATGTGGTCTGGCCAGTCCAGGTTGTGACAGATTCTGAGACAACGTAGCTCCAGGCACAGTAGTATGTCGAGTGACAGCATGGGGGTAGTCCTGCATTAAAAGACATTCCAGGTAACTGATCAATGATTTATCTTTTCCAGATCTGCAGAGATTGATGCCGTGGCTGTGTTCTTCTCAGAAGTGTGGTGTTCTGTTTTGCGCAATGTGGAGTAATCCACAAAATTGTACAGGAGATTGTCCAGGAAAGGAGCAAGTTCATTCATGTCGACAAAGAACAAGTTGGGTCCTAAAATGCTGCCTGGTGATGACAACAGCCTCAAGAGAAAGATCTCAAGGCAATGTCATCAAGAACAACCACCCATTGTTTCCACTGACTGAGAGAAATCTGATGACCGTTCAAGGAGAGGCCCTTGAATATTATTAGCAGACGGCTTGTAATGTCGAAGGCTGGGTGCCAAACAGTATCAAAAACAGCAGGTGAGCTTGATGTTGGGCTCTGGCTCATCAATGGATTGATGCATACTAGTTGTGAGCTACGCGGAGGGACTTTAGGTCCCCATCAGTTGGGTTTGTTTTCCAGGTAGGGAATGCAAGCTGCATTTTCACCATTGCCTTGCCACATGTCTCGGTGTACCAGAGTCGTGATGTTGACTCAGCAATTGGAGGAGTGATGGGATGGAAGAAAGGAGTCTGTTGAGGAAGGAATTTGAGGAACTGTTGATGTTTGCAGTCGATGAGAATATGGATTAGTCTGCGAGGGAGAATGGAGATTTGCAAGTAGACCAACAATCTGCCTTGCCAAACTGCCACGCGTAAGTACTTCGTGGCTCTGAAGACCACCAAAGGGACTAACACTTTCACGGGTATGATTACAAAGACTAAGAGAAGCAGAGGACGACAGACTGGAGGATTTGAGATGGAAAAGAAACACAATGAGGGGAAGGGCAATTGTATCACAAAAGACCTTGGCTATATCGTTGATTGTAGTTTGAGGAATGACTTCTAGGTCCAAGCCAAGCAACATCGTTACAATTTACGTTTCTCCAGACCTGAAGGAAAACAGTGTGGTTTTATAACCAGGCCTTGCTCCTTCTGCCCTCTCACCTCTCCATCTTTCCAAGCCCACCCATGGACATTGCATGCATTCCACAAGAATCCCACACCTGCTTACCCTTCCCAATTCTAAACTGAACAGTCACCTCCAATACATCATCCCTTTTGTCTCTTATCTGTGGAAATGGCTCCCTTTAACTGCCTTGCTTTATGCCGCTCCCTCCAGTCCTTCAAGATGCTGCCCATCACCACCTCATGCTTTCTCGCATTCCCACCCCATGATTGGTTCTATTCTAGTTGAGCCCCTCAAACTACTTTTCCCCTTTTCTTTCTCCCTCTCATGTTTAATGTTCATCTCCCTGTCCCCTATTTGATTCCCTGTCAGTCTGTGAACCTGCTGGCCTCTATCCTTTTAGCCTCTCTATAAGCCTGGATTTTTTTTTTAACAGGATCTGAGGCTCGTAGTGGAGCTGCCATACACACATCTCACACACAAGGACATACAGACGAATACAGGAGACACAAGACAGCCACCGGGCTTGGAGGAGGTGCCGACACTTCACAGGGCACTCTCGGTTCTGGCGACGCCACAACAATGGTGCCGCCTTTATTACCGCACTCAGCGGGCATTTCCTGAGGAGGAATTTCCTCCTCCCCATGGATTTGTGCATTAAAAAACAATGGTGTTGGAGGACAGCTGAGCATCCATATCTGAAGAAAGAGCCTCATATATATGGAGTCACGAATGCTGGGGTGATGGTAAAACACACAAAGAAACAAGAGGTTGGTCTATAGACATGACGCCAGAAATACTTTATGGGGGTCAGCCTGGGTAGGGACTGTAGGGAAGGGAGTCGTGAACAAATCCTAGAGCACTACCATGAGGATGTGGGCTGATTCTGTGACAGCACTACCACCAGGATAGGTAGTGGTAGACTGGGAGGGAGACAGATGAAGTGAGAACATTCTGTGTGAAAGATGTTTCTGTCCGATAAATACTGTCAGAAGATGCAGAAGTGACATGGACGGAGAGACATGAGAAATTTGTTTGAAGCCCTCTGACATTAAAGACTCACTGAGATAGGTGGGGGGGAACGATGACCAGGTGGATTGGATCCTTTGTGAGGAGGAAAGGGTGGAAGGAATAAGAGAGATGGATGGTAGGTGGAACGAGAGGGGAACAAGAGTGGGAGAAAGGAACGGGAGTAGACAGCTGAGAGGTGGGAGAGTTGAGGGAGGGGCTGGCAAGATGGGGCAAAGGGGAGTGGGGAGCTGTTGGTAAGATGGAGGAGAGCTGTTGGTAAGATGGAGGAGAGCTGTTTGTAAGAGGGAGGAAGGCTGTTGGTTAGATGGAGGAGAGCTGTTGGTAAGATGTAGGAGAGAGCTGTTTGTAAGAGGAGGAAGGCTGTTGGTAAGATGGAGGAGGGCTGTTGGTAAGATGGAGGAGAGCTGTTGGTAAGATGGAGGAGAGCTGTTTGTAAGAGGGAGGAAGGCTGTTGGTAAGATGGAGGAGGCTGTTGGTAAGATGGAGGAGAGCTGTTGGTAAATGGAGGAGAGCTGTTTGTAAGAGGGAGGAAGGCTGTTGTAAGATTGAGGAGAGCTGTTTGTAAGAGGGAGGAAGGCTGTTGGTAAGATGGAGGAGAGCTGTTGGTAAGATGGAGGAGAGCTGTTGGTAAGATGGAGAGGGCTGTTGGTAAGATGGAGGAGAGCTGTTGGTAAGGATGGAGGAGAGCTGTTTGGTAAGATGGAGGAGAGCTGTTGGTAAGATGAGGAGAGCTGTTGGTAAGATGGAGGAAGGCTGTTGGTAAGATGGAGGAGAGCTGTTGGTAAGATGGAGGAGAGCTGTTGGTAAGATGGAGGGAAGCTGTTGGTAAGATGGAGGAAGGCTGTTGGTAAGATGGAGGAGAGCTGTTGGTAAGATGGAGAAGGCTGTTGGTAAGATGGAGGAGAGCTGTTTGGTAAGATGGAGGAGAGCTGTTGTAAGATGGAGGAGAGCTGTTTGTAAGAGGGAGAGAGCTGTTGGTAAGATGGAGGAGAGCTGTTTGGTAGATGGAGGGAAGGCTGTTGTAAGATGAGGGAGCTGTTGGTAATGGAGGAGAGCTGTTGGTAAGATGGAGGAGAGCTGTTTGTAAGAGGGAGGAGAGCTGTTGGTAAGATTGGAGGAGAGCTGTTGGTAAGATGGAGGGAGCTGTTGGTAAGATGAGGAGAGCTGTTGGTAAGATGGAGGAGAGCTGTTGGTAAGATGGAGGAGAGCTGTTGGTGAGATGGAGAGAGCTGTTTGTAAGAGGGAGGAGAGCTGTTGGTAAGATGGAGAGGAGCTGTTTGTAAGATGGAGGAGAGCTGTTTGGTAAGATGGAGGAGAGCTGTTGTAAGATGGAGGAGAGCTGTTGGTAAGATGGAGGAGAGCTGTTGGTAAGATGGAGGAGAGCTTTGGTAAGATGGGAGGAAGCTGTTGTAAGATGGAGGAGAAGCTGTTGGTAAGATGGAGGAGAGCTGTTGGTAAGAAGGAGCAGAACTGTCAGTAAGATGGAGGTGGAGTGAGCCCACGAAGGCTTCAGCCTGAACTACTTTTGATTGTGTAAACCAAGTGTGATAACAACTGGAATGGCTCTCAGTGGAATGTTACGTCCACTAGGCTGAGCAGTTTACGTTTTGTATCCCACTGATAGGCCAGATTTGCTGACCTGATCCAAAATCTAAATGGTTTGTTGTTGTCATCTCACGAAGTTTTGTCATAATACATCCCCAACTTTTTGAGATATCATGCAAAACTGTATATCGTTTTTGGCCCCATTTCTCAATGGCGAAGAGTCACTGATAAAAATTTAAAAAAACTCACATCTGGATCCAGATTCGGATCTTCATCAAAATCGAATCAATCCATCCTCGTCACACACCCAATCTGTCCAACAAATTTCGTCTGCATCCATCCACAACTTTTGAGTTATCCTGTTCACAGACAAACAAATAAATAAACAAACAAGAAAGATGTCATGTAAAGCCTGAGACTTGTGAAATCCCGAAAACAAATTTGACTTTAAAAACAATTGGTGGTTGAATTCAATGACCAAATATGCAAATCCTCTTCGAATTTCAACTCGACCGGAAGAACATTGATGATTTCTGAAATTGCACCGAAGTTGTTGACAAAAATCAGTAGGCTTCTTGTTTATGACCAACTCTACCATTTTGTGAAGTTTCCTGAAGATCAGTTTGAAATTGTGACCTGTAGGTGATTGACATAGAAGCAAACAAACAAACAGAATCACAAATCAGAACAGCCAATCTTCGACCAATCAAACCAAGTCAATCAACCAAGCTTCGATTTCGCAAGTAACAAACAGAGAGACAGAGAGACAGACAGGGGTAAAAACATAACCTCCATCCACCTTCAGTGGCAGAGGTAAAAACAACTCATAGGATCTTGTTTCTCAATGTTGAAAAGCTCACACTAGTGATTAAAGCAACTTACCGATGGAACTAAACCACATGCAAAACACCCATTGTAACAAATGAACCATAGCACTAGACAACAGTACTAACTATAGAGGCAACAAAAAAACTCTCACACGAGAGTTTCATCATGAGCAACTGTTATTGCATCAGACAGCGCCATATTTGTCTTACTGTTTGTTGTCAGAGATATGATGGAGCTACATTACACAATCATTGAGATGCGAGGGTAGCCTCTTAGTATGAGAAGAACGACAAACAGGTGTCATGACTACTTACGTAGAGACTGCTGCTGGCTGCCAGTTTAAGGATGGTTATGCAGCTGAGTCTTGTGACTGTGACTGTGGAGTGATTTGCCAGCTGGTCTTCCTATGGGAGTGGGGTGATAAGTGGAGGAGGTTCACAGGTATTTCTGGGGTGTTTGCGGTTGCGACGGTAAACCTGGTTGTCTTGCGTCATAACATATTGGCAAGGTGAATGGTGTGTTGCAGTGACCACTGCTGGTTCCCAGGCCCTTTCTTGCTTGATGTGGATGCTTTTACCTGGAGTAAGTGGTGGGAGCTCTTTGGAGTTCTGGTCGTAACATTTCTTTGCAACCGGCTTACGCCGTACCAATTGCTGATGTGCATCTGTTGGAATGTGTGATTTCAAGAGTCGCTCTGTCTTAGTTAGTCTGTCCTGGAGCCTTTGATTCATCAACAGCTGAGCTGTGGAATGTGGTAGTTCTGATACGTAAGTCAGCAGGGTCAAATGTAAATCCTCAGCAGATTCCAGTGCCTTCTTGAGCACTTGTTTGACAGTCTGTATGGGATGTTCAGATTGTCCATTCGAGGGAAGAGAGCTGTGGGTAAGGGAAGCAACCTCCTCTGCACATCTGTAACCGGAGTTCCAGCTCATAATCACAAGCACTTCAGTCAGCTTGGAGAATTAGGCCATGAAATGCCCATATGAAAACAGTGATGCATTTTTAAAATGATGCAAAAGGTATGAGTTTTGGTGCTGCAAGGAAGGACAGAAGGGAAAGTGGAAAGGACACAGAGGCAACACGAATGGGAGAGTAGAATGGAGAGAAGGGAACATGAGTAACAATGGGAATGGGGAAATCAGATGAAGAAGGGAAGGATATATCATTCAAAATTAGTAATTGATTACATCTCAACTACGTAGAAAAGTACACGAGGAATGAAAGGGAATGAATAAACTCAGCTTCTAACTGACTGACACGCACACACGCGTGCACACACACACACACACACACACACACACACACACACACACACACACCGAAGGTGGATGCTTTGAAATCTCGCAGGGTTCTGTTCAGGTCAGGTCAGGTCAGGTATGGGAGCATACGCCGGAGCAGCGTGTCTCTGCATCCACTTTCTACCGGTACTCCAGGGGCCTCCATCTGGCCATCCCCCAGGTAGATTCCTGGCCCATCCCCATCTCCTAGAGATGCTGATCAACTTGTTGCAACTACGAGGCACATGGTCGGCCCATTGGCCTCCTCCACTCACGAGACTCCCTCGCTGAGAGAATCTGGTGAGCAGGATCAGCGTTAGGAAAACGAGCCACATGTCCATACAGCCGCAGCTGACACTCACAGACTACGCAGGTAACAAATCTAATTTGCGTCTCTCTCAGCAACCGCTCGTTGGACACAAAGTCCGACCAGCGAAAGCCAAGGATTCTCTGAAGAGACCTGGTACCAAAGGAATTAAGTCTCTGTCTCAGATCCCTGGTCAGAGTCCAAGTCTCACACCCGGAGAACAAGAGTGGACGCACCAAGGACCTTAAGACTCGGACTTTCGTCCTCCTGCACAGGTACCGGCAGCGCCACACCCCATGATCCAGTGAATTCATGACTCCCCAAGCCCGACCCAGACGTCTCTTGACCTCTGGCTCACAGCAAGCAGAGACATGAATATCCCTGCCAAGGTAAGTTAATCTTTCCGTGACTTCAACGTCCTCACCACAAACAGGTACAGACAAGACAGCAGCATCCAATATGTCATTGAAAGCCTGGATCTTCGTTTTGATGCAGGAAACCCGTAATCCCATCGGCCCCAACTCCTCATTCAGGACCTTGAGGGCCACTAAAGAGATATCCAATCTCTGCAAAGATGACGGATTAAGCTGCAAAACCAAGGTCATAGATCTTGACACACCCAAACGATGCACCGCAGCTTCACCCTTCCCAGAATCCAGTCTCTCCAACATCCTCCCCAGAATCCAGTCCACACAAGTGCTGTAAGGTGTGGGGGCCAGTACACACCTCTGTCAAACTCCAGTTACAACTGGAAATAAGTCAGAGATGGTACCACCACATCTCACAGCACTCTCAGTACCAGAGTACAGTTCAGACATCAGATCGATCAGTTTTGGTGGCGCCCCAAAAAGACCAATAATCCTCCAGAGTGCATCCCGATTCACTGAATCGAACACCTTGCAGAGATCAACAAAGGCTGCAAGTAGCCCCTGTCAAAATCTCATCTGCATTCGGTGAGGACCCAAAGAGCAAGAATACGGTCAATCGTTGACATCTTTGGTGTAAAGACCTGACTGCTCTGGGTGCTGGTGCTCAAGCAGATGATGGCGAACCCTATCAAGAATGATCCAAGCAAAGACCTTGCCCGGCACTGAGAGCAGCGTCACCCCTCGGTAGTTGGTGCAGTCCTGGCGGTCACCCTTCCCTTTCCAGAGAGGGACAACAAGGCCCCTCTTCCAGTCAGTTGGGATGATGCCTGTGTTCCAGGCAGAGCACAGAACTACATGCAACGACATGAGTAGAGCATTTCCACCAGCCTTGAGAGGTTCAGCATGGATGCCACAGATCCCAGGAGCTTCACCTCATTTCAACCGGTTCACCAGAGCCTGTGTTTACACAAACGAAGGTGGATCACAGTTGATTGGAGGGTCAGCAAGAGAAAATAACATGCCTGACGTCCAACTCAATAGCTGGTGGATCAGTCTGGTACAACTGCTCAAAGTAACCAGCCCAACGGGCCTTCACTTCGGACTCCTCTGTCAAGATCTCACCACCCTTCGCTCTACCTGCAGTACACTGAGATGTGGGCTTGGTGGAACTCAAGGCACAAAATCCCCTATAAGCAGGATGAGAATCACTTGCCCACAGGAAATGCTCTGCCCCCTCACAGATTCCTTGCACATGGTCCTCCTCATCCATCCTCGGTGCACGTACAGTTTAACGCCTCAACTCCCTGAACAGCTCAGCTCTGCCATTAAACCTGGCCCTGCGACTCTAGTCAATGGTATCCAGTGTCCCTTGAGAGACTAAATTCTTCTTCGCCGAGTTCCAAGACATCCACCCGCAACATCAACGACGGTTGTCTTGAAGGCACTCCACAACTCTTCAGGATTTCCCAAAACACCCAGACTCCCCAAATCCCAACTCGGCCTGTTCGCAAACTCTTCAGCTATCCCCTCATCCTTGAGCTTGCCAGCACCCAGCCTTGGCTGGGATGGTACCATTCTCCCGGATTTAAGCCGCAACTTCAGAGTTGCTCCCACAAGCCTGTGGTCAGTATTGAGGAACTGAGCACTCCGATAGACCCTGCAGTTCTAGATTATCCTCCAGCGACCATCACCGAGCACGTGGTCAACCTCCTTTGCCACACCGCCAGCGTTGGAATACCAATTCCAGCGATGAGCTTGTGTTCGCTGAAACCCTGAAGCAGCCACCCTCAGTCCATGACTTCGTGCAATATCAAGGAACTTAGTGTTATTCTGGTTCACAGTTCCAGACCCATGGAGACCAACACACGTCTCATAACCAACCCTATCAGTTCCAGTCGATGCATTGAAATCCCCCAAGACGAGAAGAGTATCACGCCTGGGGCACTGATCAACCACAGACTCGAG
>CM068955.1:20724524-20735240 GCA_035128595.1 Eptatretus atami
CTGATCAACCTGATCAACTTCCTGATCCTGATCAACTTCCTGATCAACCTGATCAACTTCCTGATCTTGATCAACCTGATCAACTTCCTGATCTTGATCAACTTGATCAACTTCCTGATCAAAGGTTGATATCTTGCAGTCACAAAATCTCTAGATGACGTAGGACAGTGAAAGGTTGAAAGTTTGTAGATGGGTGCGTTCTCACCAAACCTTCGTGTTTCTTAACATCAATGGGAAGGTAATGTCTGGGGCTTGTCGATGCACAGGGTAAGTTTAAGATGATATTTACTATGTATTAATCATGTTTGAGAGGGTGGGGGTGGGGTTTGGAGGTGGGAGTGGGATTTGTATGGGCTATGAATGCCATTATAAATATATATTAGAGAGATTATCCTACATTTTTGCATATATTGGTGAAAAAAGATTGTGTGTGTGTGTATGTGTTTGTGTGTGTGTGTTATAACCATGGCCACCGCTACCTAATTGTATTAACAGGAAATGATAGGATTCCTACTCCTGTCGTCCATGGATATTTTTCATATTCCTATATTTCTGGGAGTCTGATTTGCAATCAGGAAGTGATTCTTCACCATTGAGAGATAGGACCAAAAATGATATTTTGCATGATATTTCAAAAAGTTGTTGACGGGTTATTACAAAAGTTGGTGGATGAGTTGGGAAGGTGAAAAGAAGCCGATTACATTTTGGTTGAGTTCCGGATGCAGATCCGGCCTATCAATGGGATACAAAACGTAAACTGTTCAGGCCGGAGGAGGTATGCGCCCCACCAAGTGCCGTTCTAGTTGGTTTTGGGTCTCATAGTCACTTGAGAGTTGCAATTCCACAGGGTTTACGCACATCTCATGGGATTGTGAGTTGGACAGGTGACCATGATGGGCCATGACATGTAGAAGTTGCTTAGATCTGTGAAGTCGGTGATTGCATGATACGAGAGGGGAAAGCATTAAATATTCCGCTGTTGCGATGTCGGAATGCCCATTTCCTTTCATGAGCAGGAGGAAGGAGGGTGAGGAGGGGAGGACAGAGGTTGGGGATTGGAAGGGAGCGGGAAGCAATGATGGGACAGATACAGAGTTGGGAGAGGGAGTTTGAGGCTCTGGGGAAGGGTTGAGGACTATTTTGTGGAGGGGAGGGTGAGGACTTAGATCATGGTGGAAGTGGGGAAGGGGTTTGAAGGCTTGAAATGGAGAGAGGACTTGGGAGGGCGAGGATGAAGACTTGGGTAGGGGTGGGGAGAGAGCAAAGATGGGATAGAAGGGATATTGAGGCTTGGGGGGGGGGGTTGAGGAACTTATGTGGGGGCTGTAGTGGAGGGAGGGGGTAGAGAGAGGGTTTGAAGGCTTTGCGTGGGGAGGGTATTGACACCTTAGAGTTGAGATTGGGAGGATGAGGACTTGGGGTTGGGAGGTGAAGGTTGAGGACTTGGGGTTTGTGAGGATGGCTGGGGGAGAGTTGAGGACTTGATGTCACATTTTACATTGTGTGTATGTTCTGCATTCCCTGCTAATATAAAACAGCATTTACAGCCCACACAACTCCTACTCTCACCCTCCCCCCTCTTCCCAAACATGATTGAGAGTAAATATCATCATTTTAAATATACCCTGTGCATCGACAAGCCCCAGATATGACCTTCCCATGGGTGTTAAGAAGCACGCAGGTTTGGGTAAAATGTGCCCATGTATGAACCTTCGGCCTTTCATAGGACCACATCAGTAGTTTTTGCATTATGAACTGAACGATATCAACCTTTTGGATCAGAAAGTTCTCCAAATCTTTTGTTGGGCAGAGGCACACCTCTTTTGCGCAGGTACGTTGACAAGTATTTTCGGTGTCTTTAAAAAGTTTTTTAGTCGTTTCATTCTGCAATCCTTATCTGGCAGGCATGAAATATGTCCAGGCTGCCCTGATGAACCTCATTACTCGGGGTTCCTGCGCATCACGCGCAATCTGGGGCAGATGACATCATTTCGAAAGTCACGTATTGTCAGTGGAAAAGACAATCATAATGTCATTACCTGAGCCAAAGCATGCATTAATGGGACTCTTACCAGTCTACAACTATCTTGATAAGTTCACTTAGTTGACCCATGTGGTTTCCATGGTGACCTTGAATGGGAAATTAATGGATTCATTAACGTTCAGGAAATCATTAGAGTTTATAAACTGCATTGGTTTGATCTATATTCATTTATTGTCATCTCATTAGTCACAGTCTTAACACTGGAATATTGTTCTTTTTGTTTGTCATCACAGAACAAAATACAGGGGTTTGTGTTTGACATCATATCAAACCAGATATTTGATATTGCTATTATGGTTCTCATCTGTATCAACATGTTGACAATGATGATTGAAACGGAAGACCAAAGCAAAACAATGGAAAATGCTCTATATTTTGTCAACATCGTGTTTATCGGAATATTCACTGGAGAATGCACACTCAAGATGTTTGCTCTGCGTTATCACTTCTTCAAATTCCCCTGGAATGTGTTTGATCTGGTCGTTGTAGTGATATCGATTTTGGGTAAGTAATTGTTTACTACAATGATGTTGTTCTTTGGAAAAAAAAAAATCGAGGAAATCTTTTTCTTCTTCTTCACAAAGATTGCTTTGTCTTTGCATCGACAAACTTGTAAATGAGTGATCATGGTTAAAGTCATTGTTTTTTTATCACTTGCTTACCATCCATACAGGTCTGGTCCTGCAAGATACCATCAATAAGTACTTCCTTGAGCCCACCATTTTCAGGGTGCTTCGTTTGTGTCGCATCGGGCGTATCCTTCGGCTCATCCGTGGTGCGCAGGGGATCCGCACACTGCTGTTCGCTCTCCTAATGTCCCTACCGGCGCTTTTCAATATCGGCCTGCTCCTTTTCCTCATCATGTATATCTTCTCCATATTTGGCATGGCCCAGTTTGGATTTCTGAGGCATACGAAAGGCATTAACGACATGTTTAACTTTGAGACGTTTTCTGGCTCCATGCTTTGCCTCTTCCAGATAACCACGTCGGCGGGATGGGATGGCCTTCTGGCACCCACTCTCATGGTTGAGTTTCCTGACTGTGATCCTAAATTCGTGCATGCAGGCACCAACGTCGTCGGCAATTGTGGAAACAGACTGATTGGAATAACTTTTTTCGTAACCTACATCATCATCTCTTTCCTCGTCGTGGTAAATATGTACATCGCCATAATTTTGGAGAACTTCAATGTTGCGAACGAAGAGAGCGAAGATCCCCTGAGTGAGGACGACTTCGAGATGTTCTTCGAAATGTGGAGTAAATTTGACCCGGGTGCAACTCAGTACATCGATTACGCAGAACTTCCAGATTTCATCGACGCTTTGGATGCACCGCTGAAAGTTTCCAAGCCAAATGATTTACACATAGCGGTGATGGATTTGCCAATGATGGAAGGTGATCGAATTCACTGTTTGGACGTACTCTTCGCTCTGACGAAACGCGTTCTTGGTGAAGGCGAAGCTGTAGACGGCATCCGAAAGGACATGGAGGGTCGTTTCTCCAAAGAGGATGAAATCACGCTGGAGCCCGTGACGACGACTCTGCTACGAAGACAAGCCGAAGTGGCTGCCACGGTGATCCAAAGGGCGTGCAGAAACTGGTTAGATGGTCACCATGCTGGAGATTGCAATAACTTTCTGACTAATATGATGGATGAAAGGAAGACGTCGGAAGGATCTGTTCATAACCACAGAAATGATTGCGCTCATTGCGACAACAGCATTGAAATTGTTGTAAAATCGCCTTCTGCATAGCTGGACATTGTAACGGTCAATTGGAAAAAAGCAACAGGTGATGGAAAATCGTAATGAACACGCAAGTCTCAACACTTTGGACATTGACAGTAACTGAAAACATGCAAGTGCTTCAACTTATCTCCAAAGCAACTCACTTGGATTCCAACAACAAATCCATTTTTCAGTGATGTATAAATCTATGTTTCATCCACATGGATTGTCAGAATACCTCTTTTCACAGAATGGAATTAAAAAAAGATGTAATATTTTAAAAAAAATTTAAGGAAAACCTGAGCTCACTTGAATGGCTTCCTCAATTCAGTGTTAAAAATTCTGAGGATAAGCAAGCTATTGCATGACGTATAATACATGCTCCTGTTTAATGTTCTTTCATAAGATTATTTGTACATGTTCATGTTTATTCGATGGTGGAACTTTTTCAGATTGCACTAATCTGAATACAACCTTCAATTTTGTATTCTGTAAATTTAATTATCACTTTTTGCTTCAATACACTTATGCATTGTAATGGCAGAACTTTTCCCTATACAACACTGCATTGAATGAGTATGCATATGTGTGTAGAACATATATATATATATATGTATATATATATATATATATATATATATATATATATATATATATATATATATATATATATATATATACAAATACATACATACAGACAGACTGTATATCGTCAATCCAAATATCCACCTCTCAAATGTTATTGATCGAGCCATGAACCATGTGTGCCAAACCAGTACTTGCTGCAATGATCTTTATTCTTCTTCTCCCGCATTCGTATGCAACACCTGGCTGCGGCTTGCATCATATGCTGGGGGCCCAGCTGTGCCATTGATGCAGTTCCCCCATAGGTTAGAGCGGGAAGTTGAAGTTTATTCAGGGTGTTGACGACAGCTTGCCTACTCTTCGTGAAGGACACCATACGATCTTTAATGTCCACCAACTAATGTTGGCAGACGGGATGACCCAGTTTACATCGATCTGATGTACAGCACACACACACATTGATGAATCACCCTGCCTGTGAAGCACAAGGATGGCAGCTTATAGCTGGGCCACGATTCCAACCCAGGCTAGACAGCTCAGAGTTGTGTACATACTTATTGGCGATCCTACTGACGCCTGCAATGATCCTCAACAATTGCCACACGTCACACCGTTTAAGCATCCATTGGCTAGTTAATGAAGTTTCTGAAATGCAGTCAGGAAAGAAGACATTAAAATAAGAATGCAACTTCTGCTTAAGTTGCAGTGAGTGAAACACACAGAACTGCCCACTGCAAAAATCACTGTCAGCTGTTACACTGCACCACACAGTGTTAGTCAGCACAAAAGCTTTAAAAGCCTTTGCGGTAATACCTGCCACCTTTGGAAAAGGAATTATGTTTAGCAGTGTTTTCAGAGACTTGTTGTGTGGTTGATGCTTAAACAGGGTCAATGTATGGTAGCCATCCCCAGTTCTAGTCAAGATCCTTGTAGCCACTGCTGGTGCGGCACACAGCTTCGCAGTTCGATACCATGCAGTTGAGAGGTAGTATTTGGAGATAATCCTACATGGATTTGTCAGTTCAACTTTGGGGAGAATACATTCTGCACCGATTGCCATTGAGCCAGAAATCTGTCCATGGATTGATTATCTTGTTGAGATGGAGCTGTTATTGCTGCAAAGGCTCTAATGTCTTTCTTGTTTACTCACAATGTAAGCAGCAGTGTAATGGCTGACACTTTTTCAGCAGTGAGCAGTTATTTGTTTTCACAGACTACATCTAATCGAGAAGTTGTGTGTGTATGTAAAGGACAGCCAACCAACCAAGAATTGTACTCGAAGCACCACTCCGCTTCTTGTTTTGTATGCAGCGCAAGGCTGAGGGGTAGTATCAATGGCTGGAAGCAATTAAACAACAGCATTGGGAGTGACTGTGCCACTGACGCAATACCTCTGTAGATTAGAGCAGGAATTTGTAATTTGTTCAGGGTGCCGGCAATAGCTCGCCCACTCTTCACGAAGGACACTGTGCGGTCGTTGGCCTCCACCAACTAATGCCGGCAGATGGGATTCCTGTTTAATGCCCATCCGAGGGCCAGCACACACACTGATTAATCACCCTGCCTGTGAAACATCAGGATGACAGTTTATAGCTGGGTCAGGATTCAAATGTCGGCTACACACCTTAGAGGTGAATGTGCGTACCTCTAAGCCATCGTGTCAGCCCACCATTCCACTGATATCATAATGAAAACGATAAAGCGGATCTAGTTTTGGTAATGTTTCATACATATCTCACTGACTTCCTCAGGCCATTTTCAAAGGTAGCAAAACCAAGCTATGTGCCAGAAAAGCATCAAAATCCTGAAGAAGGCCATGGGTTATGGAGGAAATTGTGTCTGCGACTGGGTTTGCAAAATTGGTGGTGTAGCACTTCGTACAATTCTTGGTTGGTTCGCTGTTTTCCTCTTAGAAACATGTATTAACCAAAAAAATGGAAATACCAATGTCAAGACACTTAGTAGGGCGTTGGCCCATCACGTGCGGCCAGTGCAGCCTGCGTATGCCGTGGCAAAGAGTCCACCAGCGTCTGGAATTCTGCAGGAGGGATGCAGCACCATTCTTCAACAAGAAAGTCAATCAACTCGCACCTATTTGATGGAGGTGGAAAACACAGTCTCAGGCGCCATTCCAGAATATCCCATAAATGCTCAACCTATTTGAATATCCCTGTGCAGCATTTGTACACATGACCCTAAGCATGCTGGGATGTTATTTGCTTAATTAACACATGGACCACACCTGTGTGGAAGCCATTACTTGGCGTCCCACATTTACCCAGGTGTTTCCTTTTTTTTGTACACTACCTGCATTATGGTAGTGGACAAAATTTTTTTTTCTATTGTATTGATTGGGAATAACAATTGGAATATATTCTTCCTTTAATGAACGAGCCAACAATTGATAGGAGTTGCAGTCAATGTAATAAAATAAATGCTTAATTGCAGTTATTATAATAACAAAAAAACGATAATGTGGTTTGGTTATTCAAAAGATATGCTATAATTACCATCCTGCTTTGGTTGTGAAACAAAATTATAGGAATCATCAATTTGAACGGCGGCATACGCGCTTTGTAGTTAACATCACTCAAAACTTGTATTCAAACTTTGCATGCACCAGAACGTATGAAACAGCACTCGGCAACTGTCCACCTGGATTCCACATCTGAAAATCAATTTATTTGTTTCATTATTAAAAAAATGTTTCAACTTCATGAATTATCCCTGATAATGGAAACACTTTACATAAAACGTTTTTTTTTTATTAAAAAAAACATTTATTTTTTACTGTATCATCATCATCATCATAAGGACAAGGAAGTATCATCAACAAAGTTTTTAGCGAGTGACAGCTTATTTAAAGGTCATTCATTCTATTCAAATTGTGGTGAAGCCGATGTGGTTTTCTGAACCACAGTCAGTCCTATTGCTGGATACCACATCTTGACCTATTTTGTCGCAACAAGAATTTGCTCATATCTCGATATGCTGTGTATAACTTATGATATATATCATTGTACATATAGGCTACAGCTGGCAATGCCGAAGTGTTAATGTTTTCCAAAAAGAAATCCATGTAATCTTCCCCTGGTGTACTCTTCATTTGCAATAATTGATATACGCAACAGTCGCACCCACTTAATAAACAAATTTTACTTGTTTATGTGGGTTTGTGCGGGTTCTTCTTTTTGGTGTTCAACTCTACAGTCTGTCATTTGAAAGTTATTCTCTGTTGTGTTAGCGTCACGGAGTAGAATGTACATTTATTAACTCGCCAAGCCAATCAGGATATATTTATTACACGTATACATATACATGTCGAAGTAAATTTGGTCCGACTGGCTGATACAGAGGTTGCGCATTTGCCTTTGAGCTGTCTCCTCTGGGTTCGATTTCCGAGTGGACTACAAACTGTCGATTGGTGCTTCGCAGACAGTGTTGCAAGTGTCATGTCCCTCATGTGGATGTTAAGCTGGGTAACAAAAAAAAACAAAGAAGAAAAAAAAACAAGGTGGTGGCCATCATGCAGGATGCGGGCAGGGACGAGAAACTAATAATTTATTTTACTTTGCCTGATACACATCTGCATCAGAGACTCCCATCACCAAAGTTGCAGCTAATCTATAAATTTCAACTCGTTTGATTTTTTTTTTTAATGAATCATAAAGTAACATTAATCAATGCTGTGTTTCCACCGTGTTAGAAATACCCAGAATGTTTCACATAGGAATTTCCAAAGGTTGCCACTACCACTCGACAAATGATCAGTGATCTTTTTGGCATGATTAATTACAGTATATAGAAAAAAACAACAAGGTGCAGGTTGACCTTGAACCACCTCGTCCATGCACCTGTAGTTCACCCCTCGAAGCTAAAACAACGTGTAATAATTGGTGTTGAATCGTGGTGTTTGTCACATCTCCCAATGATGTGTAACAATGGAAGGGTTTGAGGAGACAAACGGCCCTGGCAGATTCGATGAGTACGCTTTGGGCAGTACACCGGCGGGCGAAAGCCACAGAACAGTTGTCACAATTGTTTCCATTTCGCAACAAGATAATAAACGTGGACACGATCCCTTTTTGAAACGTCTTCAAACGAATGAAGTCAAAATTAAAAAAAAACAAGCTCAATGAGCTAAGATCCTCGTCCTCTTAATGATGACGTCATAAAAAAAAACGAATATTGACGTCATTGTGATGTATCAGGTTTGCGATAAATTATCTGTGCTAATGCCCGGCTTGATTCCCGCAACAAAATTCAAACAGCTTGCCTAATTTCGGAAATAATGGTATAGGCGATTTCCATTAGCGGCGTATTATGACGTCAACTTTTTTTCTAGGAGAATTTCCAAAATCGGAGATCGTTACTGCCTGCGCGTGGGCTTTCTGCATATACAGGGCAAGTTTCACGAAGATCCGATGAAAACTCTGGGTTGTGAAACAAAAAATAGGAATGACGTCATAAAAATTGATATGACGTCATAGTGATGTATCATGTGCGGTAATTCATCTCTGCTAATGCCCTGTTCGATTCCCGCAAACAGAATTTAAAAAGCTTGCCGAGTTTGAGAATTTTTTTAGGCGATTTCCATTAGCGGAGATATTTTGACGTCATAACTTTTTTTTCTAGGAGGAATTTTCAAAATCGGAGATGGTTACTGTCTGCGCAGGGTATTTTTACATATATAGCCAAGTTGCAGGAAGTTTCGATGAAAACTGTAGGCTGTGAAACAAAAAAGTCCACAAGAACAACAACGTGAGTAAGACTTAGAGATCCTCCACGGGATCTAAAAAATCCACAAGAAGAAGATGAAGAACAACAACGTGAGCAAGACTTAGAGATCCTCCACGAGGATCTAAAAAGTCCACAAGAAGAAGATGAAGAACAACAACGTGAGCAAGGCTTAGAGATCCTCCACGAGGATCTAAAAATTAAGAAAAATTTTTTGACTCTTTTCTTTGCCGGTCACAAAGTGCTGAAAAAAGTCCAAAAGTGTCAATGGATTTCAAGCTCGGATTCCGATCCCGATTCCTCCATCATTAGGAACTCTAAAGGTTCTCGGTATGTTGAAACTGATCAGTGGGATTTTGAAGAAACCATTGGAAACAAAATTCGTGATTCAGACGGAGGTGTTAGTGAAGATGAAAACCCCGGTTACATGTTCACCACAGATTGGTAGGTTTTGTTTTTCTGTTCAATTGACGGTTTATAAGGGGATTTTGTATTAATTGATAAATTAGTTACATTACTCCGGCAGAAACTCAGCACGGACACGGCACGACACAGCACGGACACAACACAGCATGGATACGACACATGACACAGCAATGACATGGCATGGACACAACACAGCACAGACATGTCACAGCACAGAAATGGCACGGCACGGACAGGACACGGCACGGACAGGACACGGACACCACCGACAAATATGGAAGCAAATGCTTTGTCCCACCCTCGCAGGCTGACCAGGTCTCCTGTGTGTTGCGGCATCATCCCGTTTCAAATTTTCTCTCCATTTCATACTCCATTTGTGTCTGTGGTCGTGCCGTCTCATATCCCACTGTTGTGTCTGTGCCTTGTAGTTGAACCGCCCCAGTGGAGCAGGGTGTGGTGCTTGGGGGGAGGTGGGGTGATGGTTGATGGGGGATTTTGGTGGGAGGGGTGAGGTGTGGGGTGGTGATGGGTATTATGGAGGTGATGGTTGATGGGGCATTGTGGGAGGATGGTGGAGAGGGGAGTGGTGGTGATTGACCACTCAAATTGCCCATGTTCATGTGCTGGTAGCTGGGTCGAGATGGTGTCACAGTTTCGAACGACGGTTGTTTCTTCCGCTTATTCATGGTGATGGCAGCCTCCCTCAATTCTGGTGGATAACCACAAGGTCCAGCCATCTCCGTTGTTTCATAACAGTGCTCTGTAACATGTTCCAAGCACAGAAGTGAACATTTTCTAGGCTCGATCCACACTCGGGTATTTCGGACAAACATGGTCCAATTTATGGCAAACTTCGGGTGTTTCGGCCAATAGTGTAACATGAAACCATCTCGGTTTGTATTACTACAAGCACCGAGGATGCATCGACTCGGTATATCTGCGGAAATTCGAAAATTATTCACCATTTGAGTGAAATCGAACTGCGATGTGACCCATAGATAGTTTGAATATGGTGGTCGACTTCTGGGTGCAACGTCACAGGTAAGCGTGAAGAAGAAGAAGAAGAAGAAAAAGAAATCGACTTTTAATCGCAAAATTACTATATATATATATATTGTTGAGGATTCAGCGGTGGCGGGATTCGCACCCTACTCTCGACAGTATTATGTTGAATATTCGGCGTCACTTAACCACCG
>CM068955.1:20738254-20755629 GCA_035128595.1 Eptatretus atami
GTGATCCAGCGGGTTTCTCACAAGGTCCAGCATACAAGTCCAGGTCTGGCCTGTTCGCCAGGCTCGGCCAAATCGGGGTGTTGGGCTCCGCAGGCTGATCAATGGGACCACAAGATGTGTCGAGACGTGTCGGGCCGTGCCTTGAGTAAGGACAGAGGCTCCGTGGTTAGACGCAGGTTGAACCTTTCGATGACCTCATAAAGTCGCTCGCCGACTCACACAGCAGCCAGGTCCTCTCATAGCAGATTGCAGCCTCCCACTAGTCGTTTCTATACAGCAGAAATCCTCACTCAACCCTCAGATTCAGTTCCTCTTACCACCGATCGCACACTCGACCTCAGGCATATCCTCTCAGCCGATGGCAGACAGACCTCATTCAGTCCCTTCCTTGCTCTTCTTTCGGCTCGCTCTTTACGAAAACCGATCGCAAAAACCCTCATGCAGTTCTCCTACTGCCGATCACCCGATCTGGACACTCGTCGTTTCTCTGTTGCCTTCCCGGCGCTCGCTCGCCTCAAAGCCACACCCTCTCTGCCGACTGGGCGGGGCCTCGTCCAGAGAGGGGAAGGAAGAAGAAGAACCTCTCGGTACACCACCACCGCACGAACAATAAACAGCCTCTTACATCTCCGACAACATGTAACGTCCATTTACCGAACAACCTGGCTAAACATGCATTTAATGGGGGATCTGGGCTAATCCTATATTTATTAACACACTAAGGGCCATTTCCGCAACAATATATATATATATATATATATTGTATATATATATATATCACAAATCAGAAAAAGACACTTCATATCTATTTTGTAAGGTATCAAAGAGTAGATTAGGGCCCTGTCACACCTTGAGTTTTACCAGCAATGGCAATGTATAAAAATGTATGTAAAACGTTGGCGTACGCTGAAATTTAGATGTTTTTTTTTTAAGTTTGGGCGTATTCATACGTGTTGGTCGTATGCATAACATATTAGTAACAGGCAGAGAACGTTTCGTTGTGTTATTGATAACTTTTACCAACGAATGCTTAGCTGTTGTCGGCGTTCACAACCTATCCCAACGATAGTTTAACTTACGTATAGCGCGCTAAACGTATCGCGGCGAACTCGTGGCGTAGCCTGTTAAAAACCTGCCGCACGCCGATTTAAATCATAACCGCCTGAAATTTGAAGGTGTCAACATCGCAGTCACCCTTGACGATTTGCCAGCGTATGCCGCCTATGAAAAATGTGTCTAAAACGCTAGGCGCACGTCAAATACGGTATAGGTAAGTTGTGTATACGTTAAGAGAGGCTGGAAAACAATGAAGTACGCTGTCATATTACGGGTACGTGTAATAGTCGTGAATTTTCAAGCATGCTGAAAATTTTACGACGTACTCGGCGTATGGCTAACACGTTCCGCATGCGTTGTCATATGTCCCTGGCACGCTCCGCGATTGTTTACACACGACGGACACACGTTACTTGTAGGTTACTCATAAGTCAAAACACGTCAAGGTAATATTTAACATACCCGCAACCTATTTTCAACCAATGGGTAACGTCCTTTTAACCTATGAGTAGCGTGCTCTGAACCTATGTTTAACGTGCTTGAAACCTATGAGTAACTGCATTGAACCTATTTGTAACTTGCCTGACTAGCGCTATGAACTATGAGTAACTGCGTTTAACCTATGTGTAGCATGCTTTGAACCTAAGTATAACTGCTTCTAACCTTTGAGTAACATGCTATGAACCTATGTGTAACGTATCTCAAACGCACATTGTCGTATGTACACGAATTAGATTGACGTCTTCCGGACGACCACAGCACTTACTGAACGTGTTCTTAACTTACATCTACCGTGTAATGGCGTATTGGCAGCATTAAGGGGAATTGGTATATACAAATGGGCTTCACAAGAGGAACCCATCATTGTTCCAGACTCCATGTTGAGTAGATGTCAATGCCAGTAGTATCAGTAGAGTAATACTATTAGCAGTAGTTGGTGTGCGTGACAGTAGTAATAGTAGTAGTAGTTGTAGTAGTAGCATTGGTAGTAGTAGTATGTCTATGTCAGTAGTAGTAGTAGTAGTATGTCTATGTCAGTAGTAGTAGTAGTAATGTCTATGTCAGTAGTAGTAGTAGTAGTGTAGTATGTCTATGTCAGTAGTAGTAGTAGTAGTAGTAGTAGTAGTATGTCTATGTCAGTAGTAGTATAGTAGTTGTATGTCTAATTCAGTAGTAGTAGTAGGTAGTAGTAGGTCCATGTCAGTAGTAGTAGGTGAGCGTGATGGGGAGGGTGTGGGTGATGATGGATCCTCTTATCGTCCACGAATAGGAGACTACTTTGCACCATGTTCGATGTTCTTTTCGGCTAATTTTTTTTCCTCATCCCACGATGAAATTTTCTTTGTTTTACTTTTTAAAGTATTAAAAACGACTTTGACAAATGCATAATGTACTAGTAATGAACACAGAACGCTTCGATAACTTATACATAAGTTATACCAACGATTGTTTTTCGTGTTTTAGGCGTCCACAATAGGGATACAACTTTTTTGCAACTCCATAGTCTGTATCATATTGATGAGCTTTGCTAGAAAACAATGAAAATCAATGTTTTTTGTATTTGTCAAAAAGTTCACCCATGACTAACTTTGAAATTTTTATACTCGGTTGCATTTGGGTGATTTCCAAAACTAGAACCTGTTTAATTATTTATTTAACTTTAAAAAAGCCTTACTACCCGACAAGACTGCTTTGAAATCCTTGACAAATCACTGGAAACAAGAGCATCAAAACTAAACTAGCAGAAGCAATCAATGCTGTGAGCGAGCAATTAAGGTCATGCAAGTCATGCAAATTTCAAAGTTAGTATGGGTGAACTTTTGAACAAATACAAAAAAACATTGATTTTCATTGTTTTTCTAGCAAAGCTCATCAGAATATGATACAGGACTATGGAGTTGCAAAAAGTTGTATCCCTAGTCCACAACCTATGCCCAACGATAGTCTAAGCGTATGCATAGCGTAATAATTCCCAAGCACGTTATTCATAGGTTATAAATAAGTCACGGGTACCCTAAACATTACTTTGATGTATTTCGACGTATGAGGAACTTTCAAGTAGCGTGTTTGCGAAGTGTGAACAACGTTCGTGTAGCGTGCTTACAAAACGTTACTCATAGGTTAGAAATAAGTTTCGGGTACGGCGAATGTTACTTCTACGTTTTCGACTTATGAGTAACTTACAATTAACGTGTGTCAACGATCGCATAACGTGCCTACAACTTATGGCCAGCGTAGCGGAACGTGTGAGCCAAACGCCGAGTACGTCGTAAAATTTCAAGCATGCAAAATTTTTTGGACAACCAAAAGTACAACGTTTTAAACCAGCGTAATACGACCTATGGTAGTGTTTTTCAGCGTGCTCTTAACGTACACAAAACGTACCCATAACGTATTCGACATGTGCTAGCGTTTTAGACAAATTTTTCATAAATCGGCATACGCTGGCTAATCGTCAAGGTGTGACAGCCCCTTTAGTGTTGAGGTAGTCTGAGCATTTGGACTCCCTTTGTAATGTCCATGACGTGACCCTGGGTAACCCAAGCACAAATTCAGAATTTGGTGGAGGTCGGCCAACCCGTTTTCAATTCTTTCAGGAATAGACATACACACATTCCTTTGTTTTATATAACGGGATGGCCGAGGATTCCTATAATATGGCAAGAAACATTTTTGTTTTTAAACCCTTGCTATTTAATTATGTTGCACATTTATTGAAGGGGATGAATACGCAGCTCTTTTTGTACATTTGTACCAACTGTCTCATCTTCCAAGACACTTCGACCAGGGATTGAGAACCAGGGCTTCAAGTCGTTGATGGACGGTCATCCTCCACCCCTTACCCACAATCTTCATCACCCCCCATTAACCCTTCCAAACCCAACACTCTGCGAGTTCAGGTTGTTGTCTTTCCTTTCACCCTCTGTCCCCTTGCTCTTCCATGAGCCTCGATCTTGTCGAAAAAGAGTTCTCAAGAGTTGGATTCAACAGTGTTGTTGGTATAAACTTTTGCAAATCAATGCTCTCATTCCATACTGCCCCTTTGGCATGGTTGGTTTGTTATAATGCAATGTAGAGATGTTTTCCTCCGAGCAGCATCCATCAACATCACATGAGATATGGAAGATCATTCAGCTGAAATCACCCTTTAGCATACTTAGTGTAATGTTCACATAAAGCTGTTGTGGAAGGTGCTGCGGTTAGCCAACCTGCGGTGTGGTGAGACAATGCCAAACTGCTATATTGATTATGGAGATGAGTGATTTAACAACGATCCATTGAGCAAGACAAAAATAATTACCGCAGAAAAAATGATAAATCAGACATGAGGCAGTTCAGCAAACACACACTCTTGATAAATATTGTTACGAGTTCGAGTACAGACGAAGTCCGCAGGATGGTCGCCGGACCCACTGTTCACCCTCTAACCCTGAGGCTGCCGGCCACGGATAATCCCGCCGTTGTCAAACAACCAGGGATGCCGGTTGAACTAATTAAATTGAACAGGGTCCTCACGCCCTCAGTCGTGTTACCTTATGTTATTGATTTAATTATTTCAACGAGGGAACAGCGCCCTCAATATCCACCTGAATCCTCGTCACGGCTGAGCGAACCATTTAGCGGGGCGTTGCCAAACCCATGTAGCCAATCAGTGAGGCAAAAACTTCCCATCTATCTATTACATACACGGCTATGCTTGACCAATGAAAGAAAGGACAATGCAGCAGATTTGAAAGATGTTCATCAAATAGCAACAAACAGCAATCTTTTCTTCACACAAGCAAGGTAATGATTGAAAGCAAGTATGTTTTTCCCCTTATACAGACTCAATTACCTAGGGATGAGCAAGACGGGCACCTCAATCACACAGGAAAAGCAGACAGGAAGAAGAAGATTAGAAGCAGAGCGGAGCTGATTACGGCCCCTGACTCACCCTCCACAGACAAGCGGGCCGATGCTTATCCCAAGTGAAGGACAGGATGGGTGGGGGAAAAGGGAATATCGTGAGTGTCAGTGCGGTGTTGAGTATCATGAGTTCTCACGCAGGTAGAAAGGGCCACGGCCCTCGTCGTTCAACCAGGCAAAAATGGAGGTCTGTGCAGTCTGCTCAGGGTGCCGTCCACAACAGACCAGTAAATCCGTGGCAACTTTTGTGGTCGGGCAAGCAGATGTCAGCACGCACTTGTCAAAGACAACTGGCGGAAAAGGAGAGAGAGCTTGGCAAACGAGTAAGACTGGCAAATAATAGAAAGAGCATTTACTCGCTGTCTTGGTTTTTTTTTTATAACCGCAGAGACAGGGAGTGGTCATGACTCTTGGTATTGCTCGTCGGCCCGGCAGTGTCGCCTCTTCAATTGGACCTTTGCGTGGCTATAGCTTCAGAGGAACGGTCCTGCAACTGAGCCACAACTGCCCGGGCAAGCAGCGTTGTCTCCATCAGGAGTCGCGTGCAGAGTTTATGTCTCCATCAGTAGTAGCATGCAATGTTAATCACCTTACAATGTATTTTTAATTGAGGATTTTTAAAAAGGGAAGGAAGGAAGGAATCTATTTAATTTGAGGGTTACTTATGTTTCACACGCTGAAGGGTTTGCTCGCCCATTTGGAGTTAACAAGGTGTTTCGGAAGGTACGGGAGACTGACTCCGAGGTGAAAGGGTGAAGGGTTTAGATGTCGGATGGGAAGGGGGAGAACGTTTCTGATGTGAGCATGGGAAATAGGTTGGACAGCAAAAGATGGATTGACGGATTGTATGATGGATAGATGGATCAAATGATTAAAAGATGGACCGATGGATAAAAGGATTGAAAGATGGACTAAATGATGGATTGCTGGAGGGAGGGGGGGGGGGAATCACACTCAGGATGAAACATGCTAATCACACAACACATTCCCCCAATCCCCTGTACACGGCATAGGGAACTATGTACGTACATATACTAATGGAATAACTAACTCAGGTTTTCTCTGTGTGTTCATGGATGCTCTCCCCGGGGTGCATTCCCACAACCCCCTCCTCCATACCAGACTCATGTCGAGTCTGCCAGTTCCTGTGCACATATTTAGGTGTAGTTCACTTTAACACAATTACCTCACTTATCGGAGCCCCGATTGTAACATTTGTTTTGTACAGGAAAATTTCATCCATGTCCCTCCTTTGAAAAATAATGAAACATAATTTGCATTGTGTTGATTACTCCACACATATCTCACCTTACGCAGTTCTAAATTCAATGCTAAATTCTAAACATATTGGCCCCCTTCTGGGCCACGAATCGACCGCCACAACACACGTCTGTCAACTCTTACATTTTTGCCGTGAGACTCACGACTTTCTGTTGAAAGTCACGTTCTCGCTCTAAATTCTCACACTTTTTAAAAAAACAAAAAAATTCTCTCGGCAACAAAAAAATATTTCCAACATTATTGCATTGCGACTGGTCTAACTGATGTTATAGTCGCCTTGAATCCGATTGCTTCGCGTAGTTCCGCACATCCTACATGAGAGACGGAGTACGATTGGTCAATTATCGACGACCATCCTGACCCAATGAAATGTCTTGTTTCTGGGAGTTTTCATTTTTCACGTGAAATCACCGCAAAATACTGGGAAATACTATCGATATGCTGAAATAATACATCTTCATTACAAGGATGATGAGTGTTCTATAATTCCTGTGTGGCATTTGATCTGTTGATGAAAATAAAAGATCAGTCTTGTTTGTTCATGTTGTTGGTTCATTTCTTTTAGTCCATGCAGTGGACTAAACAGTAACAACATGATATAAATACCTATCTTCCGACTGAAAAAAAAAATGGATGAATTTGGCACTAGAATGCAGGAAATTACATCCCAAGACACACCAGAAAGCAAACATTTTCTGGGAGGAACTGAATTTGATCCATCAATTTGATCCAACTGAATGCCTCCAGACCCCTCAAGATTTTTCGGACGCTTCACGCCTTCAATTCTCGGTCGCTTCACGACCTCACTGGATACATTTTACATTCTCATGCTTTTTTATATTTTGGGGTTGACAGGTCTGCCACATCACTCTTCAGCCCCCTCCTAAGCCACAAGATGACTGTACGGTCCATCAAAACTAAACAGTAGTCCTGACTGTTGGCACAGTCCATAATGGCAGATGGCAGCAGGTTGGTACAGTCACAAAACATGTGGTCCCTCTGGGGGCACAAGGGTGGCAGGCAATGGGCGGGGCAATAGGCAAAGACATGGCAAGAATGCAAACAAGTCAAATGGCCTCCATTCATCTCTCAATTGCCAGGAAAACAAACAAGGAGGAAGGCACTAATCTATGGCCTTCAAATTCAAAAAGTAATCAGCATACATCTCGTCAATTTAAATAAATCACTCATCCCTCTAACCTCCAATCGTCTCAGTTCCTGTCATCTGCCTTCATTTCCTAATTGCACTTCTACATTTAAAGTTCCCTCTGGGACACGTGGTTTCCCCCATTGACGAAGGATACATCCTTCGTGCCCGAGTCATGACACCATAATAACCCCGGGGCCCTACGTGACCGGAACTTGCAGTCTCAGTGTTAGCGCTAAAAACAGCACAGAAAAATGGTCCAAGCTTCCTGCACCTTTTCTACAAGGATCCCTCAGGATACTCTGTCTCTCAAATCTCGCTTTACTTCCTCGTCCTTCTCTGTAAAGATTCCCCGGGTGGGAAAACACGCCCAAACAGCAATGTTTCCTTTTTAACCGCCGGGTCCTATGTAACATCCAACGGGAACATTTATAACCCCCACTATCCATCTGGTAGAGGCTGGCCGGCATGCATGCTCTCACATGCAGTGCCCTTTGCAACACCTCTACGGTCGGCTCACCCCGAACCAGGCTCGAACCAATAACATCGTGAGGAAGCCGTTTTAAATTTACACCTAAAGAGTCTATACTTAACACCCCCCCCCCCACCCCCCATTGGCATTCCTCCTTCCTCCTCACGGTCCATACTAACCTTCCCCTGCACACTGGCGCTACATTCATTCCCTCATTCTCACACTTACATGTGTGCATGGAGCATGCGGCTTTGATCTCCCAAACCGGCGGTTCAATCTTCGCCATGCACATCCGTGCTGTGAACACGAGTGCGGACAGCAGCTCGTCCTCACTTGCGCACTCACCCTCCCTCAAAACTGCACCAGGCAGCTTCAACCATACAGCACCTCTGCTCACTCCATGCCAGAGCATGCAGCTCACGAGCCATCTACACCACTCCGACCTGTGCTGTCGGCTCAGGTGCAAGTGTGGATGGCAGGCACGTGGGACGCGGAAACCGCACATGTGCCTCCTCACATGCAGGGACACATACACCCCCATGGAGAGTCCCTGTAAAAACCATGCATTCCCTATTCGCACCAATGGGTGTGCTCACATACACTCCATGGCAAAAAGTATATGAACACCCCTTCTAATTAGTAGATTCGGCTATTTCATCCACACCCATTGCTGACAGGTGTATAAAATCAAGCACACAGCCATGGAATCTCCATAGACAAACATTGGCAGTAGAATGGGCTGCACTGAAGAGCTCAGTGACTTTCAACATGGCACCGTCAAAGGATGCCTACTTTCCAACAAGTCAGTTCATCAAATTTCTGTCCTGCTAGAGCTGCCTCGGTCAACTGTAAGTGCTGTTATTGCGAAGTGGAAACGTCTCGGAGCAACAACAGCTCAGCCGCAAAGTAGTAGGCCACACAAGCTTACAGAACGGGACAGCCAAGTACTGAAGCGCGTAGCGCGGGAAAAATGTCTGTCGTCGGTTGCATTACTCACTACTGAGTTCCAAACTGCCTCTGTAAGCAACGTCAGCACAAGCACTTCGTCGAGAGCTTCATGGAATGGATTTCCATGGCCGAACAGCCGCACACAAGCCTAAAATCACGATGCGCAATGCCAAGCGTCGGCTCGAGTGGTGTAAAACTCACCACCATTGGACTCTGGAGCAGTGGAAACACGTTCTCTGGAGTGATGAATCACGCCTCGCCATCTGGTAGTCCGACGGACAAATCTGGGTTTTGCAGATGCCAGGCGAACGCTACCTGCCCGAATGCATAGTGCCATCTGTAAAGTTTGGTGGAGGAGGAACAATGGTCTGGAGCTGATATTCATGGTTCGGGCTAGGCCCCTTAGTTATAGTGAAGGGAAATCTTAATGCGACAGCATACAATGAGATTCTAGACAATTCTGTGCTTCCGACTTTGTGGCAACAGTTTGGGGAAGGCCCTGTCCTGTTTCAGCATGACAATGCCCCCGTGCACAAAGCGAGGTCCATACAGAAATGGTTTGTCGAGATCGGTGTGGAAGAACATGACTGGCCTGCATAGAGCCCTGACCTCAACCCCATCGAACACCTTTGGAATGAATTGGAGCGCCGACTGTGAGCCAGACCTAATCGCCAACATCATTGCCCGACTTCGCGAATGCTCTTGCGGCTGAATGGAAGTAAATCCCCGGAGCAATGTTCCAACATCTAGTGGAAAGCCTTCCCAGAAGAGTAGAGGCTAGGTGGGACCAACTCCGTGTTAATGCCCAAGATTTTGGAATGAGATGTTGCACGAGCAGGTGTACACATACTTTTGGCCATGTTGTGTACCTTCTGTTGGCAATTGTAAGCTCCACCCCGCGTGATCGGGAAACACTGCAAATTTCCGCAGCATGGACGTGCTTACCTGCAGGGTCACTCACTCCCTGCATGAATCTGACCCTGCACGTGCTCCAATCTCTTTTCTTCCCATTGCCTGGCTTATCTTCCCCTTTAATTTCCTAACCCAGACTATAATATGTTATCGTTTCACCCTCTCTCCCCCTTGTTGACAATAATGAATTATCGCATACTGGCTTTATATATATGTCTGTCTCTCGTGGCTTTGTTTCGTATATCCATAATGGCGCTGGTCTTGGTACCCTTTCTGGATTACCCCTGACCTGACCGGTCATCATCACGCACTGAATGTCCCGCACGCATGACATGTTCATGAATTTTATATTTTGAACACTGCAGAACACGAATGGGAACATTAATCCGAACACAAACCTGAAGTTTCGCAGTACTTTGGCTCTGAATTTGGCAAATTCCACGAAGTGTCATCTCGACTGCGCGTGGCACAATCGAGGTAAAGCAAATGCTTCTGGCCGTCTGTCTGCCTGGCAGTCAAACAAAACTGAAAAACATTCCAAACAGGAAACGCATTGTTTTTAAGGACGTCATAAAGAACACAAACAACAGGTACGAATAACCGATTCAATGTTTGTAATTTTTTTCCTTCAGCCTTTAAAACTTTTATTTTATTTAAATTGAATTATGTATTTGAACACTGTAGAACACAAATCGCCTTGTTTGCACTTCCAAAAGCTTTCCATTTAGCAGTACTTGGACAAAATATTACACAATCTCGACCAATCAAATTTGCCGCCGTGCACTCTTGAGGGCAGAGTAACTGCGAGATTCGGACAAAATGGCGACACCTGGCGGTGCAACAACGGAGCTAATTTGGTCTAAAAGATCTTTTGTTTCGTGCATGTTTTTGTCAAAGATCGTTCCAAAATCGTCCGTTTCTCCAAGAAGAGTTGGCAGAAGGTCGGCTCTGGACTGTTCCAGTTGATCAATCCCGCTTCGTATGGTTGTCATCGCACCGACCGTATTATTCAAAGTTCATGAACAAAGTTAAGAGAAATTGTGCTCGGAAACACAAAGGAAGAGTTGAAAAGACCTTTCCCATGTCCTTTTTCTCATGACTGCATGGGGTAAGGAGTTCCATGAACCCTGTCATGTTTGATATAAAATGGGATGTACGATTACATGATGCCACATTATTACCTCCGCCACCAAAGGTGAAGGAGGTTATGTTTTCACCCCTCTTCGTCAGTTTGTTTGTTACTTGAAAAATCAAAGATTTTGATTTTTCTGTCCATGGGATTTTAGAATCCTGTCCATGGGATTACCTCCTGTGCAGCTGCCCTCCGCAGGCCAGCTCACCGGATGACGGGATTAAAGCAAAGCCTTCGGGACACCCATTCTTTGATGATAGTAGGAAAACCACAGGGTAACCTTCCCGGGTCAGATTGCGGTAGTGTGTGTCAGGGTGGTGCTGAGGTGTTGTCCACCAGACGGCGGCCTCCTCGGATGAACATGAGGCGGTCCCTTCTGGTGGGTGCCTGGAATGTCCTATCCCGAAGAGAGGATGATCACCTCTCTCTGTTGTCATCTGAGCTCAAGTGTTTGGACATGGATATTGCAGCCTCTCTGAGGTTCGGAGACCGGATTACGGAAAGATCATGCCAGGTGGTTACACCTACTATTGGTCTGGTTGCTCTGATGGTTACCATGCCCAATGAGTTGGTGTCGCTGTGTCCAATAAGCTGATTCCAATGATAATTGAGGTAAAACTAGTCAACGAGCGTATTACGAGATGAAGGATTCATCACTTGGGTGTCATTTCTCTGGTCTTGGTATATGCTCTGACTGAGGCGAGTAATCTCACCGTGAAGGACGCATTCTACGCCACGCTCGAGTCTGTGGTTGATCAGTGCCTCAGGCGAGATATTCTTCCAGTCTTGGGGGATTTCAATGCATCGACTGGAACTGATAGGGATGGTTATGAGACGTGTGTTGGTCCCAATGGGTCAGGAACTGTGACCCACAAGAGCACTAAGTTCCTTGACTTTGCAGGAAAGTCATGGAATTAGGATAGCTAGTTCATGGTTTCAGCACCCACCAGGCTCATCGCTGGACTTGGTATTCCAACGCTGGTGGTGTGGCAAAGGAGATTGACCACGTGATCAGTGATGGTCATCGGAGGAGGATCCAGAACTGCAGGGTCTACCGGAGTGCTCAGTTCCTCAATACCAACCACAGGCATGTGGTAGCAACTCTGAAGTTGAAGCTTAAATCCAGGAGAATGGTCCCATCAGAGCCTAGGCTGGATGTTGGCAAGCTTAAGGAAGAGACGGTAGCTGAGGAGTTTGCGAACAGGCTGAGTGAGAATTTGGGGTGTCTGAGTGCTTTGGGGAATCCCGAGGAGTTGTGCAGTGCCTTCAAGACCACCATCCTTGTTGTTGCCAGTGGACGTCTTAGAACTCATCAAAGGGTCAAGAAGCATTTTGTCTCTCAAGGGACACTGGACACCATTGAACAGAGTCACAGGGCCAGGTTTAATGGCAGCACTGAGCTGTTCAGGGAGCTGAGGCGTAAGACTGTACGTGCGCTGAGGCTGGACAAGGAGGCCTATGTGCAAGGAATCTGTGAGGGGGTAGAGCATCACCTGTGGTCAAGTGATTCTCTTCCTGTTTACAGGGGAATTCACGCATTTCGTTCCTCCAAGCACGTCCCTTGGTGTACTGCAGTTAGAGCGGTGGGTGGTGAGATTTTGACAGAGGAGTCCGAAGTGAAGGCCCGCTGGGCCGGTTACTTTGGGCAGTTGCACCAGACTGATCCACCAGCTGTTGAGTTGGATGTCAGTGGTCTTACTACCTCCATTGCTGACCCTCCAATCAACTGTGATCCACCTTCGTTTGTAGAAACACAGGCTGTGGTGAACCGGTTATGAGGTAAAGCTCCTGGGATCTGTGGCATCCTTGCTGAACTTCTCAAGGTTGGTGGAAATGCTGTATTCATGTCATTACATTTAGTTCTTTTGCTCTGCCTGGAACACAGGCATCATCTCAACTGACTGGAAGAGTGGCCTTGTTGTCTCTCTCTGGAAAGGGAAGGGTGATAGCCAGGACTGCAACAACTACCGAGGGGTGAAGCTGTTCTCAGTGCTGGGCAAGGTCTTTGCTCGGATAATTCTTGATAGGGCCACCATCTGCTTGAGCACCAGCACCTAAAGCAGTCAGGCTTTACACCAAAGTGGTCAACGATTTCCCGTATCCTTGCCTTCAGGTCCTCACCGAATGCAGACGAGAGTTTCGGCAGGGGCTGCTTGCAGCCTATGTTCATCTCTGTAAAGCGTTCGATTCAGTGAATCGGGATGCCCTCTGGAGGATTCTTGGTCTTCGTTGGGTGCCACCAAAACTGATCGATCTGATGTCTGAACTCTACTCTGGTACTGAGAGTGTTGTGAGATGCGGTGGTACCATCTCTGACTTATTTCGTTGTTACTGGAGTTCTTCAGGGGTGTGTAATGGCCCCCACACTTTTCAGCACTTGTATGGACTGGATTCTGGGGAGGATGTTGGAGAGATCAAGCTGCGGTACAGCATTTGGGAGTGTAAAGATCTCTGACCTTGATTTCGCAGATGATGCAGTCATTTTTGCGGAGACTTTAGATATCCTTTTGGGGGCCCTCGAGGTGCTGAATGAGGAGTCGGAGCGCTGGGATTACGGGTTTCCTGGGTCAAAACTAAGATCCAGGCTTTCAATGACATCTTGGATGCTGCTGTCCTGTCTGTGTCTGTTTGTGGTGAGGATGTTGAGGTCGTGAAGAGATTCACCCACCTTGGCAGTGATATTGATGTCTCTGCTGGCTGTGAGTCAGAGGTTAATAGACGTCTGGGTTGGGCCTGAGGAGTCATGGATTCACTGGATCATGGGGTGTGGCGCTGCCCGGTATCTGTGCGGGAGGACGAAAATCCGAGTCTTCAGGTCCTTGGTGCTTCCAGTCTTGCTCTATGGATGTAAGACTTGGACTCTGACAAGGGATCTGAGACGGAGACTTAATTCCTTTGCTACCAGGTCTCTTCGGAGAAGCCTTGGCTATCGCTGGTCGGACTTTGTGTCTATCAAGCGGTTGCTGAGAGAGACTAAGAAGAGATTTGTTACCTGCATAGTCCGTGAACGTCAGCTGCGGCTGTATGGACACGTGGCTCGTTTTTCTGACGCTGATCCTGCTCACCAGATTCTCTCAGCGAGGGAGTCTCGTGAGTGGAGAAGACCAATGGGCCGACCACGTGCCTCATGGTTGCAGCAGGTTGATCGGCATCTTAAGGAGATGGGGATGGGCCAGGCATCTGCCTGGGGGATGGCCAGACGGAGGCCCCTGGAGTATCGGCAAAAAGTGGACGCAGTGTTGCGCTGCTCTGGTGCATACTCCCATACCTGACCCGACCTGATGCTCTGTATGACATCTTCTTGTTTGTCTGTCTACAGGGTATCACAAAAAGTTGTGGATGGATCTTGATGAAATTTTGGGGGTAGGTTGGGTTTACGACAAGGACTCATTAGATTTTGGTGAAGATCCAGATCCGACTACTAGAATTTTTCGAAGAAGTGATTCTTCACGAAAAGAAGTGATTCTTCACCATTGAGAGATAGGGCCAAAATGATATGTAGCACGCTATCTCAAAAAGTTGTAGATGGATTTGGACGAAACTTGGTGGACACGGGTGTGTAACAATGAAGAATAGATTCAATTTTGGTGAAGATCCCAATCCGGATCCGTATTTGAGAATTTGTAAATTTTTGAAGTAATTCTTCACCATTGGGAGATGGGGCCAAAAACGATATAGTACTGTACAGCATGATATTTCAAAAATGTGTTGGGCACGATATGTTCTCGTGGTTCAGGTATTACGTGGTGGAGGTATGCGCTCTTCCAAGTGCCCTCCTAGTTTGTTTTGTTTGCGTCTCCTCGCAAAGTCTTTTCTCTAAAGTGAATTGCAATGCCATAAGGAGTTGCTGGAACGAAAGTTACACGAGGTCAACTTTGAATTCAATAGATTGAGGCTCATGAAAGAGCAAGGTGACTTTCGGGTAAAAAAAGGCAATGAACCGACTGAGCAGTGTGGCAACAGTTGGAGACAAAAAGGAGGAGAATGAATGAAAAGGAGAATATGATTGAGAGAAGGGAGGTTAATGGGGATAGAAAGGATTGCGGGCAGGGATGGCGGATGAAATGAGGCGGTGGTGCACCGTTCGCTTGAGGCCCCAGAGGGGAGAGATTCAGAGAGTGATTGATTTTATCAACTTCGGGAAGCAAGTTTAACCAGGAGGAGTTTATTGGAAGAGCACGTACATCGTGGAGGAGCTGAGGAGGATCATGGAGCTGAGAGACCAGAGGGAGCGAAACCGGAGGAGAGGAGGTTCTAAACAAACAGGTGTTGTTCAATGGTGTCGAGAGATTATCGATTAAGGTATAGGGAGTTGGGTTGCAGAGCATATATGAAATTTTATAAAGTGAATTACAACACATTTACCCAAAGTTTAACTGACTTCATGCACAGTTGCGATCTCATAACACGTGTTTAAACGACTGTTGTATGGCCATGCCTACTATATGCCCATGCGACAGTATTCACAATTCCCATCCAAATACATGACAAGCCTGGTGTTTACTTAACGGTTAGGGTGGCTGGCTGAAGATCTTAGGGTCATGAGTTCAAACCCTGTCATTCCAATGAATTAACACCAGGTGGGTTGATTCAGCCCGTCATCGTTCTGAAGTCGGTGAAATGAGTACCAGATTGCTGGCAACGGGAATTGCATCAGTGGCATAGCCGTGTCCCCAGAAAATGATGCAACCAAGCAGCCACAGGCTGCATGTGAATAAATAAATAAACATAACAACAAAGGGAAAAAATGGCATCTTCTCTGATGGCTTTTTAAGGGATTATGTTTATAAATAATTTACCAACTGTCAGGAAACATTCTTGACACCGAGATCAGTTGATAGCTCATGAGTGGTGATGCTAGCATTAGGTTCAAACAGAAACACATTAAAGGCTTGGCTGTGGTGCAGGAAACTCCATGAGACATGGCTTAATGCTCAGCACAAAAGCTTTAAACAGAGCACTGATGGAGAATGAGCAATTAGCTCCCTGGGAGACCGTTTGGAGTTCTTGTCTCTCCACAACATCTCTGCCAGGGCAGGAATTAAAAGAGTCTGCTAACCAGTCGGGACGACAAACCACCTGTGTAACTGCTTGTCAGGATGATTGTCACAGAGTGGAGATTTTCTGGGTAAAGCCGACTCGCCAATATATCAATGGTCGCATGTCCACTCCAAAAGCTACACTCCCAAATGCACTTATCATCAGTTGCACATCGATACATCATCGAAAGGTCGGACGAGAACAAGCGCATCTGTTGTGTTTGGGAAAAGAGGAAGTTCAAAAAGTCCTCGGAAAGAGATGTTCATAATAGTTCATGAAACCCCAATTGCTTCTTTATAAAACTTTAATTCATTTTTCAAGTATTTGGTGTGACATACATAATTAATAAGAATATATATATGTATATATTATATATATATAATATATATATATTTATTATTATAATATATATAATATAAACCACACCGATCAAAAGTTTTAGAACACCCCCATTTTTCAGTTTTTACTGAAATTTAAGCAGTTCAAGTCCAGTGAATAACCTGAAATGGTACAAAGCGAAGCGGTAAACTGCCAGAGGTTTAAAAAAACAAAAGTTTAGGTTCCCAAAACTGAAAAATAATGTAAATTTCAGAGTTGTTTAAAAATGCCCTTTTTAGGGAAGAAGTAATGGGTGAGCAACTGCAGCTGTTCTGCAGCAATGGAAGTAAATTAAGCCTTGAAAGTTGATGCAAACATTCCTACAGGTGTCCCAACTTTTGTTGATTCGTTACAAACCCTCTGTCTGTATAAAAGCAGTGTTGGAACAGACTGTTGCTACAACCTCTGAAGCATTATTTGGACAATATTGCACTGCAGGAAGTAGTATATTGCTATCATAATGGCAAGAAAGACAATTAAAAAAAGGAAGACAGACAGACCATTATGAACCCTTAAAAGTGTGTCTTTCCTTTCGAGAAATTGCAAAGTAAGCCAAGGTGTCAGGAGTACAGTTTCCCACACCTCAAAAGGCACTTGGAAACTGGAGGAAACTCTGACAGGAAGAGGTCTGGCAGACCCAAGAGCACAACACAATCGGAAGACAAGTTTCTGAGAGTGAACAGCTTGCGTGATAGGTGGCTCACAGGACAGCAGCTTCAATCACAGCTTAACACTGGTCGAAGTAAGGAATCTCAGTTTCAAGTGTGAAGAGAGACTTCGAGCTGCAGGTTTGACGGGTCGAGTGGCAGTAAAAAGCCATTGCTAAGATGGAAAAATAAGAAAACGGTTTGCCTGGGCCATGAAGCACCGCCAGTGGACTACTGAAAACTGGAAGAAGGTCTTATGGACCGATGCAGCAAAATTTGAAATCTTCGGTTCATCACGCAGGGTTTTTGTACGCCGTCAAGTAGGCGAAAGGATCGTTCCTCAGTGTGTGACACCAACTGCCAAACAGGGAGGAGGAAGCGTGACAATCTGGGGCTCTTTTGCTGGATCCAGAGTCGGCGACTTGCACAGAGTGACTGGCACCCTGAACCCAAAGG
>CM068955.1:20755736-20770043 GCA_035128595.1 Eptatretus atami
CACATTTGTGGGAACTTCTGCGACAGTGTTGGGAAGAACTTTCCGAACAATATTTAATTTCCATTGCAGAAAGAATGCCACGAGGACTGGGTCGGCTGTTATATCTGCAAAAGGTGGCTACTTTGATGAGTCAAAAATTTAGATAAAATTTTGTTCAACAAATACATATGTGTGTGTGACAAATATATATATATATATATATATATATATATAGTATATGTATATATACAGGGTGTCCCAAAAAAATATACAACTTTTCATCTGCAAAGAGGATGGTCATAACATATATTTTAAAAAGATATATGGCTGGATAGAAAGCTGAAAGGTTTAAGTTTATTGTACCAATGTCAAAATTGCCACCAAAATTAAATTTTAGTATAGAATCGTCATTTTCTTTTAGACCACATGTTCGACGTAGCTCCACGTTGTCCGATCACTGCCTGCAAACGCGTGTCAGTTCTCCATCACTTTGGAAACGTTTCCTGAAGAATGTTCTGGATTTCTCGTGGATGTTTTCCTTCAGCTGATCAAGAGTCTGAGGCCGAGGGTTTCCATAGATCCTGTCCTTGAGATACCCCCACAAGAAGAAGTCTGGAGGAGTAAGGTCAGGGAATACGGTGGCCACTCAACGTCTTCGTAGAGGGAGATAAAGCGGCCCTCAAAATGTTGGTTGAGAAAACGCCTAGTTTCCCTGGCTGTATGGGGCGGTGCCCCTCCTGCTGGAACCACTGGTTCTCATCTGGATCAGGTTGTTTCTCCTACGGCCTGAGTACGTAGCTCAGGCAGATAGAATTCCTGAATCATTTCGCGATAGTTCCTCTGGTTTACTGTGCATGTGCGTCCCGGTCATCTTCAAAGAAGTATGGACCAATTATCCCATACCAACCAACCGCCACCCACATGGTGACTTTGAGAACAGATCGAGGCACCAGTTCAGTTGATGCATTACCAGGATTTTCAGTTCCCCAGTACCGAAAGTTTTGCTTGTTTACCTCCCGGACAAGTGAGCGTGGCATTCGTCCATCATGTGAAGTTTTTTGAGGAAGTCTGCATCTTCCTCCAACTTTCCTGAGAACCAATTTGCAAAGTCTAGTCGTTTGCGTTTCTGTTGATCAGTAAGCACCGTTTCCATTTGAATTTTGTATGGAAAGGCATGAATGTCTTGGCGAAGGATCCTCTGAACGGTGCTCTTGTGAATGTTTGTCTCGGCAGAAAGTCGTCGAATCGATTTTTTTGGACTCTGAACGACCGCCTGTCTCACCATTTCCACAATTTCTTCACTCGGACCTGTCCTCTTCCGACCACTGTGACCCTTGTGAAGGTTACAGATGGTTCCCACATTGGTAAACTTTGCGATGGTGCACTTATTGTCCGAAAGTTTGGTGCATGGCGCAAGTGGATACCGAAATGTCTCGAGTAAAGACGTTGCACCTGTATGACACTTTTCGTCTAGTGCCAAAGTTCAACAATTTTCGTCCGTTGTTGTACGGTCAGTCTTGGCATTTTCTGGCCCTTGCTTGGTATCAAAATAAACTTCAGCATCTCTGCAACAAGAAATGAAGCATTAGTGACAAAATTACTGCTTTTTTCGATCAACGAAGCCTTTTAAAAGTTGTATATTTTTATGGGACACCCTATATATATGTATATATGTATATGATATATATTATATATATATATATATATAATATATATATATTATGAGGTGTGTTCAAAAAGTATCCGACCTTTGTTCATAAAAATACTCGTATCCAGATACAACAAACTTACATAATCTCCTTCAAAGTAGTCCCCTTGGGCTGCCACACACTTCTCACAACGGTTCTGCCACTGTCGGAAGCAGCGCTGGAACGCCTCTTTTGGGATGGCGCGCAGCTGGTCCGTTGCATTCCGCATGATGTCTTCTCTGGACTGAAATCTGGTCCCTTTCAGGGGCATTTTCAGCTTGGGGAAAAGCCAGAAGTCACACGGAGCCATGTCGGGAGAGTAGGGAGCCTGACAAAGCACAGGTGTGTTGTGTTTGGCCAGGAAACTCTGTATCAAATGTGAAGAATGGGCGGGTGCGTTATCGTGATGGAGCTGCCAATTGACCGCTGCCCACAGGTCCAGCCGTTTGCGTCGCACAGCGTCACGAAGGCGACGCCAGTACCTCTTGGTAGTACCCTTTGGTGATGGTTGTGCCTTGTGGTGCGTACTCGTGATGAACCACGCCACTGGAGTCAAAGGAGACGTCAGCATGACTTTGACATTGCTGCGGACCTTCCTTGCTTTTTTTGGCCTTGGGATGTTGGATGCTTCCATTGTGATGACTGGAACTTGGCTTCGGGTCGTACCCATAAACCCAGGTCTCATCGCCAGTGATCACTGTGTTGAAGAAGTTGGGATCGCTGTCACAGTCTCCAGCATGTCCTGTGCGATCCCAAACGGAGTTGCTTCTGCTCGATCGTTAGCAGCTTTGGCACGAACTTCGCTGAGATTCTCCTTAAGCCCAAATCCTCAGTCACAATGGAATGAACGGATCCAATGCTGACGCCCGCTCGTCTGCAAGTTCTCTGATCGTGATTCGACGATCTGCATCAGCAGGGTCCTCCACTGGTCAATGACGATCTCATTTCGGGATGTTGAGGGCCTACCAGAACGTGCTTCGCTTTCCACTGATGTGCGACCATCTTTGAAGCGGTTGTACCACTCTTTTATCTGTGTGGTGCCCATTGCTTCGTTCCCGAAGGCCTGTTGAATCTTGCGAATCGTTTCCACTTGGGAATCGTCAAGCTTTACACAAAATTTGATGCAGTAGCGTTGTTCAAGTTTTTCCGTCATTTTGTCAAAAACGAAAATCCGACGGCGCTCACTTACACTTCCTCACTCATCGGCGGTCTGTCGGCGACTGACAGCTTCTGCAGGCGGGAAATATTCACGCATACGAATTAGGATCGCCTACATACGTGCACCAAACCACACCTCCCTAGCTTCATTTGTTTACGCACGAAAATTAAGGTTGGATACTTTTTGAACACACCTCGCATAATATATATATATATATATATATGTGTGTGTGTGTATTTTTACAGTTTTTTTTAGTTGTTTTTTTTTACAGTTTTTACTGAAATTAAGCAGTTTAATGTTTCAATGTACTCTGAAACTAAATCTTAGAACAAATAAACAATTGCAGATAAAAAAGAAATCATGGAATCGTTTTGTTGAACAAAATTTTATCTAAATTTTTGACTCATCAAAGTAGCCACCTTTTGCAGATATAACAGCCGACCCAGTCCTCGTGGCATTCTTTCTGCAATGGAAATTAAATATTGTTCGGAAAGTTCTTCCCAACACTGTCGCAGAAGTTCCCACAAAGTTGTTGCACTTGTAGGTTGCTTTGCTTTCACCCTTCTATCCAGTTCATCCCAAACCAGCTCATGGGTTTAAGTCTGGAGACTGTGCTGGCCCATTCCATGATTTGAAGCCTACCGTCTTGTTCTTTCTTCGGAGGTAGTTCTGACATCGGCTGGAGGTATGTATTGGGTCGTTATCTTGCTGTAGGATGAACCCCTGACCAACTAGGCGTAGACCAGAGGGTATTGCATGTCACTACAAAATTCTGTGGTCGCCCTTTGGTTCAGGGTGCCAGTCACTCTGTGCAAGTCGCCGACTCTGGATCCAGCAAAAGAGCCCCAGATTGTCACGCTTCCTCCTCCCTGTTTGGCAGTTGGTGTCACACACTGAGGAACGATCCTTTCGCCTACTTGACGGCGTACAAAACCCTGCGTGATGAACCGAAGATTTCAAATTTTGCTGCATCGGTCATAAGACCTTCTTTTCAGTTTCAGTAGTCCACTGGCGGGGCTTCATGGCCCAGGCAAACCTCGTTTTCTTATTTTGCCATCTTAGCAATGGCTTTTTTTACTGCCACTCGACCCGTCAAACCTGCAGCTCAAGTCTTCTCTTCACACTTGAAACTGAGACTTCCTTACTTCGACCAGTGTTAAGCTGTGATTGAAGCTGCTGTCCTGTGAGCCACCTATCACGCAAGCTTTCACTCTCAGAAACTTGTCTTCCGATTGTGTTGTGGCTTTGGGTCTGCCAGACCTCTTCCTGTCAGATTTCCTCCAGTTTCCAAGTGCCTTTTGATGGTGTGGGAAACTGTACTCACTGACACCTTGGCTTACTTTGCAATTTCTCGAAAGAAAGACACACTTTTAAGGGTTCATAATGGTCTGTCTGTCTTCCTTTTTTTAATGTCTTTTCTTGCCATTATGATAGCATATACTACTTCCTGCAGTGCAATATTGTCCAAATAATGCTTCAGAGGTTGTAGCAACAGTCTGTTCCAACACTGCTTTTATACAGACAGAGGGTTTGAACGAATCAACAAAAGTTGGGACACCTGTAGGAATTGTTTGCATCAACTTTCAAGGCTTAATTTACTTCCATTGCTGCAGAACAGCTGCAGTTGCTCACCCATTACTTCTTCCCTAAAAAGGGCATTTTTAAACAACTCTGAAATTTACATTATTTTTCAGTTTTTGGAACCTAAACTTTGTTTTTTAAACCTCTGCAGTTTACCGCTTCGCTTTGTACCATTTCAGGTTATTCACTGACTTGAACTGCTTAAATTTCAGTAAAACTGAAAAATGGGGGTGTTCTAAAACTTTTGATCGGTGGTGTTATATATATATAATATATATATATATATATATTATATATATATATATATATATAATATATATATATATTCTTATTAATTTTATGTGCAACCATATATTGAAAAATGAATTAAAGTTTTATAAAGAAGCAATTGGGTTTCATGAACTATTATGAACATCTCTTCCGAGGACTTTTTGAACTTCCTCTTTTCCCAAACACAACAGATGCGCTGTTCTCGTCCGACCTTTCGATGATGTATCGATGTGCAACTGATGATAAGTGCATTTGGGAGTGTAGCTTTTGGAGTGGAATGATGTAGTACTTATACTGTGAGATGACCATAAACAATATTCATATGATATATATGCAACCCATGAAAACTATTGTCACCCACTGATAAATTCTAAATGTATCCGCCCACTCGTTAAATCTAATCCAATCTCAAATGTTATAGTCAAAACATCCTGAAACAAAATGAATTACAAGTCCATGTTGATTGAAAGCATTATGCAACTTCAGTTACTGCCATCAGTTCAATGAACTCATCTGACTTAAATCAAAGTCTCCGGGAGAATTCTATAACCAACAGATCGGTCGTACTTGACACTGCAAATGAGATAAGTCTATGGGCAGGTCGATGTACATGATATATTGGCGAGTCGCTTACCAGAAAATCTCCACTCTGTGACAATCATCCTGACAAGCAGTTACACAGTGGTTGTCGTCCCGACTGGTTAGCAGACTCTTTTAATTCCTGCCCTGGCAGAGATGTTGTGGAGAGACAAGAACTCCAAACGTCTCCCAGGAGCTAATTGCTCATTCTCCATCAGTGCTCTGTTTAAAGCTTTTGTGCTGAGCATTAAGCCAGTCTCATGGAGTTTCCTGCACCACAGCCAAGCCTTTAATGTGTTTTCTGTTTGAACCTAATGCTAGCATCACCACTCATGAGCTATCAACTGATCTCGGTGTCAAGAATGTTTCCTGACAGTTGGTAAATTATTTATAAACATAATCCCTTAAAAAGCCATCAGAGAAGATGCCATTTTTCCCTTTGTTGTTATGTTTATTTATTATTCACATGCAGCCTGTGGCTGCTTGGTTGCATCATTTTCTGGGGACACGGCTATGCCACTGATGCAATTCCGTTGCCAGCAATCTGGTACTCATTTCACCGACTTCAGAACGATGACGGGCGAATCAACCCACCTGGTGTTAATTCATTGGAATGACAGGGTTTGAACTCATGACCCTAAGATCTTCAGCCAGCCACCCTAACCGTTAAGTAAACACCAGGCTTGTCATGTATTTGGATGGGAATTGTGAATACTGTCGCATGGCATATAGTAGGCATGGCCATACAACAGTCGTTTAAACACGTGTTATGAGATCGCAACTGTGCATGAAGTCAGTTAAACTTTGGGTAAATGTGTTGTAATTCACTTTATAAAATTTCATATATGCTCTGCAACCCAACTCCCTATACCTTAATCGATAATCTCTCGACACCATTGAACAACACCTGTTTGTTTAGAACCTCCCTCTCCTCGGTTTCGCTCCCTCTGGTCTCTCAGCTCCATGATCCTCCTCAGCTCCTCCACGATGTACGTGCTCTTCCAATAAACTCCTCCTGGTTAAACTTGCTTCCCGAAGTTGATAAAATCAATCACTCTCTGAATCTCTCCCCTCTGGGCCTCAAGCGAACGGTGCACCACCGCCTCATTTCATCCGCCATCCCTGCCCGCAATCCTTTCTATCCCCATTAACCTCCCTTCTCTCAATCATATTCTCCTTTTCATTCATTCTCCTCCTTTTTGTCTCCAACTGTTGCCACACTGCTCAGTCGGTTCATTGCCTTTTTTTACCCGAAAGTCACCTTGCTCTTTCATGAGCCTCAATCTATTGAATTCAAAGTTGACCTCGTGTAACTTTCGTTCCAGCAACTCCTTATGGCATTGCAATTCACTTTAGAGAAAAGACTTTGCGAGGAGACGCAAACAAAACAAACTAGGAGGGCACTTGGAGAGCGCATACCTCCACCACGTAATACCTGAACCACGAGAACATATCGTGCCCAACACATTTTTGAAATATCATGCTGTACAGTACTATATCGTTTTTGGCCCCATCTCCCAATGGTGAAGAATTACTTCAAAAATTTACAAATTCTCAAATACGGATCCGATTGGATCTTCACCAAAATTGAATCTATTCTTCATTGTTACACACCCGTGTCCACCAAGTTTCGTCAAATCCATCTACAACTTTTTGAGATAGCGTGCTACATATCATTTTGGCCCTATCTCTCAATGGTGAAGAATCACTTCTTTTCGTGAAGAATCACTTCTTCGAAAAATTCTAGTAGTCGGATCTGGATCTTCACCAAAATCTAATGAGTCCTTGTCGTAAACCCAACCTACCCCCAAAATTTCATCAAGATCCATCCACAACTTTTTGTGATACCCTGTAGACAGACAAACAAGAAGATGTCATACAGAGCATCAGGTGGGTCAGGTATGGGAGTATGCACCAGAGCAGCGCAACACTGCGTCCACTTTTTGCCGATACTCCAGGGCCTCCGTCTGGCCATCCCCCAGGCAGATGCCTGGCCCATCCCCATCTCCTTAAGATGCCGATCAACCTGCTGCAACCATGAGCACGGGTCGGCCCATTGGTCTTCTCCACTCACGAGACTCCCTCGCTGAGAGAATCTGGTGAGCAGGATCAGCGTCAGAAAAACGAGCACGTGTCCATACAGCCGCAGCTGACGTTCACGGACTATGCAGGTAACAAATCTCTTCTAGTCTCTCTCAGCAACCGCTTGATAGACACAAAGTCCGACCAGCGATAGCCAAGGCTTCTCCGAAGAGACCTGGTAGCAAAGGAATTAAGTCTCCGTCTCAGATCCCTTGTCAGAGTCCAAGTCTTACATCCATAGAGCAAGACTGGAAGCACCAAGACCTGAAGACTCGGATTTTCGTCTCCCGCACAGATACCGGCAGCGCCACACCCCATGATCCAGTGAATCCATGACTCCTCAGGCCCAACCCAGACGTCTATTAACCTCTGACTCACAGCCAGCAGAGACATCAATATCACTGCCAAGGTGGGTGAATCTCTTCACGACCTCAACATCCTCACCACAAACAGACACAGACAGGACAGCAGCATCCAAGATGTCATTGAAAGCCTGGATCTTAGTTTTGACCCAGGAAACCCGTAATCCCAGCGGCTCCGACTCCTCATTCAGCACCTCGAGGGCCCCCAAAAGATATCTAAAGTCTCCGCAAAAATGACTGCATCATCTGCGAAATCAAGGTCAGAGATCTTTACACTCCCAAATGCTGTACCGCAGCTTGATCTCTCCAACATCCTCCCCAGAATCCAGTCCATACAAGTGCTGAAAAGTGTGGGGCATTACACACCCCTGAAGAACTCCAGTAACAACGAAATAAGTCAGAGATGGTACCACCGCATCTCACAACACTCTCAGTACCAGAGTAGAGTTCAGACATCAGATCGATCAGTTTTGGTGGCACCCAACGAAGACACAAGAATCCTCCAGAGGGCATCCCGATTCACTGAATCGAACGCTTTACAGAGATGAACATAGCTGCAAGCAGCCCCTGCCGAAACTCTCGTCTGCATTCGGTGAGACCTGAAGGCAAGAGATACGGGAAATCGTTGACCACTTTGGTGTAAAGCCTGACTGCTTTAGGTGCTGGTGCTCAAGCAGATGGTGGCGAGCCCTATCAAGAATTATCCGAGCAAAGACCTTGCCCAGCACTGAGAACAGCTTCACCCCTCGGTAGTTGTTGCAGTCCTGGCTATCACCCTTCCCTTTCCAGAGAGAGACAACAAGGCCACTCTTCCAGTCAGTTGAGATGATGCCTGTGTTCCAGCAGAGCAAAAGAACTAAATGTAATGACTGAATACAGCATTTCCACCAACCTTGAGAAGTTCAGCAAGGATGCCACAGATCCCAGGAGCTTTACCTCATTTCAACCGGTTCACCACAGCCTGTGTTTCTACAAACGAAGGTGGATCACAGTTGATTGGAGGGTCAGCAATGGAGGTAGTAAGACCACTGACATCCAACTCAACAGCTGGTGGATCAGTCTGGTGCAACTGCCCAAAGTAACCGGCCCAGCGGGCCTTCACTTCGGACTCCTCTGTCAAAATCTCACCACCCACCGCTCTAACTGCAGTACACCAAGGACGTGCTTGGAGGAACGAAATGCGTGAATTCCCCTGTAAACAGGAGAGAATCACTTGACCACAGGTGATGCTCTACCCCCTCACAGATTCCTTGCACATAGGCCTCCTTGTCCAGCCTCAGCGCACGTACAGTCTTACGCCTCAGCTCCCTGAACAGCTCAGTGCTGCCATTAAACCTGGCCCTGTGACTCTGTTCAATGGTGTCCAGTGTCCCTTGAGAGACAAAATGCTTCTTGACCTTTGATGAGTTCTAAGACGTCCACTGGCAACAACAAGATGGTGCGTCTTGAAGCACTGCACACCTCGGGTTCCCCAAAGCACTCAGACACCCCAAATTCTCACTCAGCCTGTTCGCAACTCCTCAGCTACCGTCTCTTCCTTAAGCTTGCCAACATCCAGCCTAGCTCTGATGGGACCATTCTCCTGGATTTAAGCTTCAACTTCAGAGTTGCTACCACATGCCTGTGGTTGGTATGAGGAACTGAGCACTCCGGTAGACCCTGCAGTTCTGGATCCTCCTCGATGACCATCACTGATCACGTGGTCAATCTCCTTGCCACACACCAGCGTTGGAATACCAAGTCCAGCGATGAGCCTGGTGGGTGCTGAAACCATGAACTAGCTATCCTAATTCCATGACTTTCCTGCAAAGTCAAGGAACTTAGTGCTCTTGTGGGTCACAGTTCCTGACCATTGGGACCAACACAGTCTCATAACCATCCCTATCAGTTCCAGTCGATGCATTGAAATCCCCCAAGACTGGAAGAATATCTCGCCTGAGGCACTGATCAACCACAGACTCGAGCGTGGCGTAGAATGCGTCCTTCACGGTGAGATTACTCGCCTCAGTCAGAGCATATACCAAGACCAGAGAAATGACACCCAAGTGATGAATCCTTCATCTCGTAATACGCTCGTTGACTAGTTTTACTCATTATCATTGGAATCAGCTTATTGGACACAGCGACACCAACTCATTGGGCATGGTAACCATCAGAGCAACCAGACCAATAGTAGGTGTAACCACCTGGCATGATCTTTCCGTAATCCGGTCTCCGAACTCCAGAGAGGCTGCAATATCCATGTCCAAACACTTGAGCCTCAGATGACAACAGAGAGAGGTGATCATCCTCTCTTCGGGATAGACATTCCAGGCACCCACCAGAAGGGACCGCCTCATGTTCATCGAGGAGGCCGCCGTCTGGTGGACAACACCTCAGCACCACCCTGACACACACTACCGCAATCTGACCGGGAGGTTAACCCTGTGGTTTCCTACTATCATCAAAGAATGGGTGTCCGAAGGCTTGCTTTAATCCCGTCATCCGGTGAGCTGGCCTGCGGAGGGCAGCTGCACAGGAGTAATCCCATGGACAGGATTCTAAAATCCCATGACAGAAAATCAAAATCTTTGATTTTCTTAGTAACAACAAACTGACGAATGAGGGTGAAACATAACCTCCTTCACCTTGGTGCGGAGTAAATAATGTGGCATCATGTAATCGTACATCCCATTTTATATCAAACATGACAGGGTTCATGGAACTCCTTACCCATGCAGTCATGAGAAAAAGGACATGGGAAAGGTCTTTTCAACTCTTCCTTTGTGTTTCCGAGCACAATTTCTCTTAACTTTGTTCATGAACTTTGAATAATACGGTCGGTGCGATGACAACCATACGAAGCGGGATTGATCAACTGGAACAGTCCAGAGCCGACCTTCTGCCAACTCTTCTTGGAGAAACGGACGATTTTGGAACGATCTTTGACAAAAAACATGCACGAAACAAAAGATCTTTTAGACCAAATTAGCTCCGTTGTTGCACCGCCACGTGTCGCCATTTGTCCGAATCTCGCAGTTACTCTGCCTCAAGAGTGCACGGCGGCAAATTTGATTGGTCGAGATTGTGTAATATTTTGTCCAAGTACTGCTAAATGGAAAGCTTTGGAAGTGCAAACAAGGCGATTTGTGTTCTACAGTGTTCAAATACATAATTCAATTTAAATAAAATAAAAGTTTTAAAGGCTGAAGGAAAAAAAATTACAAACATTGAATCGGTTATTCGTACCTGTTGTTTGTTTCTTTATGACGTCCTTAAAAACAATGCGTTTCCTGTTGGATGTTTTTCAGTTTTGTTTGACTGCCAGGCAGACAGACGGCCAGAAGCATTTGCTTTACCTCGAGTGTGCACGCGCAGTCGAGATGACACTTCGTGGAATTTGCCAAATTCAGAGCCAAAGTACTGCGAAACTTCAGGTTTGTGTTCGGATTAATGTTCCCATTCGTGTTCTGCCAGTTTCCAAAATATAAATCATGAACATGTCATGCGTGCGGGACATTCAGTGCGTGATGATGACCGGTCAGTGTCAGGGGTAATCCAGAAAGGGTACCAAGACCAGCGCCATTATGATATACGAAACAAAGCCACGAGAGACAGACATATATATAAAGCCAGTTGCCGATAATTCATTATTCAAACACAATGGGGAGAGAGGGTGAAACGATAACATATTATAGTCTGGGTTAGGAAACATTAAAGGGGAATAAGCAGGGCAATGGGAAGAAAAGAGATTGGACACGTGCAGGGTCAGATTCATGCAGAGAGTGAGTGACCCTGCAGGTAACACGGCCATGCTGCGGAAATTTGCAGTGTTCCCGATCACGCGGGGTGGAGCTTACAATGCACACAGAAGGTACACAACATGGCCAAAAGTATGTGTACACCTGCTCGTGCAAATCTCATTCCAAAATCTTGGGCATTAACACGGAGTTGGTCCCACCTAGCCTCTACTCTTCGGGAAGGCTTTCACTAGATGTTGGAACATTGCTCCGGGGATTTACTTCCATTCAGCCGCAAGAGCATTCGCGAAGTCGGCAATGATGTTGGCGATTAGGTCTGCTCACAGTCGGCGCTCCATTCATTCCAAAGGTGTTCGATGGGTTGAGGCAGGCTCTATGCAGGCCAGTCATGTTTCTTCCACACCGATCTCGACAAACCATTTCTGTATGGACCTCGCTTTGTGCACGGGGCATTGTCATGCTGAAACAGGACAGGGCTTCCCCAAACTGTTGCCACAAAGTCGGAAGCACAGAATTGTCTAGAATCTCATTGTATGCTGTCGCATTAAGATTTCCCTTCACTATAACTAGGCCTAGCCGAACCATGAATATCAGCTCCAGACCATTTCCTCCTCCACCAAACTTTACAGATGCACTATGCATTCGCGGCAGGTAGCGTTCGCCTGGATCTGCAAACCCAGATTTGATCCGTCGGAACATACCAGATGGCCAGGCGCTGATTCATCACTCCAGAGAACGTGTTTCCACTGCTCCAGAGTCCAATGGTGGTGAGTTACACACTCGAGCCGACGCTTGGCATTGCGCATCGTGATTTTAGGCTGTGTGCGGCTGTTCGGCCATGGAAATCCATTCCATGAAGCTCTCGACAAGTGCTTGTGCTGACGTTGCTACAGAGGCAGTTGGAACTCAGTAGTGAGTAATGCAACCGACGACAGACATTTTTCCCGCGCTACGCGCTCAGTACTTGGCTGTCCCGTTCTGTAAGCTTGTGTGGCCTACTACTTTGCGGCTGAGCTGTTGTTGCTCGAGACGTTCCACTTCGCAATAACAGCACTTACAGTTGACCGAGGCAGCTCTAGCAGGACAGAAATTTGATGAACTGACTTGTTGGGAAAGTAGGCATCTTTGCGGTGCCATGTTAAAGTCACTGAGCTCTTCAGTTGCGCCCATTCTACTGCCAATGTTTGTCTATGGAGATTGCCATGGCTGTGGCTGATTATACACCTCAGCAATTGGTGTGGAATGAAATAGTCCGAATCTACTAATTAGAAGGGGGGTCATATACTTTGCCATGGAGTGTATGTGAGCACACCCATTGGTGCGAATAGGGAATGCATGGTTTTTAACAGGGACTCTCCAGGGGTGTATGTGTCCTGCATGTGAGGAGGACTATTGCGGTTTCCGCCGTCCCACGTGCCTGCCATCCACACTTGCAACCTGCAGCCGACAGGCACAGTTCGGACGTGTGTAGATGCTCGCTGAGCTGCATGCTCTGGCATGGAGTGAGCAGAGTGCTTATGGTTGAAGTGCCCTGGTGCATTTGAGGGAGGCGTGTGCGCAATGTGAGGACGAGCTGCTGTCCGCACCTTTCACAGCAGCATGGCATGGCGGAAGATTGAACCGCCGGTTTGGAATCAAGCCGCAGCTCCATGCACACATGTAAGTGTGAGAATGAGGAATGAATTACGGCCAGTGTGCACGGGGAAGGTAGTAGACCGTGAGGAGAAGGAGAATGCCAATGCGGGGGTGGGGGCGGGGGTGTTAAGTATAGACTCTTTAGTTGTAAATTAAAACGGCTTCCCACAAGATGTTATTTAGTTCGAGCCTGGTTCGGGGTGAAGCCGACCGTAGAGTGTGTTGCAAAGGGCATCATGTAAGCATGCATGCCGGCCAGCCTCTACCAGATGGATATGCGGGTATAAAGTTCCCGTTGGATGTACATAGGACCCGGCGGTTTTAAAAAGAAAACATATCTTTTGGGCGTGTTTCCCACCCCGGGATCTTTACAGAAAGGACAGGAAGTAAAGCGAGATTTTGAGAGACAGGTATCTGAGGCGATCCTTGTAGAAAAGGTGCAGGAAGCTTGCCGACCATTTTTCTGTGCATGTTTTCTAGCGCTAATCACGAGACTGCAAGTTCCGCTCACGTAGCCCCGGGGTTATTATGGTGTCATGACTCGGCACGAAGGATGTATCCTTCGTCAATATAGGGCGAAAACACGGTGCCCAGAGAACTTAAATGTAGAAGTGCAATTAGGAAATGAAGCAGAGACAGGAACTAGACGAGTTGGAGTTAAGGGATGAGTGATTATTTAAATACGAGCATGTATGCACTGCATTACTTTTTGAATAAGCCCATAGATTAGTGCCTTCCTCCTTGTTGTTTCTGGCAATTGAGAGATGAATGGAGGCCATTGACTTGTTTGGCATTCTTTGCCCATGTCTTTGCCTATTGCCCCGCCCATTGCCTCCACCCTGTCCCCCGAGGACCACAGTTTTTGTGAACTACCAACCTGCGCTGCCATCTTCCATTATGACTGTGCAACAGTAGGCACATACGTTGTAGTTTTGATGGACGCGTCATTCATCTTGTGGCTTAGGAGGGGCTGATAAGATGATGTGCACCTGTCAACCCCAAAATATGAAAAAAGCATGAGAATGTAAAATTGTATCCAGGAGGTCGTTGAAGCGACCGAGAATTGAAGGCGTGAAGCGTCCGAAAAAATCTGAGGGTTCAGGAGGCATTCCAGTTGGATCAAATTGAGATCAAAATTCAGTTCCTCTCAGTAAAATGTTGCTTTCTGTGGCTCTGGATTAATTTCCTGCATCTAGCTGCCAAATTCATCCATTTTTTATCTCTCTTCGTTA
>CM068955.1:20770068-20794966 GCA_035128595.1 Eptatretus atami
ATGTTGTTCCGGCCACGGGTACAGAGAGTATTCTGAGGGGGTTAATCCCCGTTTATCCTCAGAAGAGGCGGATCTGGGGCCACTGCTCACAATTAACTTCGTGCTACGGTGAGTTGCTTTACAACCATGAACGCCAATCAGTGAACCACGATTTCCAGTGTCCACCATCTAATTTTGCCATTTAACTGGAGGTCACGTGGCTTCCTGAACGGGGAGCACACCTTCGGCAAAGCACCAATCTTATCTTGATTCGATCTTAATTCGGGCGGCCGAGCATTTACCGCTGGTGTGTGCCGACTTTGACAGGTTAATTAGTTTGGTAATTACCTCCCAGTCTATATAGTTTGGGACAATGCTGGATCAATGGAAGGAAAGGACAAGCATGGACAGGTTGAAACATCAACAAGGAATTTATTAATAAGGAGAAAATAAATAAACAGAAGAACTTTTTATATCCTTGTGGTGAAAATCGTTAAATTCAAATCAATCAAAATAATCAAGCAAATAAGGAATTAATCAGGCATTGATAGAAAAACAGACAAAGAGTCGATGCTTATCACTATGCTTACTTAACGATTAAACACGAGACAAGGGTATGCAGCAGATCATTCGGGTGGGGGTGGGATATCCGGTCTCGGCTTACCAAGTAGAATTCGTCGTGCATCAAATAACATGTCCTGAAATGTGTAAGCGTACATTGGTCCGTTGCCTGCGCCCTGCCGTGCCGTGCACCCACTCGCAAACAGGCTTGAATACCAATCGATGTCACGTCGTCACCCCCAGGAACCAGGGACGCCAAGAGCAGGTGTCGAGCAGAACCAGCATTAACGGTCCAAGCATCACCCACCCTCAGGAGCCACAACCAACGGACAGCTGCACGGAGCTGCGAGACACTGTAAGGAACTGTGAGAAACTGTAAGACGCTGAAGCGCTGTCACCAGCGATCAGAGCTGCAAGGCCGTCACCAACTGTCACAAACTCAACTGTCACTAGCTCACCAACCGTCTGACTGGAACTGACTGGAGCTGAAAATAGCCGTCACCCAGCTGTCACAAACTATCACAAAACTCTAATAGAGCTGTAAGAAGCCGCAACCAGCTGTCACAAAAACGGTCCTCTCATCCTTTTTATAGGTAGCCAGTCTGGGCGGAACCTCAAGCAGACTTCAGTCAAACCCACCTTGCCTATTGGCGCATCGTTGCACGTCACCAACCACCTATCTCGCGATCATTCCTTCCATATCAGAGTGAGATGCAACCCCAAATCAGCAAAGGCCTGGCTTACGATGCCATGTTTGTGGTGCTGGACGAACGGCAGAAAGCTGCCATTTGCCAGAATTACCGAGCGACAACGTGAAGCGCTCATAAAACGACAACAACAACCATCCACAGAGCCTGCCAAACGGGGCGTCAAACGTCGATGGAAAAAGGTGGGTGTCGAACGTCGATGGAAAAAGGTGGGTGTCGAACGTCGATGGAAAATAGGTGGGTGAGGTAAATGATCTACATCTTTATTTGACCGTCAGAATAACTGCTCAGAAAAGCCCGCGGTGTGCTTAATCAAATGTCCTGTAAGTCGAGGTGTAAATAAATCGTCCACCTCCAAGCCAATGTGTTGTGATGGAAAGGGGGGTAGACGAGCCTCCGTTGGGCTAACGGCTATCTCACGTGCATGAATGTGCCCGTCGTCAAGAGAAAAAGGCCATCCCATAAGAAAGGGAATCCATTCTATACCCTTCTCAATGCATCAAAGTTAGAATCCCACCAGACATGGGGATGGGTCTATCCTGGACATGCATTTAAGGAAATAACTGTCTGAGGACCTAAATGTTTGTATGCATTAGTCGGATCCGATTTTGAAATCCATAACAATACATATATATATATATAATATATATATATATACATATACATATATACATATACATACTTATTTTTTGAAAAATTATGTGCAGTGTTCATAAAAATTATTTATGACTATTTATTAAAGACAAAATCTTTGTTTTATTTTTTAATTTTTTAATTTTTTTAATGCAATGTCGAGGCTCATATAAGAGTTAACACACAGAATGTATAACAAGCGGAGCAGGAGACAGGAGAAATGGTAGAGGGAAGCACAAAACAGTTGGGAACAGACACGAGGAGATCTGTGGGAATGATGGGGCAGGGTACACGGCGTAAACAATAGGGACACTACAGGGACTTTCAGGAAGGAAAGCAGGGAATTTGAAGGAGCTGGGTTTGGGAGGGGATAAATGAGGGTAGAACAGATTGTGGTTTTGGATGGCGGAAGATAAGAGATGGTGGTGAATAGCTGTTTTGAAGACCTGAGGGAAGAGTGGGAATGAAGAGTGTGTGAGAGTTTGTTCCAAAGTTGGGGGAAAAGAGGAATGAAAGAGTGAAGGTGAGCAGTGATTCTTGATATTGTAAGTTTATCCAGAAGGGGGTTGCTGGTGGATCTTGAGCACCCTGCAGAAATATGGGTGGGACAGATAGCAGACAGAGCAGGGGATGCGAGTCCAGAGAGGAGATGGTAGAAGACAGAAAGACCACCGACCTGCCTGCAGTGAGAGAGTGAGAAACCCAAAGACTCGGCCTCACCGCGGGAAATATCAATGATCCTAAATGCCTTGGTTTCCACAGCGTGAAGCGGAGAAAGGTGAGAGGTGGGAGCACCAGTCCAGAGAAAAGAGCAGTTCTCCATCAGGCTGTGGATGAAAGCTTTGTATGTGGTCAGGAGCTCAGGTGTGCCAAGGAAGGACTTTTGCACGACCGGAGGATGGCCGATCGGTTACTGGCTTTGGAGGCCAACTTGGAGATGTGGCTTTCCAGGAAAGATCATGGCAGATAGTGAGACCCAGAAGTTTGAATGAATGGACTTCTTCAAGAGAATTGTTGAGAAATTAGATTGGGGGGGGGGGGGGGGGGTCTCCAATGGGACTTTTGGAGAGACATATGAAATACATGTTCCCGTGTTGGACCAGCTTGTGATTTTATCCAGATCTGCAGAGAGTGTGAAGGCTGCTGCTTGCCAGTCTGAGGGATGACAAATGGTATGGCAGAGGGTGGAGTCATCAGCAAAGCGACAAAGAGGACTGTCCAGAGAGTCAGAGAGATCATTGATGAAAATGAGAAAAAGCACTGGGCCCAGAATGCTGCCTTGAGAAACTCCAGCCTGGACAGGAAGAGGGGATGAGAGAATTTCATTGAGGGCCACACGTTGGCTGCGACAGAAGAGGAAGTCTGCAAGCCATGAGCGGAGATTGCCTTGCATACCATAGGAAGAGTGTTTGGTGAGTAGGGCATGGTGCCACACCGTAACAAAAACATGCGATCTGTCTTGGGATATGGCGCTGATCTCATGTCTGGCATTGAGGACCTCCATCCATTGTTGGGAAAGTCCAGGGTCGAGTGACCAGGTCTGAATCCAAATTGATGATCGGAAATTAGAATTCTTTTAAATGATAATCTAGTAAAATTATTTATCATATATGAACTGAACTTGTATGTTGAAAAACTGATGTTATGTGCATGTGTGGCGGAGGTGGGGGGGGGGGGGGGGAGGAAGGCGTGACCGCAAGTTAGAACGATTAAGATAGCATGATCCATGTGCTCGAGTGTTATACACCATTTTCCTTTGTAAACAGGTACCCGTTAAGTTAATTCATCCTGTTTTTACGTACACCGAAAGCAGTGTAGTTGCTGATATAGATTAACATAAGGCTCAGCTCACAAATTGTATGCACCTTCCTGTTAGGTAAGGCGAGGCAAAGATTGGACGTAAGTGAGCTCAGAGTAATGGTGCTTCTCGCATGGACCCGTAAACCTCCCGCATGGCTCGCCTGGTTCGGAACGATGATTCTGGCTCGGGTAACACACGTAATCGTGGTAACGGTCACCGAAGAAGGCAGAGCACTGTGGGCAGTGTGAACGCCCAACGGGCAGCCCAATAACCGGGCCGAGCAGGCGTGTCTCCAGGCTGGTCCTTGGGAGGGATGGAGCTGGGAAGCACACAGGCACTGGAGAGAGTTGAACATTGAGAAAGGAGAGAGTTGGCAGTCATGCAGAGCAACGGAATTACGAGCAGTGACAAGGCGGTTATAAGAATTAGTGACAGCTACAAGGGGCTGTGCGAGTACGTAGTTCATGCGAGCATAGAGGGGGTTACAACAATGTCTGACTACGAGTTATTTTGTGGCGGTGCAGCTTGACATCCTCATACATTCTTTGTGCGCTTGATCCATCCGAGGCTTGTTGTCTCGACCCCAGTCTCGTTACTTCTTTTCAATGAATCACTTTATTCATGAGGATGTGTTCGCCGTCTCAGTCCATCTCACATGCGTGGGAAACCGCTTTGGCATTCGATGGGCAACCCTGGAAGAGATACAAATTGGATAATGCTCATTCCTTTTTGTGGATTATCAAATAGCATAACAGGACTGGTAATCAACTCGTGCCAGCTCTTCATTAAAATCGGCCCATCCTCAATGTTAAATCTCGACTTGGCGGTTTGCTATTCGCAAGAACCATCTCCGTGATGAGACTTACTGTATCTGTATATTGAGAAACTCGCATACCAGAACCGTTTTATATGTATGTACATATATATATATGTGTGTGTGTGTGTGTGTGTGTGTGTGTGTATACATGAGGGAAAAGTCATCAAAATGAAGGGTACACAAAACTCAACACAACACAGAGGATTACAATAAATACAAAGTTATGAACTAGAGGGGGAGCACTCGGTAGAGTGCAAAACCTCCGCCGCCAATACTGCTGGGTCCACTTAAGTGAACCTGATATCCTATTCATTGTGAGGTCAAAACGGATCAGACTCTACTGAACCACGATTGAATAAACTAAACTAGATCGACGCGCATGTAGAAATGCCCAAAAAATAAAATCGAAATTTTTTTTTAAAAAAAGGTGCAAAATTTCTGTTTTTTTTTCTCTAACAATTTTTTTTGGTTGGAAATCACTTAAAACATGTAGAAATGCAAAAATAAAAATTCAAATATTTTTTCAAAATGGCCGCCATAGCGGCCATATTGGACTTTGGCACAAGTCCAAAATCTAATGGCATGATCCTTGGACCATACCTAATCCCCCACCAAGTTTCGTCGAAATCCGTCCAGGAGTTTTTCTGTAATACTGTTCACAACAAACAAACAAACAAGCAGTCATAGACTGGTACTTACGAAATCGTCAACTTCACCTCTGACTTGTCTAATAAAAGCTGTCTCGAGAGAAGGTAGCGACGCAAACGAGCGCGTAATGCGTGTCTTACAATCCCCTCATTAGCATAATCTTCAGTGCATAATACCTCAGATACGACACCCGACATAAATCTCATAAAACATCCGATTTTTACCAGAATTTCGACAACCGAGTTTTAAGCGTCCTAAGCGATCGCAAAAACCGAAGACAAAATTAAAATCGAAGTTAAAATGAACTCGCAACGTCGAGCAAAGCAAAAATCGGCATTTCTCCACGCAATTATTTAATATTATTTTTCAGTCACAAAACCGTAATATTCGGCCATCACCATCAATCTTTACATAATCCGACGGCTCAGCGAGTCAGGCATGCCGACGATAACCTTTATGGGATAAAAAATGACTTTTAAACACCATCTTTATTGAAAAAACCGTCACCGCGCACACGGAAAACCTTAACGTGACTCAACGACGCGTCTGCTCGAGCACACTGCATCATGGGACGACCCGTGACGTCTGCTCGAGCGCACTGCATCATGGGACGACCCTTGACGCTTCGAGTGAAATATTTTTATTTCAATCTTAAAACGTCTCCAAAACATCCGATTTTTACCAGAATTTCGACAACCGAGTTTTAAGCATCCGAAGCGATCGCAAAAACGAAGACAAAATTAAAATCGAAGTAAAACGAACTCGTAACGTCGAGCGAAGCAAAAATACTCACATTTCTCCATGTTAATTTACGGAATTATGTTTGACCTCACTGTGACCTTGACCTTTGACCGATTTTGACCAAAATCTAATCAGCGCTAGCCATCACCCTCCTGAATCACGTGATGTAATTTGACATTGGTAGCTTCTTCCGTTCTCGAGTTATCGTGCCTACAAACAAACAACAAACAAACATACAAACAAACAAAACAAACAAGCAGTCATAGACTGGTACTTACGAATCGTCAACTTGACCTCTGACCTTGTCTAATAAAAGCTGTCTCTAGAGAGGTAGCGACGCAAACCAGAAGTTTCTACGATGATTCTGTACCAAACCATCAAAATCGAATGTTTGACCTCACCGTGACCTTGACCTTGACCGATTTTGACCAAAATCTAATCAGTATAGCCATCACCCTCCTGAATCACGTGGTGTAATTTGACATTGGTAGCTTCTTCCGTTCTCGAGTTATCTGTACCAAACCATCAAAAATCGAATGTTTGACCTCACCGTGACCTTGACCGTTGACCGATTTTGACAAAATCTAATCAGCACTAGCCATCACCCTCCTGAATCACGTGGTATAATTTGACATCGGTAGCTTCTTCCGTTCTCGAGTTATCGTGCCTACAAACAAACAAACAAACAGAAACGGTAGTCATCAATATACTTACAAAATCTTTAGATTTCGTAAGTAACAAACAGAAACGGAAGGCATCAATATACTTACGAAATCTTTAGATTTCGTAAGTAACAAGCAGTCATAGACTGGTACTTACGAAATCGTAAACTTGACCTCTGAGCTTGTCTAATAAAAGCTGTCTCTAGAGAAGGTAGCGACGCAAACCAGAAGTTTATACGATGATTCTGTACCAAACCATCAAAAATCGAATGTTTTGGATGTTTGACCTCAATGTGACCTTGACCTTTGACCGATTTTGACCAAAATCTAATCAGCACTAGCCATCACCTCCTGAATCACGTGGTGTAATTTGACATTGGTAGCTTCTTCCGTTCTCGAGTTATCATTTTTTGGATGTTTGACCTCACTGTGACCTTGACCTTTGACCGATTTTGACCAAATTCTAATCAGCACTAGCCATCACCCTCCTGAATCACGTGGTGTAATTGACATTTGTAGCTTCTTTCCGTTCTCAAGTTATCTGTACCAACCATCAAAAATCGAATATTTGACCTCACTGTGACCTTGACCTTTGACCGATTTTGACCAAAATCTAATCAGCACTAGCCATCACCCTCCTGAAGCACGTGGTGTAATTTGACATTGGTAGCTTCTTCCGTTCTCGAGTTATCTGCCTACAAACAAACAAACAAGCAGTCATAGAACTGGTACTTACGAAATCGTAAACTTGACCTCTGAGCTTGTCTAATAAAAGCTGTCTCTCGAGAAGGTAGCGACGCAAACCAGAAGTTTCTACGATGATTCTGTATAAAACCATCAAAACGAATGTTTGACCTCACTGTGACCTTGACCTTTGACCGATTTTGACAAAATCTAATCAGCGCCAGCCATCACCCTCCTGAATCAGGTGGTGTAATTTGACATTGGTAGCTTCTTCCGTTCTCGCAGTTATCTGTACCAAACCATCAAAAATCGAATGTTTGACCTCACCGTGACCTTGACCGTGATCGATTTTGACCAAAATCTAATCAGCACTAGCCATCACGCTCCTGAATCACGTGGTGTAATTTGACATTGTAGCTTCTTCCGTTCTCGAGTTATCGTGCCTACAAACAAACAAACATACAAACAAAAACAAACAAGCAGTCATAGACTGGTTACTTACGAAATCGTCAACTTGACCTCTGACCTTGTCTAATAAAAGCTGTCTCTAGAGAAGGTAGCGACGCAAACGAGCGCGTAATGCTGTGTTCTTACAATCCCCCTCATTAGCATAATCTTCAGTGCATAATACCTCAGATACGCACCCGACATAAATCTCATAAAACATCCGATTTTTACCAGAATTTCGACAACGAGTTTTAAGCGTCCGAAGCGATCGCAAAAACCGAAGACAAAATTAAAATCGAAGTTAAAATGAATCGTAATGTCGAGCAAAGCAAAAATCGGCATTTCTCCACGCAATTATTTAATATTATTTTATCAAAGTCACAAACCGTAATATTCGGCCATCCACCAACAATCTTTACATAATCCGACGGCTCAGCGAGTCAGGCATGCGACGATAACCTTTATTGGGATAAAAAATGACTTTTAAACACCATCTTTATTGAAAAAACCGTCACCGCGCACACGGAAAACCTTAACGTGACTCAACGACGCGTCTGCTCGAGCGCACTGCATCATGGGACGACCCGTGATGTCTGCTCGAGCGCACTGCATCATGGGATGACCCGTGACGTCTGCTCGAGCGCACTGCATCATGGGACGACCCTTGACGCTTCGAGTGAAATATTTTTTATTCAATCTTAAAACGTCTCCAAAACATCCGATTTTTACCAGAATTTCGACAACGAGTTTTAAGCATCCGAAGCGATCACAAAAACCGAAGACAAAATTAAAATCGAAGTTAAAACGAACTCGTAACGTCGAGCGAAGCAAAAATACTCCATTTCTCCACCGTTAATTTACGGAATATGTTTGACCTCACTGTGACCTTTACTTTGACCGATTTTGACCAAAATCTAATCAGCGCTAGCCATCACCCTCCTGAATCACGTGGTGTAATTTGACATTGGTAGCTTCTTCCGTTCTCGAGTTATCGTGCCTACAAACAAACAAACATACAAACAAACAAACAAGCAGTCATAGACTGGTACTTACGAAATCGTCAACTTGACCTCTGACCTTGTCTAATAAAAGCTGTCTCAAGAGAGGTAGCGACGCAAACCAGAAGTTTATACGATGATTCTGTACCAAACCACCAAAATCGAATGTTTTGGATGTTTGACCTCACTGTGATCTTGACCTTTGACTGATTTTGACCAAATCTAATCAGCACTAGCCATCACCTCCTGAATCACGTGGTGTAATTTGACATTGGTAGCTTCTTCCGTTCTCGAGTTATCATTTTTTGGATGTTTGACCTCACTGTGACCTTGACCTTTGACCGATTTTGACCAAAATCTAATCAGCACTAGCCATCACCCTCCTGAATCACGTGGTGTAATTTGACATTGGTAGCTTCTTCCGTTCTCGAGTTATCGTGCCTACAAACAAACAAACACACAAACAAGCAGTCATAGACTGGTACTTACGAAATCGTCAACTTGACCTCTGACTTGTCTAATAAAAGCATGAATCAGTCAGAAGCCCAAGGGGAGCTTGAATTCTGAATTCATTGTGGTCTACGATTTTACACTGTGGTTTGCAGATAATGAGTCCCAGACAAAAACTAGATTTCTTATTAAAAATTCCATTTTTTTTTTTTTAAGTGATTCAGTACCAGCAGGATATTCCAGATAATAGGTGTATTACTTTTCAGAAGAATCTGATAAGAGACTTATTATTTATTATTATATCAGTTATTCATCACTGTTTCAGAATTTCGACAACCGAGTTTTAAGCGTCCTAAGCGATCGCAAAAACCGAAGACAAAATTAAAATCGAAGTTAAAACGAACTCGTAACGTCGAGCGAAGCAAAAATCTCCATTTCTCCATGCAAAACCTTAATGTCACTCAACGACGCGTCTGCTCGAGCGCACTGCATCATGGGACGACCCGTGACGTCTGCTCGAGCGCAATGCATCATGGGACGACCCATGACGTCTGCTCGAGCGCAATGCATCATGGGACGACCCTTGACGCTTCGAGTGAATATTTTTTATACAATCTTAAAACGTCTCCAAAACATCCGATTTTTACCAGAATTTCGACAACCGAGTTTTAAGCGTCCTAAGCGATCGCAAAAACGAAGACAAAATTAAAATCGAAGTTAAAACGAACTCGTAACGTGGAGCGAAGCAAAAAATCTCCATTTCTCCATGCAAAACCTTAATGTCACTCAACGACGCGTCTGCTCGAGCGCAATGCATCATGGGACGACCCGTGACGTCTGCTCGAGCGCAATGCATCATGGACGACCCGTGACGTCTGCTCGAGCGCAATGCATCATGGGACGACCCTTGACGCTTCGAGTGAATATTTTTACAATCTTAAACCTCTCAAAACATCCGATTTTTACCAGAGTTTCGACAACCGAGTTTTAAGCATCCGAAGCGATCGCAAAAACCGAAGACAAATTAAAATCGAAGTTAAACGAACTCGTAACGTCGAGCGAAGCAAAAATACTCACATTTCTCCACGTTAATTTACGGAATTATGTTTGACCTCACTGTGACCTTGACCTTTGACGATTTTGACCAAAATCTAATCAGCGCTAGCCATCACCCTCCTGAATCACGTGGTGTAATTTGACATTTGGTAGCTTCTTCCGTTCTCGAGTTATCGTGCCTACAAACAAACAAACAAACAAACAAACAAGCAGTCATAGACTGGTACTTACGAAATCGTCAACTTGACCTCTGACCTTGTCTAATAAAAGCTGTCTCTAGAAAGGTAGCGACGCAAACCAGAAGTTTCTACGATGATTCTGTACCAAACCATCAAAAATCGAATGTTTGACCTCACCGTGACCTTGACCGTTGACCGATTTTGACCAAAATCTAATCAACACTAGCCATCACCCTCCTGAATCACGTGGTGTAATTTGACATTGGTAGCTTCTTCCGTTCTCGAGTTATCTGTACCAAACCATCAAAAATCGAATGTTTGACCTCACCGTGACCTTGACCGTTGACCGATTTTGACCAAAATCTAATCAGCACTAGCCATCACCTCCTGAATCACGTGGTGTAATTTGACATTGGTAGCTTCTTCCGTTCTCGAGTTATCGTGCCTACAAACAAACAAACAAACAAACAAACATACAAACAAACAAACAAACAGAAACGGAAGTCATCAATATACTTACGAAATCTTTAGATTTCGTAAGTAACAAAGCAGTCATAGACTGGTACTTACGAAATGGTCAACTTGACCTCTGACCTTGTCTAATAAAAGCTGTCTCTAGAGAAGGTAGCGACGCAAACCAGAAGTTTCTACGATGATTCTGTACCAAACCATCAAAAATCGAATGTTTGACCTCACCGTGACCTTGACGTTGACCGATTTTGACCAAAATCTAAACAGCATTAGCCATCACCCTCCTGAATCACGTGGTGTAATTTGACATTGGAAGCTTCTTCCGTTCTCGAGTATCTGTACCAAACCATCAAAATCGAATATTTGACCTCACTGTGACCTTGACCTTTGACCGATTTTGACCAAAATCTAATCAGCACTAGCCATCACCCTCCTGAATCACGTGGTGTAATTTGACATTGGTAGCTTCTTCCGTTCTCGAGTTATCGTGCCTACAAACAAACAAACAAACAAACAAACAAACATACAAACAAACAAACAAACAGAAACGGAAGGCATCAATATACTTACAAATCTTTTAGATTTCGTAAGTAAAAACAGAACGGAAGGCATCAATATACTTACAAAAATCTTTAGATTCGTAAGTAACAAACAGACAGGGGTGAAAACAGTAACCTCCGTCCATCTTCGATGGAGGAGGTTAATTATGTATGATGAAATATTTGCAATAAATAATACAGTCCAAGATATGAGACTTTCATTCCCTGGGGAGGATTGGTGGTGAGGGCAGTGATATGTTAACAAATTTGTCAAAACATCGCATATTGAAATTCAGAGCATTGTAACTTACCATTGTTACGCCTAACAGGAGAGTGAGATGATTACAGTTTGATTTTGTGGATTTTAATGCAATTTTTAGTATCTCACCTCCCAACAGGAGGCAAACTCCATCATCAGCATTCTCCCACTGCTCCCCCTCCCCCACCTTCCTCTTATAACAGGAGGATAAGGCCATTTTAGCATCCCTCCCCCCCCAAACGGGACAGTAAAGCAATCTTTTGCATTCCCCACCCCAAAGAAGGGTAAGGCAATCTTTAGCATTCTCCCCCCTCTCTCCCCACCAACAGGAGGGCAAGGCCATTTTCAGCACCCAGACATGCACACATATACATACATGCACACAAACACAAGAAGGTGGATACTTTGAGACCTGGAAGGACTCTGTTCTACCTTCTGAAACTCGCCGCATATGGCGATAACAACAAACGACAAAAAAACACACACACACACACACACACACACTACTAAACAAGACCATACTCGAAAACTGTAAAACCAGAAGAACCAAATTGTCCACAGCCTGGATGGAGTACAAAAAAAAGCTTTTGATGGTGTTCCACATCCATAGACGATACAATGAATGTAACTGTACAAGATCAATCCCCAAATAATCAAACTGATTGAGAAAGCAATAGTTGCTGATATATGGAACACCACATTGACACTGCAACACTCAAAAGGAAAGATCAAAATACCAGGAGTTTAAGATACGTCGTAGGATCTTCCAGGGCGATTTCCTTTCACCCCTCCTGTTTTGCCCGGCGCTGGACCCACTGAGTAAACTCATCAACAAACAAGGGCATGGACACACCCTAACAGCCAAGAGAAGAATATCCAAAGAAACAGGAAAGGTGACACCCACTATATATGGATGATTTAAAGGTCTTTGCACGGAAGGACAAAAAATTGACAGAACAACTAAAACTAGTAAAACGGTTTCCGAGGACATTCAAAATGGAATTTGGACTAGATAAGTGCAACATTTGTACAAGGTAAACCAACAAAAAACGGACTACATAAAAATGACCTGAAAAACAACACAGCAGTTGGAAAACGAAGCATCATACAAATACTCGGAGTAGAAGAGGGCCACCAAATATGTCACAAACAAATGTGCAAAACAATCGCCAAAGAAAACCTACGTAGAACAAAGCTGATTCTGAAAAGGTACCTCTCCCCAAGAAACAAAATCCATCCATCTATCCATTGGGCCCATACTATGTGCAGAGCATTGGTGCTACCAAAGCAGTCTCCTTGGCTATTGGGTACAATCCTGGACAGGTCGCCACTCCGACACGATACCAGCAAGCTGACACTCATTTTGCCGACCTCGGAAGGATGACAGGCAGAGTCAACCCCACCTGGTATTAATTCAACAGCCGAGGGGGACTTGAACTCAGGATCCTTGGATCCTAAGCCCACCACCCGAATCATTAAGCCAATATCAGGCATAAGGAACAAAATCAAAGCCATAAACCAACTCGCAGTACCAGTGTTCCAATACAGCTGTGGAATAATAAACTATCCCCAATCAGAAATCAATCAGTTAGACATCAAAACAAGGAAACTCTTCGCCATCCAACAAAATGTTCTACAAAAACCAATGCATCCCGAGAATGTACCTGCCGAGACCAGAGGGAGGGAGCGGCCTGATGGAACTCCACCAGGTGCACAGAGCGACGAGTGTAAGACTAGCTGAGTATGTGAAATGCTCAACAGACTATCGGATTCAATTTGTAAACAAACATGAACACAACAAACCTGAAAAAGTATCCTGAACTCACCTTGCAAGGGATTTCCAAAAGCAGGTGAGGACAGAAGAAGATACCGCATAGGAAAATGAAACAGCAACAAATACAGCCCCAACAATTGTGAAAAAGACAAAAGAAATATATAAAAAGAAGTATCAACAAATAGACGCCAACAACTGGGAGAACGACAAAAGAGCAGGAAATACAAAAAATAATTGGACTGAGATGGGATCGACAAAGAAGGCTCATTGGAATGGCTAAGAAGAGGTCAGCTCAACTGGGACAGAAAACGAATAATAATAAATACTCAAGATCGAGGACTCCACGTGAATGGCTTCAAGAAAATGGCGGGACTGAGTCAATCAGCCAAGTGTCAAGGAAAGATGTAGTGATGGTTTCACATGATCATTGCTTGTGATCATCCCTACCTTGTTTACATCCTTTTTCATTAAAAAAAATTTTTTATTACTACTTGTTTCTTTACTTGTTTTTAGAAATGTGTTTACATGCTGGAGAATTTCGTTGTTATTGCATGGAATTTATTTTCATTCTTAGGATTTGTGTTGCATTAAACACAAGCAGTCCAACTTTGGAAGCATGTTTATCTTCTTGGGAGATGAAAGTGTGCGTCGGAATGCGCCTGCTTCTAAAAGAAGCCTATTTTCTCCACATTAAGCACGTCAAAGCATTTTGGTGATCACATATTCATTCCTGTGTCGGAGTGGCGACCCATCCAGGATTGTGCCCAATAGCCAAGGAGATGACTTAGGCAGCACCAACGCTCTGCACAGAGTATGGTCCCAATGGATGGATGGATGGATATTCATTCCCTTTTGAGGGGTTTATCATTTTGAAGGATGAATGTACCGATGATCATTGTATGCACAGCAACATTTGCTCAATGGAACATTCATCTCTTTGGCAGTGAGAACATGTCCAGAGACCGAGTAAAGAGTGTATGCAACTAGAGGTACCGGTGAAAACTAAGGTTGCAGAAAAGACCTGGTCGGCAAGAGGGACGTCTCCATAAGTGATTTTTTTTAATACTGTTGTGGCTAATATGGATACCACGGCCTTATCGGACATGCAGATTCAGGTCAAAGGAGCACTGCGCCTCCGCTATCGAAAGATCGACTTGTGTTGCCGAGTGATTTCCTGGGAATTTCAGGACTCAGCCAACAAAATGTAATTGTAAAAAGCCAAATGTCACTCACTTCATACATAATGAATTTTCTTGATCGTGAAAAAGTTGAAGGACTTGAGGATAATGGTGTGGCTGAACTGCTAGCTGCAAGAGACAAAATCCAAGAGCTGAGCAAAACCAGTGAATGGAGCAACAAGATTGTTCAGAACCAATAATAACATTGAGACAAACTGCAAAGAGAATTGGATGAATTACAGCAGTCGGTGCAACAAAAACAAGAAGTGCAAGCATTGGCCAGCAGAGGTTCGGAGAACAGTGAACCAGTTGTCAACATCAGGGAACAAACCAAAGCTGTAATGCAGGATTCTGCTTTGCTTTGGAGAAGAGAATTCAAGATATCAGGTTAGATTGGTGAGCCCGGGCAAAAGGTCAGACTGAATTTTTCTAGGCTCATACATCATATAGAGAATGGACTGTGTAAAGGTTAACCGGAAACTGAGATTGTTGATACTGTCATTAGGTCAATTGTACCAGGCCTTCAATTATGGAGCTATCTAGAGGGAAAACCTGAACTGATGCTACCCAAGCTAAGGGCCCTGTCACACCTTGACGTTTTAGCCAGCGTATGGCAAGGTATCAAAATGTATGTAAAACGCTGGCATACGCTGAACTATTGATGTTTTTTTCCAGTTTTGGACGTAACGTACACAGAACGTACACAGAACGTTTCGATAACATATAGATAACTTATATCAACGAATGCTGAGCGTGTTGTCGCGTTCACAACCTATGCCCAACGATAGTCTAACTTATGCATAGCGCGTGGCAGCGTATCACCGACGATCACGTGGCGTAGGCTATTAATAGGCTGCGGCTCGACGATTCAAATCATAACCGCACTAGACATCGAAGTGTCAAGCCGTTGTCACACCTTGATGTTTTAGCCAACGTATGAAAAATTTGCGGAATACGTTATGGGTAAGTTTTGTATACATTAAGAGCACGCTGAAGCACGCTGGCAAACGTCGTAGTATACGAGTACGTCGACAAATTTTCAGCATGTTGAAAATTTTCGACGTATGCCAGCGTATGACTCACACATTCCGCATACGCTGGCCATAAGTTGTAGGCACGTTACGCGATCGTTGACACACGTCGACACACGTTACTTGTAAGTTATCATAAGTCGAAACACGTCGAGGTAATGGTTAGCGTCAGTGTTCCAGACTCCCTGTTTTTTTCTTTTCTTTTCTTCGGTATGACGGTGATGTTGACACTTCGATTTCTAGTGTGGTTATGATTTAAATCGTTGAGCGGCAGCCTATTAATTATATATATTATAACCGCACTTGAAATAGAAGTGTCAACATCACCGTCATACCGAAGAAAAGAAAAAAAACCAAAAAAAACCAGGGAGTCTGGAACACTGATGCTAACCATTACCTCGACGTGTTTCGACTTACGAGTAACTTACAAGTAACGTGTGTCAGCGATCGCGTAACGTGCCTACAACTTATGGTCAGCATTATGCGGAACGTGTGAGACATACGCTGGCATATGTCGAAAAATTTGAAGCATGGAAATTTTGTCTAACAGCTCGGCGTACTACGACGTATGCCAGCGTGCTCTTAACGTATACAAAACTTACCCATACGTATTCGACGTGGTTGCCACGTTTAGACAAATTTTTCATACGTCGGCATACGCTGGCTAAAACGTCAAGGTGTGACAGGGCCTTTAGAAGAATACTTCGATTACATTACCAGGAAAGAGGTGTGATGAAGCTGTACAAGCAAATCGCTTCAGAGACACAAGGCGGTAAAGAGACCCCTCAAAACTTCCTCATTCGTGAGATAGACCTGCGCCAAAAGATTATGTTTGCCTCCCAGGAAGCAGACTCGGGTCTCAAATATGACCCTTCATTAGTCCAGAGAATATTCCTATCTGCTGTCTTGACTGGCCTACAAAACAACAGCATTAAATGTGGTACCTACCTCCAAGAAGCCAGCATGACCAAAGATTCTTGAAATATTGACCATTGCTTGTGGCAATGAAACAGAGAGACAGAATAAACAACCCAGCAGCAAACAGCCACAGACCACTCAGTACAGCTCGATAGAGCACCTGCGGGAGAAAGCTACACACCAAGGCAGAATATGTAGAAGATGTCTGATTTGTTCTCGGGACGCAAAGAAATGCGCTCCGAGATGGTCTCTCTGAAGCATTTGGGTGTTGAAAGTGCCCAAATAAGGGAATCAATTGAACATTACCCACCATACATGTCAAAAAGAACTTCAGTGGATAGATATTCGTCACCACAACCCCCTTTCAACCCCCAAACCAAAGAGGATGCTTCAAATGTCAGCAAAGTGCTTCAGTGAAGTGTTGTGACCATTGCTACAGTTGCGGTAGTAAATATTTTCTCGTGGGATGCAGAGTGAGGGGCATTAAACCCGACAGGGAGGGCTCTTTAAAAGAGCATCGGTTACCCCTGCGGGACAGGGAGTGACCAACCACACTTTTTTGGCCCAACACGGTGTCAATTTCAAAACAACCAGACCAGCATCAAACATGCAGCAATGGTCCACACGTGAACAAGTGCCATGTCGTTGAAAAGCCGACCAAACTGCTCAATGGGGAACACCCAAGACCACATGTAAAGTCGACGTGGAATCAAAACACGACTGTTTCACTAGTCCCTCTTCCTCTTGAGAAACCACAGATAAGGACATTCCGAAGTAACTGCTTTAGTAGACCACCAAGTTTCGTCCAAATTCATCCATAACGTTTTGAAATATCCTGCCCACAGACAGACAAACAGGGGTGAAAATGTAACCTCCGTCTCAGGGGTCAACCGAAGGTGGCAGAGGTAAAACCGTTTTGACTGGTGGAGGTATGCACTCCACCGAGCGCCGTTCTGGTTATCTCTGCCCTCTGAAGGTGTAAAGTGGTAAACCATTGAGAGATGGGACCAAAAACAATATGTAGCATGATATTTCAAAATGTTGTGGATGGATTATAAAAAACAGTGAATCGTGGATGAGCTGTGTAGGTGATAAGAACATGCCGATTCGATTTTGGTTCTGGTCCGGATCCAGATCCGGCCTATTAGTGGGATACAAAACGTAAGCTGTTCAGCGTGGTGGGGGTATGCGCTCTACCAAGTGTCATTCTACTGTACTTCATCCCAGTTTTCACTCACCTTTGGAATGTTTACCTTTTGTCAATCCAGTCATATTCTTCTATGCTGTACTTGAAGATGTAAACTCACCATTACCTTGTGTCGATTCTCATCCCCTTGCATCTTTCAATGATCACCAGATAACCTTTGTGCACACACACTATACACCTGTTCTACCATCCACTCCAATGTCAATATGTTAACTTTCTGTCCTCCAACAACCACAGTAGTTGCATATATGGAAAAAAAATGTGCCATAAATAAACAATTTTCGTGTTGTCAAAGGGGAAACACCTGCTGCCGTCTACCTGGCTTCATCTGCACCCGTTCATGGGATATTCCACAAATCAAACAGAGCTTGCACATAATGAGCACATTATCCTGCTCCGCTCCTAAATACCTTATCCATGTGAAACCGAACCCTTGTTCCTATTTGCATTAGATTTTTGCAGTTTAAAAGCCCAGATCCCTTACGATGATACCAAAAGGTGGAATTCAGCAGCATTTCATGCATTATTACATTGTCATTAGTTAATGTTGTGCTGCAATCGCTTTATAGAGCAGCAATTGCACTGTGCAGAGCAGAGCAGAGCAGTATTATTTTTACAATCAAATTCTATTGTTTCATTCCCAAATATTACAGAATAACCATCTTATAATAAAACATCAAGTGCTCCCCATTGGCAAGAGAGAGAGAGAGAGAGAGAGAGAGAGAGGGAGAGAGCGAGAGAGACAGTGTTGACACAGTCAAGTCCACCTGGTCCAAGTCCAAGGATGAGTACGAGTCCTGTGCTGAACATGTATTGCAAAGTGGCAAAAAAAAGAAGAAGAATTTGTGTCTATGTATTCCAAGCAGAGCCTACCAATCACTTCGCTGATGGACCAATTAGTCGTCCTGTTCGCCAAAAAAATTTGGGCGAGAAGGAGAAGGAAAGGAAGACAAATTTACCTGTGCATAGAGTGCTTTAAACTCGATTCTCCACACCTCGTCCCCATCCACATCCTCATATCCCGCTCCATCCTCCCTTTGTCCCCCATTTGTCCTGATGTCCATTCGCGCTAGAAATGTCTCACAAACCATGACAGACTTTGACAGGCCCCTCCGTTTTTGTTTTTTTGGGGGGGTGGAAAGGAATGCCTGGTGTTGGCTTAATGGTTAGGGTGGCAGGCTTGGGATCCTCGGATCCTGAGTTCAAATCCCGCTCGGCTGTTGAATTAATACCAGGTGGGGTTGACTCTGTCTGTCATCCTTCCGAGGTCAGCAACATGAGTACCAGCTTGCTGGTATCCTGTGTTGGAGTGGTGACCTATCCAGGATTGTGCCCAATAGCCCAGGAGACTGTTTTGGGAGCACCAACGCTCTGCACAGAGTATGGTCCCAGTGGATGGATGGATGGCGGGCTTGGGATCCTCAAAGGACGTTTGGGTCATCAGGGTCGTTTGGGAACTCAATGACTTTTGGGTCATCTGGGTCTTTTGGGTTTTCTGGGGGCTTTTGGATCCTTTAGGTCCTCGATGTCTTACAGGGTATTTAACGGTTGAAGGGGTCTCGGCAGTCTAAAGGGTCGAAAAGTACATTCCAATTGTACGTAATTAAAAGACGTGTGTGTGTGTGTGAAGTCAGGGTGCAATTGACGTTCAAACAACAATATTAATAGACATGTAGTCACATGGCTTAATGGATGGACTGACCGTGTTTTTCGTTTTTATATATCTACGAGCGTGGATCGGCCCGCTACGCTCGCCTCTCCACACTTTGTTGTAGATATTGGCGTCATAGATTTGCTGTTGGCATGATTTACACCAATCATAATACAAACATTTCTTTTCTCCAAATTTATTTGTAATATTGGTGATATTATATATATATTTGAAATTTATTTGTGATACAAAAAGGTCCAAGCGGTCCAAATGGTCAAGGGTCTAAGCTGTCCAATCTGTCTGAAGGATGTTCAGGGGTCTAAAAGGGTCCTTTTGGTCCCCTGGGTCTTTTGGGTTCTCGGGGACTTTTGGGTCCTCGGGGTCTTTGGGAATTAACGTTCAAACAGGACGTGATAAATAGGCATATCGCCTTCACGGCTTCACAGACTGACGGCTTCACCGACTGCGATTTTCGTTTTGTGGATTTTCCAGGGAGACTATCTAATAAATAAATATCTAATTAATAAATATATAATAACCAAGATATTCTAATTTTGTATTTTTAATTAATTTTTTTAAATTTGTTTTTCTCTTGGAAGTTGTGGGTTCCGACGTATAAATAAAGGTGGAAAAAAGTCTCATTTCATGCAATTTAATTCCAGGCTATGAGGCAACAAAAGGTGAAAATTTTGAAAGGGGGTGTAGACTTTCTCGAGGCATTGTAGATGGAGAACACAAATTAATAAAAATGTACAATTTTTTTAACTGTCGTTTTCGTCAGGGTGACTGCTGGGGGTGGGGTGTGTTCAGTTACCAATCAGCTCGTTAGCGCTTCCCAAGCCAGCCGTTCCTTATCAAGGATTTTGTATGGCGTGCTTGCTTTCATGCTTAAGCCACTTGGCCAGCGCTCCACAAGAAAATTGGTAACTGAACACACTCCAGGGTACGGGAGGTGTAAGAGCAGTGCACAGAGAATGAGAAATGGAGTTCTTGATGTACAGTGTGACTCCGCCACCAGGATGGGGATCAGGCCGATGAAACCGGAGGAGGTAATAGCCAGGGAATGATACGAAGGAGTCAGGGACGTCATGAACGTGGAAGGATTCTGTTAAACAGATGATGTCTGGTTTATCGGCAGTGGTCTGGATTGAGAGATCTTACAGCTTGGAGCAGAGACCTCAGATGTTTGAGGTCCACATATTTAAGCACAAGGGAGGAGGAGCTGCTGATAGGGCATAGCAATGTGAAAAGGAGCAAGGAGAGTGAAACTGTAGCTGCAGTATCATTTGCGAAAGGATTAGAGAGGAGCGAGACAGGATCAGGTCATTAATTTCATGTTCCGATGAGGAGGCTGTAGGATGATCCTGTTCCATGCTCAAGCCGACCAGCAGAAGAAGTACTAATCGATGAGGCGGTCACTTCTACCTTTGTCTACATAACTCCACCACTCACCTCACTCAAGCCACAACACCCTCATGTAAATGTGAGAAAATATGCCCCATGTAAATATAGATGTACCTGTGAAACTATAAGTACCTATTACACATCATATTTTATTAGCCCCCATTGGACATTGCCCGAAATGGGGGCTTATAGATTTGGTCTCAGTTTTCGTATCCGTGCGTGTATACGTGTGTGCGTCCGCAACCATATCTAGGATATGTATAGACCAATTTTATTCGTACTTGGCACAAAGACAACACATGATGGTTTACATATGCACATCATTTTGTTTCACGATGCGATCAAAGATTTACGACCGGCGGCCATTTTGGTTGTAAAAAAAACAACCCGGTGATGAACACATCCTCAACCATTTCTCAGAGGTGCATTTACCGATCTTGTTCAAACTTGTCACACTTATAAGGAATGATGGCTTACATAAGCACATCATTTTTTTTTGAGATCAGATGCAAGATAGCCGACTGGCGGCCATTTTAGTTGTAAAAAAAAAAAGCCCGATGTTGAACACGTCCTCAACCATTTCTCGGACATACATTTACCGGTGTTCATCAAACTTGGCACCCAGATAATGAATGATGGCTCACATATGTACATCATTTTTTTTTCTGAGATCAGATCCAAGATGGCCGACTGGTGGCCATTTTGTTAGCTAAATATGGCCCCAACCATTTCTCAGACAAGCATCGTCCAATTTTGTTCAAAATTGAAACAAGCACAGTACATGATGGCATACACATACACCTCACTTTATTTTGCGGTCTGATAAAAGATGGCCGATTGGTAGACTGGCGGCCATTTTAATTGTACATAAATATGGCTTGCCATTTAACTCCACACAGCAAAATTACGAAAACAACGGACGCCATGACATATATCTTTTTTACTTGTTTCATGTAATATATAATTTTTGTGTACAAATATATCTTGCACTTACTTTCCTCTATTATTTAGTATTACTCTTCCTCATTAAATTGTATAATTTGTGATTTATTAAGACTTTACTCACGGAGTATTGGAGTGTGCTGGAACATATCTCTTGTATTTTAGTTCATTCTTTATGGAAATATCTGATCAGTTTGTCGTGTTTTCCAGGAACGTAACCCCAACATCAACTGATCATTACCAGTACTATGTATAGACAACAAATTAGATTAAAGCCTCCAAAGCGATAATCACACAGTAGTTGGCTTCGTTCATGACAAAGTATGCCAGGTTCCTTACGACAGTTTTAAGCAGTTGCATGTACACAAAACCACACCCATTCATAAACAAATCATGCTCTCAAAGCCACACTCATTCCGAACCACACTCACTCCAAGACGATTATTTCCCCACCAGGCAGGGTGAAAAACGAGGGATTAGTGAAAAGGGGCCATGCCCCCCCCCTCCCTGAAGTGTTGTATGGGGGAGCACAATTTAAGTTAACAGCATGATCCTTATGTTTCATGAATAATTTTGGTCTGCATCTGGCTGTTTGAATCACCTGAATTGTTGAACCCCCCCCCCCCCTTTTCCAGACTCTAATGGGCAGATCCGGATGGGGATCAACCCCACAAAACCTTACTGTTCTGATGTATCGTACCAAATTTGGTCCATAATAATCAGTCAGGTTTGTGAGGAGATGTTTTGGTGAAATGTTAATGGATCTACATGTGTACGTACGTACGTACCTATGGCCGGATACAATTATATACCCGTCCCAGAGGTATATGTATAACAAGTCCCAGAGGTTTACAATATTATAACAGTATCTCTGTATGAAATCCTTCTAGAATCAAGCTACTTGTCCAATTTATATACATATGTGTTCTGTATTTTACGCATTCCAGAACCACTCGATGAAATCAGTTGAAAAGTCGTGGTTGTACTCTGGGTGTGCTAAAAATGTTCTATCAAGTTGGATTTTGAAGTTTGTTGTTATTTTTCTTCTGCCATCAGATTGATTAATTATTAGTATCACGATCAAGGAAACGTGTTCGTAAGCTCAATTTTCACAGTCCAAGACAACAAATATATCAAGTGCGATTATGGTATCCTTGTGAAACATGTGGTGTGTGTGTGTGTGTGTGGTCTCTGCAGCAACTACCATCCTTCTTCCATCGATTGTGAAAACGAAAGGATTTTTTTGGTTGCTCTGCAGTGTTTTGGTGCCACCTTGTGTGCATTTTGCACATGGCACAGTAAATCGAAATCTTTAACAATGGAGTTTGAGTGCTAATGGGACAGTATAACCACCACCACCTTACAAAACAACACATCTTGTTACACGTAAACTGTACACTCCTCCATGATGGCGTAGCCCCACTCCTTTGTGAACAGTCAGCAGCCCACAGGAAGGTTCCATCAAGGACTAGGACGATGGCCGACATGCCAATTTGCTAATCCAGCAAGGTGGTTTTGATGCACTTATTTAAAAGTGATTTTCTTTTCATAAAACACTCCTAAATCATGAGTCAGAGATGGATCGGGGAGTAGTATTAACACATTTTAACACCAAAAACCGAAGAGCATCAAATTAGGCCTTTGATTCGGGTCAAATGTTTCCAATTGTACAAATCACAGCAAATAGAACATTTTTTTACTGAAAACATCACACATCTTATTAAACAGCGAAAGCAAGTATTTTGGTTCAATTATCAGGATATTAACACAAGAAGTGATGGCCGTGATTAGTGCTTACTTGTGCAAATTAGATGATTGTGATTGACCAAGCTCTGAGACAGCAGAACAACTTCCACAGCGCAGCAAATCCATTGCTTACCAAAGAGAAAAGGAAAGGTCTCTCCAGCCCGATACAATGACCACCTGCATCATCAGTCGAGAACCGTCAGGCATCGGGGGCTGCAGACTTTAAATCCTAGAACCTCACCGAACAGCGGGTCCGCAACTTTGGTGATGTCAAAAGGTCAACCAATGAGGCAGAGGAAGTGAGGTTTTCAATGGGAATTCTCTCCACAGTACATGTCAGTGTTACTCCCAAATTTATGTTAGAGGATTTTTTTTCAGCAGATTCGTCAACTTCTTAGCTCTCAAGAATGTATACATTTCATTTTTACTTTCAAAAATCAGAGATTTTCCAAGTGTATTGGTTGGTTGCAAGCGTTATTCTGTCGGTCTGTCTGTTTGCCTGAATGTTTATCGCCTCCAGGTCACAATTTTAAACCGATCTCTACGAAATTTCAACACATGTTAGAGTTCGTCATAAGTCAGAAGCCTATTGTATTTATGGTCAAAAGGTCAACATATGCCAAAAGTCAACAACTTTGTCAAATTTATAAAACCCTCAATTTTCATCCGATTGACTTGAAATTTGAAGAGGATTTATATTTCAGGTCACTGAAAATTCAACCAGCCAAGTATTTCTGAGGTTAACATTGACCAACAGGTCAACATAGGCCAAATTTTAAAATTGTCAATTTTCATCCGATTCACTTGAAATTTGAAGAGGAGTTGCTGATTTGGTCATTGAATGAATCCATCAATTATATTTGAGATCAAATGTTTTATGGATTTTGCAAGTATCCTGCGTGCTCTGCACGACGTCTTCTTGTTTTGTTTGTTTGTTTGACATGGATATTAAGGCAAGCAAAGTGTGGATTAAAATATTAAAATATGGAAAGACATTTCGATTCAGAATTGCCTCACCACCATTCAGACTCATTTCTCTACAAGGAACAAGGTATCTCATCTAGCCCTGTTGATTGCAAATCTTACACCTTCATCTATTGTGGGAATCATTTATCTGTAGCATTTTGATTTGACAGATTCAAACAAGATCATGAATGAAAACAACAAAGAGGAAAATGAGAGTGAAAGGGTGTGAAACTGAGTGACTGAGGACGAGAGGTTTATCGAAGGAAAATCTGGGATTGAAATTTGCATTTGACAAAAGACAAACCCAAACTTTACTTTGCTGGTTATATCCACTTCAGAGCTCTGACTTGCTCTTTGTATGCAGTGCAGAAGCAGAAAATGGCAAGGATTCCATAGTTGGCAATCAAACTCAACCTTCTCCATAATATGGATAAACAAACCACAACATC
>CM068955.1:20806588-20823004 GCA_035128595.1 Eptatretus atami
GAAAGGGGTGAAAACATAACCTCCTTCACCTTCAGTGGTGGAGGTAACAACCAAATACAGTCCTTCAGAGCTGTAGGGACATCGTCCTCTTGGTTATATTGTAACACCCTGTATGGAAGACTGCATCTCCACAAGAGGTATCTGTGCTATCTATTAAAGGTGGCCGGGGCTGGCAGGATAGCCTAAAGCTAGAGGAACGCACGCTCGCCGCAAAGCAGTCCAGCCTGGATCCAGATCTCGACGCAGATATAAACTGTCATTCTGGTGTTTCACAGGCATGGTGATTCGTCTCGGATAGATGTTAAAACTGGGTGTCCTGTCTGCCAGCATTGGTTGGTGGATGTTAAAGATCCTACAACGTCCTTCTTAAAGAGGAGGTGAGCTATCGCCAGAATACTCAAAATATTAAAAATTCATGCTCTAATGTACATGGGGCATTACATCAGAGCCCCCCCCCCCCCCCCCCCCCCCCCCCCAGAATGTGATGCCTACCCGTAGCATTGTGCTGCACATGAGAGAAGAGTAAGAAGGAGGCCCACAGCACCGTGGTTGCTTGGTAATCACAATGGGATAATGTCATGTGCAAGAAGCTATTCACTTCCACAGAAGACTTCCGTCAACTTCTCAACATGCTTAGTCAGTGACCCTGAAAAATATTTCTCAAGAGATTATCACCAGATTTTCCCATGAGATCTCATTAGAAAGCAAAGCACATTTTTGTTAGGGGAGGCAGCTCCTTCATCTTGGCCAATTAAATGTTCCAGAGTATGTACATAATTGCACAATTATTTACCTTACATGAAACATGAGGAACTGGAACGGAACTCGGTGGAACGCATATATCTCTGCCAGGCTGAACAGTTAACATTTTGTATCCCATTGAGAGGCCAGATATACTCCGGACCTGAACCAAAAATCGAATCGGCTTGTTCTTGTCACCTACCCAAGGCGTACACCAAGTTTTGTCATAATCTGTGCACAACTTTTTGAGATATCATTGTTGGCCCCATCTCTCACTGGTGAAGAATCACTTTAAAAACTATTGTATCAGGATCCGGATCCAGATTGTCACCAAAATCGAATCTTTAATCCTCGTCACACACGTAACCTGTCTACCAAGTTTCGTCCGAATCCGTCCTTAACTTTTCGAGATATCCTGCTCACAAACAGACAGACAGACAGACAGATATATAACCTCCGGCCACCTTTGGTGGCAGAGGTAATGAGCCAGACTAAATGCAGACATGGCTAATACATCAGCCAGATGACCTGTTGCGATTTACACCACACAGACACCAATCCCTCTCCCCCCCAACCCTCCTTTGAAGTCTAATAACCCAATCTCACCAGGACGTGCCACACTTTCTCATCAGCTTTGTCAAAACTCGAGTAACAGATGTTTACACCGAGCAGGCCTGGACCATCCCAGAGCGTGCTCGGTGTGATGGTGACTTCCCGGACATCCTGAGTCTTGGTGTTGTAAACAAGCATCGGTACAGGCTTCTCCACATGTTCAAGCAGGACTTCCTGTAGTTTGTTCTTGTCACCATTCTGGAGAAGGAAAGTAGGTGGGGTGGGTAGAGATTCAATGGAGATGCTCCGATGCACCAAGTCAGTTTTTATCTCAACACAAATATGACTGCACAAGGCCACGTTTCATTACCAGTCGCGTTTCTCCGATGGAAAGGATAAAATCAAAGCAGACTTCTAGGCCAGCTTTGTGACCAGGTGAGTTCTCGTGCACCTGTGGCAGACAGTTGTGTACGGATGGCATTACCTTGTTTCGAACAAATTATGTTGTTGAAGCCAAAAGGAGCACAAAATAACTGGCTTGAGCGAGGCAACGATCGTCTGCATCATTGCACAGACATCACACACTACATGGAACTTTTACAAAGAAGATGGTCACTCGACAATCATGCACGAGGGGTAGGGGGGGAGGGTTTGGTCGGTGGTCAGGGGCATGTGGAGTGTAGGTCGGTGGTTGAGGTACGATTATAACTTTTTTAGATATCAGGTGGGGAGTGTAAGTTCGAGTGGCTAAAAACGAGGAGTAGCGACATGACTCTTCCAAAAATTTCTGGTCACATGCGTCATTTTATATCCATTTAGAGCTCATTGAATGAGCACACGATAGCTCATCGTCATCATTTTAAAATGACAGGACGCTGTGCCATTGGATGTGCCAATCGATCAGAGAAGGGTTGACAGTTTGGCTATAACTCGTAAAAAGACAAACAATCATCGAAACATCTATAGGTAATTTATTATATATCAAGAACTTCCCGGTGAAATTGCTTATAAGTAAACACATCACTTGTGTGTCTGTAACGTGTTTATTTTATTTATTTATTTAAATTAATCCAAGTGTTGCAGTTAACATTGGTTTAGCCTGAGTTTGAATCCCGACGCAGCTACAAACTGTCATCCCGGAGTTTTTCATCAAATATTTATTGCCATCTCTCGAATGGACGTTAAAAAACGAAAAAAAAATCTCTCGAAAAAACGAAAATCCGACGGCGCTCACTTACACTTCCTCACTCATCGGCGGTCTGTCGGCGACTGACAGCTTCTGCAGGCGGGAAATATTCACGCATACGAATTAGGATCGCCTACATACGTGCACCAAACCACGCCTCCCTAGCTTCATTTGTTTACGCACGAAAAATTAAGGTTGGATACTTTTTGAACACACCATATATATATATATATATATATATATATATTATATATATACATACATACATACATATAGCTCTGCAAAAAAATGAGACCACTCCAAAAAAAATGTAAATCAGCATCTCTACATGTATGCCAGCCATTCCATTCCAGTGTCTGTTGAATTCCACACAGGCACACCTCATTCTACTTAGTGAGGTACTGATTAGGTGATCACCTGAACCGAATCTTATTTAACAAGAAGTATAAAAACCACTGCTGTGGTCATCACTATCCTCTTGCAATAGGACCAGCTGGATGGCAAAAACAGTGCTAGTAGTACCTCAAAAGTAATTGGAATCAAAAAAATAACTATTGACCATGCCACAAGAGTTGAAAAGAAAAGTTTTGAGTGAGGAAAAGAAGGGTTCAATTCTGGCTTTACTGGCAGAGGGATGCAGTGAGCGTCACGTTGCTTCTTCCTTAAAATTCAAAGACGGCGGTTCATAAGAACAAGGTCAAGCAGCAGACATTGGGGACAACAAAGCTACAGACTGGCAGAGGGCGAAAACGACTTTCCACTGACCGGGATGACCGCCAACTCATTCGAATGTCACTCAACAACCGTAGGATGACATCAAGTGACCTACAAAAAGAATGGCAAATGGTAGCTGGGGTGAAGTGCACAGCGAGGACGGTTCGAAACGGGCTCCTAGGGGCAGGGCTGAAGTCGTGCAAAGCTAGAAAAAAGCCCTTCAAATTGGACTCTATCAGCAGAAGATGACCTTACTCCAGTCCTCTTACAAGTCAATCCTTGTGGTCTTTGCAAACCCAGCCTGGCTCTTCTTTGCTTCTCATTGATGAAGCGGCTTTTTTCTAGCCTTTGCCCACGACTTCAGCCCTGCCCTAGAGACCCGTTATCGGCAACCGTCCTCGCTGGCGCACTTCACCCCATACCATTTGCCATTCTTTTTGTAGGTCATTGATGTCATCCTACGCGTTTGTTGAGTGACATCGAATCGCAGTTGTCGGTCATCCTCCGGTCAGTGGAAAGTCGTTTTTCGCCCTCTGCCAGTCTGTAGCTTTGTATGTCCCAATTCTGCTGCTTGACCTTGTTCATGAACCGCCAGTCTTTGAAATTAAGATGAAGCAAACGTCGACGCTCACTGCATCCCTCTGCCAGTTAAAGCCAGAATTGAACCCTTCTTTTCCTCACTCAAAACTTTTCTTTTCAACTCTTGTGGCATGTCAATAGTTATTTTTTGATTCCAATTACTTTCTAGGTACTACTAGCACTGTTTTTGCCATCCAGCTGGTCCCTATTGCAGAGAGTAAGGGATGACCCACAGCAGTTGGTTTTTTATACTTCTTGTTAAATTAAGATTCGGTTTCAGTGACACCTAATCAGTACCTCACTAAGTAGAATAGTGTGATGCCTGTGTTGCGAATTCAAACAGACACTGGAATGGAATGGCTGGGCAACATGTAGAGATGCCTGATTTACATTTTTTTTGAAGTGGTCTCATTTTTTCTGCAGACTAATATGTATGTATGTATGTACTGTATATATATATATATATAATATATATATATATATATATATATGGTTCGTGTTCAAAAAGTATCCAACCTTAATTTTTCGTGCGTAAACAAATGAAGCTAGGGAGGCGTGTTTGGTGCCCGTATGTAGGCGATCCTAATTCGTGATGCTGTGAATATTTCCCGCCTGCAGAAGCTGTCAAGTCGCCGACAGACCGCCGATGGATGTGAGGAAGGTAAGTGAGCGCCGCGCGATTTTCGTTTTTTCGAGAGATTTTTTTCGTTTTTTAACGTCCATTCGAGAGATGGCAATAAATATTTGATGAAAAACTCCGGATGGAACAGTTTGTAGCTGGCGTCGGGATTCAATACTCAGCTAAACCAATGTATAACGTGCCAAACACTGGATAATTTAAATAAAATATAATCAAAATAAACACGTTACAGACACACAAGTGCATGTGTTACTTATAAGCAATTTCACCGGGAAGTTCTTGATATATAAAAAATTACCTATAGCTATGTTTCGATGATTGTTTGTCTTTACGAGTTATAGCCAAAACATGTCAACCTTCTGTCTGACGATTGGCACATCCAATGCACAGCGTCCTGTCATTTTAAAATGGATGACGATGAGCTATCGTGTGCTCATCAATGAGCCAAAATGGAATAAAATGACGGCATGTGACCAGAAATTTGGAAGAGCTCACTGTCGCTACTCCTCGTTTTTACCACTCGAAAACTTACACTCCCCACGCTGATATCTAAAAAAAAGTTATAATCTTACCTCCCAACCGCCGACCTACACTCACAGCCCCTGACCACCCGACCAAACCCTCCCGCCCGCTACCCCCTCGTGCCATGATTGTCGAGTGACCATCTCTTTGCTAAAGTTCCATTTGAGTTGTATGTCTGCTTGCAATGAGCAGACGATCGTTGCCTCGCTCAAGCCAGTTATTTTGTGCTCCTTTTGGCTTCAACAAATAATTTTTCGAAACAAGTTTAATGACCATCCGTACACAACTGTCTGCCCACAGTGCACGAGAACTCACCTGGTCACAAAAGCTGGCCTTGAAGTGTGCTTGATTATCCTTTCCATCGGAGAAAAACGGCGACTGTAATGAAACGTGTGGCTCCTGTGCAGTCATATTGTGTTGCAGATAAACTACTTGGTTCATCGGAAAGCAATTCTCCCATTGGAAATCCTCTTTAAAACCCCCACCCCCCACCTACTTTCCTTCTCCAGAATGTGACAAGAAACAAACTCAGGAAGTCCTGCTTGAACATGTGGAGAAGCCTGTACCGATGCCTTGTTACAACACAAGACTCAGATGTCCGGGAAGTCAACCATCACACCGAGCACGCTCTGGGATAGCGTCCAGGCCTGCTCGTGTAAAACATCTTTACGTCGCATTTGACAAAGCTTGATGAGAAAGTGTGGCAACGTCCTGGTGAGATGGGTTATTAGACTTCAAAGGAGGGGTTGGGGGGAGAGGATTGGTGTCTGTTATTTGGTGTAAATCGCAACAGGTCATCTGGCTGATGTATTATCCATGTCTGATTTAGTCATGGCTCATTACCTCTGCCACCAAAGTGGCCGGAGTTATATATTGTCTGTCGTGTCTGTCTGTTGTGAGCAGGATATCTCGAAAAAGTGCTAAGGACGGATTCGGACGAAACTTGGTAGACAGGTACGTGTGACGAGGATTAAGATTCGATTTGTGACAATCTGGATCCGTGATCCTGATACAATATTTTTTTAAAGTGATTTCTTCACCAGTGAGAGATGGGCGCAACCAATGATATCTAAAATTTGTGCACAATATTGACAAAACTTGGTTTGTACGCCTTGGGTAGGTGACCAAAGAACAAGCCGATTCGAATTTTTGCCGTTCAGGTCCGGAGTATGATCTGGCCTCTCAATGGGATGACAAAATGTTAACTGTTCAGCCTGCAGAGATATATGTGCGTTTCCCACCGAGTTCCGATTCCAGTTCCTCATGTTCATTGTAAGGTAAATCAATTGTCAATTAGGTACATTACTCTGAACATTAATTGGCCAGATGAAGGAAGCTGCCTCCCCTAAACAAAATGTGCTTTGCTTTCTAATGAGATACTCATGGAAAATTTGTGATATTCTCTTGAGAAATATTTCTTCAGGGTCACTGACTAAGCATGTTGAGAAGTTGACGGAAGTCTTCTGTGGAAGTGAATAGCTCTATGCACATGACATTATTTCCCTATTTGTTGATTACAGAACCACCGCCGTGCTGTGGGCCTCCTTCTTACTCTTCTCTCATGTGCATTCACAATGCTTACGGGTAGTCACATTCTTGGGGGGGGGGGCGCGGCGGGCTCTGATGTAATGCCCCATGTACAATTCTAGAGCATGAATTTTAAAAAGTATTTTGAATATTCTGCGCGATAGCTCACACTCCTCTAAGAAGCGTTGTAGACTTAACATCACCAACCAATGCTGGCAGACAGCACACCCAGTTTTTTAACATCTACCGCAGACGAATCACCATGCCTGTGAAACACCAGAATGACAGTTTATATCTGCGTCGCAGATCGGTCCAGGCTGGACATGCTTTGCGGCTGCAGCGTTGCGTTCCTCTAGCTTTAGGCTATCCTGCGCAGCCCCGGCCACCTTTAATAGATTAGCACAGATACTCTTGTGGCAGATGCAAGTCTTCCATACAGGGTTGTACAATATAACCAACGAGGACGATCCCTACACTCTGAAGGCACTGCTATTGGTTGTTACCTCCACCAGAAAAGGTGAAGAGGTTATGTTTTCACCCTTTACTGCTGTTTGTTGTTTGTGTACAGGATATCTCAAAAGTTGTGACGGATCTGGATTACAATTTGTGACAGGTTTGTTTGCTGACGCAGATGAACTGATTAGATTTTGGTGAAGATCAGATCCGATCCGGACAACTAGAATTTTTAAGTGATTCTTCACCATAGAGATTGGTTCAAAAATTATATATAGAAGCGTATCTCAAAAAATTAGTGGACGGATTCGGATGTGAAAACTTAGGTGGACAGCCGTCTTGGTGTTTCACCAAGACGAAATTAATTCGATTTTCGTGAAGATCCAAATCTGATCCGGATATGAGAATATTTCTTTTTTAAAGTTTTCTTCACCATTGCAGGGATCGGGCCAAAAACGATAATGGAGCATGATATTTCAAAAAATGTATTGCGGCCCGATATGCTTCTCGCGGCATCGCGTATTACGTGACGCAGAGGGTATGCGCTCTACCGATGCCCTCGTTAATGATCCGTTATCGATGTGTTGTGGCGCATTCCTCACTTCTCAGTGTGGGATGGTCTATTTAAAGCCTGTAGCTTATATAATTGGGAATAATATAATTGTGTTGTTTTCTTAATCCACTCACCGAACCTTTTCTGTCTCGTATTGGATAGGATGTGGAAGAAAATTCTCCAGCATCCCTTGCCGGACTGCAGCCTTTCACGGATTATATAAATTGGGTCGAGGAGGTAATGGCAACATCCAATTATTTTTGAGCACTTTGTGCCCAAATCAAAGTACATTTCAAATTGTGAGGTTTGTCTTACTTCTTTGTGCTATTTCAGTCGGAGGATCTTTTTCCATTGTCGATGCGCCCATGTGGGGAAAGCAGTTGCAGAGCTGACATGTACAACTCGAGCACCGATAGTTGTCGAGAGGTGGATGATAACTCCAAGCCACACCTGCGGAGGCAAAGGCAGTTGAGAGACACCAAGTATTGGTTCACGAGTCAGTAAGTGACCACTATATCGTTATGCTGTCTGTCTGTCTGTCTGTATGTCTTCTGTCCCAGCATAGCTCCGTAGGGTTTGATCGCATCTGGTAAAAATTTGACGTGGGAGGTTTATATCATGATCTAGTTGTGTTTCCTGCAGAATGGGCGAAGCCACGCCCAAAAAAAACGTATGTTTTTTAGGGGGCCAGCCGGTTTCAAGTGGAGCTACATCTTCTCGAGCGGGCTTTTTCGAATCTGAGAGGGGTTTCGGTATTTGTTAGCCCAATGGCAGCTGCATAGGCCTCCACGGAGCTCGATTTTCATTTTCATCCAAGGTCAAGGTCACGAACTTAGAAAATGTCAAAAAAAATCATAAATTGGCATCGACGCTCCTAGGTTTTCAACTGTTGCGCGAATGAAGTTGCGATGCCAAGTAGTGCTCTTCGAGTACTACAACTTTCATCATTTATGTTTCCCCATTCCCGCCAGTTTGCCCGTGCATCCCTCGAAGCTGTCTCAAAAATAAAAAAGCGAACTGTGTACATTGCTCGTGAACCATCGCCCGTCGCCAGACTTGTAATTTCATACACGCAGAAGGAAGATACAGATCTATATTTTGCTTTGTTTATCAAAGATCAGCAGGTATTTTATGTATTGTCTCTCCAATTTAGTGTAGAACTCTGGTCTTTTGCACCACATTTTTGTTCAGTGTTCATTCTTTAAACATAAATCGGCACTCTGAAATGCTCAAGGAAGCTGCAAGTACAGCATCACCTTCAGCTGTATAGGGATCGCACACCGTCGATATCGTTAGCTAACGGAACATTTTTGTGCCTCACGGGTGTTCTTCTCACGTGCTCGCGATTCACTAGGTTGTCTCCACTGTTACGTAGCTTTTGGGTTATCAACTGAAAAAAAAAAATGGTAATACGTTATTTCCAAGAGTAGGTCATGGGCAAGTGGCCTAGATACGTGTTATACAATGCTAACCGTTTGAGGTCTCTCCGTGCGTTTGCGGGTATTCCCCTATTCCCGTGGCCACTTCCGGCGCTGCTTTTGAAAAATCTCCACCCACAGGAAAGCTCACCAATTCAACCAGAAGGAAGAGCTGAAACCAAATGAGATGCATATTAAACGTATATAAATCAACATGGAAATCGGTTCTTCAACAATGCGTTAAGATACGACCTGAAGTTATCACAAAATTTTGAACAAAACCATGTCAGCATTGTTAATAGCAGGAGCTAACTGAAAGTCTTTTTGAACAAAAAGTTGCCGTACAAGCCGATCATGAATTATAGAAAAAACCAACCATCTCTCATTGTGACCTAAAAATGAAATTTCATTGAAATAAACGTCAAAGATGTCCAAAATATACTATAATTTTAACACCCAGTGGACTTCTTGCTTGATGCTCAACATTAGAAACGTAGAACATGGACAAAAAAGGGAGCAGAGAGAGAGAAGAGATGGAGGGGGGGGATACACTGGAGACATACTAGAGAGGGATGGAGGAGACGTATACTATAATATATATATATATATATATATATATAGACTAGAGAGAGAGAGAGAGAGAGATGAGAGAGAGAGAGAGAGAGAGAGAGAGAGATGAGAGATTGAGAGAGAGAGAGAAGAGAGAGATACACGAGAACGACCTCGTGAACCTTTGCGGTTCCCGTTCGACACGCCGTTGATGAAAAAAAAAAATGACTATTTAATATTATTTACTGGTCAAACTTAACTTTGAAGAAAATTGAGCATTTACCTCAGGAGTCATCGTTCAACGAAGCACGCCGTCTAAAACACAATTTTATTTATATATGAACACGGAAGTATCAGATCAAAATGGCGATGTTTATTTTATGCTAAAAATAAATCGTTCTTTGTTTATTACTAAATGTTTGAGATTTTTTAAATAAATAATTTCAAGAAAAAAAAGATAGCTCCAGGCGAAACTATACGCTTGAGGTTGTGCATTAATCAAATTCTCCGAAGAGTACTTGACTTGAATCGGGAATTGATTTTTATAATAATTTTTTCTGTTGCCGATTTGAACGAAAACGTTGAATACTGCCACACGGCAGGCAATGTGAGTAAGGTGGCCCGTAAAATTTTTGCGCTATCATGTTACCATTTTGGCTGTATTCTGGAACAACAAGATGAGATTTTCTGTGATATATAGAGATATATGTGGAGATTATATATATTGTATATATATATAATAAGAAAAAGAGCTCAAATTCACTTTGGTGTGAAATTATTGCAGAAACAGGCATGAATATTGTTGATGCCCATTTAATTTTGCCCTCTTTGCAGACAAATTTAACCTCTGCCACCCCTTTGTTACACCACATTTTTACGCGCGGTGGTATAAGTAGTTTCGAGTTTGTGGCTCTGCAGTAAAACCAATAGTGCAACACAATTAACCTTTTGAAGTCCATGAAATAATTTAAAAAATTTATAGATTACATAAACTTCGCCCGTTCACTTGGGGGAGGATACTTTTCATCATAATAATGATGCCCGCTCAAAGACCCGTCAGGACAAACTCATGGTGTTTTGCTCTATAGCAATTTTTCCCAACTCTGTGTTTATTAGTTATTTATTTTTGCCACCCTTTCTCAATTTTTTGGACCTAGAGAGAAAATACGATCAACAATGTTATGGTACATACGTTTGAATTGCAAAAAAAATAAAAAACTAGGAAAGAGCTGGATGCAGCAATTGCCCATCTCCTTTTCCTCCATAATCCTCCACTTACTACACCTCAAAAGGTAGCATATTCGTTTGGGTGAAATTACTTGATTTTAATTGATGTTCCAGTTGAAGTTGAAGGTTTGGTTCGTATTGTGCAGTCATTGTTCAGTCGTGCACCTCTGCGTCGATGAGCAGGTCACTTAAAGCATCATGGAAGGTGCAGAAGGTAAAGGTTTTTGCCTCCAATTGCATGCATCAACTCCCATATTCTGTTGATAGGTTCGATAAACAACCCAAAGCTATCACCATTTATATGAAAGTCGATCATTGTTAACCTTTTCTTTTATTCATAGCCTTGGTTGCATAAAGTGGCATAATGGTTACCTTCAATCGGATTCCCAAGCCCTGCAGTGCAGCAATCTAAGCAGCAAAACCTTTCGGATGACACTACTTCTTCACAAAGCCTTGATCGCAGGTGAGAGGAACAGGTAGATTTGATCCTAATGTTTTGGTTTTACTCTTTCAACTTTTGGTGCTGATCTGCGAGGATAAACACTGAAACACTTGTTTAGGTTCTCGCAGAGGAAAACCAGTCACAGTTCCTGCTCCACCGACATCCTCCGTTGTGGACTACCAACCCACCTTCCATGGAAAGTGCATCTCTTCGGGGATTGGACTGCATTCAGGTGCGATCATCCCGTAATCTGCGCCACATGAGTAGCATCCATTGACTTGCCAAAACCAACCCATTGTCCATTTGGCTGCAGGTTTGGAGTTTGCCCTTGTGTGACAAACGGTTGATGGCTAATAAATAAACAAGTGGACAAAAACAGTTTAAGTGTTATCTGAAGCAATTTTATTAATTTTCATTCTCAGATTGTTTATTACAAACAGACACGGATATACCGTTCGTAGTCGTCGGGTTGTAGCCCCTACCCCCCCCCCCCCACCTTTTGTAAACTAACTAAATTAAGCCCCCACTCCCCCACCCATCCTCACATATTCTCTTTGGAAGTCAATAATGCATTTCGCCAATGGTTAAGGAGTGGCGAGAGGAGGCAGTGGAGGGGAGGTGCTACAACACTGTTCTTTAAGTTTCAAGTAGCAAAGATTGGAACTTTGTGGACTTCGCTTTGTTGGCTTCCTCAATGTATTAACTTTCAAAAATACTGTCGAAAACTTTTATTTATACTGTCGTGGCCAAAATATTGGCACCCTTGACACTTTTTTCGAATAATAGCACCATTTCTTCCAAAAAATCGTGAAATTAAATAATCTTTTGGTTTCCAGTGGAACAAATCAAAAAAAAAGCTAAAAAAAACGTGAATCTTAGCTTATTCCACACAGAAATCCTAAAATGGCCAGACAATATTATTATCACTGCCACGACAATGTTATCAGAAGTTTAAGGCCCATGGCACTGCCAAGCCAACCTCCACTGGGACGTGCCTGCGCAAGCAGAAAACTGATGAAGATTGCAGCGAAGGATTGTTCGAATGGTGCGAGAAAAGCACCTGCGATTCCAACTGCAAACAGATTCAAGTGACCTTTCAGACAAAATTGTGACAGTTTCAACTCGCAGCCATCTGTCGCCAACTGCTATAAAGGGGGTTCGATAGAAGGAGACCCAGGAGGACCCCACTGCCTGAGAGAGGCACAACAAGAAAAGCCCGACTGGAGTTTGCCCAAAACACACTGAACAAGCCAAAATCCTTCTGGAGAATGTCTGTGGAAGATGAGACCTCTGTGGACAATTTGTCTCATCTGTGACGGATGAGCCAAAATTGGAGCTTATGCCGCTGAAGCACATCATGCTATGTTTACAGAAAACAAAATAAGCCTTCAAAGAAAAAGAACACCTTCCTACAGTCAAACATGGAGAAGTTCATGGATAATTTTGGGGTTGCTTATGCTGCCTCTGGCACTGGGTGCGCCTTGAATGTGTGCATGCATCATTAAATTCAGGAGATTACCCAAGGAAGCATTTGTGGAGCGCAATGTTCAACCCAGATGGCAGGAACTGGGGTTCATTCTGTCGAAGCGTCGTGCGGCCTTGCCAGCAGACATTGACCCTAAACACACTTCAAAAAGCACCCAGAATGGTTCGAGACAAGATGCGAAGACTGTTCTGAAGTGGCCAGCAATGAGTCCAGATGCTAATCCCATTGAACACCTGTGGGAGATCTGAAACAGCATTTGGAGAGGCACCCTTCAAATCTGAAAAGAACTGGAGCGTTTGTTCAAGAAGATGTTGGCCAAAACTACCAGTAGAAAGGTGTAGGAATCATCAAGGATATAGAAACATGACTGCAGTTGTTTTGTCCAAAGCGGTGATACTAAATATTAAGTCGAGGGTGTCAATAATTTGTCAACGCCATTTCTTTTTATTTCGGATTAAAAAAAATTCTAATTCAAAACAAAGGTCTGTAATATTACAGTGAAATTAAAAGAATTGTGGATACCAAATTACTTTTGTCAATTTCAAACTATTTCGAGGAAAATTGTGAGTTATTTCAAAATTGTGCAAGGCGCTGCCAATATTCTTTCGCCATGGTGAAGTAGGCCAAAACTGCTTTTCATAAAATCAGGTTGCGTGACATGCAGGTGTGTTGTTGTTTGCGTACAAATAAATGTAATTTTGATGCATTTTTTTTCTTCTTCTTCTAGGCCAATTGGCCTTTTTATTCCCAAAGTATCAAAGGGTATCTCCCCTCTCGCCCTCCAGCCCCATAATTATTAAGCCACCTCTACTGATTTTATTTTCTCTCGCCATCCAACTTTCCTGGATCTACGCCTGTTTTAGAACATTAATTTTGCCCATTGTAAGCAGAAGTAATCTTGTCTGCCCAGGTGCGTTGTTCTATGATTATACATACTTCCATCATTTGGCAGATGCTCCTGCCATCCTCAGTTCTGTGATTCCCACCCAAGCTTTACAAGCCACCGCAATCGAATGTCTTGCACTATCCTTGCCTTGCTCCAGATTCCTCTGCTCTTCCTGAGCTCAGAGCATCCATGATCATCCGACCACAAAAATCCCTTCCACATCCGAAGGCTGCACATTGCCAATCCTGCAATGTGGTTGGAATTGTCCAATTTCCAACAAATACTATGATATACCGGCCGGCACTAGAGACCAAAATCATTGATAACCAGGAAGTGGTAATAACACTTGTATGAACAAGGTCATGTGGAGAAAACAGAGGAAAAAGGCAATGAATTGTTAAAAGAAGAGAAACTAACGTGCAGAAAATTATGACAATTCATATGAGAACGAGATGACTGAGAATTGTGTTTCTCCTCAGAGTTGAGAAGTAAACCAGGCAGAGAGAGAAGAGACGGCGAAAAACATTTTGGCAGCTGAATTATGACAGGAAGAAGAGATTGAAAGTAACTGTAAGGGTTAAGATTGCAAGAAAGGCACTAGAGGAAGAACAGCAACATTCAAATGGACGATGCTCTCGCACGTCAATGAGGGAGAGAGGTTATTTCTTGAGGTGCTAACAACAAAAATCAGGAAAATGAGGAAATCAATTGCAGGTCACAGGATGTGGTGGGTAAGGGGCAGAGCTTGATTGCAATATCTGATGAGCTTGAAAACAAGAGGCCAGAGAAAATATTGTCAAGAGAGAAGTCTCCGGTAATAATTTTGTGAAGAAGAAACAAAAGTTGCTCCAAAAAGCTAGTGGTCAGGTAAACTAAGAGATGACAAAGATAAATAGGTCAGAGGAAGGTTGTTTGGGTAAAGCAGCAGATGATCAGAAGCAGAGAGGAAATGGAGAAACTTAAAGCGGAGCAGCACTTTGAAGAAGAAGAAAAAAATATAATTTTGAAGAAAGATCAGCAAATCGAACGTATTGACGAAGAAACTTAGGTGATGAAGATGCAATGCCAAGAGCTGAAGATCAAGTGCGGAGAAATGTTGGAAGATCTGCCAGAATGAAGGGTACATTCGGTTGAACAGCGAAGGAGTAAGTAAAGAATTTTGATGAAAAGGAACCAGATAAGAGTTGGTTAAATCAAAACAGGTTTGAACAAGGTTGGTTGCTGACTTTTGAACAAAGTTAATTCGTTCAATCCCACCTTGCTGTGTTCACTTAATCGCATTCATAAGGAATAACACTCGACACAATGATGTTCTATCAACCGCTGCATCGCTACACCGTATTTCCATCTTCGTGGGCCTCGCATGTTAATAAAACATTTGAGATGTCACGTTTGATCTCTGACTAATTGCTGAGGTGTGGCGCAACAGCACTTGATTTTGTGAAAATTAACTTTTTGGCACACAACTTGCTAACAGACAAAGGCGTCAGTATCATTTAAAAATTTTACGAGGTATGCGTCTATCTATTCTATGCACAAGAGATAGCTGCCATGCAACAGCAAAACCTCCCATCGTTACAAAAGGGCCCCTTTGTGAGGCTCAGTTTCTCATTGCTCAAGACACAAAGTTTACCCTTGTTTGGTGTACTCGTGCGAATCTGTTGGATTGTTTTTTTTTAACCCAATCTGTGGCGGAATCACAAGTTATAATTACCGTGGACCATATTCTCATTGGATTAGCAAACATGGGTTAAGGAAACATCCATGTTGTTGCTATGCAGTCCAAGTCGGCAGGCTGAGGAAACTGCAGTCTTTGCCTTTTGATATAATGGTCATAGTTTTTTACAATTGAATAGATACTGTTAAAAGATTGTTCTTATCAAGAAACTAAAAATGTAGCATCATAGTTGTGTCCAATAAACCTTTGGGCAAAACCGGTCCACAATTTTATTACTTACAGCTTTAGAAGAATGATTTTGTTGCTTCATTGGATTTTATTGTTTTGACATTCTCTTTATTCTTTAAAAGTTTTTGACATTTGCAATTTATGGATTTTTCCTCCCACCACTCCCCCTTCTCCATATAATTTTCAGCCTCAAAATTTTTATTAACCACGGCACACTGGACAGAAAAAAAGTTTCAACATTTGTGATTGAAGAATTCCTAAAACTATGTTTGCAGTGTGTTTAAAACCTTTTTTTTTTAATCTCAACATACAGTTCGGTTCTCGTTGTGAAAACTTTCAAAACGATTTCAGTCTCGTGCTGGAAAACTTCAAAAAATCTTCAGTTCTCCGGGAAAACTTTCAAAACCTTTCAGTTTCTCGTGGAAAACTTTTCAAAACCTTTCAGTTACTCATGTGAAAAGTTTCAAAAACCTTTCAGCTTCTCGTGCGAAAACTATTCAACGTTTCGCCGTTCTCATGCGGAAAACTTTCAAAACCTTTCGTTCTCGTGCGAAAACTTTCAAAACCTTTCGGTCTCGTGGAAACTTTCAAAAACCTTTCGGCTCGTGCGAAAACTTTCAAAACCTTTCGTTCTCGTGCGAAACTTTCAAAACCTTTCGGTTTCTCTGTGCGAAAACTTTCAAACCTTTTCGGTTCTCGTGTGAAAAACTATTAAAACGCTTTTCAGTCTCGTGTGATGTGAAACTCTCAAAAACCTTTCAGTTCTCGTGTGATGTGAAAACTCTCAAAACTTCCAGTTCTCGTGCTGATTGAAAACTCTCCAAAACCTTCAGTTCTCGTGTGAAAACTTAACTTTGAAAACATGTTTGCTGAGAAATGAATGCATGGCCTCAACCTTTTAGCCATGACAGTACCTTCTAAAACATGGAAGTATCTGTAATACTAAAAAAGATTAAGTGTGGAGCTTGGACTGGCATGCATATTGGCCCCAGAATTTGCTGTGCTGCAAAATTATTTTCACATGAAGATCTCTCT
>CM068955.1:20843592-20862469 GCA_035128595.1 Eptatretus atami
TTTGCGAAACTTTTGCGGCTCAACTTGAACTCCCGTTCGGTTCGTGTAAACTTTGCTTCGAGTTCGTCCAGAAATCCCTCACCGTCAATAATGAACGATCGCGGCGCAGGCACGTGATGCGGCTGCAGGTGTGCGGTGAACTCGGAGTGCACACGCACCACTTCACTCTCATTTCCTTAATGCTTGCGATTGAAAGTGTCAAAATGCGATTTCATTCCGAGTTCATGTTCACCGGGTATGTAATGTTTCCATTTTGGAACCTCTTGCAGGATGTGCATCGATCAGGTTCTCAATAAGTAGCTCAGCAGATCAACATCACCAACATCACCAACATCATCAACATCACCATCATCATCATCACCAGCATTACCAACATCACCATCATCACCAGCATCACCAACATCACCAGCATCACCAGCATCACCAACATCACCAACATCACCAACATCACCAACATCACCAACATCACCATCATCACCAACATCATCACCACGCAACAATCACCACCAACATCACACCACCATTACATCATCACAACATCATCCCAACACATCCTCCATCCCCTAACAATCAATCAACAACCACATCACCAACATCATCACCAACATCAACCAACATCACCAACATCATCATCACCAACATCACCCAACATCATCAACATCACCCACAACATCACCAACATCTCACCAACATCCATCTCATCAACATCACCATCATCACCAACATCATCATCACCAACATCATCATCACCAACATCATCACAACTATCATCACAACATCATCACCAACATCATCACCAAACATCACCACCAACATCACACCAACATCACCACCACCAACATCACATCACCAACATCATCACACATCACTCAACCAACATCATCATCACCAACATCACCAACACACCAACATCACCAACATCACAAACATCACCAAAACATCTCAACATCTCATCAACATCACCAACATCACCATCATCACCATTATCACCATCATCACCATCATCACCAACATCACCATCTCATCAACATCACCATCATCATCAAACAATCAACAACATCACCAACATCATCAACATCATCAACATCAATCAACACATCACCAACATCATACATCATCACCAAACATCACCAACAATCAACATCACCAACATCACCAACATCACAACATCCATCATACAACATCCAACATAACAACATCACCAACATCACAACATCCCAACAACATCACAACATCACCAACATCATCACAACATCCAACACCAACATCATCACATCAATCACACAACATCACAACATCACCAACATCATCACATCACCAACATCACCAACATCACCACATCACCATCATCATCACCAACATCACCAAACATCATCATCATTACCAACATCACCAACATCACCAACATCATCAACATCACATCAACATCACCAACATAATCAACCATCACCAACACATCACCAACATCACCAACATCCTCATCACAATATCACCAACATCACAACATCACCAACATCCTTCATACAACATCACCAACATCACCAACAGATCATCAACATCATCAACATCACCAACATCATCAACATTCATCAACATCACACCAACAATCATCAACAATCATCAACATCATCACAACATATCACCAACATCATCAACAATCATAACAACATCATCACCCAACATTCATTCACACCAAAAACATCACACCAACATCATCACCAACATCATCACCAACATCATCACCAACATCATCACCAACATCATCACCAACATCACCAACATCACCTTTCCGGAGTTTGCTTGTGCTGCACCATCTGTAAATGAGTGAGTTCCTGGATGTGAGATCAATGATGCAAACTCGATGAGCAAGTGCAGGAGAGCTCACCTCATCTTTAGTAGGCCATTCATTGTGCTCACGATTTAGTTTTTGGCTCCTCTGCTCAACCTGAGTGCATTTTTTGCTACTTACGAGACTGGTTTGCCGTCATGTGCGGAGAAGACTGGGAGAGACTAAAATTTATTCCTTTCTGTTGATTTATAGGTCTTCACTAGATGTCCCACGACTTTACTGATCTCTGCCAATGACTTGCTAATGAGACGTCACACTGGATTTTCACAAGGGCACGCACATCTCGAAGGATAAAAGGCTGTGACGAGCTTAAGGAAAGTGTTCACTCGGACGTGGAATGATCAACATATCATGGAATCTTCATGCTGGAACAGATAAGCCTCAATGTTGGGAAGTCACACCTCTCTGTCTCTGTCTCTGTCTCTGTCTCTGTCTCTGTCTCTTTCTTTCTCTCTCTGTCTCTCTGTCTCTCTTTCTCTCTCTTTCATCAGTGATCAGAACATCCAATCCACTTCCTTGGAGAACCACTTGAAGAGATGCAGTCCCTGGAACTCCTTGGCGATTGAAAGTTGAACCTTGGCCTTGGTTCAACTCCTTGAACTCCGACCTGCCATCACTTTTCATGGAAAAATCACATCACTGAGCCGGCATCAATGATCAGTCACTGTCTGGGTATTATCTGTGGAGTTATATGGCGTTCTTGAGCCACATCAAGCTCATCATGGTGCCCAACACTTTCGTACGGAGCTCCTAATATAATATTACTCTCACCTCTGTGTTCGTGCTCCTGCTTCTCACCTTGTTCCTCTTGAGGTGGTCGAAAACGAGGCCTTCCACCCAATCGGAATCCCAAAACAGTCGACGGATTCCCAAGGACTGTCACTCTCCGAGCGGCAGCAACATGCTGGGCTCTCTATTTTATACAAGCTCACATCTGGCCTTGTTCCTCCTGCTGTCTCCTTTACCCCTGCCCTCCGCAAGCCACTCCGGATCCGATGCACTCTGCAAGACACCCTCACCTGCTCACATTCCCAGCGTCCACACAGTTTACCCACCTGCAATAATTCACCACGTTTTTCTCCCAAATGTGGAATTGTCTCCGTGTTCGTCATTTCGTTCTCCTCACTGCTGCAGTTTTTCAAATGCACTGCCAATCACTACCTCATGTGCTCACCCATGCAAATCCATGACCTCTTATTTCCACTCCTCTGTTCCTGTTCTTCTCTGGGCCATTGTTGCTCCTTTTTTTTGTGTTATTCCTCCTTTTGCATGTCCATCCTCTCCCATCCCCCTCGGTATAGTTTGTCAACCTGCTGCCCTTTGTCATGTAGCTCCTCCAAGTGCCTCGATCCTTGTTCTGAAACGAATACCAGATAGACAGAATGTCATGGACGGTTTATAGTCTCAAAACTGGAACGCACGAGTCGAGGCAAGACCAACCAACAGATCATTCTCGGAGTTGAAAGCAGATCCAATTTTTTTTTCTAAAGATTTGCAGGGAAATCGATGAAGGGCTTTCATGATAGTTTGTTTTCACCGAAAATCTCCTCCTGCAGGTGAAGGTGCACCTTCCTCTTTGTATCACAAACTCATTTCCTACTCCGTTGATTGATCATTTGATGACGGTGTTCACCTGTAGTGATGTAGTTGTTTGCTCATTGTTTGTAGTTTTACTCATTTGAAGACTATAAAGCCTGCTGTGTAATCCAATGGTAAATGTAATATCCGTTTTTGTTTACTCTTCAGCATTGTTTGTTCGACACTGCATTGTTCTTTCTGATGCAGGGTCCATGAGACATCGAAGATCGTGCTTTTGAACCAACTTGACAACTGTTAAAGCGTTTGGGATGATGGCTGCATTCCCATTGAATCGTGGTTCGAATCTGAACATGGCTGAATCATGTCAAAGACCATTTAAAATGGTCCATGCTGCTTCCTCGCTTGAATGGCTTGATACTCAGTATTTAATAAGTATCGAGCACAAACAACCACATGTTGGCAACCATTGCACAGGCTTGATGAGCTGAATGGAATGGCCTCCTGCATTGAAGTTCCTTGTAAGGGAACTCATTACCCTCGCCAAAGGAGAGGGTATTGTGTTTGGGTCCGTTTGTTTGTTCCTTGGCGAAAATATTTTTTTGCCAAGTACATTGGTCTGTAGTGTTTGGCTGTCTGTTTGTTTGTCACATGATTTTTGGCCACAGTTTTCAAGCAATCGTTCTAAAAAATAATTTTGTGTGTAGTTGACCGGCCAGGGACAGCAACGCTAAATTTTTGTGGAGATCCGCATCCGGATCCGGATCTGAGAATTGTTTAAGTGATTCTTCACCATTGAGAGATGGGGCCAGCAACGATATATAGCACAATATCTCAAAGGGTTATGGATAGATTCACACGAAACTCGGTGGACAGGTTGGGAGTGCCACTAGGAAGAATTGAATCAATTTTGGTGAAGATCAAAATCCGGATCGAGATCGGAGAATTATTTAATTTTTTAATGATTCTTCACCATTGAGAAATGGGGACAAAAACTATGTATGGCATGCTATCCCTAAAAGTTGTGGACGACGTGTGACAAAGCAAGGTTGAAGAGTTGGTTCGGTGACGAGAACAAGCCGATTTGATTTTGGTTGAGGTCCGGAATCAGATCCGACCTATCAGTGACATACAAAATGTAAACTATTCAGCCTGGCGGAGGTATGTTCTCTCCGGAGTGCCCTTCCGTTTCACCAAGTTGTCACTATGAGTGATTTTTATCTTGCCAAAACGAAGTTTTTGCAAGATATGTAAGTCACTTGTAGTTTTTATTTTTTTATTTTTTTTTTTTTATTTTTTTTGTTTGTCTGTAATCACGTATCGATCACTCTGCAGAGCACAGTTATCATTGGAATTTTTTGTAACTTCGCATATCAGAGTCCTATAGAGGTCCCTTTCAGCGCATAAAATTTTGAAGGTCAAGGTCAAAGGTCAAGGTCACTTTGTCGCAAATCAGGGGAGTCGACGAAACCCTTATTTTTTGAGTAATTTTGATCGGATCGTCTTCAAACTTCATGGGAAATAGTTCATGGTCTGGCCTCAGCTGATTAATTTTTGGTGGCGATCGGCCTTGACCTTCATGGTTAGCGCTGGAGGTCGAAGTTTTTGACCCCAAGGTCAAATTTTGAAATCTTAGATACATATCGAGTAATACCTCATATGAAAGCGCTTGATAAGTGCTTTCCAGATCTGTTAAAAGTTTGACGCTATGACGTCATTTGATGACGTCATGACGAAAAACGGAGTTTTCATGAAAATTTTATTTCCTCAGTTCTCATCAAAATCTCTTGATATTTCATGTACAACGGTCCTGGAGAGATACCATTAACCGTACGAAATATAAAGGTCAAGGTCAAAGGTCAAGGTCCAAAAAGGTCAAGGGGTCACAAAAAGGTCAAGCATCAAGGTCGACGAAACCCTTATTTTTTGAGTAACTTTAATCGAATAAATAAGTCAGTCATGTTCACATTTTGGCAAGATACTGGTCACCCTGGGGGTGACATTGGTTTATTTGTTTGTTTGTCTGTATGTCTGTCTGTTTGTTTGTTTGTCTGCATGTCTGTCTGTTTGTTTGTTTGTCCACACAGAACTTTCGTGGTTTTCTCCGCACCCGCTTGTCAGATTGAGACGAAATTTTCACCACATGTGCACCGACTCAAATAGAAAGTTTTAACGATAATTATGATCTCATAGGTCACATGGTGTGGCAGCCATGTTGGAAAAACGGGAAAACTTTGGATCTCTATCTCTGAAACCGCACGAAGGAAAAAACTGAAACTTGGCACGTAGCAAGTACTCCTCATGGGGAATGTGTGATTCTTTCATGACATCATTAGGTGCCTTTGTTATGATGTCATAATTGCATCTGTATAACGCTACATCTGATCAGTATGAAAAATTTTGAGGGTCATCTCGGGATAAAATGGTCCACAGTAAAAGATTTGGTGACGACATCAGTCACGTGATTCGGCAGCCATGTTTTTTTCGTATTTTTTTTTTTACCTTTAAAAATCATTTCTCTGAAGTGGCTGAACAGATGGAGGTGAAACTTTACACGTATGACAGTCTCTCCATGAGGAACAAACGGTTCACACATATAACATCATAGGTCACATGGTTTGGCAGCCATATTGGATTTACCCTAAAACCTATAAAAAAAATCTTCTTCTCCAGAACAGCTGGACAAATTGAGGGGAAACTTCAGACAAATGTTCCCCGAGTCATGGGTGTACAAGTTTGTCAAGGAATAATTGATAGGTCACATGGTTTGGCAGCCATATTGGATTGAAGAAAATATTAAATAATGTTTTCTCTGGAACTATTTAATCAATCGACATGAAACCTCAGATTTACGATCTAGTAGGGATGGGGAATACATGTTTTAAATTTGAACTTGATTGGCCACATGGTCTAGCAGCCAGAATTGTTTTTTTTGATATGGCTTCTTTTTAGCCGCGTCTAGCGAACGTGGCTCTAGGAGAGCTCCGCGTTGTTGTTGTTGTTCTTCTTCTTCTTCTTCTTCTTCTTCTTCTTCTTCTTCTTCTTCTTCTTCTTCTTCTTCTTCTTCTTCTTCTGACAAAACCTTTAGGACTCGGCTCTTTTATATACAGGATCCGGATCTCCTTAAATACTAAACACCTGTACACATCCTCGCATTGAGGGTGCCTTTTGAGAGCGTCTATCATCAACTTTTAAATATATTCGGACATTTGCTTTAAAGTTTCGAAAAGTTCACGTTACAGCTTACTATTTAAAGATTATTCCATTTAATGTGTTGTAATTTCGTAAATACACGATTTTCTCGTCATTAACAGGAGCCTCCATGACGGGTCTTGCTATTGGCTCCATCAAGGCACGTGACGAAATATCGGAAGTTGTTGTTGTTATTGCCTTTAGGACGCGGCTCTTGGACACATTTATCCTTGTTTTGATTAAGGCTCATTTGGCTGTGCCTGGATGGGTTTGAGGGTGGAGGAGTAGCAGCTGAAATGTAAATCCTATCCAGGTTCCTCCTGATGACATCTTTGCTTTTTGCTTATCTGGGTTCCTTCCGATTACTCCAATGCAGGACTGTACCTATTTGGTCTTCCATTTGATTTGAATTGAATTTGTTTTGATCCAATGCTAAATTCAATTGAATAATTAATAATAAGAAGAAAACGTCATGGGTCAGGGTCAGGTGTCCGATCAAAATGGGGTTGCATCAAAGTGGGACGTCTTGGTAGCGGGTCATCACTGGCAGCAGTTATAAAGTGGCAGTTCTAATTATGTCTCTTTTTAATTGTGTAACAGACCAGAACACAAACACCACAAAAAACATGTTCTGGCAAGGGTCTGCAATTTCTGATTGCTCTTTCTAGATTTATATGCATTGAAGAGGGTTTACTGTAAAACAACTAAAATGGTTCCAGGTCTCAGTGAGTTGTGAATACAGAGTAGAGACGACAGTGTTGTTTGCATTTTAAAGAAGAAGGCTGATGGGGTGTCGATAAGATTCTGTGTTTTAAGGAGGATTGATAGGAGAAATGTACCAAAAGCACAAGCTCTTCCGGCTATACATAGGCTGGCTTCTTCCAGGTTTCCTTTTGTGGCAAACCCGTCAAGAATGAACCATTCCCCAAGTACCTTGGAGTCACCCTTGATTGCAGCCTCATGTTCCATGACCACCTAAAAGGGGTCAAGGAATACATCAAAATTGGGGTAAACATAATCTGCAATCTAGCGGGCACCAGCTGGGGATCAAGTGCACGCACTCTTTGCACTTCTAGCCTTGCTCTTGTGTACTCTGTAGCTGAATACTGTTCTCCTGTTTGGGCAGAAAGCAGCCACACAAAACACTTGGACACTATCCAGAAAACACTGATGTGGATAATCAGTGGTACACTGAAATCAACACCCATGCAGTGGCTCCTCGTCCTGTCTAACATCCAACCCCCTGAAGTGTACCAGAAGGCAGAATGCTGAGAGTTTGCTTGCATCAAAGCCGACCCGACAGTTTCCGATTCAGGAAGGCCTGCAAAATCTCCCAGATATGCAACTCAAGTCGCACAATCTTTTCTGAAGCTCTGCAAATGTTTTGATTGATACGGGATTTTTTTTCCTTTTTAACACAAAGGACAAGTGGCACAATCTCTGGACAGACAACATTGCTAACAAACACCTGGTGAGTGATTCGACAGAAGAGTCTCCAGGTTTTGACCTCCCTTGGAAACAGCAGCGTGCGTTTAACAGGAACCGCACTCTCCATGCAAGGACATCGTATCACACCACCTGCACTAATGGAATTTCAAATGACTGTCCTCACCCAGATCAGACTATTCATCGCATTGTGAACTTGAAAGTTCATAAAACAAGATATTCAGTGCAATGTTTAAGTGTATACTTCAATTCTAATAAAAGTGATTTTATAGATAGTTTAAAAAAAAATCCAGAAATCTAGCGCTATTGAAGCAGTCTTAGGTACCATCCTTTTACACCACCCTATAAAACATGTACAAATACTGTCGGACCCTGACATTCGTGGCCCCTGCATATTCGCGGGTCACAAAGTGTGACCTGCTTCTATATTCGCAGGTTTTTTTTGTTATACTTCAGGACTGGTCACCCATATCCATCACCGCTGATATCAATTCACCTTGGGAATTCTTCCACAGAAAACTGCTCTCTCCTATGCACAGATTAATCCCATCTCCTCTTCAATTATATCTTACCCATCCTCCTGCTCTTGGTTCTCTGAATCCTGTGGTGAGGCTGTTGCTTGAAAGAAGTTCAATCATTCAAGGTTTTAGGCCTCACTTACAGGCATCATCTTTCTTGGGCTATGTATATCTAAGTTGGCCTTCAAAACCAGTCACTGACTGGGAATCCTGTGTTGTGCAAAGTCTTCCCTTGGCACATCTGAACTTTGATCTACATACAAGGCCTTCATCCGCAGCTTGATGGAGTGTGCTCTTTCCTCTGGGCCGACAAGGTCAGCCTTGCCTCACACCTTGCACAGCTTGACCCTGTGGAAACCAAGACCTTCAAAATCATTGAAATTTCCTGTGATGAAGCTGCGTCTCTGGGCCTGTCAATTTCACACCATAGACAGGTCGATGATCTCTCTGACTTTTACCACCTCCTTTCTGGTATTGCACCCTCTGCCCTTTCCATGCTCTGTTCCCCTTCCACCAGGTTTCTGCAGGTTCCTCCTGGTGAAAGTCCCAATATCCAGACAGACTGCTCACCTCCACCCATTTATTCTTCATTCTTTCCCACCTATGAAACCAGTGTCTTCAATCTCCACATTCCCTCCAGGGCTTCAAGACAGCTGTTCACCACCCTCTCAGGTCATCCCCCATCCACAACCATGACGTTTTCTACCCCCATTAACCTTCCCCAAGTCCACCTCTTTCCAAGTTTCCAGTTTTTCCTTATACTTCTTTGATTGAGAGTTAGTGGGTGTGTCCATCATGTTCATCCCATGCCCTTCCATTGCCCTCATTCTTCCCTATGTCCTTCATTTCTTATTTCCCTCCAGCTTGTCCCTCAACCCTGATGTTGGTGTGTCCCACCCCCCTCTTTTCAACTTTTCTTTTTGTTCCATTACATCCTAATCTGTTCTGTGTTCTCCTTTCTCCATGAACCTCAACACTATATAAACAAAAAAGGCATCCATCCTCTGCTGCGTCAGAAGGAGTAACATAACCAAGGTGGAAAACCCAAGTCAGAAGCCAAACTGGATGCCAGAGATTAGTGAGTTTGATAAGAGAGAGTACATGAGGTCAGCCACAATGATGGGCACCATTACTTTGCTTATGATAAGGAGAAGCATGAATGGTCTATGGTTGAGAGAATCCATTTTGGAACCTCCTTTTATGGATAGGAGTGATGTTTGTAGCTCTACAAAATGGAGGAAGTTGGCCATCCAAGAAGGACCTGTATAGAGAGAGACAGACAGACAGAACTGAAGCACAGTGCCTGAGGATTAGAGCACTTGTGCAATCAGGACCAGTTGCAGAAGATTAGTCAATCTGGGTAAGAAACCACTGTCATCAGGACTACTCTGGTGGGGGAGAAGTCTACATGCTGTTGGTAACATCCTGTAATAGGGGAAAAGGTGGGTAGAAGATGTGATGGATTTGAGACCTCAGCATGTTGAATGAAGACAGAGTTCAAGAATTCTGTTTTTTCTCAAGCAATGTCTGGCATTACTCAATCCTACAGGAGGAAAGGAATGGAAGGGGAATGTGGACCAGACACAGACCTGACTTCATCCCACCAGGCTTTGGTGGATGGTGAGGCTGGATAATTTTGATTGCCGGTGATGTGATGTTGGGTTTGTGCCCTTTGTAGTCCAGATACACAATGGTTCCGAGCTGTGCATAGAGACTCCAGTGAACTTTGCCCATATTTGGCATTTGGCCCTTTTAATCCACCTACTTCTTATTATTATTATTAAAAAAATTTGGTAGGTGCCTCCACACCGCCCTCCCCACCCCCACACCCCTGCTATTCAGGAGAAAAAAAAATAATGATGCTGTACTGTTGTAAAGTGTGTTTTGGTACCTATCTCTAGGTTGTTACTTGTATTTTCATTGTGCAGCATGATGCATGCTGCTGTGTTGCAATGTTGGAATAAAATGTATACAGTGGTGTTTGGCTGGAGATGTGGTGCTGAGTAGAATTGCCTTTTCCATGTCTTTCTTTTATATTTTCATTGGTTTATTCAAATAAAAGGACAATGTAGTTCATGGGTGCACATGCTATGTTGCTTGAGTGATCATATCTTCAAACATGGATGTTGGATGTATATAATGCATGCAGTTGTTTCTATCACTATACTTCATCTGTGCCTCTCCACACAGAAACCATATGAGCTTTCCCCCAGGCCGCATGCCCCGAGCTCGCTTGCTGCGTCTCCGGGCGCCATGCCGTCTCCTGATGCTTGCTTGCTTCTGCTGCCTGGCTGGAGGGTTGCTCCTGCTGTTTCTGCGACCACAAACTACCGGACATGTGACGCAGCATTCCAGGGATCCATGGCTAGGCACGGCCGTGGGTCTGAGTCTTATGCAGACTGTGCGGCACGTCATGCCACGTTTTCAGATCCGTGCGCCACATCACAAACAGGTATGTGGGTGTACTGTGCAGTGAGTGGTTTACACATGGGAAAGGCTGTGTTGTGAGCCATGTGGGTACAGCATCTGGGAGAATATGTGGTATTTCCTCTAAGTTTAGAATGAAATAATGTTTATTATCATCTCTGTCACCAAAGGTGAACGGAGGTTTTGTTTTCACCCCTGTCTGTCTGTCTGTCTGTTTTTTGTTTGTCTGTCTGTGAGCAGGATATCTCAAAAAACTCTGGATGGATTTGGACAAAACTTGTTGGACAGGTTGGGCGTGTGACATGGACAAATTGAGTCGATTTCGGTGAAGATCTGAATCTGGATACGAGAAGTTTTTTTTCGTGATTCTTCACCATTGAGAGACGGGGCCAAAAACGATACATAGCATGATATTTAAAAAAGTTGTGGATGAGTTATGACAAAACTTGGTGGATGAGTCGTTTGGTGATAAGAACAAGCCAATTCGATTTTGGTTCAGGTACGGATGCAGATTCTGCCTCTCGGTGGGATACAAAACGTAAACTGTTCAGCCTGGCGGAGGTACAGTGTCTTCTGAAGGTATTCACAGCCCTCAACCTTTATAACATTTTGTTGTGTTTCAGCCTGAATTTTAAAATGGATTAAATTTAAAAAAAATTGTCACCGATCTACACATAATACCCCATAATGACAAAGTGAAAACATGTTTTAATTTTTTTTTTACAAATCAATTAAAAATGAAAAGCTGAAATGTCTCGCATCAATAAGTATTCAACCCCTTTGCTACAACCTTCCAAATTGTTTTTGGGACACGTCAGCTGATGAAGCATGTTTTTCCATGGCAGGGACCGGGAGACTTGTAAGGATAGAGGGAACAATGAATGGAGATAAATACAGGCAAATCGTTGAGGAGAACCTGCTTCATAGTGCAAAAGACTGAAGACTGTGACGAAGATTTACGTTCCAAAAGGACAATGACCCCCAAGCATACAGCCAAAGCAACATTGGAATGGCTTGGAATGGCCTAGCTAAAGCCCAGACTTGAATCCCATTGATGAATAAAAAATCTGTGGAAAGACTTGAAGATTTCTGGTCATCGACACTCCCCATCCAACTTGACAGAGCTTGAGCAAATCTGCAAGGAAGAATGGGAGAATCACCAAATCCAGATGTGCAAAGCTGTCACAGACATACCCGAAAAGACTCGAAGCTGTAATCACTGCCAAAGGCGCTTCTTCAAAGTATTGACTCAGGGGGTTGATTACTTATTGACGCAAAACATTCCAGCTTTTCATTTTTAATTAATTTGTAAAAATATCTAAGAACATGTTTTCACTTTGTCATTATGGGGTATTTTGTGTAGATCAGTGACAACAAAATTAAATTTAATCCATTTTAAATTCAGCATCTAACACAACAAAATGTGGCAAAGGTCGAGGGGTCTGAATACTCTATGAAGGCACTGTACGTACTCTATTGAGTGTCATTCTTGCTTTTGAAATGTTTTGTTTTTGGCTATCTTTCACCTATTCTCTCCACAAACCACCTGCAATTGTTGAGAGAGAATATTGCTTACCATCTTGGAAGGCCATGGGTGAAAGATGTGTGTGGTCTTACATGTGGCTTCGACCCATTTTATACATTGTGTGTGAGAGTGGGGACATGACTCCAGGATGGAGGTGATTCTTGCCACATAGTTTATGTGGCCAGGAAAAGCAATATGGAGCTCACTGTCATCAATCGGGCCCCATTCTAGAACAGTTCTGATAAATGTGTTTACAAAATGAGTGGAGAGGTTCCAAGTTGGTGTGTGCAGGAACTGGGGGAAATTGAGTGGAGAGATTCAAAGTCGGTGTGTGTTGGAACGAAGCGGTGTAATGGCGGACTGGTGAACAGTGGCGGTGTAATGGCGGACTGGTGAACGTGGTGCGGCATGTCGGGCTCTGTTCAAGTTTCACTATTAATATATTTATGGCACAACATACACTATCTTAGGTTCTACTACGAGCCAAAACCAGAAGAAAGGAAGAAAAAAACAACAACCGGAGAAATCAGTTATCTTCCAAGGAACCTGATAATCAAAGAAAGCTGTTCGTGTTATTGGCCGGTATGGAGACGGATGTTGATCTGGAATGATAAATTGAATGTCTGACAATCAAAGTGTAATGAAACTGTACATCAGCTGAAAACTGTAGGAGTGCTCCTTCCACCACACATACTTTAAGCAGATTATCAAATGTGATACTTTTTCACTATTTTGTTCTACAAATTGGATCTTTATTGCACTAGTTTTGAATGTTCATAAAATTTAATTTTCTCTATTAGTGTTAAATGAATTATATGAAATAGATACTAGCAAATGTTTCAGAACAAACACTTGAACAAGATGTATATTTAGGTTCAATTTATTTTTTCTTTCTTCAGAATATAATGATTTCAAGTGCAACTTCTTTTATGAGCTACGAAGCTGTGACTCTTGTATTGTTGTTTTTTTTGTTATTTTCTTGCCAAATCCACATGCTTTTCTGCATGACCATGTTTCTCTGTATTTTGCATTGTTCCATGTTTTTTTTCCCCTTACCCTGTGTTATTTCTTCTTTTCTTTTTACTCTTCTTTCATTTTTTTCTTCCCTTCTTACCTTATTTTCAGGGGCACGAAATACTGATAATCTTCATCACAATTTAATTATATTTCATATTTATAAATGATTATGTCAATTTTTGATATTTTCCCTTTCAATTCCTTGGAATCAGATGAGCTTCAAATTTGTGAAGCAAAATACCACGTTGGATAAAAAAAAATGTCAATTTAACATTGTAAATTTGATGATGAGATCGCTGTATCTTTTAATAATAACCAAGCTGAATTTGATTGTAGTTTTGATCAAAATGATATAGTATCAAATCCATCCATCCAATATCATACGGAAAATCAGTTCTCAAAAAAATTGATATCCCATGAATGAAATGTTTTCTTTATTACATGTAAACATACGAAGTCTTTGTAAAAAAATTGGAAATTTGAACCTGCTTTTCGAAAATATAAACCTAAAAACTTCTGTGATTGGTCTCTCAGAGACATGGCTCTATGATAAACCCTGTTGTCCTTTTTATTGCCAGGTTTTGAATTAATAATAAATAGGCTAACTAGAGGAGGTGGAGCTGCATTGTTCGTTTCCTTAAATTAATTATGATTTAAGATACTTTCTGAGTTAAATTGCATGACTCCTGGACCGGAAACGATTTTTATAGAAATCCTTCATCCTGCTAAAAAAAAAAAAAAGGAATTTGATCGGTGTTATCTACAGACCATCGGCTAAATCAAAATAAATTATTTGAAGAATTTCAAGTTCTATTGTCAAATCTTATATTTCAGACAAACACTGCTTTTTGATGGTGATTTTAATGTTGACTTTCTTTGTTGAAGCCAAAACTCTTTCTCACAAGAGTTTTTGGACATATATTGACAACTTCATTTATTCCAATGATAGGCAGACCAACAAGAATAACTGAACAATCAGCTACATTGATTGATATAATATTTTGACTAATGTTTATCCACTTCCTGAAGCAGGAATTGTCCTATCAGACATTACAGACCATTTTCCAGTCTTTGCCCAAATACCTGATTTAATTTCTTGCCCTAAATCTACTATTGGAAAACTAACTCACAAGTTGACCTCTGAAAATGTTAATAAATTCCAAAAATATCGAAGTATAATTGATTGGTTTGAGGTCTTAGTCCTGAAAGATAGTAATTAATCTTTTGATAAATTTATGGAAATATTAACTCATATTTATGATGAAACAATCCCTTTACAGACATTGAAATCCTCAAATTATAGGAAAGTTCCAAGATCTCCATGGATCACCAAATCCTTATTGAGATCAATATATATTTTTAAAAAAGTTATATTACAAGTATAAAATTAAACCCCATTGAACAAATGTGGCTCAAATACACAAATTATAAAAATGTACTTACAAAAAACTTTTAAGACATGTAAAAAGAGATTATTTCTCAAAAAAGACACATGAGAATAAAAACGATATTAAGGGCACTTGAAAAATCATAAATTGAGTTATGAGTAATTGTAAGAAAGATACTTCAGTGAAACAACTTAAGATATATAATGTTCAAGTTGAGGATAAAAATGTTAGTGTCGAACATTTTAATATATTATTTTGTAGATATTGAACAAAATTTACCCAGGAGTGAGTATTCCTGTTTCAGACAGAATTTTTGCTGATTTTTTTTTTGGGGGGGGGGGGGGGATAAAATATCACAATACAAATTCATGATTTCTTTTTCCAACTTATGAGATGATTAATGGATAATTGTCATTTCAACACCAAAAAGAGTGCATGTCACGATAGAATGAATAATGTCCTGGTTACACATATACTTTCTGAAATTATAGTTCTGTTAACACATATATTTAATTAGTCTCTCAGCTCTGGAGTTGTACCTGCCAAAATTAAAATCACCAAAATTGTTCCTATTCTTAAAAAAGGGTGACTCTCAAGAGGTCTGCAATTACTGCCCAATTTCATCAACAATTTTCTCTAAAATTCTTGAAAAAATTATGTATATTCGAGTGATTAACTTTTCTGAATGCGTCTAATGCTCTGCGTAATTCACAATTTAGTTTCTGGAAGAAACATAGCACTACACATGCTTTGCTAGCATTCATGCGATAAGCTTGTAAATTCATTGATTATAATCATTCGTATGAGCCGAAACCCCGTCACAGACGGGTCCCGTTCCATGAGCCCAATATGACAACCAGTGGCGGCTCTTGAAAGAGCCGGATCCCAGTCGATGTACTCCATGGCCTTACCTAATGAGGCCTACAAAACGTCCTTGTACATGACATTTTTGGTGTACACTACTCCTTGTGAAGAAGTCCCTGATTTGTGCACATGTCTACTTTGACGTACAAACACCGTGTCAAAACTTCTCAGGTCACAGTACGAGAAAAACGTGATGCGACCGCTAGGTAGCACAAAATTGGTCCTTCAGTATTAATATATAGATACAATGTTTCTTGTTACATTTTTTGTGTCAAATTCACATTCTGAGGTAGTCAGCATGTGCAGAAGAGGGTTTACATTGCAGACGCTATTTTCGAGGAGTGGAATTACACCTCTCAGCGGTGACGGTCTGTCAACGACAGACGTAATGACGTCAGCGGATGACCGTTGACGTCATGACGTCCTTACGCCCTCAGCGGTGACGTCACACGTCGCCATGTAAACGAATGTAAAACGAAAAGTGTTTATTCTGCTTCAGAGTTGAAGTTTGACTATTGCCACTATGTGCGATGCACTCTTACAGGTACGAAGTTTCTTTCAGTCCAGGTCACAGTACCGAGAAAAACGTGACGCGACCGCTAGGAGGAGCAAAATTGGTCCTATCAGTATTAATATATAGATACCATCGGTATTTTCCTTGACCTCTCCAAGGCTTTTGATCCCATCGATCATAACATTCTTCTGCATAAATTATCGTACTATGGAATTAGAGGCAAGACTTTGGAGTGGTTTGAGAACTACCTTACAAATAGAACCTTACTTGGAATACTGGTGAACACAATAAGATTATCTATGTGTCAGCTCTATCTTTATTCAATAGTACGAATTTCAAATTATGTTTAAATGATTAAAGGCCAGGAGTTGATTTCAGGTTCAAGTCGAATGAATTCCAAAATTTGGGTCCCACAAAACTAACGTGTGAACGTAAATTGAAATTAGTACTATTGAATAAAGATAGAGCTGACACATAGATGATCTTATTCTGTTCACCAGTATTCCAAGTAAGATAATTTCAAGATAATGGTGAAATTTATATTGTATTTACTGGAGCCTTGTGTGTGTGTGTGTGTGTGTGTGTGTGTGTGTGTGTGTGTGTGTGTGTGTTCAAATAAGTCAAATATAAAACAGTTTGTTGTGCTAAATAACTGTGAATCGAGCCAAAAACTGGTCACATGTGGTGTCCCACAGGGCTCTATATTAGGGCCTCTGTCATTCATTATTTATATTGATTTTTTTTTATATATCCTCCAATATATTGTCATTCATATTGTTTGCTGATTACTCAAATCTTTTTTTTCTCATCCAGATCCATAGATTGTAGTTGAAACAATCAATACTCAACTAAAAGGTGTTTTTGATTGGATAATGGCTAATAATCTCTCATTAAACTTAAATGAAACCAACTATATGTTTTTGTTAGTCACACTATCTCCATGCTTCCTGGACCCGTACTTATTCACAAAAATGTTTATGCAAAGTGGAGACCACCACATTTCTTGGTGTTGTAATTGCTGAAAATTAGTCATGGACAATGCATGTGCATAACTTGTGCAAAATATTTCTGGAAGTACTGGCATCATTAATAAGTTTTTTTTTTTTAATTCCCTAACGAAATACTTCTTTCATTATATTCTACCCTGATCTTGTCTCGATTGAATTAATGTTTACTTGCTTGGGGAAATTATTTAAAGCTGCAGATAGATAATATTTTAATGATTCAAAAAAGAGTTATGAGACTTATTTGCAACAAAGGCTATCAATCTCATATAAACGATTTATTTCTTGAAAACATAATTTTAAAGATAAATGTATTGTACTTGTCTCAGTTGGGAACCCTAATGCTCCAGCTAGACAAGAAGTACCAAATAACTTTGTGCAATTCTTTACCAAAAATTATCAAGTCCATTGTTGCAATCCAAGACAAAACAGGATGCTCCATCTCCCACAAGTTAGAACAAACTCTGCAAAGAAAACGTTAGTTTTTGTGGGACCCAAATTTTGGAATTCGTTAGACTTGAACCAGAAATCAACTCCTGGCCTTTAATCATTTAAACGTAGATTGAAATTAGTACTATTGAATAAAGATAGAGCTGACACATAGATAATCTTATTCTGTTCACCAGTATTCCAAGTTAGATAATTTCAAGATAATGATGAAATTTATATTGTATTTACTGGAGCGTGTGTGTGTGTGTGTGTGTGTGTGTTGTTCAAATAAGTCCAAGTGTATGTAATACATGTATTTCACTCGTATGTATGAAGTGGGGGTTGAAAATACAAGCCTGGCTTTTAACATAGACTCCTCCACGTCACTTCATTGGGTGGTGGTGGGGGGGCAGTGCTTGTGTTAATTCGGTAGGGTTTTAGGATAATTTCTCCCAGTGTGTGATTGCCCCCTGTGACCTTTTCCTCTGTTTTTGCATTTCAAGACCGGCGATAAAAAAGGATTGGGTCCTTAAAACAACAACCGAGCTGCACGTCCAAGCAAGAAAGAAACCTCACCTCCAGGGGGACAACTAGCAAACCATGGAGTTGATGATTGATGGGCGTGATGTCAGGGAAGAGGAGGGAGTGAGGACTGTGTTCAGAAAGTCTCACGTTGGGCGACAAGAGTGGAGGGGAGTTAGGTTCGGAGCAGGACACGAAGAAGGAGTGGAACAGAAGAGAATGAGGAGATGGTGGTTGGAAGAGAAGGGCATTATGGCTGGCTTTCCCTCGGCATGGTGAAGAAGGCTGCACGATTCTTGTGTTCGTGCTGAGGCGAATTTGCTCGCGTGATGGAGCAAGACACTGGCCAGAGAGAGGAGACAGGAGAGAGGGAGAGGAGGAGGGGGGGGGGATTCAGGCAAATGTGACGCCCAGCTGAACGTCCATCTGAGAAATGGCACACACATTGATGAATCACCCTGCCTGTGAAACACCGGGATGACAGTTTATAGCCGAGTCGGGACACGAATCCAGGCGAGACAGCTTAGAGCAAGAATGCTTATTTCTCGGCTATCCTGCCATGATCTGGCGATTCATTGCTTTATCATAACTGAATTGATTTAAGCAGCAGTTTTGACTGCTATAAAAATTAAATAAATAATAATTT
>CM068955.1:20862693-20873273 GCA_035128595.1 Eptatretus atami
TATCTGCCTTCCCATTCCCTCCCCTCGAACTGCTTACCCATGCCATTCCCTCATGCTACCTTCGCATTCCATCATGCTGCCTTCCCTTTCCTTCACACTGCCTTCCCATCCCCTTCCTTCATGCTGCCTTCCCATTCCCTTCCTTCGTGCCACCTTCCCATTCCCTCCCCTTGTGCCACCTTCCCATTCCTGCCCCTCATGCCCCTTCCATTCCCGCGCCTCGTGCCGCCTTCCCATTCCCGCCCCTCGTGCCGCCTTCCCATTCCCGCACTCACGCGGTTTCCCCTTCTCTAACAGCTCGCTGCCTATCCCCAATCCCTCCCCTCACCTGCCTTCCCATTGCCTCCCCTTGTGCGCCTTCCCAATCAGGCCCCTCGTGCCACCTTCCCATTCCTTTCACTCGTGCCGCCTTCCAACCACCCTTCGTGCTGTTTCCCCTTCTCCAACAGCTCGCTGCCTCTCCCCTCCTCATGCTGCCTCTCCCCCCCCTCACGCTGCCTCCCTCCACTCATGCTTCCTCCCCCCCCCTCACGCTGCTCCCCCCCCCACTCACACTGCCTCTCCCCCCCACTCACACGCCTCTCTCCCCCAGTGCAACTTCCCCCACCCCCCCCTCACACTGCCTCTCCCCCTCCAGTCTCATGCTGCCTCTCCCCACCTCCCATGCACTGCCTCTCCCCCACTCCCCCTTGCGCTCCCTCCCCACACCCCTCATGCTGCCCCCCCACACCCTCATGCTGCCCCCTCACGCTGCCTCCCCCGCCCTCGCACTGCCTTCCCTTCTCTCACGCTATCCTCCTCCCAACCCCCCTCCTCCACCATACAACTCTCTGGAGGTCGAGGAGAGGAAAGTGTGTCAAAGAATGAGCCAATTTCCCAAATTAGTCTTTTTTAAAAGGGGTTCAGGTCGATCAAATCAGAGGAGACAATAGTCAGGGAGTGACACTAAGAAGCCAGGGACGTCTTGTCGGAGGAAGGATTTTGTGAAACAGATGATGTCCAGTTTATTCTTCAGTGACCTGGTTTGAGAGATCTGTCAGGTTGGAGCAGAGGCCTCAGATGTTTAGGTCCACACAGTTCGGGACGGGGAGGAGGGGCTGCTCTGGAGGGTGCCAGGAATGTGGAAAGATCAAGGGAGAGAGAGCAGGGCAGGGGGAGCCTTTAGGGTGTAGGGCTGGGGCAAGGCTGTGGGGGTGTGGCGGTGGCCCTGGGGAAAAGCTGGGTGTGGGGTGCAGGGCTGGGTGAGCTGTGGGGGTGTGGTGGTGCGGCACTGGGGAGAAGTTGGGGGGGTGCAGGGCTGGGGCGAAGCTGTGGGGGTTGTGGCGGTGCGGCACTGGGAGAAGTCGGGGGGGTGCAGGGCTGGAGGCGAAGCTGTAGGGGTGATGCTGGGTGTGTGGCGCTGGGGTGAAGCAGAGGGTCTAAGTACTATATCCAGTTGCGATACTTTGTTTTCTATGTTCCGCTTGATGGGATATTCAGGTCATTCGTGAGCACTCACTCCATCATCATTTACAACAATCATTTGGCGTTCACGCTTCCATAATTTTTCTGAGACTGGGATGCTGAAGTTTTTACAGATGTGCCGGTGGATCACTCTGCATACCTTGTTGTACATTTGTGTTCTAACACGAGTTTTTTTTAACCTCCTGATAGGAGGTGGCTCGTGCTTTGTTTTACCTTGCATAACCGATACTTGGCTGATTGACTCAATCCTGCCATTTTCTCAAAGCCATTGTGAGAGTGTCCTTGGTCTTGGGCATTTATTATGACTCGTTTCTCCTTTGTGTCATCACTTGTGCCTATGTTGTGTGGTCTTTGTGAAAGTTTGTTGGAATCAATTGTATTTGCTAATTGCCCATGTAATTGTTGTGTAAGATCGTTATAATTTATTAGATTTAAGACTGTGTCAAATTCTTTGCACATGTCAATTTTACTGCCCAAAGCTGGACAAAGTGAATTTTAATTGTGTGAACTGTAATAACTTTTATCTTTATCTTCTGTGTAACCAGTTCTTCCCAAGGTCATTTCCCTTCATTCCCTCCTAAGTCGGCGAGTCGACCGCCTCCATAGGGCTAGTCCTTCGGTTACATTGCACTCTGATTGTAAATGAAATCATAACTCTGATATACTTTGAACGGGTGGCAGCGGTCCTGGGAACTAAAGACCGGGGTTCCTGACAGGCAAAGCACATTGAGAACCAACTTTTTAACGATTTCAAACTGAGAAGATTTATTAGATGAAGAACTTCTTGAAATGGTCCAGGATGGTAGTATACTCACGAGTAAATGTATACTTATTGTAGTTGCATCGACTATGGCTCACTCACCACTTACGCCATTCCTTTATTGCTCCTTATTACCACGATTATTCTAAATGTATGAACTGATTGATTTATTCCCAACTTTGTTGGATTGTGAAACTCGCTGTTAATAAATGTCAACACAACACAAATCACGTTCTTTAACCCTTTGTGCACTTTGATTCAGCCTGGTGGAGTCACTTTCAAAGGAAAGGGGAATATCTTCTGTCTGTGACATCATCCACGATTGTATTTTATTTTATTATTGCATACTGTCTATCCCACAAAGAAATCCATCCATTTTCCCTGTCCTGCCCTCGAATGTTCCACTGACAGGCGGTGTTGGCTGCCGCACCGCGTGAGCCTTGCGAGCCCCGTTTCCTCTCGGCCCGTGAGCTGCAGCCGGTGCTGGCCCGCCCGCGGTTAGAGTTTGGTGCACCAGGTGCACATGGTCATGCGCTGCGGTTAGGTCACCTGAGTTCCACGGAGCACTCGAGGATGGAGCAGGAATTTGCCCGGCACTGCTTCAACGCCTTCGCTAGCGAGCGCATCTCGCTGCACCGAGACCTAGGCGCAGACACGAGACCCCCAGAGTGAGAAGTTCAAATTCCCCGATGATTATTGCATCAATATTTAAAGGACGGCTGTTAGGATTTGAGAATTGGATAGCTTGCTGGAGAATGTAGAGCTTCCAATGAGTACCTACAACTCTACACGTGATATTTTTGAAGGTCAGATGATCATGAAAAGCCAGTGATAAAACTCCCCCAGACATCTGCATCACTGATAATATGAAGTGATATTCATCCATCACCAACCTTACCTGTATTTTAGGTGTGCAGAACAGCGTTTTCAGCGCTGCCCAGCACTTCCTTCAACCAGCGTCATCGTGGTCTTTCACAATGAGGCCTGGTCTACACTTTTGCGAACAGTGTACAGCGTACTGCATACTGCACCCGCTCTCCTGCTCAGAGAACTCCTGCTTGTGGACGATGCAAGCACACACGGTGGGGCATGACCTGGATCCACCCAACTTCACCCGATAAATCAAACTCAAGTATCTTTTAAATTATTTTCTTCTTTTACAGAGATTTCGACTCATGGAAGAGCTAATCTTGGATCAGGGTCTATTTCTCTTCATGCTAAAATGTTGTTACTGGTAAGGCTTTGGGTCTGATTGGCTGGGGTGTTCAGCACTTCTTGGCACGGCCCGGACGTTGGCACGACCCAGATGCTCAGAGGCCAGTTAGACCCTTTGTTTCCAATACCACCCCGTGCGTTGATTTATTTAATTGAATCCAACCAAGACCACACTGGGGAGGTTTATAAAAGTAACGAATAACGTGAGATTGATATTTAATATCGGGTGGTTTTATTTTGCTTGAAATGAGTTTGTGATTTGAATGAACATTTTAAAATTTCCTTTTATTTTGACTCTCTTCGAGCAACATTTGTTTGTCGTCTGCTGCATTGTTAAAAGCCATGAAATTTTCAGGTGAATGCACAAAGGGCAACGGCAATTCTACACCGTGTAACAGATTTTTATTTTTATTTGTATACATTGTCAAGGCTCGTGGAAGAGCTAGAACACAGAACGGATCAGAACACAAACAGAGAAAGGGGAAATGCAAACAGGACCGAGGGACAAAATAGATGGAGATGAACAAACAAGGGATGCGGGTAACGTTGAGGGGTCTGGGAGAACACAGGGATGAAAACACAATTTATAAATATTTCTTGTAAGATCAAATTTTCCCTGAAATTTAGTGCCGTGTTGCCAGTTTTCCTCCATGATATGTATGCTACGTTGTGCAACGAGGTTTTTTTTCTTCAGGTTTGACCTCCATTCTCCGCCAATAAATTGAGTTTGGGATATTTAAACACGAGGCTTGCTCGGCAGGTTCAAACCTGGTCAAATATCCATCTTTATGGAGAGGTTAATGGTCCTTTTGGCATGGCAAGATAGCTGAGACGTATTCACACTCACCCTTGAGTTGTCTAGCCTGGGTTTCAATACCGACACAGCTATAAACTGCCATCCTGGTGTTTCACATTGCTGGCGAAGCATCAAGGTGTGTGCCGTCCCTCAGATGGATGTTAAACTGAGCATCCCATCTGCCAGAATTAGTTGATAGATGGTCCCAATGTGTCCTGCAAGAAGAGTCGGCGAGTTATCGTCAGCACCCTGAACAAGTTTCAAATTCTTGCTTGGACTGTGGGTCGCCGAGGGATCTGATCTTCTTGGAGGTTCCTTGACACCAGGTTGCACCAATTGCAATCTTCTGCACTATAAACAAATTGATCAGGCGGTTTGCATGTTTCACGTGAATGGCCTTCTTCGGATACAAAGGACAACCATTTTGCCTAATGGTCCCTTGATGGATTAATGAATCCTCAACTATATAATGCATCGTTCCTTCCATAAGCAGACTGTCTCTGCATGCATTGGTGACTGCAACACTATCGGTAAAAAAAAAATCAAGCGGTCTCTCAAAATTATAATCACGTTTTAGGATTATTGTTCTGCAGTGAATAATGTGTACAGTCGAAAACGCAACATCCGTGAGGTTCGATTGCAGTAACTCCAGGCTCTCGCAAAGTCATGTTGTTTGTCAATCATTGCTCAAAGCAATCGTCCCAGTCTCAGTACATGTGTGTCATCAGACATTCTGATTGTGTCGTAGATGAGCTGAAGGATAAGTTGGATGAACACTTCAAGCCCCTGGAGATGGTGAAAGTTTTGCGTCAGAAGGAGAGGAAAGGATTAACATCGGCTCGCCTTCTGGGAGCAAGTGTGGCCACGGGGGAGGTGTTAACCTTCCTGGATGCCCACTGTAAGTAATCGGGAATTGAGAAACATTTGCTTAAGAGAATCTATAACGAATGCACTTTAATTGCCATTTACCTGTGTTATTGCCGCACCGCTTACTACTCTGAGTTTGATTCCTGACTCGGCACTAAACTGTTATTCTGGTGCTTTGCAGGCAGGGCTTTCTATCGATTGGTACGCTGTCCTTCGGAGGAGATGTTTAAGCTGGCAGTCTCATCTGCCAACATTAGTTGGCAGGTGTTGCGGATCCAATTGCTCCTTTTGAAAAGAGTGGTGTAATTATAAGTTCCTCCACTGATACGTGGGGAGGAGGGCCACTGCATCAGCGGCACAGCCGTGCCTCTGGAGATGATGCAAACAGCAGAAATGGTGATCTGAGTGCATGAATGAATCGTCGCAAGACAGCGAGACTGCAGAAGTTGGTTCAGATGAGTAGCAGGATTGGTGACTTTTTAGATGAAGGGAAATTAACTCAACACCAAAACTTTCAGAGTAGATTCATGAAAGAAAGTTTGAACTTGAATGAGTCACTTCTGAGTTTAGCGATCGTTGTTATTTCAAAACGTTTTAACAGCAATTCACCAGGAAAACTCAATTTCCCATCAGGTTGTCTGTTAAAACTCCTGCCACTGCACACTCCACAACTGAGATGTAATTATAGATGAATAACAAAATCATCTCTGGGTTGTACACAGCATGTGAAGTGTCTTGAGACTTGATGAGAATTCCGAGGCTGAGGATTGCCTGAGAGGCGTGAAGACACCATGATAATTGCCTGCAAGCTTTAACTGGATGACCGAAAAGTAAAGAGATTAGAATGTAAAGATGACTACACTACATGCGTATGGCAGCTTGGCTGCCAGGTAGCTATCATTTCGTGGAAGCACGGCTGTGCCGCTGATGCTTTGCCCCTCTACCAGTACACTGGTAATCATTTCACCGACCTTGACCTCAGAAGGACGACAGGCCGAGTCAACCCAACCTGGTGTTAATTCAGCAGCCAACAGGGCTCAAACTCAGGACACTAGGATCCCAAGCCAGTGACCCTAACCACTAATCCAACACCAGGCTTGTAAAGATGATGGCACCGTGGGGGTATCAACTTGGGAAAAAAAAATCCCTTTCACCTGGTCAACGTTTGGAGAAGGTGGCAATATCATTGCGTACTTCCATTGGCAGACTGTGTTACTATGCCCTGTGCAAGACTAGTTGAAGGCAAATTATTGGCATGAACAATGCTGGGATGTCCTTCAGTGAAATTGGACGTACGCTTGTCTTCCATTGGACTGTTATCAGCACATTGGTCCACAAACATCAACGAACCAATGATGTTGAATACTCACGTTGATTTCTCTGACTCAGGGTGACCTCTGACAGTGAAAAAGCTGCTCTGATCAGGCGTGTCAGATGTATTCCTTTTACCACAAGCACAGCGTTTCGGCATGAATGGAATCTCCCTTGGCGGTTATCAACGAGAACTGTCCGGAACCGGCGTCATACTGCAAGTTACAAAGTCAGGAGAACTGGTCACCCACTTCTCACAAGACCTCTTTTCATGCACGATGATGCCAGATCCTACCGTTCTCATGCAGTTAGAGAGAACGACTTTGCTTCTTGCAAAGCATTGCCATTTCAACGTTGCCTTGGCCAGCTCGAAGTCCTGATTTAAATCGAATAGAGCACGTTTAGGATATTCTTGGATGTAGATTTAAGAATATTGACCTTCCTGTGCAGACTATGTTGGAGAGTTGGAGGCTGCTTTGCACCAGGAACGGCAACAACTCCCTTTGGATTCTCTCTGGCCACTTCTTCAGGGGATGAGGAGTGTTGCATCAGTCATTCGTCCTAATTGTGCTTAATACACATCATTGACCTCTTAAGGAATTTAAGACATTCATTCCATTGTGACATCATTGGATGTCATTATTTACTGGTGTTGAGCCCTACATCACATGGTGTGTTGCCAGGAGCCCCATTCCAATGTCAGTGTTTTTGGAGTAGAACTATGCCATTTACAGACATTCTCATTTCGTGATTTAAAAAATCAACAAAACCTCTGAATTTGTCTCAAGTCATTTGTCGAACATGTATACTTTACCCATATATGGTTTTGTTTTTGATAAGCGTTATGGTTTCTGAATAATTTTCTCGGTTATTGCTATGATCCAGGAAAACCCAGTCCATGCTGAACTTTTCTCCATGTGTACGTTATGCCAGCAATCCTCGATGTACACAACTCGGGCACAGTTTAGTGCGTCGTCGTGACCTTTAACAGTGAAACTAGTCTATCCATGAGTCTGTGAGGTTCCCCAATTTCCAGAACATCTCATGTTTTTTCCTCCATCTTTGGCAGGTGAGTGCTTCTACGGATGGCTAGAACCACTTCTCGCACGCATTGCTGAAAACCGCACACGTGTGGTTAGCCCTGAGATCGTTGCCATCGACCCAGACACCTTTGAATTTTCTAAACCCAGTGGCTCGGCCCACGAGGCAAGCCGTGGAATTTTTGACTGGGCTCTCACATTCGGCTGGGAACCAGTTCCAGTACGACTTCGATGGCATCGGCGGGACCAGCTGGACCCCATCATGTAAGTGGATGGGTTTATGGGATCGAGTTGGATAATGACTGAGTCCGAGTATTTAAAATACCCAGATGACTGATTTTAGTCCTGCATACATGTTTTTTTCTTTACTAACCAACTGATACAACAAAAACTTGGAGATTAAGTCGTGTAATTAGAGAACATGTATGGAAATTTTTGGAATTTTTTTGTATGTCACGGAAGGCTGATGTAGAACTGGTTCAGAAAATAGCATTGCTCAATGCATGAGTTCCATCTAAATCTTCTGGCCCAGACTTTACCTTTGACCTCTAATGTTACTATCTGGCCATGTGACCAGCTGCTGACGGTGTGTCTCCATAGGTCACCAACATTTGCAGGTGGTCTTTTTTCCATCTCAAAGTCATACTTCGAGCATTTGGGAACATATGATGAGCAGATGGAGATATGGGGAGGAGAAAACATCGAGATGTCATTCCGGGTAATTTACTTTATTTTGTTCAGAAGGAACACTGACTTCGACTCATGTTGTTTTCATAACACCAAGCTTGCTGGGTTGACCCCAGCCAAGAACCAGCCAGGCATGGTGGAAAACATGCATAACAGGAGGAAATTGATTGGACTGTTTGGTCCAGTCAATTTGGTTAAGTTAAAAAAAAAACTTTTACTTATGAAAGCACGCATTGAAATGTTAAACTAAAATAGCAAGTCAGTTAATCACGAACAGGTTGATCAAGCCTAAGATAAGTACGGAACAAAGTTTGTTTAACATCACTGCAACATTACATATATAACCTCGAGTTATAAAACCAAAATGTACAAGATAATTTAATATCCATTATTCACAAACTACAAACCAAATGCATATTCTTCTGTGCTAGGTGTGGCAGTGTGGAGGCCGCCTCGAGATCATTCCCTGCTCTGTGGTTGGTCACGTTTTTCGCACGAAGAGCCCCCACAGCTTCCCAGCAGGACCATCTGTCATCACACGAAACCTTGTGCGAGCTGCCGAGGTTTGGATGGATGAATATAAATCTATTTTCTATCGGCGCAACCGTGAGGCAGCGAGGATTGCATCCCAGGTGCGTGGGCACACGCTTAGCTGATCAGTGCCAAGGGTGAGAGCGAGACGTCTCTGGCTCGATGCTGCATACCATTTATTATTTTCTAGACTTGGGTAAGGTGCTTGCACTGTCTTGGGAACAATATATATATATATATATATATATATATATATATGTTTTGTTTGTGTATTCCAATGACATCTCACACCTGCAATTGGCAGAAATAAGCAGACATCTCTCACCTGTATTTATGCCACATGTCGATACAAGTACGCAGCTTTTTTTTAGAAAGTTATCCCCAGATGTATTCAAGAAGAATCACAATAGCCCAAGACACTCTAACATGCTTATCATTTTATATAATACTGTATATATATATATATATATATATATATATATATATATATATATATATATATATATATATATAAAAATATATAATCAGTAATATGTGTCTGTATAACGTCATTTTTACCTCCGCCATCGAAAGTGGACGGACGTTATGTTTTCACCCCTGTTTGTTTGTGTGGTTTGTTTGCCTGTGAGCACGACATGAAAAAAGTTACGGACAGATTTGGCCGAAACTTGGTCAACAAGTTAGGTGTTAGGTCTTTGACAAAGTTGATTCGGTTTTGGTGAACATCCAGATCCGAGAACTTTTAAAGTGATTATTCACCGATGAAAGATGGGGCCAAAAACAATATACAGCACAATATCTCAAAAAGTTGTGGACGAGTTATGACAAAACTTGGTGGATGAGTTGGTTTGGTGACAAGAACAAGCCGATTCGATTTTGGTTCAGGTCCGGATCCAGATCTGTAAAACAAAACGTAAATTGTTCAGCCTCGCAGAGGTACGTGCTCTACTGAATGCCATTCTAGTTATCTTATGTGTCCCTGACTGTTGTTTATTGTTTGTATAACATTTTGGACATGTTGATGTGTCCATTTCCTACTTCTTGTGGCCACCACTATCTTTAGAAAGGCACTGAACAACTTGTAAAACATTCCTCGGTGTCTGGTGGAGTTATTTGTCATCAGGACTAGTAACTCCACTTGTAGAGATTGTAAGGCACATTGTTCGGATAATAACCCACTTGTTCTTTTCACACAGTTGTGCTTTCCGAGGAAAGGCCTGTAAAGGTTTCTTTAGTATTTTTATGTATCACAAGCGTTGCCGCAGTGCTACTTCTGTAAGAAGGAATAGATTGGATGATCTTGATTATTCCTCGGGTGTCTATTGGTTTTCCTATTTATTTATCACACAGAAGGCATTTGGTGATATATCTGAGCGTCTCAAACTCAGACAACAACTTTCTTGCAAGAACTTCAGCTGGTACCTAACCCACGTGTATCCAGAAGCGTACATCCCCGATCTCCATCCTGAAATCTTTGGAGCCGTAAGTTTCCTTTGTCCCTCTTTGTAGCTCTGGTTTTTCTGTACCGTTTTATCAATTCCACCTGCGCAAAACTCCCACATATACAGTAGAGTTCCATGATGAGGAACACTCATTAAAACAAGTGGGATTTTTGCTGGACAATCCTGTTTTAATTAATTCATTTCAACTTGATATGAAAACGATGAAATGTGGAGTGTTGGAGGGGGGGGATCAATATTCATTGAGCCTGTATGAATAAATTAAATAAAACTCTATTATGGATAAATACAAACTTCAGGTTGAACCATATCAGGTGAAATATAAATTAAAAATTATATTTTATACTTACTTGGGCGATGCCATGCCGGTGTTATACTTGCTTGCACTGAATTCTAGGGGGACGTCTTTTGTATGTTTACTTATTTATTCATTTGGAAAGGGATTAGGG
>CM068955.1:20873283-20885097 GCA_035128595.1 Eptatretus atami
TGGGGAGTGGGAGTGTAGGAAGGAGGATTGTGGGGTGAGGAGTCCCAGTCGAAGATATTTTTGATACAAACACTGGTACATAGATTGTCCCTGCAGGTTACCACCACACTGCTGTAATTGGAGTAAGTCAACCTGGCGGTAATGTGCTCAGCATTAAACTGTCTTGTTTTCAGTTCTGTACAAATCTAAACACATTTTGCTTTTCTGATGTGATATCAACAGGGGGCCCCATATTCTGGACCATACTGTCTTTCAGAGAAGACGTAAACATGGTTGTCTGACTTGTAAGTGTCCTGCAGTCATAATAGTTCATGAAAAGGTTATTGTGAGTGTTGTTGGATTGATGGTGAGTTATGTGTTTTTTTTACTATTAGGTCTGTCTACAGAAGGGAATGAACAAAGAGGAAAAGCTGAGCAGCGGGGGGGGGGGAGGATGGAAGGAACCAACTATGAATTAAGATTATTGGGTGAGGACAGCTTATTGGGGATAATAAATATATAGGTCGAGATTGGGGATGACAAGAGATGGTAGTGCACTGCTTGCTTGAAGTCCCTGGAGGGAAGAGTGAGATCCTACCTCTGAAAGGTGATTCCATAGATGGGAGATGGGAGATATAAAAGAGTTGAGATGTGCAGTCAGCCAGAATTTTGCAAGTTTAACTAGGAGGGTGTTACTGGAAGAACGTGTGCTTTCTGGAGTTGCTGGGGAGGGTCAGAGGAATGAGAGCAGAGGGAGCAATGTTGGAGAATAGACGATTAGAAACAGAGACCACCGACCTGCCTGCAGTGTGAGAACAGACCTTGTGCTTCCACCTCATCACGGGAGATTTCAATAATTCTGAGAGCTTTAGATCCTCTAGAATCCAGGAGAGACAGAGATGATGCTGGAGCACCATCTCAAAGCAGACAGCAGTACTCCATTGAGCTACAAGCAAGGGCCTTGCAAACTGTAAGTATCTCTGCAGACTGGGCATCCTCCGTTGATCCCGGTGTTTGCTTGAAAAAAAAAATCTGCTAGCTTTGGAGGCCAGCTTTACTCTGTCGTCAGCCCAGGAAAGGTCATGGCTGATTGTGAGGCTGAGAAGTTCAATAGACTGAACCTATTCCAGTGGCTGACTATAGAAATTAACAGGTGGGTTCATTTGACCATCCTTTCCAGAGTGACAGGGTGAGACTGAGATTTTCCAGGATTGAAGGACATGTTCTATTTAACAGACCAACATCTAATCAATTACAGATCAGCAGAGAGCAATGTAGCTGCTGTCTGCCTATCGGTGAGATGGGGGTATTGCACACCACAATGTGGAGTCATCTGTAAAAGGGAAGAAAGCGTTTTCCAGATCACCAGATAGGTCATTAAAATAGATTAGGAACAAGGCTGGGCCCAAAACACTGCCTCGTGGAACTCTAGAATCCACTTATGGCAACACATTGACTGCATGGGTGGAGGAAGTCAGAAATCCAGCAATGAAGGCCTTTTATGGTATAGACTATAGGCAGAGAGCTTTGTAAATACAACAGGATTCCAGACTTTGTCGAATGCCGGGGATATGTCCAGGGAGATGGTCCTAACCATTTGTTTGAGATTGAAGACCTCCAACCATTTTTGAGAGAGTAGCAGAGGCATGTCCAGAGTAGAGTGGGGAAATTGAAGTGATTGGGTGAGTTGGTTTTTGATTTTGTGCAAACAGCAACATGGGAGTTGCAGGACAGTTGTTTTCTGACCTGCTGCAGGCCCAGGTGACTGTGCGGTAAAGGCATTGGAGCCAAAACTGCGATGAAGTCCATTTACTACTTGAAGACCCAGGTTACCAGGGTGCAGCTCATGCTGTTTATGTTGTTTTAATCTATGCAAAAGGTCATTGTAGTCCACACATCGGGTCATAATCAAATTGGTCATAATAGTATCCGCAAAGAATCTCGTGTGTCACCTTTTACAAAATTTTAATTTTGTTTCTTTATTTGCAAGATTTGACGAATAGTATGATGATCAAATGCATGCTGATTTGTAAGTTAACCATCTGTTATCGGATATGAAAGTTAGACACATTTACATCAGGAAATGGGAAATAAGGACGACTAAACAAATGGCGTTTTCCCCTTTTAAAGGTTCGGAATCGAGGATTGGACAAGTGTTTGGACACTGGGGGGGAAGGAGGACAAGCTGGTAAAGCACTCATACTGTACCCGTGCCATGGCCTTGGAGGCAATCAGGTATAAAGAGTTCTTGCAGATCCCAAAAGGTTTTTAAAATCAGTTTGAATTTGAGATAACATTTCTTAAACAACATAATCAAAATATGTGTTTTTCTTACTTTAAAGAATAAATGCTTTTATTATTATTATTATTATTTTTCAAAGTTGCTTACACAGGTTGTCATTTGCAATACCCTAAAGCAGTGGTTCTCACTCTAATTTGCCAGACGACTCACGTTTCCGAAAATTTTGGCTCCGCGACCCCCTGTCATCCCTTGCAGGAGTAAAACCAAATTGGGGGATTTAAAAAAACTTTATTTGTCTTCATATGGATGCAATATTTTTTTAGTTATGGGTGTAAAACAATCATCATACCAAATACTTGTGTTACTCTACTTTTATAGTGTTGAAAGTTATTTGTATTACATAACATACCCATTTTACTATGCATATTTAAACACTGAATATAAATATTTAATACAGTATTTAATTGACAGATCAACATCAGTGTGGGTTGTGCACTACCTGGTAATATGAAACTGAAGAAAAAAATAATGTATTTTTTAAAATTGCAGGGTTATTTAAAAAAAAAACTTTACCGATGAAAATCTGTGACAAAAAGTTTGGAACCTAGGCCATTTTTATTTCTTTTTTTTGCAAACAACATATCAATTCGGGGGATGCTCTTACTCAACGAACATCGTTGGTCACTCTCGATGTCACTCAGCCTGTTTCTGCCTTTAGTTTTGATTACTACTAAGGTCGAGAATGCAAGTTCACATGGATAAGTTCTTCAAAACAGCACTGTGACTTGTGTGACTGCCTTGAAAATTTGCGGGTATTTGCCCCTCATCTTCAGCCAAAAGTAAATTATATTCACACTTGATACGTGTTGCATTTTGGCATCTCCATCCCGGCGTAACTCCAGGAGCTCTACTTGAACCGTCTTCTTCCACAACGTCGATTTGACATAGAAATTGGTTTTGAACAAGGGAGAAAAGTCTATGAAACCCGGAGACCTCTGGGGACTATAGGTCCAATTCCATCTTGTGTTTGTGTAAGTGTGCACAAACTGTGTCCTTAAATTCACCTGGGTCCACCTCAAACTCTTCTTCAAACTGTGCAGTTGTTGGGAAAGCAGTGAAAAGGGACTTCTCTACTTTCATCACCAAAAGATCAAACTTGTCCTTGAAAGCATGAATTTTCCCTGTTGCTTCAATAATATTTATGTCTTGTCCCTGCATTGCCATATTCAACGTGTTGAGTCTGCCTAAAATGTCCACTAAAAAACAAACTAGCTACAACATCCACATTGCATTCTCAAGCTTTGAAAGTAACTCCACCTTCTTATGCTACTTCAAGAATTGAGCTACCTCAGCTTGGAGCTCAAACATGTGGTCAAGAACCTTGCCACTTGACAACCAGTGCCATGTGGAGGAGATGCATTTTATGTTCAGCTCCCATATCTTGACACAGAAGGCAAAACAAATGTGATTTAAATGGATTAGCCTTGATTTAGTTGGTAGTCTTCAAAACTGTGTCTAAAACTGCCTTCAGATCATCAGGTAAGGTTCTCGTAGCAAGAGCTTCTCAAAGCAAAATGTAGTGCAGACCAATGATGTTTGGAGTAATGTCGTGCTTTAAAACTTGAAACCCTGATGTACCGCATCGTAGCTGGTGCACCATCTGTTGTTACTCCATATACTTCTGTCGTGGCAGTTTATGTTGAATGCCAAAATCTCGCACCTTCCAGAAAATATCGGCTGCACAGGTATGCTTCTCATGGGGGGGCGGGGGGGGGGGGGGAGAGCCGGGGAGGGCTCAGATTACACACCACCCGTGAAACTTCGTGCTTCCACTCTCACAAGGCATTGTCAGAGTGTCCTTTTGTAAGCCTCACATGTGCATAAAAATATTGTGGAAGCATTAGGCATAAGTGAGGACTTTCAAGTTCCGTTTGTAAGTGAATTTGTAGTGGCACAGGCAGCGTGTGGCCCCCATGGGGGCCGTGCCCCACTGTTTGAGTAACATTGCTCGAAAGCATAGGCTCCCAAACTTTTTTGTCCACGACCCAAAATTTGAAATCGCATTCCTCATGCGACCCAAAAGGTATCAGTACCTACCATAAAAATTGTCGGAGTAAATGCATTTGACGTGAAAACCCCCCTCAAAAACCGGGATGTGAGAAGTTGGCAAGTTGGCAATGTTTGAATATGGTATATCGCTGTAAGATCAAGTGGTGCATCGTCATCCTCAACCCATCAGAAGGCCCTCGTGACCCAAGTTTGGGGTGTGACCCTGGGTTTTGGAAACCTGCTCGAAAGCCTGCACTTGTGTGGCCACCTGGCTTATGTGACCAACATCCCATGTGTAAATCATTTTGCTTTTGGAAGTGCCCTTTATATTATGTGGCCATTTCTTTGTTGGCTGTAGTGGCCCCACAAAGCAGGTTGTCATTTATCTGCTTCGCTCCATCTTAATGACATCCCATTGGATAATACTGTATGGCCTCTTCTTAATCCTCGTTTCACCACTGCCCATTACCTCTTCCCATATTCCCGAAATGGCTTGCTGCACACGGAGACAGTACTTTGAATATACGGTACAGGGGGACATGCGACACAATGTGCAGTGGCCCCTGTGCGTACATGCCATGCTGGATGCCGTGTGTCTTGAGGTGTGTCGCCATCATAGCGCCGGCATGCTCGTGCCGGGCGAGCAGCGGTGGACCCTACGTAAGGTACTTGCTCGAATTGTCGCCCATTTCATTTTTTTGTTTTTCCTTTGTCGTTAGGCACTTGCATGAGCCTCTGCATCTGTGTGAAGTTTTTTTTTCTGGTCATGATTGATTCTTATAGTTTTCAGAGTGATATGTTTCCAAAAATCAAAGTGATCATTCCGGATTCGTTTGTGCTGCTATTGATTTTATGTTCTCTGTTTATGTCGATTGCTCTTCGTATTGAGTTATGACTCCCATGTATTTTTTCATGCTCATTCTCTTTATTTCGATCCTGCGTCTCAGGCTCTGCCACTCACTCTGCCTCCATCTCCTCTGTCCCATTATTCACTGCCCTCGCTTTAATTCCTGCCTCATGCCTTGTTTATGAATGAATAAATAAATAAATAAAAACCCCTTTCTTTATCTGACGTTTTGTTTGTCAATCTCGCTTTCTGTTGACCACATATTCCACAGTTTCTGCCTCCTTAGGCCAAGTAAAATAAATTATTAGTTTCTCGTCTGGGCTTTTCAAAAAAACAGGAGGGGGTGCCTTACTATTTGATATTGTTGTGGACTCAGGGTTTGAGGTTCACCATGAGGGAAAGCTCTGTGGTTCCTTCTGAATGCCCATTCCTGTAGGCCGACGTGCCGCGGAAAACGCGGTCCGGCAGGTTGCTAAGCAACCTTGAACATCAATTAACTTCATCAACTCTAACAGAGTTATCCATCTCACTTTGTTCACCTGAGGAGCTAATTTAACCAAGTTTCTTGCCCTCAGTGCACACTCGGATTACTGCTGAGCGATACAGTGAGTGTACGCTGGCTAACAAGAGCAAATCACATGGGGTACAACTTCCCGGCTAACAATACTTGTGGACTATGCTCAACCAATGGAGGAAAGGACAACTGAGACTGATTTGAAAGAACAACAAACAATCTATAGACAAAAGCACTGAGGAGAAAAAAAAGAACGGAGTGTGGGGTCCACTTCTTCTCTCACCTCACACAACCTAATGGGAGGGGGGGAGGGTTGGATGGCAAAGATTGGCAGTGGAGTGGTGATGCAGTGCGATGGGACGTGCAGCTCCAATTCTGAGGCGTCCAGCACAAGTAGGCAAATCCTCTCAGGCATCCCTGGTATGCCAACGGCAAACAGCTCAATTTCTGCTGCGCACTCAGGACAAGCAGCTCCACCACGAACCAAGCTGTGTTCTGGGCTTTTTATATTACTCTCCGGACAAGCTTTTAGGCAACTTCCGTCTCATTGAGCGATGTTTGAGTGATGGTGGATTGTAAGTAGAATTGAGTGATGGTGGATTGTAAGTAGCAGAGAATTTTGAACGGACCGATGGGATATTGAAAGAAGGATTTATAGTGGCAGGGGGTGAGGGGAGTTAAGGTTGTGGAAGACATCACACCGGGGATACACAACGTAACCTCAACGCATGTCCCCTCAAACCATTTGACAAGGGGCAAATATGTACCTGCCACATAAACGTATTAAATAACTCATTCTCGGGACATCCTACGTGCACATCAATGCCTTACTCCGGGGTACATTTCCAAAACCAACACAATATTTTCCAGATTTTTGATATTTTTTCCAAGATGGCCACCACATGGTGACATCAACCAGAAAGAGACTAGCACTACCACCAACACACATCCCATGTACCATTAAAAATGACGTTGGTCATATACCTGATAAGTCAACATTTTCTGCAGCAGTGGCACTGTCTGCTGTCCTGTAAGCTTGTACGTATTCAACCGGTACTAGATATATGTGGACTTGCACTACTGACCTGAGCAGTCTGGTAGTTGTCGTCGATGTGCGATCCCTGGTTGAATTCCCCATTTGCAAATTCGTTGTAAATGTCCCCCAGAGTCTGGGTTCCATTGAACACCTTACGAGCATACCATGGCTTCAAAACCTTTCTGACAGCCTTCCGGATGCATACACAAATGAAGACCATTTTAAATATTATTCCTTTTTTTTTAATACAGGGTGTAACAAAATTCTGGAATCGTAGGTTAATTTATTTTCTGTTTTTTCTTTTCTTCTGAAATCTGTTGTGTATGCCAACCGGTCGTGAACAATAGAGGCATTGAAAGAACATATTTGAGAGGAATGTAACAAAATCGGTATGTATGGATACACTGCATGCAGTCGTTGAGACAACAAAACGCCGAGTTTATAACTACAAAGTACACTACGGATTATAATTTGAATATTTGCTGGAATAAAAGTCTGATTCAGGAATTTTGTGACACAATTAACCTACGATTCCAGAATTTTGTCACACTCTATATATCTGGAGAGAAAATAGTAAATATCAAAAAAGGAGGCAGCCATCAAAAAGGAAGCGGGTGGGGACGACAAACTAAGAAATTATTTTACTTGGCTTTATCCATGTCTTGCTAAATATTGACCCCATCAAACCTGTCACTTTCTGTCCTGCCTCAAAACTTTTCCCTTTTTCCTTTCTTCCTTCTCAAAATGACCTCAAGTTATAATAATCAAATGTCATTTATATCTTTCATTCTTAACTCATTCATTCAGGCCCGAACTTTCATACCTTTACTCCATTATTCTCCGTCCGATCCCGCACACCATCAATTTATGGAATTTTAAATGTCAATTTAAAAATTTTCAATCTTCCTTTCTGCTTTCCATTCTCCCCTCTCTTTTCCCCGATGTCGAGGCCCCTCTCTTCTCCCCCACGTCGATGCCCCTCTCTTCTCCATGTCGATGCCCCTCCTTTTCCTCCTGTGTCGATGCCCCTCTCTTCTCCCCATGTCGTGGCCTCTCTTCTTCCTGTGTCGTGGCCCCTCTCTTCTCTCCTGTGCCACAGTGCCCTCTCTCTCCAGATGCGTCCTGCCCCCTTTCTACTTCCCCTTTCTCTCTCACCTCACACAACCCAACGGGCTTTGCTGGTCCAAATATACAAGGGGTTGGGTGGGGAGGGTGGATGGGAAAGATTGCGGTGGAGTGGTGATGCCATGCGATGGGATGTGCTGCTCCATTTCTGAGGCATCGAGCACAAGCAGAGTTTATGCGTTCCCACCCTCTCCACTTCCCCAGCTTCCTGCCCCCTCTCTGCGTCCTCAGCATCCCTCTCCCTTTCCACTTTCCCAGCATCCCTCCCCTTTCCGCTTCCCCAGCATTCTGCCCCTTTCCGCTTCCCCAGCATCCCACCCCTTTCCACTTCCCCAGCATTCTTCCGCGTTTCCGCTTCCCTAGCATCCTGCCCCCTTTCTGCTTCCCCAGCATCCCGTCCCTTTCCTCTTCCCAGCGTCTCCCCCCCCCCCATCCCCTTTTCCGCTTCCCCAGCACCTGTCCCTTCAGCTTCCCACCCCTTTCCATTTCCAGAGTGCCTCGCCCCCTTTTCCTCTTCCCCAGTGTCCTGTCCCTTTTCTGCTCCCCCCGCTTCCCACCCCATTTCCACTTCCCCAGTGCCTACCCCTTTCACTTCCGCAGTGCGCTGCCCTTTTCCTCTTCCCCAGTGTCCCACCCTCTTTCTGCTTCCCTAGCGTCCCACCCCCTCCTCCTCCCATCCCTCACTCTGTGAACCTCCAACATCCAAAGTCTTCCTCCAATTTGACAGCTCTCATTCCAAGCTTCCACTGTTAAACCTGATGTTATCTACTTCACAGATCCTTCCTCCCACAGGATGTCCCCAATTCCTTGTTCTCCCCCCCCCCCCCCCAACGTGTATTGTCTTTTATGGTTTGACAGGCCTGAATCACTTTCTGGTGGTGGAGTTGCAGTTTCCGTCAAGAATTCCATTTCCCACTGTCCGTGTACGACCCTTCCACCTCCTAACCCCCAGGAGTACCTTTGGCTGTGCTTTGCCTTCCACAACCACCTCATGTTTGTCTGTGTGCTGCACCATCCTGATAAGTTACAGAACAAGTTCGAGTTTCAGGGTGTTTCGTCAATTTTTCACACAGTTATGCCCTTTTAGTACTTTGAAAACATCACACCGGTAGGGGACATGCACTGCAAAGCAATTCTCGCTCTTGTTTGTTCATCTTTTCTCTCGCATTTGGAACCATCTTACCCAGTCTGTTTAGTCCCATTCCTCCCTCCAGGACTTCAAGACAGCTGTTCACCACTACCTCAGGTCATCCCCCATCCATACTCATGATCTCTTCAACCCCATAAAATACGACTTGCAACGCGCCCCCCTTTTTCCAGGTTATTTTGATTTTTTTTCCTCCTCTCCTCACCTCTTTTTTTGTCGTTCTGTTCGTTTGTTCCTTTTCTGATTCATCCCCACTTTCTTCCTCTTTTTCCTGTGATTATCAGCTTGTATGAGCTTCTTCACTCTAATGTGTCCTTCTCTCCATCCCTTTATCTTCACTCTACATTCAAAGGGCGGAGGAGCTCCTTGTGAGCTAAGGCATCCATATCTAGATAGTGTCTGGAGACGTCCTGCAGTGGGTATATTTTTTAGAGGTTGGTGGCAGATTTTCACTCCGTCACACTGTAATCCCTTCATTCCGCAAAACACAAAATGAGAAAAAAATCTGAAAACCCACTCCGGGGAGTACCGATCTTGCAGCTTCGCTCGCAGGGAATAGATAGAGAGAAGATAGCGGCAAGCTTCGTGGACCCAAAATCCTATACGATGATAGGAGGGAAACCATGGGGTAACATTCCTGGGTCAGATTGCGGGAGAGTGTGTCGGAATGGTGCTGAGGTGTCGTCCACCAGACGGCGGTCTCCTTGAGAAAGAGAGAGAGATGTATCACCATGAGGGTTAGCGCGAGTCGCAGACTAGTCCACAGCACCATCAGCCTGAGTGGGACATCCGGTCAATGCATTTAGGATGGGACAACTATCGTGAGTGATGCTTTGTGTTGGTGGAGCCGGAAAGAACATTGTGTGAGTTACGCATCACATGTATCATCATCATCCCATCTGTTATGTGTCAATAACAGTGAAGTGCAAGCTGCTTTATTCTTTTTCAGGATTTCTACCTTTTTTCATTAGCTAGGTACTCGGACTGTATGAGAAACACTCACACCCGCAGGCACAATATGCAACAAGAAGTCTTTTTTATTCTCTCAAAGGACACTGGATACCATTGACAAGAGTCGCAGGGCAGGCTGAATGGCAGAGCTGAGCTGTTCAGGGAGCTGACGGCGTAAAACTGTACGTGCACTAAGGGTGGCAAGGGAGGCCTATGTGCGAGGATCTGTGAGGGGTAGAGCATCACTGTCTCGTGATTCTCCCCGCTTTCAGGGGAATTCGCACATTGCGTTCATTCCAAGCATCCCTCGGAGCACTGCAGTTAGAGCAGAGAGTTAGGCTCTTGACAGAGGAGTCTGAGTGAAGGCCCGCAGGGCCGGTTACTTTGAGCGGTTGTACCAGGTTGATCCCCCAGCTGTCGAGTTGGACGTCAAGGGTGTATACAATCCCTGTTGCTGACCCTCCAAATCAACTGTGGTCCACCTTCGCTTGTGGAAACACGGGCTGCAGTGAACCGGTTGAAATGGGTAAAGCTCCCAGGGATCTGTGGCATCCATGCTGAACTTCTCAAGGCTGGTGGAAATGCTGCACTCGTGTCGTTGCATGCAGTTTGTCTCTGCCTGGAACACAGGCATCATCCAACTGATTGGAAGAGGGCTTGTTGTCCTCTCTGGAAAGGGAAGGTGATCGCCAAAGACTGCAACAACTACCGAGGTGTGACGCTGGCTCTCAGTGCCGGACAAGGTCTTTGCTCGGATAATTCTTGATAGGGTTCGCCACTATCTGCTTGAGCACCACATCCAGAGCAGTCAGGCTTTACACCAAGAGGTCAATGATGACCGTATCCTTGCTCTTCGGGTCTCACCGAACGCAGAGGAGAGTTTCGGCAGGGCTGCTTCAGCCTATGTGATCTCTGTAAAGCGTTCGATCAGTGAATAGGATGCCCTCTGGAGGATTCTTGGTCTTGTGGGGTGCCAACCAAAACTGATCGATCTGATGTCTGAAATCTACTCTGGTACTGAGAGTGCTGTGAAATGTGTGGTACCATCTCTGACTTATTTCCAGTTGATTACTGGAGTCGTCAGGGTGTGTACTGACCCCCACACTTTTCAGCACTTGTATGACTGGATTCTAGGAGGATGTTGGAAGAGATCAAGCTGCGGTGCATCGTTGGGAATGTCAAGATCTCGGACCTTGATTTCGCAGATGAGCAGTCATCTTGCGGAGACTTTAGATATCCTTTGGGGGCCCTCGAGGTGCTAAATGAGGATCGGGAGCCGCTGGGAATTAGGGTTTTGGGTCAAATAAGACCAGGCTTTCAATGACATCTTGGATGCTGCTGTCCTGTCTGTGTCTGTTTGTGGTGAGGATGGTTGAGGTCGTGGAGAGATTCACTTACCTTGGCAGTGATATTCCATGTCTCTGCTGCTGTGAGTCAGAGGTCAATAGACATCTGGTCAGGCCTGGGGAGTCATGGATTCACTGGATCCATGGTGTGGGCGCTGCCGGTACCTGTGCGGGAGAGAAAGTCCGAGTTTTCAGGTCCTTGGTGCTTCCAGTCTTGCTCTATGGATGCGAGGCTTGGACTCTGACCAAGGATCTGAGACGGAGACTTAATTCCTTTGGTACCAGGTCTCTTCGGAAATCCTTGGCTATCGCTGGTCGGATTTTGTGTCCAACGAGCGGTTGCTGAGAGAGACTCGGATGAGATTTACCTGCATAGCCCTTGAGGTCAGTTGCAGCTGTATGGACTGTGGCCTCGTTTTCCTGACGCTGATCCTGCTCACCAGATCTCTCAGCGAGGGAGTCCGTGAGTGGAGGAGGCCAATGGGCCAACCACGTGCTTCGTGGTGCAGCAGGTTGACCGGCATCTCAAGAGATGGGATGGGCCGGCATCTCCTGGGGGATGGCCAGATGGAGGCCCT
>CM068955.1:20894105-20906952 GCA_035128595.1 Eptatretus atami
TCCGCTTCCCAGCATCCCACCCCCTTTCCGCTTCCCCAGCATTCTTCCGCGTCTTCCGCTTTCCCTAGGCATTCCTGCCCCCTTTCTGCTTCCCAGCATCCGTCCCTTCCTCTTCCCAGCGTCTCCCCCCCCCCCCCCATCCCTTTTCCGCTTCCCCAGCACCCTGTCCCCTTCAGCTTCCCACCCCCTTTCCATTTCCAGAGTGCCCCGCCCCCCTTTTCCTCTTCCCCAGTGTCCTGTCCCTTTTCTGCTCCCCCAGCTCCCACCCATTTCACTTCCCCAGTGTCCTACCCCTTCCACTTCCGCAGTGCGCTGCCCTTTTCCTCTTCCCCAGTGTCCACCCTTTTCTGCTTCCCTAGCATCCACCCCTCCTCCTCCCCATCCCTCACTCTGTGAACCTCCAACATCCAAAGTCTTCCCTCCAATTGACAGCTCTTCATTCCAAGCTTCCACTGTTAAACCTGATGTTATCTACTTCACAGAATCCTTCCTCCCACAGGATGTCCCCAATTCTTGTTTCCCCCCCCCAACGTGTACTGTCTTTATGGTTTGACAGGCTGAATCACTTTCTGGTGGTGGAGTTGCAGTTTCTTCGTCAAGAATTCCATTCCACTGTCCGTGTACGACCCTTCCACCTCCTAACCCCAGGAGTACCTTTGGCTGTGCTTTGCCTTCCACAACACCTCATGTTTGTCTGTGTGCTGCACCATCCTGATAAGTTACAGAACAAGTTCGAGTTTCAGGGTGTTTCGTCAATTTTTCACACAGTTATGCCTTTTAGTACTTTGAAAACACAACGGTAGGGGACATGCACTGCAAGCAATTCTCGCTCTTGTTTGTTCATCTTTCTCTCAGCATTTGGAACCATTACCCAGTCTGTTAGTCCATTCCTCCTCCAGGACTTCAAGACAGCTGTTCACCACTACCTCAGGTCATCCCCATCCATACTCATGATCTCTTCAACCCCATAAAACTCCCATTTGCAAGCGCCCCCCCTTTTTCAGGTTATTTTTGATTTTTTTTCCTGCCTCTCCTCACCTTCTTTTTTGTCAGTTCTGTTCGTTTGTTCTTTTCTGATTATCCCCACTTTCCCTCCTCTTTTTCCTGTGATTCATTCAGCTTGTATGTAGCTTCTTCACTCTAATGTGTCCTTCTCTCCATCCCCTTTATCTCACTCTAACTTCAAAAGGGCGGAGGAGCTCCTTGTGGCTAAGGGCCATCCATATCTAGTGCCCAACTGTGTCTGCGCGACGTCCTCCTGCAGTTGGGTTACTTTTATTAGGAGGTTGGTGGCAGGATTTTCACTGCCGTCCACGTAAATCCCTTCATTCCGCAAAACACAAAAAATGGAAAAAATCTGAATACCCATCCGGGGAGTACCTCCTGTTGCAGCTTCCCTTCGCAGGGCAGCTCACCGGATGACGGGATTGGGCAAAGCCTTCGGGACCCAATCCTTGATATAGGAGGAAACCATGGGTAACATTCCTGGGTCAGATTGCGGGAGAGTGTGTCGGAATTGTCTGAGGTGTCGTCCACCAGACGGCGGTTCTCCTTGGGTTAACCTGAGGCGTCCCTTCGGGTGGGTGCTGCAATGTCCTATCTCTAAAGAGAGGGTGATCACCCTCTCTGTTGTCATCTGAGCTCAAGCATTTGGACATCGATATTGCAGCACTCTTGAGGTCGGAGACCGGGATTGCGGCGAGATAATGGTGTGTGGTTACACCTACTATTGGTCTGGTCGCTCTGATGGTTGCCATACTCAAGGAGTTGCTGTAGCTGTGTTCAATAGTGACCCAATGATAATTGAGGTAACACCGGTCAACGAGCGTATTATGAGACTAAGGATTCGTCATTCTTAGGTGTCATTTCCCGGTCTCTGTTTAGCTCCGACTAGAGGCGAGTGATCTCACCGTGAAGGATAGCATTCCACGCCACGCTCGAGTCTGTGGTTGATCATGCCTAGACGAAGTACACTTCTGTCTTGGGGATTGTCATTGCATCGACTGGAACTGATAGGGATGGTATGAGATCACTGTGTTGGTCCCATGGGTCAGGAACTATGAACCAGAATAGCACTAAGTTCCTTGACTTTGCAAGAAGTCATGGACTAGGGTGGCTGATTCATGGGTTTCAGTGCCCACAAGCTCATCACTGGACTTGGTATTCCAACGCTGCAGTGTGGCAAAGGAGATTAAATGTCCTCGTTGATGGTCGTGGAGGATGATCCAGAATGCAGGGTCGGACCAGAGTGCTCAGTTCCTCAATACTGACCACCGCTTGTTGTAAGCAACTCTAATGCTGCACACTTAAATCGGGAGAATGGCACCATCTCAGCCTAGACTGAGTTGTAAGCTCAAGGATGAGAGGGTAGCTGATGAGTTTGCGAACAGGCTGAGTGGACATTTGGGGTCTGGGTGCTTTGGGGGGTCCTGAAGAGTTTGTGGAGTGCCTTCAAGACCACCATCCTTGATGTTGCCGGTGGATGTCTTGGAACTCACCGCAGGGCAAAGAAGAATTTTTCTCTCAAAGGACACTGGATACCATTGACCAGAGTCGCAGGGCCAGGCTGAAATGGCAGAGCTGAGCTGTTCAGGGAGCTGAGGCGGTAAAACTGTACGTGCACTAAGGTGGCAAGGAGAGCCTATGTGCGAGGAATCTGTGAGGGGTAGAGCATCACCTGTGCTCGTGATTCTCGTCCCGCTTTCAGGGGAATTCGCACAATTCGTTCATCCAAGCCCATCCCTCGGAGCACTGCAGGTTAGAGCAGAGAGTGATAGGCTCTTGACAGAGGAGTCTGAAGTGAAGGCCCGCAGGGCCGGTTACTTTGAGCGGTTGTACAGGTTGATCCACCAGCTGTCGAGTTGGACGTCAAGGGTGTTAACAATCCCTGTTGCTGACCCTCCAATCAACTGTGGTCCACCTTCGCTTGTGGAAACACGGGCTGCAGTGAACCGGTTGAAAGCGGGTAAAGCTCCAGGGATCTGTGGCATCCATGCGTGAAACTTCTCAAGGCTGGTGGAAATGCTGCACTCGTGTCGCTTGCATGCAGTTTTGTGCTCTGCCTGGAAACACAGCACATCCAACTGATTGGAAGAGGGGTTTGTTGTCCCTCTCTGGAAAGGGAGGTGATCGCCAAGACTGCAACAACTACCGAGGTGTGACGCTGCTCTCAGTGCCGGACAAGGTCTCTTTGCTCGATAATTCTTGATAGGGTTCGCCACTATCCTGCTTGAGCACCAACATCCAGAGCAGTCAGGCTTTACTACCAAGAGGTCAATGATTGACCGTATCCTTGCTCTTCGGGTCCTCACCGAACGCAGAGGAGAGTTTTGCAGGGCTGCTTCAGCCTATGTTGATCTCTGTTAAAGCGTTCGATTCAGTGAATCAGGTGCCCTCTGGAGGATTCTTGGTCTTGTGGGGTGCCACCAAAACTGATCGATCTGATGTCTGAAATCTACTCTGGTACTGAGAGTGCTGTGAGATGTGGTGGTACCATCTCTGACTTATTTCCAGTGTTACTGGAGTTCGTCAGGGTGTGTACTGAACCCCACACTTTTCAGCACTTGTATATGGACTGGATTCTAGGGAGGATGTTGGAGAGATCAAGCTGCGGTGCATCGTTTGGGAATGTCAAGATCTCGGACCTTGATTTCGAGATATGCAGTCATCTTTGCGGAGACTTTAGATATCCTTTTGGGGCCCTCGAGGTGCTAAATGAGGAGTCGAGCCGCTGGGATTACGGGTTTCTTGGGTCAAACTAAGATCCAGGCTTTCAATGAATCTTGGATGCTGCTGTCCTGTCTGTGTCTGTTTGTGGTGCAGGATGTTGAGGTCGTGGAGAGATTCACTTACCTTGGCAGTGATATTCATGTCTCTGCTGCCTGTGAGTCAGAGGTCAATAGACATCTGGGTCAGGCCTGGGAGTCATGGATTCACTGGATCCATGGTGTGTGGCGCTGTCGGTACCTGTGCGGGAGGAGAAAGTCCGAGTTTTCAGGTCCTTGTGCTTCCAGTCTTGCTCTATGGATGCGAGGCTTGGACTCTGACCAAGGATCTGAGACGGAGACTTAATTCCTTTGGTACTAGGTCTCTTCGGAGAATCCTTGGCTATCGCTGGTCGATTTTGTGTCCAACGAGCGGTTGCTGAGAGAGACTCGGATGAGATTTACCTGCATAGCCCTTGAGCGTCAGTTGCAGCTGTATGGACATTGTGCTCGTTTTCCTGACGCTATCCTGCTCACCAGATTCTCTCAGCGAGGGAGTCTCGTGAGTGGGAGGAGGCCAATGGGCCAACCACGTGCTTCGTGGTTGCAGCAGTTGACCGGGCATCTCAGAGATGGGGATGGGCCTGGCATCTGCCTGGGGATGGCCAGATGGAGGCCCTGGAGTACCGGTGGAAAGTGGACGCAGCGACGCGCTGTTCTGGCACATGCTCCATACCTGACCTGACTTCTACTCCGATGTTGGTGTTTCCCCTTTCCATTATGTCTCTTCCATTTTGCTCTGTCTCTTCCAAGAACCTTGATCATGTATACAAATAACAAAGAAAATAACTCGGGCTGCCTTTCCTTCGAAGTGATATCATAGATTTGACTTTTTGTATGCTCTTCTTGCCATCTTTATATGATGTCTATAATGTGGCAGAATTCCCCTCCAACACCCCTCTCCCTCATCCTCATGTTCCCAAATAATTTCTTCTCCTCCCCTCTCTGCACTCAACCTCCACTGTCCCACCCTTTCTTTCACTGTGTACAATTTCTTATTCATTACCCCCACTTGAAGAGGTTAATTCACTCGAACCTAAATCACTGACCGTAACCTTTCCCCCAATAGACATTTACAAAAATGTTTCCCAATATAATGTCCACAGCATTGGCAGCACCAGGTCCTTTCATTCTGTAACCTTTTGCCCACCATCAGCCATGATATCTGCTGGGCATACCAGATATTAAATATAGCCTGCAGATCAGCAGCAAACGGATAATCCTCCATTGTGCTGAGTCCTTTTGTTAATTTGAACATCTCGCAGCCTGCATGCCTCTCTCCCTCGCTCGATGGAGCACTGCTCTCTCTCCTATGGGCTGGCGCCCCCACTTCAGATCTTTCTCTCTTGAATGTTATGGAATCCAACGCAATCAGCATCACCTACAAAGAAGTACAAGCACAGGGCCTGCTGCTTCTCCTCACAGACAGGTTGTTTGCCTCTGTTTTCTATGACGTCTCTTCAAGTGTTGGTTCTCTGCTGTTTCATCTCCCACCCCTTCCTAGACTCTCCAGATCACACACATTCTTCCAGCAACCTTTTTCTTGAATAAACACCCAAACTCCAGGCCCACTGCTCACTCACCTCCAATCCTTTTCTTCCACTTGTGAACCTCCTTGTCAATCCGTCCAATCTCACTCTTCCCTCCAGGCCTCAATATGGCAGATCTCAGTCATCCTTCATCTTGCGAAATTTGGGAAATGTACAAATATTGTCACTCCATTATTGCTGAAGTTGAACATTATATGCTGCATCAAGAGTTCTCATTACTCGCCAACAGGTTAGCTTCTGTCCTCATCAAAACACATCTATGTGCCTCTGGAAATAGAGGTCATGCCCTCTTTGGATAAATCCTGTGTTTTACATTGGATTGCACTTTGACTTGCTTGTATGTCTCTCTGACCACAGTATTCCAAGTGTGCCTCACACTTGGTTATTTCATTTCCATAATGCAGGTAAGGCCTAAGTCACATTTGCTCTACGGCTAGGATACGGCGGCCGTACCCCCCTGAATTGACAGAAACGTGCGGCGGCCGCAGAGTTTCTGAGGTGCCTCAGGGTGGCCCTACGCCGTATGGCTATATTTACAGGCCGTAGGGGTTGCCGTGGAATTATAGCACGGAGTTATAACTTTTTCATTTCTACGTTGCCGTAGCAATCGACAAGCCGAAAAAAAAGAACTGGTAAAAAAAAAAAGAAAAAAAAAAAGAACCTACTCGTTACCGTCCGTCTGGCCGCACGTTCGCCTTAGGCCCCCCTGCGGTCGCCTTGCGGGCACCTTGCGTCTGCCTTAAAATTCTATGGCCGCCGCAGGGACGCCCTAAGGTCACCGTGCGACATCAAATCAAAGACCGTACAGCACCCCACGTTTTCAGTCTCCACAATTTATAAATATGCCGTGCGGCTCCCCGAAAAATAAAAACATATGTGACTGCTACATTGTGTGACCGTGGAATACTGCGGCCGCCCTATAATTGCTAGTGGCCGTAGATTTGTAGACCCTACGGCCGCCGCTGCCAAATGTGACAGGCCTAAACAGTACTTTCACCTTTTCCTTCTGAGCTATGATGGTGCAGGTACCAGCTCTGTTATAATCGTAATCTGCCTTTTTTATACCCTTTTGTTCCACTTTATGCTATTTAAATTCGCATATGTCATTGAACCAACACCAGTGACACTGATTTTGATCCACTCGACTTCAAAGTTCTGTTTTGCTAATAGGTGACTTGCACAGACGAAGAAGTTTCCACATTTTTGCATGCTCTTGTATCCTGCCTGCCTTTTTGTCTGTCATTTGACAGTTTGTCTGTGTCCCTTGTCCTTTTTTGTTACCCCGCCAGAGGAGAGGTATTACATTTGAGTCCGTTTGTTACTTACGAAATCTAAAGATTTTTTAAGTATATTGATGACTTCCGTCCTCTGTTTGTGTTTGTTGTTTTTGTGTGTGTGTTGTGTGTTTGTTTGTAGGCACGATAATTCGAGAACGGAAGAAGCTACCAATGTCAAATTACACCACGTGATTCAGGACGGTGATGGCTAGCGCTGATTAGATTTTGGTCAAAATCGGTCAAAGGTCAAGGTCACAGTGAGGTCAAACATTTGATTTTTTGATGGTTTGGTACAGAATCATCGTATAAACTTCTGGTTTGCGTCGCTACCTTCTCTAGAGACAGCTTTTATTAGACAAGGTCAGAGGTCAAGTTGACGATTTCGTAAGTACCAGTCTATGACTGCTTGGTTTGTCTGTTTGTCTGTCTGTCTGTTTGTCCACACAGAAGTTTTGTGTTTTCTCTGCTACCACTTGTTGGATTGAGACGAAATTTTCACCATTGGTGCGACTACTCATCTAGAATGTTTTAACGATAATTATGACGTCATCGGTCACGTGGTGTGGCAGCCATATTGGAAAAACAGAAAAACTTTGGACCTCTTTCTCTGAAACCACACCAAGGAAAAATTGAAACTTGGCACATCGCAAGTACTCCTCAGGGGGAATTAATTTGATTTTTTTGATGACATCATAGGTTCCCTCATTATGACATCATAATTGCATATGCAGAATGCCACATCCGATCGGTATGAAAATTTTTGAGGGTCATCTAGTTATAAAATGGTCCACAGAAAAAAATTATTGACGTCATTGGTCACGTGCTTTGGCAGCCATATTATGAAAAAAAAAATTAAACTTCAAAAATCTTCTTTGAAGTGGCTGAACAAATAGAGGCAAAACTTTACATGTATGACAGCCTATCCATGAGGAACAAAAGGATCACACATATATCATGTCACATGGTTTGACAGCCATATTGGATTTACCCTGAAGCCAAAAAATATATCACTCAAAAGAAGTCCTGGCGAGGGTCTGCAATCTCTGATTGCTCCTTTTCTTGTTCCTTGATGTTTTGTTGTATATGCATTGGCCTCACTTCCATCATCTGGCTCTTTTATGAGCCTTGACCTCCTTATAAAAGGATTAAGTTGGTAATGCCCTTTTAAACTATTCCTTGTTCCCTTGATGGACTCCATCACAAAAAAAACTTCAACATTACAATTGGATCAACTTTTGGAATAAGCTTTTTGAGGATAAATGTGGGGTACAGTTGCATAGTTTTCCTTCCGTCTTTGGTTGGAAAAGCTGCAAAGTTAGTTTGATATATTACATCTGTTGGAAGCTTGTATATAAACCATTGTTGAAACTTCCCAAGGAAGCAAGAAACACTGCTGTGCCGTTTCCAATGGTCACATGTGTCAAAACAGCGAAAAAGACAGCTCAGTGCAGTTTGTTTTTGGTAAAGCATTACCTTTATACACAGGGGGTGTTTGTCTCTGTATAAAAATAGAACTTTTGAGTGCTGTTTGCAGACTCTCACATCTGTGCCTGTTTCGTTATCCCTCCCTGGTCCCCGGCAGAACAAGTTGATATACAACCCCCTTACAGACCTGTGCCTGACGGCCAGGGGAGAGAGTCCGTCACTGGTTCCATGCAACCCACGTGACAAGCACCAGCAGTGGATATTCGCGTAGAGGAGTCGGTGACCTTTAGAAAGTGTGGCGCGGAAAGCCATCACGAGTCCAAAGAACACATCTCCATGCCAGTGGAATTACGGGCTTGACCTGAGCCCTCAGCACGTGTTTCTAACTTGAAAACAGACTCGTGAATAGTCTCTCCAATGACTTCAATTCCCAATCAATCATTCTTCTTCGGTCTTGGTATTTCACAGGTGCAAGGTGTGCCTTTTTCGATGAATACCAAATGCTTTGATTTTGATGTTTGCATGGAAGATTGTGCTTTTGCTATAATACAAGGTGGTGTTGACCATGTTTCCATCAGGTTTTGTTTATTTCTTTCCCTCCCCCATCCCCATCCCTCTTCACTCCCTTTACTACCTCATTCATGGATTTCATCAGACAATTTATGGACAACACGAGTACATTAGGCTACTACATTTGAGGATCGAAGTACCTATGTGACCTCATAGTGAATAATGAAAATAAATTAAATTTTTTGTGAATCCTCTGTTGGCTTTTTTACAAACCAAAAACAAGTGTTCAAAGGCCTTTCACAAGAAGCATTTTAGTAGCGGCGAGCTTCATCTTCTTTACCACGGAGGCTACCTTCATCTTCTTTACCACGGAGGCTACCTTCATCTTCTTTACCATGTGGATAGCTTCACCTTTTTCCACATGGCTAGACTCACCTTCTTTACCATGGTGGTTCACTTTACCTTCTTTACCATAGTGGTTAGCTTCACCTTCAACTACAGCTAAATATTCTTTACCTTCACTTACAGCTTCACCTTTTTTACCATTGCGGTTAATTTATTCATCTTCAACTGCAGCTTCCCCTTCTTTACCATGGTGTCTCCAGCTTAATCTTCTTTACAACGTTGTTAGCTTCATCTTTACCATGGTGGTGGGTTTCATCTTCTTTACCATGTGCTTAGCTTCACCTTCTAAACCATGGTGGTTACCTTCATCTTAAACTGCAGCTTTACCCACTTTATTATAATGGTCAGCTTAACTTACTTCACCATAGTGGTCAGCTTCACCTTCAACCACAGCTGAATCTTCTTTAGCTTCAATCACTGCTTCACCTTTTTTTTTTACTATGCCAGTTAACGTCTTCATCTTCAAACACAGCTTCACCTTGTTTACCATGGTGGCTACCTTAATCTTCTTTACCATGATGGTTAGCTTCTTCATCTTTGCCCTCAGCTCCACCTTCCTCAATCACAGTTAGTGCACACCTCTTTCAACTTTTGCTTGATAAAATTTATTATCTTTATTTTTCTGTCAACACAAACTGACTCATGTCCTTCTAAAGACCCGTTTTCCATTGTTAAACCCTGGTTCCTCGGTCTTGATAAGCCTCAGGCTGCAGGAGGAACCTTTACAGTGAAGACGTTGAGGATTTTAAGATTCTATTTCGGTTCATTTTTGAGATCCAGGGACGGAAAGCGAGCGCTTGCCATGGTAAACAAACATGCCTCGTGCTCAGGTGTGGACAAAGACCTTAGAGAATGCAGGGTTCAAGTCTGGCCTTCTCAAGATGGTTGCACTTGCACACACAGCTCGTATAAAGCACCATTTGTACTTTCTCCCGATGCTTTTGCCCACTTCTTCCCGCGTTCTGCTCCATTTGTCCTTCATCGCTTCCTCCACAGCTGCTCGGCCGAGAGTACCCCACCCGCCGGGTCATAAATGGCCGAATTTGGCTCGACATATAGGTCACATTCCCAAAAGCCTTTTGTTCTTGAAGCAGAGAAACGAGTGGAAGCTTGTATGTCACAAAACACACCATGAACATTCCAATTTCTCACGGAAATGTTCGTTTCGATCAATATTGATTTTTCTCGACGAAAGTCATTCATAAAGGTTACGTTCACAAGTTGGCCAGTCTGGTGTTCACAGGTACAGGTGAATGTCCATTTGAGTGTGGCTAAACATCAAGGCAGTGTTTACAATAACTATGAGTTGTATCGCTGCATACTGTACCTGGTTTCCATTACTCATATAAAGGGACACGGTGCCCTTCACACTCTGAACCTGCAAGGCAGCCTTGGAATGAAGTCCCAGTGACTCGCACAAACGATAAAACGCCATCACTCTTTAATGTCAGATGCTCTTTAAAAGGCGCCTTCTCCCCCCGAAACCTGACGCGCCTTTCATTTTGTGGGATCGCGTGAAGACCCACACCACACGTTCAATGTCTACAGGTTCGCAACAAATAGGAATGACCGGGTTGTGCCGTCTTCCCACACTCGACCGAGCACGGATGGGTCCAGTGTTACTCGTGCTGTTCCTGATATACTCAAGCCCGGTCACCTCATTCTCCTCCATCTGCGAACCCATGCGAGTGCCCATGTGCACTGGGATGCCCTGGGACCTAACACGGGTCCCGAACCTGCTGCACCACGGAACGCAGGGCAACGCAGCACTCGCCATCGAGCCCTTCCAAGCACTGCTGGATACAAACTGCAGCGAAGACCTACGCTTCTTCCTGTGTGCCATGTATGCGCCCGTGTGTGCGGGGGCTCTTGTGGCTGACGACCCCATCCAGCCGTGCCGTGCAGTGTGTGAGCGCGCACGTGCACGCTGCGAGCCTGTCGTCCTACGCTACGGTCACGGTGGCCGGAAGCACTTGCCTGTGACTCCCTGCCTGTGTACGAGCATGCGGTGTGCATCCAGCCTGAGGCTATCGTGCTTGGACTCCCGCACGGTGCGTGCATGCCGCGAAGTCGGGGGGGGGGGGACACATGCGGAATATCTGACAAGGAAGGGGGGTGGGGGGGGGGGAGAGGGCAGGACATGAACCACATTCATTTGATCTGTACATTTCTTGCATATGTAATGCACGTTTTATATATTATATATATATATATATATATAATATATATATATATATATATATATAAATATATATTGTTACGCTGTGGAAATTCGCATTACACCATAAAGAGGCCGCAGGTAAGATATCTCCATAGGTCATGTGTAGTTAGCCCAAACCCGTTGTATAGAGGGAATTTATGTGATCCATCCGGGCTGCGACGCTTTGAGTTTTTCTTTTTCTTTCCCTATCTTTGATTTCAAACGAACGAAAACTGCCACCGATGCGGTGGTTTTTCCCGCATTCTTCCCGCGCTTGGTGTGAGGAGGAGGAAGAAGGGGACGGGCAGCTCGCTGCCGATGGTGGATGACCAGCGTGAGGCGGTCGGGGTGAGGGAACGCCCCCTCTTCGAGAACCCTCTCGAAGGAGGGTGGACCAAAAACGGGGCGGAGTGAAGGGCGGAGCCCGAGCTATAAAAGTCGGACACGGGCGGGGCGCTCTTCCTCTTGCTCTCTTCGTCCTCTTCCTCTCTTCCGGCTCGCTCTTCCTCTTCGTGGTGGCCGCTGGCCTGGTCTTCTGTGGTGCGGTCCCGAGACCCCGCTGGCGGGACGGAGCGTCTGCCATTCCCCACACCACAACCTCGAGCAACAACGTTTCCCCCCCCCTCTATCCGCGCTGAGATAGCGCCGGAAACCCCGTCCGTGGCGTCGAGCGGCCAACACGTGCCGGCGCGAGGCACGCGGAGAGGACTGCCTACCACGCCAGGGCACGGAGTCGCGGCCAGGCGCGACCACGTCGACGGACGTGGGAGAGTGACTCGACGCCCAAAGGGAAGTCACCATTTTCTTTTCGGGGTTTTGTATGGATCTTGTGGCGCCGTGTCTTGTAAAGTAGAACTGTTTAAGTGTTGCCGTGTGTATGCGTATTCGGTTGTAGCTCTGCATGTTACTTTGTTTTGGCTGTTATATGTGCATTTTGATTATTGTATGGCTGTATATACGTGCTTGTGTCTGTGGCTATGAATAAAATGCTTGTTTGTTGAACTGTTTCCCCGTTTCGCTGCGTCCTTCCCTTTGTTGACTCTCCATCCTGCTTCACGTAAGGGGTCGTAGTGGGTTAATACCCGGTAATTAATCGAACCGTCGAGGCCGACGATAACACCGCTCGGTTATCACTGTAGCACGGAACGGACCGCTTAAGCGGTTCGTGTCCGGAGTCGGCCTGTGGCGTGGTACGATCGCTCGGTCGACCATTCGCGCAGGTACTTAGGTAGATCGATTTGGCGAGCAACCCTATCCTGCGCGGGGTGGCAATTGGCGATCGTGGTGAGGTTAAACCCCACCGTGACTAGCTCCCGGCGTTGTTCCGAGAGGGTATGACTGAATTGTCCGTCCGGTGGGCGGACGTGCCGCGATTCGAGTTACGTGGCCGTTCGCACGCTGGCGGTGCCGCGAATTCGCAACAATATATATATATAGCAAGAGGAATGGTTTACAATGTAAAGATACCTGGAATATTCTTCAGATATTTCTCATATATAGGGGGAGCAGTGTTTGCAATTAGCACATTAATTCCAATACCTGTCTTTGAATTAATAAAGCAGTTATCGTATACCAAGGGAAATATCACTCCCATTAAAAATTCTTCCCGAATATGATATAAAATATGATTCATAGCATACATTATGTCATACTAGCGATACCCGTGCACATGCACGGGATAGCAGTACAACATAGCTGGTAGCAGACGACAGACCG
>CM068955.1:20906977-20921275 GCA_035128595.1 Eptatretus atami
TCCGCTTCCCAGCATCCCACCCCCTTTCGCATTCCCCAGCATTCTTCCGCGTTTCCGCTTTCCCTAGGCATTCCTGCCCCCTTTTCTGCTTCCCCAGCATCCGTCCCTTCCTCTTCCCAGCGTCTCCCCCCCCCCCCCCATCCCCTTTTCGCTTCCCAGCACCCTGCCCCTTCAGCTTCCCACCCCCTTTCCATTTCCAGAGTGCCCCGCCCCCCTTTCCTCTTCCCCAGTGTCCTGTCCCTTATTCTGCTCCCCCAGCTCCCACCCCATTTGCACTTCCCCAAGTGTCCCTACCCCTTCGCCCACTTCCGCAAGTGCGCTGCCCTTTTCCTCTTCCCCAGTGTCCCAACCCTTTTCTGCTTCCCTAGCATCCACCCCTCCTCCTCCCCATCCCTCACTCTGTGACCTCCAACATCCAAAGTCTCCCTCCAATTGACAGCTCTTTCATTCCGAAGCTTCCACTGTTAAACCCTTGATTGTTATCTACTTCACAGATCCTTCCTCCCACAGGAGTCCCCAATCTTGTTTCCCCCCCCCCCAACGTGTACGGTTCTTTATGGTTTGACAGGCCTGAATCACTTTCTGTGTGGAGTTGCAGTTTCATTTTTTTTTACGTCAAGAATTCCATTCCCACTGTCCGTGTACGACCCTTCCACCTCCTAACCCCAGGAGTACCTTTGGCTGTGCTTTGCCTTCCACAACCACCTCATGTTTGTCTGTGTGCTTGCACCATCCTGATAAGTTACAGAACAAGCGAGTTTCAGGGTGTTTCTGTCAATTTTTCACACAGTTATGCCCTTTTAGTACTTTGAAAACACAACGGTAGGGGACCATGCACTGCCAAGCAATTCTCGCTCTTGGTTTGTTCAATCTTTCTCTCAGCCAATTTGGAACCATTACCCAGTCTGTAGTCCATTCCTCCCTCCAGGACTTACAAGGACAGCTGTTCACCACTACCTCAGGTCATCCCCCATCCATCTCATGATTTCTTCAACCCCATTAAAACTCCCATTTGCAAGCGCCCCCCCCTTTTTCCAGGTTATTTTTTGATTTTTTTTCCTCCTCTTCCCTCACCTCTTTTGTCAGTTCTGTTCGTTTGTTCCTTTTCTGATTAATCCCCATTTCCCTCCTCTTTTTCCTGTGATTCATTCAGCTTGTATGAGCTTCTTTCACTCTAATGTTGTCCTTCTCTCCATCCCCTTTATCTCACTCTAACTTCAAAAGGGCGGAGGAGCTCCTTGTGAGCTAAGGGCCATCCATATCTAGTGCCCAACTGTGTCTGCGAAACGACGTTCCTCCTGCAGTTGGCGTTACTTTATTAGGGAGGTTTTGGTGGCAGGATTTTCCACTCCGTCCACTGTAAATTCCCTTCATTTCCGCAAAACACAAAAAATGGAAAAAAAATCTGGAATACCCACTCCGTGGGAGTACCTCCTGTTGCAGCTTCCCTTCGCCAGGGCAGCTCACCGGATGACGGGATGGGGCAAAGCCTTCGGGACCCAATCCTGATATAGGAGGAAACATGGGTAAACTTCCTGGGTCAGATTCGGCGAGAGTTGTGTCGGAATTGTCTGAGGTGTCGGTCCACCAGACGGCGGGTTCTCCTTGGTTAAACCTGAAAGGCGGTCCCTTCGGGTGGGTGCTGGCAATTGTCCTATCTCTAAAGAGAGGTTGATCACCCTCCTGTTTCATCTGAGCTCAGCATTTGGACTCGATATTTGCAGCACTCTTCTGAGGTCGGAGACCGGGATTGCGGCGATGAGATAATGGTGCTGTGGTTTACACCTACTATTGGTCTGGTCGCTCTGGATGGTTTGCCAACTCAAGGAGTTGCTGTAGCTGTGTTCAATAAGCTGGACCCCAATGATAATTGAGGTAACACCGGTTCAACGAGCGTATTATGAGACTAAGGATTCGTCATCTTAGGTGTCATTTCCCGGTCTCTGTTAGCTCCGACTAGAGGCGAGTGATCTCACCGGAAGGATAGCATCTCCACGCCACGCTCGATCTTGTGGTGATCATGCCTTAGAACGAGTACACTTCTGTTCTTGGGGATTTCATTGCCATCGACTGGATACTTGATAGGGATGGTATGAGATCATGTGTTGGTCCCCATGGGTCAGGAAACTATGAACCAGAATAGCACTAAGTTCCTGACTTTGCAAGAAGTCATGGACTTAGGGTGGCTGATTCATGGGTTTCAGTGCCCACAAGCTCATCACTGGACTTGGTATTTCCCAACGCTGGCAGTGTGGCCAAAGGAGATTAGAATGTCCTCGTTGATGGTCGGGGAGGAGATCCAGAACTGCAGGTTTGTCGGACCAGAGTGCTCAGTTTTCCTCAATTACTGACCACCGGCTTGTTGTAAGCATCTAATGCTGCACACTTAAATCGGCGAGAATGGCACCATCTCAGCCTTAGACTTGAGTGTAAGCTCAAGGATGCAGAGGGTAGCTGATGAGTTTGCGAACAGGCTGAGTGGACATTTGGGGGTCTGGGTATGCTATTGGGGGAATCCTCAGGAGTTGTGGAGTGCTTCAATGGAGCCACCACTACGCTTGATGTTGCCGGTGGAGTGTCTGGAACTCACCGGCAGGGAAAGAAGAATTTTCTGCTCAAAGGGACATGGATACCATTGACCAGAGTCACAGGGCAGGCCTGTAATGGCAGGCTGAGCTGTTCAAGGGAGCTTGGGGGTAAAACTGTACGTGCACTTAGGGTCAGGAGACATGGAAGGAACTGCATGTGAGGGGTGTAGATGGATCACCTGTGGCTCAGTGATTTCTCGTCCTGCTTTGCAGGAGGAATTCCCACAATTGTTCATCCCAAAGCCCATCCCTCGGAGCACTGACAGGTTGAGCAGAGAGGTGATAGGCTCTTGACAGAGGAGTCTGAAGTGAAGGCCACTGGGGGTCTTTGGAACTGCTAGTACAGGTCTGATCCACCAGCTGTCTGAGTTGGAATGTCAGGGTGTTACATCCCTGTTGCTGACCCTCCAATCAACTGTGGTCACCTTGACTTGTGGAAAACAGAGGCTGCAGGTGAACTGGTTGAAACCGTGGTAAAGCTCCAGGGATCTGTGGCATCCATGCTGCTGAACTTCTAAGGCTGGTGGAAATGCTGATTCATGGTAGGTAGGGCGTGCGTTGCATGAGTTTGTGTTGTTCCTGGGTACACAGGTCATCATCCAGACTGATGGAAGAGGGCTGTTTGTTGTCCCTCTCTTGGAAAGAGGAAGGTGATCGCTCAAGGACTCAAACAACTTACGAGGATGTGACGCTGCTGCACAGATAGCAGGACAAGTCTTTGCTCAGATAATTCTTGGATAGGGTTCGCCACTCATCTGCTTGAGCACCAGCACATGAAGCACCGTCAGGCCTATATACATCACAGAGGTCAACGATTGACCGATATCCTTGCTCTTTGCGTCCTCACTGATAGAGACGGAGTTTTGCAGGAGAATAGCTATAGCAACTTATGTTGATCTCTGTCAAAGCAGCTTCGATTCCAGTGATAGGAATAAATGTCATGGAAGAGATATCTTAGGATTTGTGGCTGGTGCACCACGAAACTGAATCATTGATGTCTGAAAACTCTACTTCTGGTAACTAAGAAGAGATGTGTAGAGAGATGTGGTACGATGCATCGTGACTTATTTCCAGTTTGATCCTGGAGTTCGCAGGGGTGTGTACTGACCCCCAACTTTCAGCACTTGTTATGGGGACTGGATTATAGGAGAGATGTGAAGAGATCAAGGAGGATGTTTGGGATATGTCAGGATTCGTGACGCTATGATATTCAGAGATATTGAGTCATCTTGCGGAGATCTAGGATATCTTTTGGGAGCCGATCAGAGACGAGCTGATAACATGAGAGTCGGAGCCGACTGGGGTACGCTGGTTTCCTTGTACAATAAGATTAGGTTTAATGATATTTGAGATTCGCTGATCTGTCGTGTCACTGTTGTGGTGCAGGTGTGAGGTCGCAAGAACTTACTCCTTAGGCAGTGATATTTCATGTCTCTGCAGGCCTGTGAGCTAGAGTGTCCAATAAGAATTGGGCTGTCAGGCCTGGGGAGTCATGGATTGCATGATATGATAGAGTGATGTGCGAACTGTCAGTACCTGTGCGGCGAGGACGAAAGTTCGAGTTTTCAGGTATTGTGGCTTCCTAGTCTGTCTCTACGTGCGAGGCTTGGAGTCTTGGACCAGGATCTGAGACTGGAGACTTAAAATATACCTTGAGATACAGTCTCTTGGAGAATCCTTGGCTTATCGTGAGTCGGATTTTGTGTAACAGGAGTTAGTAGTAGAGATCGATGAATTACCTGCTAATAGACGTCCATGGAGCGTCCACTGTGAGCTGTATGGACATTGTGCCATTTTCCTGACTGCTATCCTTGCTCACAGAAATTTCAGCGTGGGAGATGTCTCGTGGTGGAGGGGCCAAGGGCAGACCACGTGCTTCGTGGTTTGCAGCAGTGACGGGGCATCTTCAGGAGATGGGGATGGGCCTGGCATCTGCCTGCGGGATGGCCAGATGGAGGCCCCTGGAGTACCGGTGGAAAGTGGACGCAGCGACGCGCTGTTCTGCACATTGCTCCCATACGCTGACCTGAACTTCTACTCCATGTTGGTGTTTCCCCTTCCATTATGTTCTCTTCCATTTTGGCTCTGTCTCTCCAAGAACCTGATCATGTTATACAATAACAAAGAAAATACGTCGGGCTGCTTTCCTGTCGAAGTGATATCATAGATTTGACTTTTGTGTATTGCTCTTCTTGGCCATCTTTATATGCATGTCTATAATCGTGGCAGAATTCCCCCTCCAAACACCCCTCTCCCTTCATCCTCATGTTCCCAAAATAAATTTTCTTCTCCTCCCCTCTTGCACTCAACCTCCATCTGTCCCACCCTTTCTTTCACTGTGTACAATTTCTTATTCATTACCCCCCCACTTGAAGAGGTTTATTCACTCGAACCTAAATCACTGACCGTTAACCTTTCCCCCCAATAGACATTTACAAAAATGTTTCCCAATATAATTCCACAGCATTGGCAGCACCAGTCCTTTCATTCTGTAACCTTTTTTGCCCACCATCAGCCATGATTCTGCTGGGCATACCAGATATTAAATAATAGCCTGGCAGATCAGCAGCAAACGGGATAATCCTCCATTGTGCTGAGTCCTTTTGTAATTCTGAAATCTCGCAGGCCCTGCATGGCCTCTCGTGCCCTCGCTCGTGGAGCCACTGCCTCTTCTCTCCTGGTGGCTGGCGCCCCCACTTCAGATCTTTCTCTCTTGAATGTTATGGAATCCAACCGCAAATCAGGCATCACCTACAAAGAAGTACAAGCACAGGGCCTGCTGCTTTCCCACAGACAGGTTGGTTTGCCTCTGTTTTCTATGACGTCTCTTCAAGTGTGGTTCATCTGCTGTTTCATCTCCCACCCTCCTAGACTCCTCCAGATCACAACCACATTCTTCCAGGCAACCTTTTTCTTGAATAAACAGCCCAAACTCCAGGGCCCACTGCTCACTCACCTCCAATCCTTTTCTGTCCACTTGTGAACTCCTGCTCAATCCGTCCAATCTCACTTCTTCCCTCCAGGGCCTCAATATGGCAGATCTCAGTCATCCTCATCTTGCGAAAATTTTGGGAAATGTACAAATATTGTCACTCCATTATTGCTGAAGTTGACTTATATGCATTTGCATCAAGAGTCTCATTACTCGCCAACAGGTTAGCTTCATGTCCTCATCACCAAACCATCTATGTGCTTGGAAATAGAGGTTCATGCCCTCTTTGGCATAAATCCTGTGTTTTACATTGGATTTGCACTTTGACTTGCTTGTATGTCTCCTGACCACAGTATTCAAGTGTGCCTCACACTTGCGTTATTTCATTTCCCATTAATTGCAGGTAAGGCCTAAGTCACATTTGTCTACGGCTTAGGATACGCGGCCGTTACCCCCCCTGAATGTGACAGAAACGGTGCGGCTGGCGCAGAGTTTCTGAGGTGCCTCAGGCGTGGCCCTACGCCGTAATGGCTTATTTACAGGCCGTAGGGGTTGCCGTTTTGGAATTATAGACGAGTTATAACTTTTTTTCATTTCTAGTTTGCCGTAGCAAGTCGACAAGCCGCAAAAAAAAAGAACTGCGTAAAAAAAAAAAGAAAAAAAAAAAGAACCTCTCGTTACCTGTCCGTCTGGCCCGCACGTTTCGCCTTAGGCCCCCCTGCGGTCGCCTTGCGGGCACCTTGCGTCTGCCCTTAATAATTCTAGGCCGCCGCAGGACGCCCTAATTCACCTGTGCGACATCAAATCAAAGACCGTACAGCACCCCCACGTTTTCAGTCTCACAATTTTATAAATATTGCCGTGCGGCTCCCGGAAAAAAATAAAAAACATATGTGACTGCTACATTGTGTGACCGTGGGAATTACGCGGCCGCCCTATAATTGCTAGTGGCCGTAGATTTGTAGACCCTCGGCCGCCGCTGCCAAATGTGACAGGCCTAAACAGTCTTCACTTTTCCTTCTGAAGCTATGATGGTGCAGGTACCAGCTCTGTTTATTAATCGTAATCTTGCCTTTTTTATACCCTTTTGTTCCAACTTTTATGCTATTTAAATTCGCATATGTCATTGAACCCAACACCAGTGACACTGATTTTTATTCCACTCGACTTCAAATGTTCCTTTTCCGTAAATAATGTAATTGAGTATTCATGCTAATAGGTGACTTTGCACAGACGAAGAAGTTTCCACATTTTTTGCATGCTCTTGTATTCCTGCCTGCCTTTTTGTCTGTCATTTGACAGTTTGTCGTGTCCCATTGTCCTTTTTTTGTTACCCACGCCAGAGGAGAGGTATTAACATTTTTGAGTCCGTTTGGTACTTACGAAATCTAAAGATTTTTTAAGTAATTGGATGACTTCCCGTTCCTCTGTTTGTGTTTGTTGTTATTTGTGTGTGTGTTGTGTGTTTGTTTGTAGCACGATAATTCGGAGAACGGAAGAAGCTCACCAATGTTCAAATTACACCCCACGTGATTCAGGACGCGTGTGGCTAGCGCTGATTAGATTTTGCGTCAAATTCGGTTCAAAAGGTCAAGGTCACAGTGAGCGTCAAACATTTGATTTTTTGTGGTTATGGTACAGAATCATCGTATAAACTTTCTGGTTTGCCGCGCTACCTTCTCTAGAGACAGCTTTTATTAACAAGGTCAAGGTCAAAGTTGGACCGATTCGATAAGTACCAGTCTATGACTGCTTGTTGTCTGTTTGTCTGTCTGATCTGGTTGTCCACACAAGTTTTGTGTTTTTCTTCTGCTACCACTTGGTCGATTGAGACGAAATTTTCACCATTGGTGCGAACTACTCATCTAGAATGTTTTAACGATAATATATGACGTCATCGCCGTCACGTGGTGATGGCAGCCATATTGGAAAAACAGAAAAACTTGACCTCTTCTCTTTGAAAACCACACAAGCGAAAATTTGAAACTTGGCACATCCCGCAAGTACTCCTTCAGGGGGATATTAAATTTTGATTTTTTTGATGACATCATAGGTTCCCTCATTATGACATCATAATTGCATATGCAGAATGCCACATCCGATCCGGGGTATGAAAATTTTAGGGTCATCTGTTATAAATGGTCCACAGAAAAAAATTATTGACGTCATTTGGTCACGTGCTTTGCAGCCATTTATGAAAAAAAAAATTAAACTTCAAAAATCTTCTTTGAAGTGCTGAACAAATAGAGGCAAAACTTTACATGTATGACAAGCCTATCCATGAGGACACACAAAAGGATCACACAATATATCATGTCACATTGGTTTGACAGCCATAATTGGATTTTACCCTGAATAACCAAAAAATATATCACTCAAAAGAAGTCCTGCGCGAGGGTCTGCAATCTCTGATTGCTCTTTTTTCTTGTTCCTTTGATGTTTTGTTGTATATGCAATTGGCATCACTTCCATTCATCTGGCTCTTTTTGAGCCTTTTGACCTCCTTATAAAAGGATTAAGTTGTTAATGCCTTTTTAAACATCCTTGTTCCCTTGACATGACTCCATCACAAAAAAAACTCTTCAACATTAACAATTGGATCAACTTTATGGAATTAGCTTTTGAGGATAAATGTGGGCTACAGTTGCATAGTTTTCTTCCGTCTTTGGTTGGAAAAGCTGCAAAAGTTAGTTTTGATATATTACATTCTGTGGAAGCTTGTATTAAACCATTGTTGAAACTCCCAAGGAAGCAAGAAACACTGCTGCTGCCGTTTCCAATGGTTCACATGTGTTCAATAACAGCGAAAAAGACAGCTCAGCTGCAGTTTGTTTTGGTAAAAGCATTACCTTTATACACAGGGGGTTTGTCTTCTGTATAAAAATATAACTTTTGATGCTGATTGAGCACTCTCACATCTGTGCCTGTTTCGTTATCCCCTCCCTGGTCCCGGCAGAACAAGGTTGATATACAACCCCCTTAGCAGACCTGTGCCTGACGGCCAGGGGAGAGAGTCCGTCACTGGTTCCATGCAACCCACGTGACAAGCACCAGCAGTGGATATTCGCGTAGAGGAGTCGGTGACCTTTAGAAAGTGTGGCGCGGAAAGCCATCACGAGTCCAAAGAACAATCTCCATGCCAGTGGAATTACGGGCTTGACCTGAAGCTCAGCACGTGTTTCTAACTTGGAAAACAGACTCGTGAATAGTCTCTCCAATGACTTCAATTCCCAATCAAATCATTCTTCTTCAGGTCTTGGATTTCACAGTGCAAGGTGTGCCTTTTTCGTATGCAATACCAAATGCTGTGATTTTGATGTTGCCATGGAAGATTGCTGCTTTTGCTTAATACCAAGGTTGGTGTTGACCATGTTTCCATCAGGTTTTGTTTATTTCTTTTACCCAATCCCCCATCCCCATCCTCTTCACTCCCTTTACTTACTCATTCATGGATTTCATATCAGACAATTTAGGACAACACGAGTACATTAGGCTACTACATTTGAGGATCGAATAACCTCATGTGACCTTCATAGTGAATAATGAAAATAAATTAAATTTTTTGTGAATCCTCTGTGGCTTTTTTACAAACCAAAAACAAGTGTTCAAAGGCCTTTCACAAGAAGCATTTTAGTAGGCGGCGAGCTTCATCTTCTTTACCCACGGAGGCTACCTTCATCTTACTTTACCACGGAGGCTTACCTTCATTCTTCTTTACCGATGTGGATAGCTTCACCTTTTTCCACATGGCTAGACTCACCTTCTTTACCATGTGGTTCACTTACCTTCTTTACATAGTGGGTTTAGCTTACCTTCAACTACAGTGCCTAAATATTCTTTACCTTCACTTTACAGCTTTCACTTTTTTACCATTGCGCGTTAACTTATTTCATCTTCAACTGCAGCTTCCCCTTCTTACCATGGTGTCTCTAGCTTAATCTCTTTACAACGTTGTTAGCTCAATCTTTACCAATGGTGGCTGGGTTTCATCTTCTTTACATTGTGCTTTAGCTTCACCATTCTTAACCATCGGTGAGTTTACCTTCATCTTAAACTGCAGCTTACCCCACTTATTATAATGGTTCAGCTTAACTTTACTTCACCATAGTGGTCAGCTTCACCTTCAAAACCACAGCTTGAATTCTTTAGCTTCAACCACTGCTTCACCTTTTTTTTTACTATGCCAGTTAACGTCTCATCTTCAAACACAGCTTCACCTTGTTTACCATGGTGGCTACCTTAATCTTCTTTACCATGATGGTTAGCTTCTTCATCTTTGCCTCAGCTCCACCTTTCCTCAATCGTTTGAGTGCACACCTTCTTTCAATTTGCTTGATAAAATATTAATCTTATTTTTCTGTCAACACAAACCTGATCTCATGTCCTTTCTAAAGGACCCGTTTTCCATTGTTTAAACCCTGGTTCCTCGGCCTTGATAGAGCCTCAGGCTGCAGGAGGAACTTTACAGTGAAGACGTTGAGGAGTTTTTTAAGATTCTATTTCGGTTCCATTTTGAGATCCAGGACGGAAAGCGTAGCGCTTGCCATAGGTAAACAACACATTGCCTCTGCTCAGGTTGTGGGACAAAGACCTTAGAGAATGCAGGCGTTTCAAGTCTGGCCTTCTCAAGATGGTTGCACTTGCAACAACACAGTCGTATAAAGCCAACCATTTGTACTTTCTCCCGATGCTTTTGCCCACTTCTCCCTCGTCTGCTCCATTTGTCCTTACGCTTCCTCCACAGCTGCTCGGCGAGGAGTACCCCACCCGCCGGGTCATAAATGCCGAATATTGGGCCTCGAACATATAGGTTCACATCCAAAAGCCTTTTGTTCTTGAAGCAGAGGAAACGAGTGGAAGCTTGTATGTCACAAAAAACACACCATTGAAACATTCCAATTTCTCACGGAAAATGTTCGTTTCGATCAATTTGATTTTTCTCGACGAAAAGCATTCATAAAGGTTACGTTTCACAAAGTTGGCCAGTCTGGTGTTCACAGGTACAGGTGAATGTCATTTGAGTGCTGGGCCTAAACATCAAGGCAGTGTTTACAATAACTATGATTGTATCGCTGATTACTGTACCTGGTTCTTACTCATATTTAAAGGGACACGGTGCCCTTCACACTTCTGAACCCTGCAAGGCAGCCTTTGGAATGAAGTCCCAGTGACTCGCACAAAACGATTAAAAACGCCAATCACTTTCTTTTAAGTCAGATGCTTTCCTTTAAAAGGCGGCCTTTTCTCCCCCCGAAAAACCTGACGCGCCTTTCATTTTGTTGGGATCGGTAAGACCCACACCCACACGTTCAATGTCTACAGGTTCGCAACAAATAGGGACATGACCGGGTTAGTGCGTCTTCCCACACTCAGACCGAAGCACGGATGGGTCCAGTGTTACTCGTTTGCTGTTCCTGATATACTTCAAGCCCGGTCACCTCATTCTCCTCCATCTGCGAACCATGCGAGTGCCTGTGCACTGCGGGATGCCCTGGTACCTAACACGGGTCCCGAACCTGCTCACCAGAACGCAGGGGCAACGCAGCACTCGCCATCGAAGCCCTTCCAAAGCAACTGCTGGATACAACTGCAGCGAAGACCCTTACGCTTTCCTGTGTGCCATGTATGCGCCGTGTGTGCGGGGCTTTGTGGCTGACGACCCATCCAGCCGTTGCCGTGCAGTGTGTGAGCGCGGGCACGTGCACGCTGCGAGCCTGTCCGTCCTACGCTACGGTCACGGTGGCCGGAAGCACTTCTGTGACTCCCTGCTGTGTAACGAGCATGCGGTGTGCATCCAAGCCTGAGGCTATCGTGCTTGGACTCCCGCACGGTGCGTGCATGCGCGAAGTCGGGGGGGGGGGGACCACTATGGCGGAAATCTGACAAGGAAGGGGGTGTGGGGGGGGGGGACGAGGCAGGACATGAACCACATTGCATTTGATCTGATACATTTCTTGCATATGTTAATGCACGTTTTTATATAATTATTATATATATATATATATATAATATATATATATATATATATATATAAATATATATTGTTACGTCTGTGGAAATTTCAGCATTACACCATAAAGGAGGCCGCAGGTAAGATATCTCCATAGGTCATGTGTAGTTAAGCCCAAACCCCGTCTGTATAGAGGAATTTATGTGATCCATCCGGGCTGCGACGGCTTGAGTTTTTCTTTTTCTTCCCTATCTTTGATTTTCAAACGAACGAAACTGCCACCGATGCGGGTGGTTTTTTCCCGCATTCTTCACCGCGGCTTGTGTGAGGGGAGGAGGAAGAAGGGGAGGGCAGCTCGCTGCCGATGGTGGATGACCAGCGTGAGGCGGTCGGGGTGATGGGAACGCCCCCTCTTCGAGAACCCTCTCGAAGGAGGTGATCCAAAACGGGGCGGAAGTAAGGGCGAGCCCGAGCTATAAAAGTCGGACACGGGCGGGGCGCTCTTCTTTGCTCTCTTCGTCCTCTTCCTTCTCTTTCCGGCTCGCTCTCCTCTCGTGGTGGCCGCTGGCCTGGTCTTCTGTGGTGCGTCCCGAGACCCCGCTGGCGGGACGGGAAGCGTCTGCCATTCCCCACACCACACCTCGGCAACAACGTTTCCCCCCCCCTCTATCCCGCTGAGATAGCGCCGGGAAACCCCGTCCGTGGCGCGAGCGGCCAACACGTGCCGGCGCGAGGCCACGCGAGAGAGGACTGGCCTACCACGCCAGCGGCACGGAGTCGCGGCCAGGCGCGGACCACTCGACGGACGTGGGAGAGTGACTCGACGCCCAAAGGGAAGTCATCCATTTTCTTTTCGGGTTTTGTATGGATCTTGTGGCGCCGTGTCTTGTAAAGTAGAACTTGTTTAAGGTGTTTGCCGTGTGTATGCGTATTCGGTTGCTAGCTCTGCATGTTACTTTGTTTTGGGCCTGTTATATGTGCATTTTATTATTGTTATGGCTGTATATACGTGCTTTGTGTCTGTGGCTATGAATAAAATGGCTTGTTTGTGACTGTTTCCCCTGTTTCAGCTGCGTCCTTCCCTTTGTTGACTCTCCATCCTGCCTTCACGTTAAGGGGCTCGTAGTGGGTTAATACTCCGGTAATCTAATCGAACCGTCGAGGCCGACGATAACACCCGCCGGTATCACTGTAGCACGGAACGGACCGCTTAACGGTTCGTGTCCGGAGTCGGCCTGTGTGGCGTGGTACGAGTCGGCTCGGTCGACATTCGCCGCAGGTACTTAGGTAATCGATTTTGGCGAGCAACCCTATCCTGCGCGGGGTGGCAATTGCAAAGATCGTGGTTGAGGTTTAAACCCCACCCGTGACTAGCTCCCGGCGGTTGTTACCGAGAGGGTGATGACTGAATTGTCCGTCCGGTGGGCGGACGTTGCGCGATCGAGTACGTGGCCGTTCGCACGCTGGCGGTGCCGCGAATTCGCAACAATATATATTATAGCAAGAGGAATTGGTTTACAATGTAAGATACCCTTGGAAATATTCTTCAGATATTTCTCATATAATAGGGGGAGCCAGTTTTGCAATTAGCACATTAACAATACCTGTCTTTGAATTAATAAAGCAGTTATCGTTTACCAGGGAAATATCAACTCCCATTAAAAAGTTCTCCCGAATATGATATAAATATATTTTCATGCATTACATATGTCATACTAAGCGATACCCCGTGACATGGCACGGATAGAGTACAACACTAGCTGTAGCAGACGACAAGACCGTACACGGGAATTGAAAAAAACGCATTTGCAAAATGAAGTACTATGGGAACGCCAAGACTTCTCCAAACATTGTCGGCATGTCCGGCTAAGTGCCACAGCAATTTCATAGGGTCGTCGATATGGTGTTGATGGCGAGCCGAGTTTTTTAGTGTCAAAGCTTGGTATTTAATAGAGATTAAATACCAATACTGAACAAACAATATATCAAATAAAATATAATACTGAGCAAAAAATGTCATTTAAAATATAATACTTTGCAAACAATATATCATCTACAATATAATACTGAGCAAACAATATATCATATAAAATATAATACTGAGCAAACAATATATCATATAAAATACATTACTTCGCATACAATATATCATACAAAATATAATACTTACCAAACAATATATCATGTAAAATGCAATATTTAGCATACAATATATCAAATAAAATATAATACTGAGAAAACAATATATGATATAAAATATAATACTAAGCATGCAATATATCATATAAAATATAATACTAAGCATGCAATATATCATGTAAAATATAATACTCAGCATACAATATTTCATTTAAGATATAATACTCAGCATACAATATATCAAATAAAATATAATGCTCAACATGCAATATATCATTTTAAATATAACACTGAGCATACAATATATCATATAAAATATAATACTGAGCATGCAATATATCATATAAAATATAATACTTGGCATGCAATACATCATATGAAATATAATACTTGACAAACAATATATCATATAAAATATAATACTCAGCATACAATATATCATTTAAAATATACTCAGCATACAATATATCATATAAAATATAATACTGAGCATACAATATATCATATAAAATATAATACTTAGCATACAATATGTCATATAATATATAATACTCTGCATACAATATATCATATAAAATGTAATACTTGGCATACAATATATCATATAAAATATAATACTGAGCATGCAATATATCAAATAAAATTTAATACTAAGCATACAATATATCATATAAAATATAATACTGAGC
>CM068955.1:20942211-20958663 GCA_035128595.1 Eptatretus atami
CATTGTCTCATCCTTGACTTCTGAAACAATCGACATCGTCAAATACCGCTCGTGAACCATCGTCGTCTTCGGACTTGTCATTTTTATAACTTGGTCAAAAATGATCACATTGTCTCATCCTTGACTTCTGAAACAATCTACATCGTCAAATACCGCTCGTGAACCATTGTCATCTTCAGACTTGTTTAAATTTATTTTTAATTGCATACCATGCCACCCACCTCCAACAAGGTTCGTCTTGTAAACTAAGCTTTTGCTGAACACCTGTCTAATTTTGTGAGTCAAGGTGCTTCATGCATGATACAGAGAAGAACAGATTGCATCTATGGGGCTGTAAGAACATGGCTTGTTCTCAGGTGCACGTAACCATTTCAAATTGTTCTCATCAGGATGATGCTGAGAAACGGTTGTGTGGCCGAAATGTGGAACGAAACATGGACCAAGAAAGTGAAGGTGGGTCTACAACGTCAGTCTACCATTGTATTGGGAAAAGGCGGACCTTTTTGGGAATATTTTTCACGAAACCATGTTTCGAGCTGTAAACGTTTATAACGGAGGAGTTTGTACATGCGTGCATCACATGCAGGACGAGGACATCAGCAGACCGTGTACTGAGCCATGAAGTGCAAGGACACTAGTCATTGTTAGTTTGCCCTTTGTAGCCGAGTAAGGCCTCGTGTGTTCATGTGATCGGTGAACACCTAAAATCGTGAAAATTGATTTCCTGTCGTAGGAGATGCTACCCACACAGCAACCACCTTCTGAGATAGCAAATGGTACAACCTGGTGTCAAGCTACATATCTGAGAAGACTAGACCACTTACTACCCATAGTTTAGACAGGAATTTGTAATTTGTTCAGACGACCGGCGACAACTCCACTACTCTTCCTGAATGTCCACTGACAACCAGTGCTAGCAGACGGGTCTTCCAGTTTGATGTCCAACTGAGGGATGGTGCATTAAATGATGTAATGCCCTGCCTATGAAGTATCAATCGGCTTCTAATCGGGTCAGGAATGGAACCCAGACCATACAGCTCAAGGTAAGATGAGGACACGACAACAAATGATGTACAAATCAACAAAGTAAATCCAATTTGGACTTGGGATCCCAACAACGTGAACCATGACCTCAGGTGGACCAGACCAAATAGGTCACTGATCTATTTTAATGAGGTTATGACCAACCAAACCTTTTAGAAACCTCTCCAGCAATGGCTCTGTAGGAGGTGTTTGAAATTTCCGAAGTATGGATGAAATGTTGATGCGGTTTCCTGACCATGATGGTTGGTGTTCTTTTCCTGGACTGCAGGCCTGGGAAAAGCTGAGGCTCCTGAGGAAGGGAGCATCGGAGAGACACAGTTGGTACAAAGCAAAGACCGTTTACATTCGCCGACGCCGTGGTGATCAATTGCCAAGTTGATGAGCTGGAGGCCTTCAAAGAAATGGCTGAGGAGCACATTGATAAATCTGAGTCGTTTTTAAATGGTCGACATATTCACTGAACTTGAAAAGTTCAATTTAACTTTGGGAAAGATGCTTATACATTAAGACATTAAACAGTACCTACATAATGTGACCATGGTACGGAGCGAGGGATCGGACATTTAATCGATAACCTGGGACAACAGGTGATACTTTAATCATTTTAAAATGAAGTTTGCACAATGACTGCATTTCAGCAACTCATTCCCATAAGACTGTTGATTGTGATGCCTAAGTGATCGTTTTTCTGCCCTTTTAAACTCCTATCATCACGCGGTGTGCTTGACAAAAAGGCTGTGGCTGAAAGATCAATGTTTTTATCCTGAGAGATGCAAAGGCTGTTCAAATATGACGTGGACCCTTGTTAATAAAATGCAGAGTCATATGTCGATGAATAATTTTGGAGGGAATTTGTTTATAATGTTGGTGACAAATCAGGTGCCTTCATGCTATAATCACTGAACTGAAAATACATAGAATGCTTATTGTCATTCGCAATACACAGAGTGCGGTGTAGCTACCGGATACCATCTTGGTTAGCACTCGATGCTGGCGAAGGTGATCCCCGTCATGCGTTTGTGTGTAATTTCGAACGAGAAACAGTCGCGTTTTTTCACCTTTTGTGCGATAGTTTTCAAATAGTGAACTTATCAGAGTAATTATAACACTTTCCTTTGTCATTTCCTTTTCACAATAAAGTTTGAGAACAAATATTGTTCACTTGGTAGCGTAAAGAACTCGGACCGTTTTCATAAAACTTATCAAGTCTGCCTCGTTTATTTAACAATTATTTGTTTATGGTCAAAATTGAAAAGATGAATTTACCTGTCGTTTATGTATTACGTACCATAATTGAGGCAAACCAGTCATCAAATATAACCCACTATATCATGTACCAGTTTCCACATCGTGCTTCCACATTGTGGAAGCATACGGACCGTGTTTCTCCATTGTGTCGGGTCGCACACCTGGATTTGATTTTTTTTCTCATTTATTTATATTTTCAGAGAATAATTTTGTACGACGATTCTGTGATTTTTTTTCCCCCAGTGTATCAGCTTCAATGTCTGTCGGCACACAAAATTACTGTGCTTCCCCATTGTCTCGGGTCGCTCACCTGTATTTTTTTTTCATAAAAAAAATTTAAAATTAATATTTTCATTTCAGAATGTTGTCCGACGATTCTGTGATTTTTTTTTTCCCGGTACATCGACACGGAAAATTTCAGCTTTCTTTGTCACCTAGAAGGTCCCGATCATTAATATCAGTCAGTGGGTCAGTTGGTATGCCTGCCGTTGGCTTAATGGTTAGGGTGGTGGGCTTGGGATCCTTGGATCCTGAGTTCAAATCCCACTTTCTGTTGAATTAATACTAGGTGGGGTTGACTCTGCCTGTCATCCTTCTGAGGTTGGCAAAATGAGTGCCAGCTTGCTGGTATCCTGTGTCAGAGTGGTGACCTGTCCAGGATTGTGCCCAATAGCTAAGGAGACTGCTTAGGCAGCACCAACACTCTGCACAGAGTATGGTCTCAATGGATGGATGGAAATGTATTTCCACAACCCTCCCGTAACTGATTGGAGCGGTTTGTTGCCGCACAAAATGTCATTTTAACATTTGTTTTGTTTTTTTCAATCTGGGACGCGTTCAAAACGAGCTGGATCCACGACGAGTGTCAGCCAAGCAGTGCTCACCAAGATGGCACCGGTCACGTGACTTCGAGCTCATGCGGCTTCACTTCATGAGCTTATGAGCATTCTATTTATTTTCAGTTCAGTGGCTACAATGCGCCTGCTGAAAATAAGGCGGCAAAATAGATCATGAGGGTGGATTAGGCACGGCTAATTATGGAATTTGTGGTTTACAAAAACATCAACAATTGGCTGCACAACGTGGTGGTGATTGCTTGCCATGGACATCAGGACGTCGGAATTTCAGTGATGCAAATAATAATGTAACGATCAGGCCTAAGTCACATTTGCCACGGCGGCCGTGGGGTCTCCAAAATCTACGGCCACTAGCAATTATACGGCGGCCGCAGTATTTCCACGGTAACACAATGTAGCAGTCACATATGTTTTTATTTTTTGGGGAGCCGCACGGCGTATTTAGAAATTGTGGAGACCGAAAACGTGGGGTTGCCGTATGGTCTTTGATTTGATGTCGCACGGTGACCTTAAGGGGGCCCTGCGGCAGCCATAGAATTTTCAAGGCAGACGCAAGGTAGCCTCAAGGTGCCCGCAAGGCGACCGCAGGGGGGCCCTAAGGCGAACGTGCGGCCAGACGGACGGTAACGAGTGGGTTCATTTTTTATTTATTTATTTATTTTTACCAGTTTTTTTTTTTCGGCTTGTCGAATTGCTACGGCGAACGTAGAAATGAAAAAAGTTATAACTCCGCGTTATAATTCCATGGCGACCCCTACGGCCTGTAAAAGATAGCCAAACGGCGTAGGGCCACCCTGAGGCCACCGCAGAAACTCTGCGGCCGCCGCACGTTTCTGTCAATTCAGAGGGCGTACGGCCGCCGTATCCTCGCCGTAGAGCAAATGTGACTTAGGCCTAAGCCACAGAGAACACAAAATGTCAGTCTGCTTCTGCTTTTCACAGCTCGAACCAACATGGCACAACTGCTAACACGAGGCCGATGGATGTCATTTTTTTGTATGTATCCGTGTTAAAGTGATGGGTGGATAATGACAGCAGATCGTGCAAGAAGGTAAAACAAAGCAATCCGTCCATCAGGACCATACTCTGGACAACGTCAGTGCTGCCAAAGCAGTCACCTGAGCTATTGGGAACAATCCCAGACAGGTTGCCACTCCAACAAAGGATACTCAAATGGCTCAATCCTCCCTGCAGGCTGGAAATCATTTTGCCAACCTCAGAAGGATGAGATGCCAAATCAATCCCAGCTGGTATTAATTCAATAGCTGAACAGGATTTGAACTCAGGACACAAGGATCCCAAGCCCATCACCCTAACTACGACACCAACACCAAGCATAAACAAAGCAATTTCGTATTTAAAATAAAATTGCACATTTTCAGCGGGCAAGGCACCACCCAAAGCACCGCATGGCACCACAGGGACCAACACAGGCAGGTGGGGCCTAACTGTACATCAATCGATGTGTTCAGATTGATAGTGCAGGTACTTTTGCTGTGTATCGCCATGGCCTGCAAACGAACAACCAAGCAGCTTGTAGAGTGCTTGTCAAGTGACTTAAGCACTCAGGCAAGCACTCCAACGAGACTGTTGATAAGGAATGACTGGATTGGCAAGCAATTCGCGATCACCAATCGGTCATATTAAATGCCTCCTGGAGATGTCCGGAATGCCAAACAATGTCCGAATTGGACACATTAACACTTTTTTTTTCATAGCAGTCAGAACTGCTTCTGTGGTCAATTAAGAAGTTTAAATTTTGAAATTCAGCTCTGTTTAAGAGATTCTAGAGGTTATCACATTTGCGGAAATGAAATAAAGCCACAAACACTGGCGTCTCTGGGCATTTACAAACAATGTGATGTATCCATCAATTCATAGATATGACGATCAAGCATTCACTGATACGAGTGAGGAAAGTGAAAAAAAAACTTTATTGTTAAGAAACCATTGCAGCCTGTTCCAAGTCAAGGCATTGTTGAGCAGGCCAAACAGAAATGGCGAATTAAAACCCCAGTGAGGGACAGCGAGGAGACCAAGGATGAACCTTGATAAAGGATATTTAAATTACGCCGTTAATTATCTTCAAAAGGTGTGTTTAAATTACCCCAAACACCCAATTTTCACTCATGCACTACTACCTTGGAGGTCTCTTGGTATGCATGCAAAGTTTGGGGCTGCTTGGTTTCATGGTTTTGGAGTTATGTTCCCAAATCCCCCCCAAGCTTGACACACACCTGTTCACACCATGCACCCGTGTCTGCTCACACCATCTTACCCTGACTAGGCTCACCTGCTCCTGGTTCACCTCGAGGTCTCGTGTCCTCTCCACCTGTACCTGCAATGCATGATATTGATATTTTAGCCTTGTTTCAACACATTCCATCAATTCTGCCATAATTTGCTTTACCCCCTCCACCATCTCTACTCGTTCTTCCTTCACTTTCTATCTCATCTCTTATCTTTATGATCTCCCACTTGGGAGATCCCAGGAACTGACAGCTTAAGTTCCTCTTCCAGAATTACTTTTGTGTCTTCTATACTCACTTTCATTTTCTATTCCCTCGTCACTATATGTTCCTTTATCTGTCATTCCTTCATCTTCATTTGTTCGTTCATCTCCTGATCTTTTGTCTCTATCGTTTGTTACATCTCAAATTTTCTGGGTTACCTTTTCGTGTCTCACCTTACATTCCTTCTTGATTGCTATCAGTTCCCCCTTGGTTTCTTTGTGGGCCTCCTTCAATTCTTTTATCACCTCCGTATTACCTCCAATTGGGTGGTCGCTAGACTACCGTTATTCTCAGGTTTTCCGTCTGTCTGTATGTATGTAATGGACAGCTCTGGAGGCCAGAGGAGTCAACCGATTTTGATGAAACTTGACTGGTAGGTTCATACCAGGATCTAGTTGTATGCTTTTGAGCACCGTTGCTATGGACGCTACCGTTGCCCAGCAACAGGACTTTTAAATTTTTGAAAAAATCCGAAAAATATTTATATATTTTTTTTTTCGAAAATCAAAAATCGGCTTCCGCGCTTTTATGCGCACTATAATCAACCTTTGTCAAAAATTTTCAGCCCGATCCGTCAAAAACTGTATGACTAGTATGCAATTATATAGCGACCACCCATGTCGCCTACCGGCTTGTTTTCATTCTTAGTTGTTCCTGCCCTTCCTTAAGTCCTTTTATCTCCGTCTGTATTATATTTATTTTATCTGTCATTTTGACCTGATCTGCTTTATCTCTTCCTGGACACTGTCCACACACCTCCTTAATCCATTCACCTCGTCCCGTACAGTTTCGAATTTCAATGCTACATCATTGCCCATTGCCTTCATTTCATTCCTTAACCCCTTGTCCATCGCCTTCGACTCCACCTGTCCCGCATCCATTTTGTTGCCCATCCCTTTCAGCCTGTTGCCCATCACCTTCATATCAGCTTTAACTTCCTTCCTTGTCTCAGCCAGCCCAGCATCCATTCTGCTCATCATTTGTTTAAACATCCTTGCTGAACGGTCCATTTCCAATAGTGCCGGTGAGGCCGACCTGCTATTTTTGGGGTGCCAAATTTTTGGCGCTGTATTTTTGGGGTGCCAAATTTGAGGATGGGGTTCTCCAAACATTACCAGTGTCTCTGGCATGTCCCCTTCCAAATATTCCTGCAAAGAATCACTTCCCTCAATATCGCCCTCCCAGACCATGGGTTCCTCTCCCATATCATCATCCTCATCAAAACCCACCTGGATGATCTGCTCGCCTTGGTCCGACATAGCTGCACAATTACATTTTAGCTAAAATTTGCACCCGAATCACACTCCGTCACAAGTTCGAATTTGCATAATCCTGATTCTACACAAACTCTATCTACACAAAGACTGATGAAGTAACTGATCCTCGGGTCACTTATATGTCCAGTTTGCTCTCCCCCTGGGGTAAGTTTTCCAAAACCAGAACATTATTTTGCTTTGAAACTCACAAAGAGAAACCATATAACCTTTGTAAAGCATACCCGAGTCATATAAAAGAACCAATTGCTTTCAAAACAGTCACAAGGACAAAGGAAAAAGTGATCGCTCGTACGCTGCTGAGGATAAAAGTTAAAACCTCCACAAGATACGGGATGAAACTTTGCCACCACGGCACCCATAACCAAGCATGTGTAACTAAGATGGGATCATTATGAAAGATGAAAGCATCGTCACACCAGAACATTATTTATTATAAGAACATTGTGAAAGCCTCTCCCGCTTACATGAAGCTCACAATGGAGCTGATAAAACAAAGCTCCGTGCCGAGGCCTGTATCTTCTGGAATGACATCAACAAGGATATAGAATCCATGACACGGTGCTGTAGTACCTTCCAGCAGTACCAGAGATCACAACTTGAGCCACAACATGAGATACCAACCAGACCATGGCAAACTATCACAGCTGATCTATTCTTCTTTGACCACGCAGGATACCTGCTCATATGTGACTACTACTCCAGATTCTCTGTAGTCAAGAGGACCAGCAGTAGCCTGAGCAGCCATGCAGTCTGCCAGATGCTCAGGTCCATTTTCTCTGAGCACGGCATACCTGATCACGTTGTAACAGACAATGGGCCGCAGTTTGCATCCAAAACATTCACCGATATTGCCGAGAAATAGGGATTTGACCACATTACCTCTTGCCCTCACTTCTCATCCTCGAACTGTTTCATCGAACGTCAAGTACAAACAGTTAAGAACATTCTTGTCAAAGCCAAACATGCCGGCACGGACCCATTCATGGCTCTGCTGATCCTGCATTCCACGCCTATCGACCACTCCCTTTCATCACCTTCTGAAATATTAAACCAACGCACTCTCAAGACAAACATCCTAATGTGCATCCCTAACACTGCTGCGAGGAAGGACAACATCACATTCCGACTCCAACAACGCCAATATCAGCAAAAGACGTATTTTGACCAACATGCCAGACCGCGACAATGCAACCTCAACCTGGGTCAGCCTGTCAGTGCCCAGGACAACAACAATGGACAATGGTTACTAACAGCCTGGAACCCCGCTCATACAATACAATGACTGACTCTGGAACCACCATACGCCAGAACCACCGTCACTTGAAGCCTTCGCCCGACGACAACCATCGAGGTGTGCAAACAACACTTCTACCGGTGACGCCGAAACATGTACAGAACAGTGCTCCGAATACGTCACCCAGCCAAGACCTACCACCACCGGACATCATGGTTGACTCTCCAAAAAATATCATTCCCACTCGTCAGCCTGAATAATTGATAATAATAACTTGAATAATTGATGTCACAAGGTTTGGCAGCCATGTTGGTTTGAAGAAAAATATAAAATGTTTTCTCTGGAGCCGCTTAATCAATCAATGTGAAAGTACAAAATTATGATCCAGTAGTGATGCAGAACAATTGTTTCAAATTTCAACTTGACTGGACGTATGGTCTGTCTGGCAGCCAGAAATATTTAATTTTATACATATATAGTGTTACGGCTGTGGAAATTCGCAACCACCATTCAGGTCCCGTAGGTGAGATATCTTTTAAGTACATGTATAGTTAGCCCCAAACCCATTGTTTAGAGGGAATTAATGTGATTCATTCGGGCTGCGATCCTTTGAGTTAGGCGTTTTTCTGTTCTACCTTTATTTTGAACCAACCACGCTCCAACCGTCAACAACAACAACAACGCCAGCAGCCACCACCTACCTTCACCACTCGGTCCCGCAAACCTCACATCACCGCCATTCCAAACGCCATCATGGCCATCGGCCACCGCCGAAAACCCTCCACCACCTTCACCTCTCTCCTACGGCCATTCCCGCACCACCTGTGGGCACCGAGCGTCGGGCTATCTTGGGCCCGTTCAGCGATACACGCGAGCCGCGAGTGCAAATAGCGGTTTTTCCGAGGAGAATTCGGATCAGGAATGCTACACGCCCACATCTGATCCATCCAATTAGGAAGCGCGGGGCGGCTTGGCCCCGCCTCCAGACACATCTGAGAGAAATCAGGATATGCTAATTTGAGGATCAGGGAAGATTCACGCCCCTTTTCCTCCGTCCAATCGGCGAGCGTAGCTCCGCCCCTGAGGTCGTTTTGATCCGAAAATTTGCATATGGTGGTTCCTGGAGCCGATAAAAGGGCGAGCGGAGATCTGCTGCGGGCAGATGAGTTTTGAGGCGAACGGCTGCGGAGGAGATCGGCTGCGGAGGAGATCGGCTGCGGAGGCGAACGGCTACGGAGGCGAACGGCTGCGAGGGAGATCGGCTGAGGAGAACCGGGAGCTCGGGTCCGGGGCGAGGAAGACGGCGGTCGGCGACGAGGTCGCGGTGAATCGCTCGTCGCGGGACTCAAGCAAGCCAGCCATACTCCCTCCCCAGAGCGTCAACAATTCCCCCTTGCCCCCACCTGAGAGAGTGCGAAAAGGGGGCCCCGTCCCACTTTACTCCAAGCAGGTGCCAACGAAACTGGGCGCCGCCGTGCAGCGACATTTTGCGCTCGCCACGAGCGCGGGTAGGACCCTTCGGTCTCGTGGACCTGGCCGCTCATCCAGGTTCCACGCGCATTGGCCCACGGCCCAGTCTGACTCCCTTGCCTTTGAGGGGGTCTTTCCTTTGCTTTTGTGTGAATGCGTGTTGTGGCGCCGTGTCTTGTAAAGTAGAAAACTGTTTAAGTGCATGTAAATAAACCTTTGCTTGTATTCGGTAGTAATTATTTCTTTGCATTCTTACTGTATGGCTGTATATGTGTGCTATCCGTGTGTCTGAATTAAATGTGCTTACTTGTTGAACTGTGCCCGTTTCGCTCTCGTCTTTTCTTTAATTGAACCTCCATCTTGCTTCACGTAAAAGGGTTCGTAGTGGGCCTGATACGCCCGATAGTTAATCAGGAACCGTCGAGGCCGACGATAACACCGCTCGGTTATCCCGATAGCACGGAACGGACCGCTTAAGCGGTTCGTGTCCGAAGTCGACCTGCGGCGAGGTGCGATCGCCCGGTTTACCATCCGCGTGGGTACTTAGGTAGGTCGAGTTTGGCGAACAACCCTATCCCACGCGGGTGGCCGATTGGCACGATCGTGGTGAGGCCGAAAGGCCCACCCGTGACTGGCTCCCGGCGTTAGTCCGAGAGGGTCACGACTGAATTGTCCGTCCGGTGGGCGAGGCGGCCGCCATTCGAGTCACGTGGCCGTTCGCACGCCGGCGGGCGCGAATCGCCAACAATATATATATATTTGAATAAGACTCACTTGGATGTGCCTGTAAGGTTTTGGGTCAAGGAGTAGCATCTGAAATACGAATCCTATCCAGGTTCTTCCTGATGATTTCATCTTTCCTTTTTGCTTGTTTGGGTTCCTTCTGATTACTCCAATGCAGGACTGTACCTATTTGGTCTTCTATTTTATTTGAATTGAATTTCTTTTCATCCCATTCTAAATTCAATTGAATAATAAAAAAATGTCATGGGTCAGGGTCAGGTGTCCGATCAAAGCGGGGTTGCATCAAAGCGGGACGTCTTGGTACCCGGTCATCACTGCCAGCAGTTATAGGCAGTTCTAGTTATGTCTCTTATTAATTACGTAACACACCAGTACACAACACACCACACAAAACAACTTCTGGCGAGGGTCTGTAATCTCTGATTGCTCTTTTTCTTGTTGTGCATTGTGAAGGAGCTCAGATCATCAACTATAATTTTTCATCGACAAAATCAACATCACTTCACTCAGTTTTATAATTGATTGGTAAAAAGAGGTAATTTTATAAAAAAAAAAATTTACTATCACTAGACAAACTGTTCCTCACCACCTCCGTCAACATAATTTGAAGTATCACCAGACAAACTGCTTCCAGAAAACTCCGAACCGCTTGCCACATAATCACTTGATTCGTCATCGTTTTTGTAATCACTCATGCCCTCTAATGATGTCACCATTTTTATAAAATGCAAATAAAACCACACTCCACAAGAGAGAATTCATTTTGGCCAATAAACTTTGACAAACTGGAACATAATACATCTCACAAACAAACTTGAACGTAATACATTCTAAACCAATCATCGAAGGCCTTGCTGACCATATCCACATGCCATTGAGTAGGAACAAACAATACAGATTGCTGAACAATGATGCAGGCCATGATTGTGGCCAATCACACGTTCCCGTGAGGTCACTATTGTGGCCTGCTGTATGCTAATAGTTAAAATAGTGTTGTGTCCATGCCGATTAAGACCGACGCTGGATGGATGGATCAAACAGGCTTTTACTCCCTTGAACCGCATTCCAACAATGGCGGCCTTGCACGCTAGGTGCATGGGCTGGAGCAGGTGCATGGGCTGGAGAGATGAACAGGCAATGAGGCAGGTGGCAAAACAACTGGGCAGGCTGATGAAGGCACACCGGCAGAGCGATGAAGACATACGAGCAGGAACCAGGGACAATGAAGTAGGCACAACAAATGGGGAAACGTCAAGAGCAGGAACAGGAGAAGGCAGGCAGACGAGAAGGCAGGCTGGCAGGCATCGTGGACAGAGCAACCGTTTCTGCTCCACATGACCTCCTTCGCCCCAGATATGATCCCAACTCTCCTTTTTGGCACAATCTCTCCTCTCCTTCTCCTCTTGCTTCATGCCTGAGAAATGATTACAACTCTCCTAGCTCTGGTGAGCTCTTGCAAGAGGTCCCAAAAACTCCACCTCTCCAGAAAAATGAACTCTGCCATTCTCGGAGGAAATCCAAGACTCCACCTCTCGGAAGGAGATCCAAGGCTCCGCCCCTTGGGAGGAGATCCAAGGCTCCACCCTTCGGGAGGAGATCCAAGGCTCTGCCCCTCAGGAGGAGATCCAAGACTCCACCCCTCGGGAGGCGACTCAAGGGTCTCCACCCCTCGCTCTCTGGAGAGCACCTCCCCTTTTAAAGCCCCTCTTCTCTATTTGCTTTGGCCTCAACCGGTGGGACATACAAGAGGTTATTCATATGATTCCTTACCTAAAACCCAATTATTTAATACAACACACCACCCTCCGCATGGTGCACATATAAACAGACAATTCTGCAGCTACATTTTCCCACTTAATCACATCAAGATGGGCTAACTACTCATACATGGACCATACTATCTCTTCTAAGGTAATATTATCTACCTCCCCCCCCCCCCTCTACAAATGTAACAATGGATGAACAATTATATATAGATATATGTCCTCTTTTGGACAAGTTGAACCTCCGCCACCAGAAGTTGCACCACCATTTTTGCAATGGGCAGTATAAGTAGCTGAGAGCTTTGGCTCTGAGTGAAACTAAGAGTGCAACACAATTAAACTTTTTCAAGTCAATTAAATAATTTCAATTGATAGATCAACTTAAAGTTTTCCCATCACAGGAGATTTTTGCGCCAAGACGTGCCGGCACGTGACCTTGAGGGGCTTGTCCGTCCTGCGATCCCTTGGGGGGTGAAGAGGGACAGCAGTCGAGATCCTCTCTCAGTCGAGATCGAACGGTCGAGATCAAACAGAGATTCCCGGGGCATGAACCAGGGAGACAGAGGACATCCCACGGAATGGCACCAACCCCCAACGAGCCTGGATGGGGGGGACCATGGGAATTGGGAACGAGAGGTGATCAGGGCGCCAGGAGTGGAATGGTCTTCGTGCCGCCCACGTTCTCCTTTTACCAACTCTTCCCTGGGATGGCACTATGCTTTCCTGGCCATGCTTTCATTGACTAGGGAGGCTGGTAATTTTCTGATCATGCGTCAGTCCTGCTTGGGAAGTGTGATGGAATCTCCACCACAAATACAAATAAATAGAAAACACAGATAAACAGATTTTAATGAGAAAAACTATAATGAACACCACGGTGATGATGCCGGTGAATGTGACGTCCGTTGATGCGAACGGACTGGGAGGGAAGACGAAGGGAATTTGACGAAAACAAACTTGACATTGCCTGTCATACACTGATTACGTATACCGATGTTGAACACGTGCTCCGGAAATAACTACTACAAACTGTTTATCTGTCTGTGAACAGGATATCTCAAAAAGTTGTGAACAGATTCAGACAAAAGTTGGTGGATAGGATAGGTGTGTAACAAGGAAGAATTCCAAGAACAAGCCGATTCGATTTTGGTTCAGGTCTGGATGCAGATCCGGCCCATCAGTGGGATACAAAACATAAACCATTCAGCCTGGCAGAGGGAAACTCTCTACCGAGTGCCATTCTAGTTTGAGTAAGTATTGACGGTTTGGAATGAATCCAGGAAACTCCAAAATTTTCCACCTTTTTTACTGTGATAAACACAAAAACAACGTTTCAGTTCCCACCGCTAATCCATTAAGGCCGTGCCTCGAGCAGTTTTCATCAGGGAAAGATGCTCAATACCAACAACATCCAACGATGTTTGATGATGTGTGGTGGGGTCGTTAATAACTCAACTAACTGACCACCTCGTTAGAAACATGTTATGTTAATAAACAGATGCATGTGGGAGAGAAGTGTGGTCGATGGCAGGATAATGCCTTTGGTCCATAAATTTTGCTCAGATGTTATGTGGGCTGAGGTTGCAGTTTCCCCCACCCTCCAACTACTCCTTCCAACCCCCTTTGTTCCCCCCAACTTCCTCCATTTCTGCCACACACATCTGATTATTAACATGACACATTAATCATGAGACCTTAAAAATATGTGCTGAATTTAACATTATTGACGTCCTTACCACTCATGGGCCATTGAGCATTCTTTTTCTGATGAAGGCCATTCCGTAACAGATTAGTATTGGTGTCCAAAACGTGTTTGTAGTAATGTTGAATGCATCCGGTTTGGAGCCGGTACGTGCTTGAAGGAAGGTCCCAGCATCAATCCCAACATCGTGTGCATCTGCTATTGGACAGCATATGAATGAGAATGAAAAATGTGCTGAACATTATAATGTGGATGCATTCAAGGTATTGAGTAGAGCAGTGCTACTCAAAGTGGTGGTACGCGGACCGGTGCCGGTACGTGAGTCATCGACTGCGATTGGCGGCGACTTTCCAAGATCGACGGATAAAAACAAAAGCTAGAAGCATGGAAGAGTCGGGTGTCAAGAGATTGTTATGACATGTTTCACCAATTAGCGGCAGTCATCGCTGATGCAGGAGAAGACCCTAATGTTACATCTCTACGAAATGTCATCAGAGAACACTTGACGAATTTGGCAGAACGTTTTCAGCATTACTTTCCAGAAGAAGAAGATCCACGGAAAGGGCATGAATGGATCCGAAATCCGTTTATGCCATTGAGAGATGACTTAGGTGTCACTATGGAGGATAAATTGTTGGAGCTGTCTGCTGACGAAGGATTGAAGAGGAGTTTCGAAACTACAACAGCACTTGCTTCTTTTTGGATAAAAGTGAAAGCAGAATATCCTGAGCTTACTGAAATTGCTCTGAAAACTCTTCTCCCATTTCCGTCAACCTACCTCTGCGAGACTGGCTTCTCAACCATGAGCATCATTAAGACAAAGTCCAGGAATAGTGTGGATATTCATTCTCCATTGCACGTGGCACTGTCCTCAATTGAACCACGATTGGATAAGCTGACAAAGAAGAAGCAGGCTCACCTTTCACATTAGTAAAAGTTAAGGATTTAACATGCCTATATCATCAATTTCATATTTTAACATTACGACATTTTCAAAGTTGTCTTCAATGTAATGTTACCTATTTCCTTTCAATCTTTCTTTTAATGTCTTTATTCACTGGAGTTTAAGATAACGGAAAGATATAATTTTTTCAACCTACCTTATTCATTATACTTTTTCAATTTATTACTTAAATACCAGGATACATATGTTTATAATAACTATGTTTGAAGGCTTTGCTAGTTTGATTTTTTAATATATTTTTTAAATATTGTAATACTGTATTACTCGTTTACAAAATATATATAAAAAAATGTGTCAACTTTTGTTATATTCATTACATTTTTATATTTTTTCGGTATAAATTAATATTACTACGGATGTTCAAACAATATTTTCTCGGATCATAAACAAATAATAATAAGGCACAAATATGGTACCGGTCCCTGGCACAATGGAAAAAAAAACCTGCCGGTCCGCCACATCAGATAGTTTGAGAAGCACTGGAGTAGAGGACAAAGTATAACGCATCTCCGAATACTAGAAGCAACATTTAACTATTCCATGGACCCCATGTTATGTCGGCAAAAAGAGTTTGTCCATTCGCTTTGCTCATTTGTGCAAAGAAGAAGAGGAACACAAACTCGTCTCAAGATCACCGATGGTTATGAAGAAGATTCCACAACAGCCTCAGCGGCTCTGCCTCAGACTCTGCAACCTCCAATTGGAGAGCTGAACACTGAACAGGCTCCTCCCACCAAGACCTTTGGGAAGTGATGACGCATCAGTAGAGTACGTCCAATCAGAATTGACTTTGGTGAGAGGCGTCTATAAAACAGTTCTTCATATATCGCGGGTTGAGAGACATAATGTTGTAACTGCATTTTTGGCGGGGCTGAATAAAATGGCTCTCATGTCTTTCAACACCATATTTCACGGGTTGAGAGACATAATGTTGTAACTGAAAATTTCCCATTTCCTGCAAATCGCTAATGAAAGATAAATATGGTGTTGAAAGACATGAGAGCCATTTTATTCGGTTTCGCCAGAAATGCAGTTACAACATTATGTCTCTCAACCCGCGATATTATATTATATATTGCTACGGATCTGGAAACCATATGCATTCAACATACAGATGTCCCAAAAGTCAGTTATGTCGTTAAGTATGTGTGTAGTCAGATCCCCTTCCTTTTGTCTCGTGGGAGAACCAAAGGCGTGCGTTGCGATTTCTTTTAGTTAGGTTATTACATCGAACAAGCCATCAAACAACCATCCCATCCCCCGTCACGATACACCGCCAACCGGCTGCCTTCTCGCACCCTGACGTGCCGAGGTGGGATCTCGCGGTTCCAGTTTTTCTCGGCTTCCACAAACATTGTAACTCTTTCACGACGACCTTTGCAACATTGATCTGTTGCTCGAAGTATGAACCCACGTGGAAGAGTGCGTGGGGTTTCCCGGCAGGGGCAGAAACCACCCAGAAAGGGCGAACCCATAGGAGCCTGTCCAATCAGGGTGGGGAGTGACGTCTGTTTGAGCGAGCCCCGCCCCATTGAGGGAGGTCCATAAATTCCCGAGCACTCTCTGAGGCAGGCGATTGTTACGAAAGTTGTTCTGAGGTTTTTGACAGGGTTGTGGTGGTTGAGAGTCGAGTGAG
>CM068955.1:20972541-20991869 GCA_035128595.1 Eptatretus atami
TGGACCAACCACCAACATGCACTCTCATCAACCGCTTCACAACAACCACAACCACGGCCCTGCCTCTCAACAGACCACGCCATCCACCACTCGTGCCAGCACCGGTCACATCTCCAACCACAAACATCGCCAATCAACTTAGTCCCGAAAACGACGCCATCATTTGCACCAGCCGTGCGAGTCCCCAGCGAACAGCGTCCTGCAACCGACGTGGGGGGTTCGCTTGGAGCGCAAGCAACGGTGATCTCCCACGCACGTCCGCTCTGCAAAAGCTTCGCCTAGGAAAACGAATCACAGGACGAGAAAGTGGCGGGGCCTGTGGGGTGTGAAGGGTGATGATGCTTCAAACACGTGGCTCGCTCTCGAAATCGGATTCCAGAAGGGCCGTGATTTCTACAACGTCCGCTTTCCCGAGTAGAGTCAGAAGGTGAGGAGGGCGGAGATGAAGATCTCGTCCACCAGCCTGATATAAGGCCGCGCAGAGCGCCAGTTTCAATCCAGTCGAGTCTGGAGGGGAGTCTGGAGAAAGTTCGAGGGCCACGTGGAAGTCTGAAGCCTGCAGTAGCGGAGAAGCTAGGAGAACGGAGGAGGCGCAAACGGGGAGCGCGGCTATGCCTGCTGTGCCCGCGCAAGAGCTGCGAACGTGTACGAGCCGGATGAGAGCTGACCGCCAGCGCCAGACGGTCCGGAGTGGATCGGCTTCGGCGGACAGTCCGAGCATCGCTGAGGAATGGATGGGTTTCTTACAGAGCATCACTCTAATGAGAGCAAAGCCCGTTCGTTCCTCTCTAGGCGTTGCCAGCCAGGGCCCGTTACCACCAGGCCTGGGCCGGACCGCGGTTACGCTAAGTCCGGGGGACGGTGCGTCGTGGTCGCCGTCAGTCGAGGAAGGTAACTCTGCGCGGCCTCAGCCGAGCCTCTGCGGTCTACAGCGGCTCCACGTTATATAAGGCCCACTGGGCCCAGTCTGACTTGCCCCTGTCTAAATGGGGGTGGTCTTTTCCTGGGGTTTTGCTTTCGAATGCATGTGTGGCGCCGTGGTCTTGTAAGTAAAGACCTATTAAGTGACTGTACATAATTGCTCATCGAGACAGTCGTGAGCGCTTTTTGCTCTGCTTTTATTGATTCCATACCTGGCAGACTGTATATCGTGTGGAAAATAATAAATATGCTTGTGTGAATGTTAAACGCCGTCGTCGTGTCTTCCCCCCCCCCCCCCATTGAACCGCTATCCGCTCTCGAAATTAGTTGGGTTTTTGGCAATACCTGATAAATAGAATCGGGTCCAGCGGGTCTGGGAATAATACCCGTCGGTTATCCCAGAACGGAACGGACCGCTTAAGCGGTTCGTGTCCCAAGGCAGGATACGGTTACGGTCCCTCGGTAGGTGCCCGTGCGGGTATAGGTATATCGATATGTGCGGCGATTGACCCTATGTTCGGCGCGGGTAGAATACCGGACCATCGCGCAAAACACAAAAACGCAAAAAAAATTCTGAAAAACCCACTCTGCGGGAGTACCTCCTGCAGAATTCCCTCGCAGGGCTAGCTATCCGATGAGGAATTGGGGCAAGCGTTCGGGACCCAACTTGATGATAGGAGGGAAACCACGGGTAACATCCTGGGTCAGATTGCGGGAGATGTGTGTCCGGAGTGGTGCTGAGGTGTCGTCCACCAGACGGCGGTCTCCGTGGGTTAACCTGAGGCGGTCCCTCGGGTGGGTGCTGGAATTCCTATCCCTAAAGAGAGGATGATCACCTTCTCTTTTATCATCCGAGCTCAATGCGTTTGGACATCGGCGATTGCAGCTCATCTCTGAGGTTCGGAGACCGGAATTGCGCGAGATAATGGTGGGTGGTTACACCTACATTGGTCTGGTCGCTCTGAATGGTTCATGACCCAAGAGTTGCTGTATGCGTGTGTCCAATAAGGCTGACCCATGATATTGAGGTAACACCGGTAAAAGCGTATTATGAGATTAAGGATTCGTCAGCTCTTAGTGTATTTCCTGTCTCTGTTTATGCTCGCGACTGAGGCGAGTGATCTCACGTGAAGGATGGCATTCTACGCGTCACGCTGAGTCTGTGGTTGAATCAGTGCCCCAGATCGAGATACACTTCTAGTCTTGGGGGATTCAAATGCATCGACTGAACTGAATAGGGATGGTTATGAGGTGTTGTGTTGTCCCTCATGGGTCAGGAAGCTATGAAGCCAGAATAGCACTAAGTTTCCCTTGATTTGCACAGAAGTCATGGACTTAAGGGTGGGCTGGTTCATGGTTTTCAGCGCTCCACTAAGCTCATCGCGTGACTTGGTATTCCAACGCTTGGCGGTGTGGCAAAGGAGATTTGAATCATGGCCTCATTTGACGTCGTTGGAGGATATCCTAGTAACTGCAGGGTCACCGGAAAGTGCTCAGTTCCTCAATACTGACCACAGGCTTGTTGTAGCAACTCTAAAGCTGCACCTTTCAATCCTGGAGAAGGTAACTTCCCAGCCGAGGCTGGAATGTTGGCAGCTCAGGGATTGAGAGAGTAGCTGAGGAAGTTTGCGAACAGGCGAAGGGACACTTGGGGGGTCTGGGAGCTTTTGGGGGGTCCTGAAGAGTTGTGGAGTGCCTTCAAGACACCGTCCTTGATGTTGCCGGTGGATGTCTTGGAACTCCGACCGCAGGGCAAAGAAGAATTTTGTCTTCAAGGGACAATCTGATACCATTGACTCTAGAGTCGCAGGGCCAGGCTGAAATGGCAGAGCTGACGTTCAGGAGGCTAGGCTTAAAAACTGTACGTGCACTGAGGTGGACAAGGAGGCCTATGTGCGAGGAATCTGTGAGGGGGTAGAGCATCACCTGTGGACAGTGATTCTCGTCGCGCTTAAGGGGAAATGTGCGCTTGCGTTTCATTCCAAGCTCATCCCCTTCGGAGCACTGCAAGTTAGAGCAGAGAGTGGTAGGCTGCTTGACAGAGGAAGTGCTGAAGTGAAGGCCCGCTGTGGCCCGGTTATTTGAGCGGTTGTACCAGGCGACCCCCAGCTGTCGAGTTGGACGAGGTGTTACATACCCTGTTTGCTGACCCTCGAATCAACTGTGGTCGCACCTCGCTTGTGGAAACAACGGGCTGCGGTGAAAACCAGTTGAAACGGGCAAAGCTCCAGGGATCTGTGGCATCCATGGCGATAATTCTCTCAGGCTGGTGGAATGCTGCAGCTCGTGGTCCGTTGCATGCAGTTTTTGCTCTGCTGGGAACACAGGCATTCATCGCAAAATGAATTGGTAAGGGGGCCTTGTTCTGTTTCCTACTCTGGAAAGGGAAGGGTGATCGCCAAGATGCAACAACTACGAGGGGTGCATCCTGCTCTCAGTGCCCGGGGCAAGGTCTTCGCTAGAATAATTCTTGATATCAGGGTTCGCCACCATCGCCTTGAGAGCACAGCGTCGAGAGCATCCAGGCTTTACCAAAGAGGTCAACGATTGACCGTATCTTGCTCTTCCGGGTCCTCACCGAACGCAGACGAGAGTTCGGCAGGGGCTGCTTGCAGCTATGTTGATCTCTGTAAAGCGTTCATCAGGTGAATCGGGATGTCCGTCTGGAGGATTCTTGTCTTCGTGGGGTGCCACCAAAACTGATCGATCTGATGTCTGAACTCTACTCTGGTACTGAGAGTCTGTGAAGTGTGGTGGTACCATCTCTGACTTATTTCCAGTTATTACTGGTGTCGTCAGGGGTGTGTACTGCCCCGGCAGCTTTTAGCACTTGTATGGACTGGATTTTAGGGAGGTTGTCGGAGAAGATCAAGCTGCGGTGCAATCGTTTGGGAATGTCAAGAATGGTCAAGACCCTTGATTTTGCAGATGATGCAGTCATCTTTGCGGAGACTTAGAAATATCCTTTTGGGGCCCTCGAGGTGCTGATGAGGAGTTGTGAGGATTGGAGCCGCCTGGGTTACGGGTTCTTGGGGTCAATACTAAGATGATCCAGGCTTTCGGTGACATTCTTGGATTGCCTGCCTTGTCCTGTCTGTGTCTGTTTGTGGGTGAGGATGTTTGAGGTCGTGAGAAGATTCACTTAACCTTGGCAGTGATATTCATGTACTGCTGGCTGTGAGTCAGAGGTCAATAGACGTCTGGGTCGGGCTTGGGAGTCATGATTCACTGGATGATCGGGGTGTGGCGCTGCGGTACCTGTGCGGGAGGACGAAAATAGCGAGTCTGTCAGGTCCTTGGTGCTTCCAGTCTTGCTCTAGTGGATGGGAGACTTGGACTCTGACCAAGGATCTGAGACAGAAGACTTAATTCTTTGGTACCGAGGTCTCTTCGGAGAACCTGCCTATCGCTTGGCAGATTTTGTGTCCAACGAGCGGTTGCTGAGAGGACTCGATGAGAATTTGTTACCTGTATGGTCCGCGAGCCTCAGTTGCGCTGGTATAGACCTGTGGCTCGTTTTCCTGACGCTGATCCGCTACCAGATCTCTCACCGAGGAGTCTCCAGAAGTGGAGAGCCAGTGGCCGACCAACGTGCCTCGTGGTTGCAGCGGTTGACCATCATCTCAAGGAGATGGGATGGCCTGGCATCTGCCTGGAGATGGCAGACGGAGCCCTGGAGTACCTGGGCGGAAGTGGACGGCAGCGACGCGCTGATTCTGGCGACATGCTCCATACCTGACCTGACCTGAAATACGACTGGGATTAAAAACCCACCCCTGACTGGTTTCTGGCGTGTTTTCCAGAAAGTCACGAGCTGAATTGTCTGTGTCGGTGGGCGAGCGGCGTTTATTAGTTTAAACGCGGTCCTCGCACAGCCGGCGGGGGTAGATTCGTACTATAGCGTTAACGGCTGTGAAATTCGCATTACACCATTCAGGTCCCGTAGGTGAGATATATTTTTAAAGTACATGTGTAGTTGCCAAACCCGTTGTTTAGAGGCAATTAATGTGATTCATTTTCGGGCTTGCGATCCCTTTCGAGATAGCCGTTTTTCTGTCCTTTCTTAATTTGAACAACAACCACGCAACCACAACGCCGCTTCTCAACAACCGCGCCACCCCCACCATCCACGGCAGCCACATCTTCGCCCCCTCGCCGTTCAGACAGGCTCCGTGCGGGCTTACGACTCCGGCAGCGGCTAGCAGAGGATGTGCACGTTTTCGGGCCTGTTTCACGTCTGGCTTCTCCGCGCTTGAGGGAGAAGCGAGGGGAGACAGCTCGCCGCCGATTGGCACGATGGACAGTGTGATGGGCGGTCGGGGTGAGGGAACGCACTGTCCAGAACCATCTCGAGGAGGGTGGAAGCCACGAACGGGGCAGGGCAGCGGGGCCGGGCGCCGGGGGTAATAAGAGTCAGAGGCAGGAGTTCTCTCTCTCTGGTTGGCGCTCTTCGGGTTCTATCGGCGCGTGCTGTTCCTCTTGGTTCTCTCTGGCGCGGTGCTGTTCTCTGGTTCTCTCTGGGTTCGGCGTGTGCTCTCTCTCTGTTCGTTCGGTGCCGTCCGTGGCATCGAGGGGCACAGCACGGGCCAGGCACGAGAGGCACGCTCGGAGGAATCTCGCGTCGAGTGGAGCGGAGAAGCTCGCAGACCAGCGAGAGAGGACGGTCCCAAGGACTGCAACGCAAGGGAAAGTCGCGACTTCCATTTTCTTTTTGGGTTCTGTGCTGAACGTGTGTGTGTGGCGCACCGGCTAGAAGTAGCAAATGTGTAAGGTGTCCGTGTGTACGCGGATTCCGGTTGTAAGGCTCTGCGTCATTGTATCTGTTGTCGTTCTTCTTATTGAATAATGTGCATCTTTTATGGCTGTAAATATTTGCTATATCGTGTGCTTTGTGTCCGTCTGTGTAATAAATGCGTTCTTGTTGAAATGTTCTCCCCGTTTCGCTGCTCTTCCTTCGTTGGGCTTCCATCTTGCTTTTACCGATAAAGGGTACGTAGTGGGCGCGGGGAACGCTCCGAATTAAATTAAATCCAAGGAAACCGTCGGAGGCCCCGACGATAACACGCTCGTTTCCCGATAGCACGAACGGATCCGTTAAGCGGCCGTAGTCCGAGTCGACCTGCCGGCGAGGTGCGGTCAGCCCGGTTTACCATCCGCAGTGGGTACTTAGGTAGGTCGAGTTTGGGAACAACCCTATCACCACGCGCGGGTGGCCCGATTGCCAACGCAAATCGTGGTGAGGCGACAAGGCCCCCCGTGACTGATCCACGAGCGTGTCCGAGAGGGTCACGTACAGAATTGGTCCGTCCGAGTGGCGCTGAGGCGGATCGCGATTCGAGTCCGTGGCCGATCGCACGCCGGTCGGGCGCGAATCCGCAACACTGGTGGCAGGAGTGGGAAACACCCCTCCTGTCTCCCAGCTAAATTCACGGGAATCGGTCGAGGGGTGAGAGAAGCGAGCCCCCGATTCCCTCTAAATTACGAGGCTTGAGTAAAATTAACGCCCTTTACGTGGAAATAAGATGGCGTCTCAAGGCGAGCGGGGCCGGGGGTATTAGAAATGTATATGTGTGATAGTAATGTAGAATCCATGGCCCAGGACGAGACCCGACGCAGGACATTGGTTGCTAGGAACAGTTCCCCCCCAACTGAACCCAGGGCCCGAAATAGGCGCGGCAGAGGCCTCGGCGTATGACAATCTCCCCTCCCCACCTCCGTAAAACCTCCCAGCACCCCAGGCTTTTCCCGCAGCGAAACCGGGACCGATTGGTGGCGGATCGGCCCTGCTTTCGCCATTTAGTCATTTGCACAAATGATGGAGATGATACACCATAGCAATGTAGGGGGGAATGCACCAGATGGAAACAAAATGATGGAATGAACGAAAAATGGATGAAACTCACGTCGAAATGAAATAGACGAAATAAAAGGATGAATCAAGCAGATGCAACAAACCAAACGAATGAAAACCGATATGGAAACAAACACAAACGAAATGAAAACGAATAGGAAACAAATGCGCAAGGCAATGAAGGAAGAAATAAAAGAAATGCGGGGTGAACGCAGCAAATGGGCCGGAGCCTGCCAGGCGGGCATGAAGGCAACAACAGCGAAGTGCGTAAATGGCGAGGCACGTGTGGGAAGCGGAACAGAGCTGGGAGGGGTTTGCATCGGTTGTAGGCCCGCGGTGAAGGGCGGGTGAGGAAAAAATGAATTCGGGAGACGTGTGGGCGAGAAGTGTGGAGTGACGGAAAAAAGGACGGTGACCGAGAGGGAAAAATTTAAATTGGGGTGACGGAGACGTGCATTGAAGGAAATAAAAATGGTGGAGGCTGGAGAAAGACTTCAAGACATGAGCGATGAGAGTTGATAAGCTGGGACTGAGGTAATACGGGACAGAGGAACTAGGAACGGATATACAACACAAGGCAAGATGGAAGAACAGTTTAGTAAGCCAAAGCAAGGTCGGAGGGGCGGAGATGAGAAAGGAAGTGGAAAAAGAAAGTTTCTGAGCTACAAAACGAACTGAGAGTGTTAAAGAGGAAAGAACGAGAACGGAGAAATGGAAACGTGAAGGAACCACAGCTGTACAGATCACAACAGTTGGAAGAGCGAAGGCCAGATTAAAGAATGAAGATGCAAGAAAGAGAAATTGATGGAAGAACGAATGAGACCAGAAGAAGGAAAACGATCAAATGAAGGAACGCAGGAAATTAAAGGAGAGGAAGCAAGAAAGAGTACGTGAAAGAACAAGGAATGAGACACGGAGAAAGAAATAGTCAGTTGAGAGAAAATGAAGGATGCAGAACGAGGAACAAAGAAGGCAGTGGAAATAAAAAACTGAAAGAGTTGAATTTGAACTGAAACGCAAAAGGAAAAAAATAGGTTTGGAATACGAGGAGAGTTGAAGAGCAAACGGAATGAAGCCAGGAAGGAGAAATCAGGAGATTGAAGGACATAACGAGATTGGAGAGGGAAGAGCGAGAGGAACAATGGATAATGAAAACAAAAGGAACATGAAGCCGAGGTTGACCTTGAAAGAAAAGGCAAGGCAGGAGTGCGAGAGATAGATACAAAAAAACAGGAATGAACACAGGATAGGAAAATGAGCCAATTGAGAAAACGATGAGATTGGAAAATGAAGAGGCAGGAAGAAACTGTGGGAAAGAAACAAAAAACTAATACGAGTTTGAAATTAATGAACTGAAAAGAGAGAGTAAAAATTGAAATCCAGAGAGATGAAAAACTCCAGAAAGAAACAGAAACTAATAAAATGTATAGAGATCGCGGAGAAGGAAAAAATAGAGGAGAGACGGCATGATAATGAACGGGGTTTTTTTTTTTTTTTTTTTTTTTTTTTTTTTTTTTTTTTTTTTTTTTTTTTTTGTTGTTTTAAGAGGAATCAGAACACACAACACAAAGTAGTGGAGGGGGATAAGGGGCGTCGAGCTCTGCGGATGCGTGTGGAGACCCGGGTGTGAGCTAGGTTCCCGGAGTGGCTGCCGCCCTCCAGGATCCTCTAGAGGGGAGGGAGTAGCCCCCTTCAGAAGGCCTGGCGCATGTCACGACACACCTGTAGGGTTTCAAGTCACGATCTGCCGTTCGGGAAGCGCAGCTTGAAAAGGACGATCGTGCGCTTGTGGCATACGAGCTGCACGAGAACCACCTGGTCGGTGATTCGCCTCAAAGGGGGCATATCTTTCTCTCCCCTCGTTCCTGGAGGCATGCCATCCAGCTGCTCACACCGGGTCTCCGAGCAGGCGCATTCCCGCAGAGACGCCAGGCACACGCGCGACACGAACCACAATGTGTGTATTGCAGGGGTGTGTGTTTTCGATGTGTCGGACACCGTACGCTGACGTGCAGCGCAGGTGTGAGTGTGTTCCCCTGTGCGTGTGGACAAGCCGGACCCTGATGTTGTATCGAGGCGAGCATGTGCGTCGGCAGCTGCGTAGTCCTCTCAGTCTACGCTCCTGCTGTCGCTCGGAGTGACTCACACTACAAGTGTATGCCCACGTGTGGCAATGGATTTAGGCCGTTGTTTTGAGGTGTGGATGCCACGTGTGCGAGGGAGGCATGATGCGTTCGCGTTATCGCGCGGGATCATCCGATGTGATGACGACGTACGTCGTGCGTCGAGGTCTCTGTATTGTGACGGAGTAGATGTCGTGTCGGCACCATCGTAAGCATAGCTAGTCTGCGTCTCCTCTGTGTTTGATGCTGCAATTGTTGCTTCAGTATGTCTGCACCTGTGGCGTCGAACCACCTCACGGTGTTTCGAAGTAGGGTTCGATATAACGAATGCACTGCGCACGCGTATCATGACGGACAATTGAAGCCGTGGTAAATGCCTTCCTGTGTTTCAGCGCGCTAGCTGTGTGGGGACCGCGCGCGCGTTACCGCAGGCAGCGAGGCGAGGTTCGGCGGCTGTGCAACGCACGAGACCCCACGTGCTCGCTTGCGGAGTGAAGCCCGGTCCGGAACGCACGCGGTGGATTTGCCGAATCCCGCGGATGGACAAAGTGTAGGCTGGTAGACAAATTTGGACCGGACGGGTTTCTCCACGCGAGCTTGTGTTAAGCTCCACGGGCAAAGCTCATGTGTTCGCGTGGGGAGCCCTCGGAGTGCGAGGTTTGTTTTTGGGGGTGCGCAGGGTGACGTCATGGCTGCACGTAGGGTTGGAATCCGGGCAGGGAGGGTATCCTGCCTGGATGGTACCGTCCAAGAAGGGACGAGGTCGCGTGAGCTGCATGACGTCACGGGCAAGGTGCAAGTGCGCGAGCTGTGAGTTGCGCGCTGGTGGCTGTGCGTAATTGGAAAAACAAAATTAACAAAAGCAGGCCCGCTTTCGGGTGAACAGGATTCCCGGGTAAGGGGTGGAAGCCCCCTTGCCTGGGCACAGGAGGACACTACTAGGGGAAGGGTTAGCTAGCTAGACCGACTTCATGGGGCAGGGGTAAGTCCTCATGGAGTCCGTGGAACTGGATAGTTAGAGGGATGTAGTTGAGATTTGGATGGGGAAATGGAAAAATGGGATCTTAGAAGACAGTGACAGACTGTGGATGTGTAGAGGGGAGTAGCTTAGCTAGTAGTGTTAAATGGAACGTGCTATAGTATAAGGGACGACGTGGGAGCACGAGTTAGTTAGGGAGGTAGTTAGAAGGATGGCAGGATTCCAGCGATGTGTGTGTTGGAAAGTTGTGAGGTGAGTATGATGAGTGAGGTGAGGCCAGCGGGTCTGATTGTATGTAGCGAATGGGGAATGCAGGTGTGATGAGTGACTTGGGGAGGATGACTCCCGCCCAAGGGACCCGGGGTCAGTGTAAAGTGAGTTAGCTGGGTTAGTTAAATTGAAAAATGGAGGTCGTTTGCTGTTGGTAGGGGAAGTAGGCTCGAAACCTATTTGGAGGGGTGCAGGAGCCCTGTTGACGGGCTGGGAGCGTGGCTGCGAGCGTGAGTATCGCTGATGGGACCCGCCCGGGCTAGTCGGACGTGTGGCCAGGCCCATGGGCCGGGTTAGCGTATGGGGCACGGGTGCGCCCGCTTGTGCGGGGGCCCGGAGCGCGTTAGCCGCGTGGCAGTGTCGTGGCACGGGTGACCCTCGAAAGGGGCCCGGGCGCCAGCCTGCCACGTGTGCGTTTCAGGGGAGTTGCCATGGGGGCACTCCCGGTGTTTAGGGAGCTGTAGGCTCGGAGGCCTGTAGATGCCGGGGGTGCATCGTAGGGGATTCGGCAGAGGTCGTGCCTGCAGGGGGAGCCACGCGTCCACCTCGAAACCGTGCAAGGGCAACGAGGGAAAATTCGAGGGCGAGGCCCGAAATTGTAAGAGACACCAACACAGGCGACGGGAATCTGGGTTTTTAGAACCCAATAGATTAAGCGAGAGGCGCTTGTTGAAAGCCCCGGGGTATTTAATAGTTAAATGATAGGGTAGATTAGGAAGTGTACCCCTCCGCACCATCCATCCTTCGCTCTCGTTGTGGGCCGCTGGACCCACTTTGGGGTTATAGAGATCGCTGACTCTGGGAGGCCATCTTGAGGCTTGTTGGGCCTCGGCACAGGACGCTAGCTCCCTTATCCCTCCGGGAAGGGAACGTAGGGGTTGGGAGTAGGCTCGGTGACAGGATAGGTTACCCGAACAAAGACAGTAAGGGGTTAGGGGACGATTTCTAGTGGGGAAGTAGGGAAGTGAAAATAAAAACACAAAAAAATTAAATTTGGGCTAAATTGGGTTTTTACAAATTAAGGGAGTGGGTAGGTACAGTGACAGGCACAAGCGATAGGTGCGGAGGGAGACGCGTAAGGTAGGTCCGAAGCCCGCCTTCTGCGAGTGGCCAGCACCACCGGCACTCCTCCATCAAACCTGCACGGCAAAGGTGCCGGCCGACTTCATCAGCAGCTGTTTTGCTGCAAGGCCTGTGCCGGCGGATCGTCCGACGATCTGTTTTTACTGCAAGGCCTGTGCCGCCAGTTCGTCTGCGGCTGTGTTCGCCTGCAGCGCCTTGTTCTGGAGGCTATGGTTGCCTTCACCTTTGCCATTCATGCACGTGCCCTGTACTCACGCCCCGTTCAGTTTTGCTTTGCCCCCCCTTGTTCATTGCCATGTGCGCCAGTATCAAGCAACAGTTTGCAAGCTGCAGGAACTGTCCTGTTGGCAGCTGCAACACGGGCCTGCAGTGGCGGCCCGTGTAACCGGTTTCCTGTTGACTCTCCTTCTTTTTTTTCCTGCAGAGTCCATTGATCCTGGCCATGGAGTAGTGTAAATTAAAAGGTAGTTGTATGTACTGTAAATATGAGTGCGCGCCCCGGCATGTTGTCATAGCGCCGGCAATTTTATTTAAGTCGTCTGTATGTAGTGAGTTTGTTTAGTTAGTTACTCAGCCTCAGGTTATTTTTTGGGAACACGAATACCATGAATGTCGCACTCAGGGATCCGTAGGTAAAACGTACTAGGAGAACTACACATGAAGGCACAAGATAATTTGACGACTCGGGACGAGTCTGTAAAAAGGGAGGGGGTAGTGTTTACGGATGTGGAAATTCGCATTACACCATTCAGGTCCCGTAGGTGAGATATATTTTTTAAGTACATGTGTAGTTAGCCAAACCCATTGTTTAGAGGGAATTAATGTGATTCATTCGGCTGCGATCCTTCGAGATAGCCGTTTTCTGTCCTTTCTTTAATTTGAACAACACACCAACCCACAACGCCGCTTTTCAACAACCGCGCCACCCCCACCATCCACGCAGCACATCTGCGCCCTCGCGTTCAACCAGGCCCGTGCGGCTACGATCTCCGCAGCGCTAGCAGGAGGATGCGCACGTTTTACGGCCTGTTTTTCCGTCTGGCTTCTCCGCGCTTGGAGGAGAGAAGCGAGGGGAGGGCAGCTCGCCGCGCGATTGGCGGATGGACAGTGTGAGGCGGTCGGGGTGAGGGAACGCCCCTGTTCCAGAACCCTCTCGAAGGAGGGTGGAGCCACGAACGGGGCAGGGCAGCGGGGCGGGCGCCGGGGGTATAAGAGTCAGAGGCGCAGGAGGTTCTCTCTCTCTGGTTCGGCGCTCTTCGGGTTCTCTCTGGCGCGTGCTGTTCTCTGGTTCTCCCTGACGCGTGCTGTTCTCTGGTTTCTTGGGTTTCGGCGTGTGCTCTCTCTCTGTTCGTCGGTGCTCGGTCTGTGGCATCGAGGGGCCAGCACGGGCAGGCACGAAGCATGCCGGAGGATATCGGCGTCGAGTGGAGCGGAGAGAGCTAGCGGACCACGGCAGAGGACGGTCGCCAAGGACTGGAACGCAGGGAAGTCGCGAATTCTTCATTTTCTTTTGGGTTCTGTGTGAACGTGTGTGTGTGTGGTGCCATGTCTGGCAAGTAACATTGTGTAAGTGGTCCGTGTGTCGCGTATTCGGTTGTAGCTCGCGTCATCGTTGCTTTTGTCGTTCTTCTTTATTTGATATAGTGTGCATTTCTTTAATTATTATTGTTGCTATAAATATTTGCTATAGCGTGTCTGCTTGTGTCCGCTGTGTAAATAAATGCGTCCTTGTTGAATTCTTCCCCCGTTTCGCTGCGGCCTTCCTCTCGTTGGTCTCCATCTTGTTTACGTAAAGGGTACGTAGTGGGCGCGGGGACGCCCGATAATTAATCAGGAACCGTCGAGGCCGACGATAACACCGCTCGGTTATCCCGATAGCACGGAACGGGTCGCTTAAGCGGCCCGTATCCGAAGTCGACTGCGGCGAGGTGCGGTCGCCCGGTTTACCATCCCGCGTGGGTCTTTAGGTAGCTCGAGTTTGGCGAACAACCCTATCCAACGCGGGTGGCCGATTGGCACGATCGTGGTGAGGCCGAAAGGCCCACCCGTGACTGGATCCCGCGTTGGTCGAGAGGTCACGACAGAATTGTCCGTCCGGTGGGCGAGGCGGTCGCGATTCGAGTCAGTGGCGATCGCACGCCGGCGGGCGCGAAATGGCAACAATATATATATATATATATATATATATATATATAAATATATTGATATGTATATATATACTTATTATAGTGTGTGTGTATGTATGTAATATGTATAGATACATATGTAGTACAATAATATATATATATAATATATATATATATAATATATAATATATTATATATATATTAATATATATATATATGTCAATCGGAGCGCTCGATTCCGGTGATGATGTTTTGGATTTGGCATGGCCCTCCCCATGCGGCAGGCCCTATAAAGGTTGAGCAGTTCCTCCGCCTCTCTCTTTCTCTTTCACTTTCTCCACCTCTCTCCTCTCGCCTCGCTCGTCGACACCCTCACGACCCGCTCCTGCTGTCGGACTCCGCCTCTCATCTCCGCCACACGACGTCGATCCACCTGCCTACCTGGTCCCGCCTACCACTCCGTCCTGCACTCTGGACTCCGCCCTTCTTGACTCAAGTTCTCCTTTCTGAACAGTCTCCATGCGTGTGGCTTAGGCCAGAGACGACGCGCCACTGTCCCCCACAATTACAATTATGTTTTGGACATCGGGTTCCAGTTCTTGAGTGACGGTGGCGGTTCCACTTCAGGGTCTCTGCCGACTTTCTCAAAGATAAGTTTTTTGGTTGTTTTTATCGTGTTTTTACTTTCAATTTTGTTATTTCTGTGTTTACTGTGTGCTTGTAGTTCGGTTTTGTGTTAAAACTTGTGCTAATTGTGGAGTTTTTGTCATATTTCCATTTCGGGTTTCCTTGAGGACTACCCTTCTATTCTTATCGCTGGTGTGCGCGATCGTGTTTATTATATTTTCTTCTGATTTCCACCAGTTTTTATTTTCTCCACTTCTCCCTCCACCCTCCTCCTATCCCTCTCAACTATACCCTGTTTCATGTCTTTAAAAAAAAAATTTTTAAACAAAAAAAATACCTTTTACCTCAAGTTATTCCCCACGTAACCACGTGACTTCCGTTACCGACTTTTCTTCCTCCTTTTTCTGCTGATCTACCATCTACTTTTGCCAACCCATATTCGCCATACACCTTCACGATTTCTTTCTTCACCATTTCCTTTACCTAATCTTCCCTAATTTTTTTTTTAATTCTTTATTCTTTTAACATCTCACGTCACACCTGTAACCACGTTTCTCAACCCCCTCTTCTTTTTCCTGTAACTTTAGTCGAACTACCAGCTTCCTTCTGCGTTTGTCGAACCAAATTCACCAACACCGACACGATTTCTCTTCAACCTTTCCTTTTCCTCATCTTACTTAATCTTTATGAAAAAATAAAAAATATAAAAAACGGTCTCTTAAAATGTTACAACTTCCTCTTTCACACGTGCGGTTCTCAGTATTGTGTCATAATTCGCAACTCTTCCTCTTATTCTTCAAAAGACTTTTCAATTCGACCTTTCCTTCATCCCGTGTCTAAAACGTCCCGCTGTTACAACGTTTCTTTTCTCCATTCTCTAATTCTCCTTTATTGCATCCCTCACGTAATGTCTTTAATCACTCCTTCTTCTTTCGGCTGCTCCCGCAGGGGTCGCCACAGCGGATCATCCGTATGATCCGCATAGTGATTTGGCACATGTTTTACGCCGGATGCCCTTCCTGACGCAACCCTGGTCGCCACAGGGATATGATACACCTATTTTAACCAGGTTACACCGGCCCAGTATACTGGTACTCATTTCGCCGACCTCGGAAGGATGACAGGCTGAGTCAACCCCCTGGTGTATTAATTCATGGCCGAACGGGGCTTGAACTCAGGACTCTGGATCCCAAGCCGCTGCCCTAACCACTGCGCCAACACCATCCTGACTTTAAAATTAATATCCTAGTTTGTAATGTATTGTTGCGAATTCGCGCCCGCCGGCGTGCGATCGGCCACGTGACTCGAATCGCGACCGCCTCGCCCACCGGACGGACAATTCTGTCGTGACCCTCTCGGACTAACGCGGGATCCAGTCACGGGTGGGCCTTTCGGCCTCACCACAATCGTGCCAATCGGCCACCCGCGTGGATAGGGTTGTTCGCCAAACTCGACCTACCTAAGTACCCACGCGGATGGTAAACCGGGCGACCGCACCTCGCCGCAGGTCGACTTCGGACACGGGCCGCTTAAGCGATCCGTTCTGTGCTATCGGGATAACCGAGCGGTGTTATCGTCGGCCTCGACGGTTCCTGATTAATTATCGGGCGTCCCGCGCCCACTACGTACCCTTTACGTAAAACAAGATGGAGACCCAACGAAGGAAGGACGCAGCGAAACGGGGAAACAATTCAACAAGCAAGCATTTATTACACACACGGACACAAAGCACACATATATCACATATTTACAGCCAGGATGCACATATATCAAATAGAAAATAGACAACGACGACGCAGAGCTACAACCGATAACGCGAACACTCGGCAACACTTACACAATTTTACTTACTAAGACTCGGCGCCACACACACACGTTCACACAGAACCCAAAAGAAAATGGAAGTCGCGACTTCCCTGCGTTAGAGTCCTTGGCGACCGTCCTCCTCTCGCGCGTCTGCGAGCTCTCTCCGCTCCACTCGACGCGAGATCCTCCGGCGTGCCTCGTGCCTGCCCGTGCTGGCCCCTCGACGCCACGGACCGAGCACCGACGAACAGAGAGAGACCAAAGAGAGCGCCGAACCAGAGAGCACGAACAAGGAGACGACAGCGAACGCCGAACCAAAGAGAGACGAAACAGAGAGAACCCGAATGCCGAACCAAGAGAGCACGAACAAGGAGAACGAGCGCACGCCGAACCAAGAGAGCATGAACAAGGAGAACCAAGAGAGCACGAACAAGAGAACCCAGAGAGCACGAACAAGGAGAACCAGCGAACGCCGAACCAAGAGAGCACGAACAAGGAGAACCAAAAGAACCTCCTGCGCCTCCGGCTCTTATACCCCCGGCGCCCCGCCCCGTTCTTGGCTCCACCCTCCTTCGAGGCGCTTCGAGAAGGGGGCGTTCCCTCTCGCTCCCCCCTCCCCCGCCATCCGGGGGGGCGAGGAGAATCCGTCTTGCGCCGGGCCAGGGAAGAAAACAGGCGGGAAAACCGCGCGCCCTCGCTGTGGGGATTTCCTCCTTCCCTTCTCGCTTCGACGGTTTCCAGCGCGGAAACCGTCGTACGTGGACCGCGGAGGATGGCGTTCGTTGTGTGGGTAGTGGCGAAGATGTGTGGTGTTGTTGTGGATGGCGGTGCTGGCGTTGTTGGAGTGGTGCGTGGTTGGGGTTGAAGTTGGTTGGCGTTGTTGTAGTTGGTTCGAAAATAAAGCAAGAACAGAAAAACGCCTAACTCAAAGTATCGCAGCCCGAATGAATCACATTAATTCCCTCTAAACAATGGGTTTGGGCTAACTTCACATGTACTTCAAAAATATATCTCACCTACGGACCTGAATGGTGTAATGCGAATTCCACAGCCGTAACAGTATGTTCTTCGTGTTTCATCAATCGTCCTTTTTTTTTCTTCCCGTCAGTGCCAATTCACCCCACCTCCTTAAATATACCTCCTCATAACCCCTCACCTGTTATGCCCTCTCCTACTCCTCCCATCTTGCCCTCATCCTAACTCCACTCTTGGCAACTCATCAAAGTCTTCTGCTTCAGTATCAGCTCCTCCTCTGTTGTCCCAAAGTGTGTGGTATTCTAAAATCTGTGGCCTCCATTCTCACCAACATATATCTCACTCTCTCAATCAGTACACTCATCAACACAAACATGCTCTTCCTTCCTCTCAGCACACCTCCCCTTCTTCCCAACCCCTCAAAATCTTGTAACTCCCCCTGCCTGCCCCCCTTCTTCACTATACCTTTACCAAGTCTCATCCTTACCCTCTCCTCACCTCTCCCATCGCCCACCTGCACCTTGGCCATGCCTGCTCTCAGCGTCTCCCCTCCCTCTCAAAGCAATCTTCACACTCTTCCCTCTCCAAGCTTCCCTCTCACCTTTCTCAAAAACTCCCCCCTCACCCTTCTCCCTCCAATCTTCCCCTCACTCCCTCTTCCCAAAGTTGCCCCCCCTCACATCCATAGAGGTGCTTCCTCCTTCCCCCACCCTCTCTCGTCTCAAATATCCAGAGCCTTCATTCAAACCTGACTGATCTTTCCATGCAGGTTGCCTTTGACAAACCAGGCATAATCTGCCTAACAGAACCTTTCCTCCTTCAACATGTCTCTGACTCCCCAGTATCTCTCCTTGGTTACTCCCTCCTCCGGTATGACAGACCTGAGCTTCGTCCTGGCAGCGGAGTTGCTCTGTTTATCAAAGACTCTATTCCTCACTCACCATGCACTGCCCTCTCTCCCACACACCACCAGGAATACCTTTGGCTAAGGCTTCCCCTCCACTCCCACCTCATGTTTAAATGTGTGTTGTGCCATCCACCAAACAGTGTAGACTCCATTTACATCTCACTCTCCGAAAACATGGAGCAACTTCTATCCTCTCATCCCACCTCTCTCTTCCTCATATGTGGTGACTTCAACTGTCATCATGCCTGTTGGCTGGGTGTGGGTACTGTTGTAGAATTTTGTAGTTTACATTTTAACCGACTCGATGTAAATCCTGTTACTCAAATGAAAGCCACAATTAATTCACTGTCCACAACGGAAAGTACATTACATCAGATAATTTTATTAACATAGTACTATGGAATACAACCCACTGAGATGGTAAGCATCCACAATGATTTGCACTAAACCAAGATTACATTTTCTGGCATTTATATGCTTTTGGGAGAGTGGAGGGGGCTGATAAGCTTTAGGCAAAGAACTCCAAATGCAATACGTGTCTTCTAGGTGAAAAGCGAATGACGTAATCATGGCAAAAGTTGGTGTTATCAACCAGGTTTGTTCCATAGCAAACATTCCTTTTATCAACATTTAGGTTAAAAGACTCTTGGGTAAAGGAAAGCATTACTGACAGCCAATTCGACTTATAGCATAAAAATAAATTTATAAAACACCAGCAACAATTATAATTGAGAGTACATTAATATAATTATTTCTCCCACAACTACTGTCATCATGCCTGTGGGCTGGGTGTGGGTACCTCTCCACCTGCCATGGCACTTCAGCAAAAGACTTCTGCGACTCATTTGGACTGACTCAATCAGTCAACTTCCCGAACCGGATCTCAACCAACAGTACTCCATCTCTTCAGGATCTGATATTGTCCAATTTCCCTGACAATATTTTCTGTTCTTCCTCCGCTCCAATCGGTTAATCTGACCACATGCTTGTCAAAGTCTGGCATTTCACTCAGGCTCACGAGCAGGGACTTCAAGCAGCCATCTAAATTCTAGACTGGTCTCCCATCTTCACTTCCTCCGACATAAACTTGTCCTGGGAATTCTTTCTCGACCTGGGAATTTTTTCATAGAAACTTGCTCGCTCTCGCTCTCGCTCTCTCGTTCTCTCGCTCTCTCTGTCTCCCATGTACAGATTTATCCCATCTTCAGTTGTCCTTCCTTTCCTGCCGCCCATGTTACACTGAAGCTTGTGGCGAGGCAGATGTCCTGAAACAAAATGCCTTCGCCTCATGGAAGGCTAATCAAACTGAAGACGATCTCAGTTCCTTCCAAAAAGCTCATAACAAGTGTGTGTCTACCCTCAGGAGAGCCAGAAAACAACATCTTTCGAATCTCAAGTCTGCACTCTCAAACCTGTCTCCCTCTTCCAAATCCTGTTGGTGTCTAGTTAAGTCTGTTTCTGGTGTATGTTCCCCCTCCATTCCCTCCATTCCCTCAAATGTCCACACAGCTGGCACGGCACGTGAAAAGACTGAATGCCTAAACTCCGTGTTTCCTTCTAAATCGTGTGTCCCAAACCCATCCCTTTTTGTACCCACTTTACCCATTCGCACCCAGCTCTTCCTGTATTCTGTGTCCTTTTCTTCTAACAAGGTGGAGAG
>CM068955.1:21000282-21010373 GCA_035128595.1 Eptatretus atami
TTCTGGCTTATTGACGTTTGGTCCATTGGGATGTTTTGGATTATTGAGGTTTGGTTCATTGAGTTGTTTTCGCTTTTTGAGGTTTTGCCCATTGAGATGTTCTGGCTTTATTGAGGTTTGGTCCATTGATATGTTTTGGCTTATTGAGGTTTGGTTCATTGGGATGTTTTGGCCTATTGAGGCTTGGTTCATTGAGATGTTCTGGCTTATTGAGGTTTGGTCTATTGAGAGGTTTTGGATTATTGAGGTTTGGTTCATTGCGATGTTTTGGATTATTGAGGTTTGGTTCGTTGCGATGTTTTGGCTTATTGGGGTTTGGCCCATTGAGTTGTTTTGGATTACTGAGATTTGGTCCATTGAGTTGTTTTGGATTATTGAGGTTTGGTCCATTGAGATGTTTTGGCTCAGTGTGACCACTCCTTGGCTTTTTTCACAAGATCTTGGCTATTCGTTGTTCACCTTGGAGTCTTGGTTTTCTGTCGGTTTTCTTGGCGTATAGGTTTTCTATTATTATCGCTTTTCCGAAACCATGTCAATTCTTGGCTTTTTTCATTGGCTCACCTTGGCAGCTCACCTTTATGAAAATGAGGAGTGGTCACACTGTTTTGGCTTATTGAGATGTGTTTTGGCTTATTGAGATTTGGTCCATTGAGGTGTTTTTGTCCACTGAGATGTTCTGGCTTATTGAGGCTTGGTCCACTGAGATGTTCTGGCTTATTGAAGTTTGGACCATTGAGATGTTTTGGATTATTGAGGTTTGGTTCATTGAGATGTTTTGGATTATTGAGATTTGGTCCATTGAGTTGTTTTGGAATATTGAGATTTGGTCCATTGAGTTGTCTTGGATTATTGAGGTTTGGTCCAGTGAAATGTTTTGGATTATTGAGGTTTGGTCCATTGAGATGTTTTGGCTGCTGAAGGTCTGCCAGCAACCCTTTATGGTAAAACTACCAAAATCAAAAATCGACTGCTCATCTCCACTCTTTCATTCCCCTTTTTTCCTGCCTTTGGAGCAAACTGCCACTCTCTTCAATCCCACTCTTCCCTCCCGGTCTTCAAAACAGTTGTTCACCACCATCTCTTATCTTCCACCATCCAAAACCATGATCTTTTCTACCCCCACTAAACCACCCCAAAATCCCTGTCATGAAAGCCCCTGTCATGTATGGACTTGAAAGTCCCTGTGGTGTCCATCTTGTTTACCCTGTGTATGCCGCCCCATCCCTCTTGCTTCCACAAATCTCCTCACGTCTCTGTTCCACACTTTTTTCCCTTCCCTCTTCCACCCCTCTTGTCTCTGCTCCCCTTGTTGTGCACTTCTGTGTGTTAGCTCTCATACGAGCCTCGACAGTGTATTCAAAAATATAAAAACACACACACACCTGCACCTACCTGCACCTGCAAAATTTCAACATGCGTTTCTGAAAATTCATAGAAACATGAACGAAAAGCAAGAATTGAAACAAGGAAGTACCACTCATGTACGACCTGATGACCCCATCGAGCGTGAACATAGAAAACAAAGCATTGCGACCAGATATATCGTACTCAGGCAGAAAAGAAAAGAAAAGATGGCATTGCTAATTGAGGTGTCAGTGCCCAGTGGTTTTTGTCTCAAGATGAAGAGGAAGGATATATATGTTTGTGTGTGTGTACTTAAGCTATTATATATATATATATATATATATATATGCTATATATATATTGTTACGGATCTGGAACCATATGCATTCAAACATACAGATGTCCAAGGGTCAGTTATTCCGTTAAGTACATTTGAGACAGGTCCTCCTTTTGTCTAGTGGGAGAATCACAAGGTGTGCGTTGCGCATGTTTTTTAGGTAGGTTATACATCCAACGAACCATCCACAAACCATCTACGAACCATCCAACAAACCATCTAAGACTCATCCAACAAACAAACCGCCAACACACTGAACAAGCGCTTCACTTCGCCTAGCAGGCCAAATCGCTGTCCGAGACAGAAATCTCTGGCAGTTCCTTCTCGGCTTCCACAAACTTTGTAACTTCTTTTTGACGAGTATGGGCACGCGAGGAGTGGGGGCGGGGTTTTCTCCACGTGGCCGAAACCCCGCCCAGAAAGGGCGGACCCATGGGAGCCCTGTCCAATCAGGGCAGACAGTGACGTCTGTTCCACTGAGCCCCCGCCCCATTTGGGGAGGTCCATAAATGTTACTACGCCATCCTCAGCGGACAGTTCTGAGGGGGTTCGGTCGTTAGTTCTGAGTAAGTCTCTTGGAGGAGGAACGAGAGTTCTTTTGGAGGAGCAAGTTTGTTGGTGTGCGCTCTACATTTTGCTGGCATTCGTGGAGTTTTCCTGGGTCCCGTCCGTGACTCTGATCTCCGCCCTGGGACTCCGACTGCCCCGCCCAGTTTCCTCCATGGGCACGAGCCCCATGTGTGTGACTGTGGGCCGAGATGCACGACCAAGAACAGGTGCCATACCGCAGAGCACTCCCTCCCTTCAACGTGCCGGTACCCACGTGAACTGCGACCCCCAGCTCGTCTCTCCCTCTCTGGCTGCTGGGTCTTTCAATACATCGTCTGAGTGTGCGTCTGAGTGTGTGGGCCCATCTTATAAGTAGAACTGTTAAGTGTTTTCCCATCATTGTAAATTCTTGCTTGCATATCCGCGATAAGTCTTGCCCTGTGTCTTTTTTATTTGTGAATAAAACAATTGTAGAAATGTTCCCAGTTCATTTCCGTCCTTTCTTGCATTGGTCCAGCATGGTTCGGATCTGAGTTTAGGCGGGTTTTTATACCCGATAATCTGCTCATCCTCGCCGGCACGGCTTTGGCAGTTCCGCTCGACTGCACCCGAACCGGAGTTAGTAGTCGGTAGTTGGAACTCTAACGCAGTAGGTATGGTGACCCGGTTCAAGTAAGACGTGCCGAGGGCGTGGTTCCCCGGTAGTCAAAATCGCGTAGTTAATTGGGTAAATTGGTTATAGACAAGAAAGACCCGACTACGCGGTGAGATATTGGCGTCCACGTCGGTTTCAGCGACCCGCCGGCTCACGGAGTATCCGAGAGCGATGCGCTACAATTCCGGGGAGTCTGGTGGAGACGACGTAACTTTTCCCACCCTTTGGTCATTCTCGCCACTGACCCCCGGCCACACAATATATATATATATATACTTATTATTATATGTAGTATGTGTAATATTATGTATGTGTGTGTGTGTGTGTGTGTGTAATATATATATATATATATAATTATATATATATATATATATATATATATATATATTTCCCACATATATATATATATATATATATATATATATATATGCTATATAAATATAATATAAATATATATATGGTCCACCACAGAGTGGGTCTTTCTTTATTATTTATATATTGACTGCTTTTGACATTTGCATGTGGTGCATGCTTGGGAGCCTCATTTGGTATGCATTGCTGTTTGCGCTGTCGCTGATGATTCAACAATAAGCGACAAAACCGGTCTGACAGCTGAGGGGGTGTGTAGCATTGGGATTCTCTTGTGTATGATGTGTGAATGTCTTTATAGTTGTGAAGTAACTCTGGGAAGGGTTTGAAACAGCAAAGTGCTTACCTAGCGTAGGCCTTCTTGGTTGCTTTATTCAGCTTCTTCGGCTCGAAGAGCATGGGAGGTGTCAATATATATCATAATTAACCTTTTTCAAGTCCAGGAAATAATGAAGGATTGAGTTGAATGCTCAGCATATATTTATATTGTATATATGCATATATATATATATATCCCTGGCCCTGCGACTCTGGTCAATGGCTATCTCACGTGTCCCTTGAAGATAAAATCTTCTCTTGCCCTACAAATGAGTTCCAAGATATCGGCACGCAGCAACATCAGGACGGTGATCTTGAAGGTATATCCACAACCTTCAGACTCGCAAAGCATCAGACCCCCACACCCAATCCTCCACTCAGCTCCATGAACTCCGCAGCTATCCCTCTCTATCCTGAGTTGCGCAGATGCAGCTTGGCTGGGATGGTCGATTGCTCCTGGATTTAAGGTGCAACTTACAGTGTTGCTACAGGAACAAGAGTTGATCAGTATTGAGGAATGAGCCACTACCGGTACGAGCCGTCGCGTTCTGGATCATCCTGCCAGCGACCATAAACGAGCGACTGGTCAATCCCTTTGCACCCACCAGCGTTGAATACAAGTCCAGGATGACTGTGTGGCAAAGTGGAGACCATGAACCGGCCACCAAAGTCCATGACTTCTTGCAAGTCAAGGAACTTAGTGTGTATTAGCAGGTTCACAGTTCTGATCCATAGGGACCAACAACATCATCATAACCATCCTATCATTCCAGTCGATGCATTGAATCCCCCCAAGACTAGTAAGTGTATTTCGTCTGGGGCACTGATAACCACAGAACTTGAGCGTGGCGTCGACAGTCACTCTTCACAGGTGAGATCACTTGCCTGCAGTCGACATAAACAGAGACCAGGGATAATGACCTGCTTGGAGGAGTGACGATCCTTGTCTCATAATAAACGTCATTACCGGTGTTTCCTCAATTGCCATTGGAGTCCAGTTTTATGGACACAGCTACGAGCAACTCCTTGTGGCATGGTACTATCAGAGTACGACACAACCATAGTCGGTGTAACCACACCCGATGATCTCAACGCAATCTAGTGCTCAACCTCAGAGAGTGGCTGCAATACCCGATGTTCAAGCGAGCTGAGCTCACAGAGATAAGCAGAGACAGGTGATCATCCCTCTTCTCGGGATAGGACATTCCAGGAACCCACCAAAGGACCGCCTCAGGTAACCAAGGAGTCCGCCGTCTGGTGGACCGACACCTCAGCGCACCACTCCGACACACTCTCCCGCAATTGCCCGGGAATGTTACCGCGAGGGCGCTGGTTTTCCCTCCTATATCAAGATTGGGGTGGCCGAGGCTTTGCCCAATCCGTCATTGGTGAGCTGCCTGCGAGGTAAGCTGCACAGCAGGTACTCCCAAGGAGTGGGTTTTCAGATTTTCTTTGCGTTTTGTGTTTGCAGATGAAGGGTTTAACGGTGTGCCGGAGTGCAAATCCTGCCACCAACCTCCTCATAAGAAGTAACCCAACTGCGGAGGACGTCCGCAGACACAGTGGGCGGGTTAGCGGGGTCCCTGGGGGCGGCTTGGGAGGGCATGCAAGTGGGGACGAAGCCTTGATGACGCGCGAAAGAACCTGCGCGAATCCATGTAGACCATGCTACAAGGACTCCTCTGCCCTTTAAAGGTGTTGTTTTAATCTGCGGGTGTCATATCTCAAACACCTCCTCACAAAAAACATGGTGGGGGAGACGGTTTAGTCACCGACAACCTACCATGGAACTGGTTCGTAAACAGGTTTACATAATATGTAGTAAGTCACAGATCTAATCTGGCTGACCTGACCCCCCCCCCCCAAACTACTTTCTAAACAATCAGCTTGAAAAGCTCAATTCATTAAAGCTTCCACTGTCTACGATCTGCCATGATCTTTACCTGGAAAGCCACATTTCCGAAGCTTGGCCTCCAAACGCCCGTCATTGACTGGGCATCCCTATCGTGCAATGTCCTTCCTGTCACACTGAGCTTCGGCGCACTACAAGGCTTTCGTCTGAAGCGTGATGTAGTGCTCTTCCCCTCTGGGCTGGTGCTCCTGCTCTCACTTTCTGGTTATGCGTGGAAAAGGCATTAGGATCATTAGTATCTCCCACGGTGAGGCTGGTCTTTTGGGTCTCTCTCACTCTCTCACGTACAGATCGTTTTTTCGGTCTTCTTCCATCCCTCTCTGCCCTCGCCCCCCCATCCCCACTGCTCTGTCTGAGATTATGTGCCCCCCCTATTTCTGCGGGTGCTGAACAGTGTGACCTACTCCTTGCTTTTTCAGCACAGATCTTGGCTATCGTTGTTCACTTGGCGTCTTGGTTTTCCTTCGGTTTTTCTTGGCGGTATAGGTTTTCTGATTCATCGCTTTCGAATTTGTGAATTCTTGGCTTTTTTTCATTGGCTCAACCTTGCATTTATGATAATGAGGAGTGGTCACACTGTTTTGTCTTATTGAGATGTGTTTTGGCTTATTGAGATTTGGCCCATTGAGGTGTTTTTGTCAGCTGAGATTTGTTCTGGCTTATTGAGGTTTGGTCACGCGAGATGTTCTGGCTTCTTGAGGTTTGGTCACTGGATGTTTCTGGCTCTGTGAGGTGTTGGTCCACTGAGATGTTTCTGGCTTATGACTGTTTGGTTCCATTGGGATGTTTTGGATTATGAGTTGGTTCATTGAGTTGTTTTCGCTTTTGAGGTTTTTGCCATTGAGATGTCTGGCTTTTACCTTGAGGTTTTGGTCGCATTGATATTGTTTTGGCTTATTGAGGTTGGGTTCATTGGATGTTTTTGGCCTCTATTGAGGCCTTGGTTCATTGAGAATGTTCTGGCTTATTGAAGGTTTGGTTCTATTGAGAGGTTTTGGATTATTGAGGTTTGTTTCATGTGCGACTGTTTTGGATTATTGGAGGTTTTGGTTCTTGCGATGTTTGGCTTATTGGGGTTTGGCCCCTTGATTGTTTTGGATTAACTGGCTTTGGTCGCATGAGTTGGTTTTGGATTATTGAGGTTTTGGTCCATTGAGATGTGTTGGCTCAGTGTTGACCACTCCTTGGCTTTTTTTTCACAGATCTTAGGCTTATCGTTGTTTCACCTTGGAGTCTTGCGTTTCTGTCGGTTTTCTTGCGTATAGTTTTCTATATTATCCGTTTCCGAAACCATGTCAATTCTGGCTTTTTTTCATTGGCATCACCTGCGCAGCTCACTCTTTATGAAAATGAGGAGTGGGTCATCACGTTTTGGCTTATTTGAGATGTGTTTTGGGCTTATTGAGATTCGGTATTGAGGTGTTTTTCTGTCCACTGAGATGTTCCTGGCTTATTGAGGTTGGTCCACTGAGATGTTCTGGTATGAAGTTTGGACATGAGATGTTTTGATTATTGAGTTTGGTTCATTTGAGATGTTTTGGCATTATGAGATCTTGGTCATTGAAGTTGGTTTGGAATATTAGATTTTGGGTCCATTGAAGTTGTCTTGGAATTATTAGAGGTTTGGTCCATTGAAATGTTTTGGATTATTGAGGTTTGGTCCATTGAGATTTTTGGCTGCTGAAGGTCTGCACCCAGCACACCCATCCCCCCCAAAGTTTAGGTAAACTACCAAATCAAAAATCGACTGCTCATCTCCACTCTTTCATTCCCTTTTTCTTCTTTGGAGGCAAACGCCAACTCTCTCAATCCACTCTTCCCTCCAGGTCTTCAAACCGTTTGTTCACTACCATCTCTTATCTTCCACCATCCAAACCCATGATCTTTTTACCCCACTAATACCAACCAAAATCCTGTCATAAAGCCCTGTCATGTAGGACTTGAAAAGTCCTGTGGTTCTCACTTGTTTACCCTGTGTATGCCGCCCATCCTTGCTTCCAACAATCTCTCACGTCTCTGTTCCAACTTTTTTTCCTCTTCCTCTTCCACCCCTCTGTCTCTGCTGCCCTTGTGTGCACTTCCTGTGTTGAGCTCTCATACGCAGCCCGACAGTGTATTCGAAAAATAAATAAAAACACACACACAACTGCACACACTGCCACCTGCAAAATTTAACATGCGTTTCTGAGAAATTCATAGAAACATGAACGAAAGCAAGAATTGAAACAAGGATCCACTCATGTACGACCCTGATGCCCTACGTGAACATAGAAAACAAAGCATTGCGACAGATATATCGTCTCAGGCAGAAAAGAAGAAAGAATGGCATTGCTATTGCAGGTGTCACGTGCCAGTGGTTTTGTCTCAAGATGAGAGGAAAGGAATATATATGTTTGTTGTGGTTAATATATATATATATATTAATATCATATATATATATTTATAGTAATATATCTGTAATATATATTGTTACGGATCTGGAAACCATATGCATGTCAAACCATATCAGATGTCCCAAGGGTCCATGTATTCCGGTTAAGTACCATTTGAGGACAGGTCCTTCCTTTGTCTAGTGGGAGACATCAAAGGTGTGCGTTGCGATGTTCCTTGTTAGGTAGGTTATTAATCCAAACGAACCATCCAAAAACCACTAAGACCATCCAACAAACATTCTAAGACCGATCCCAACAAACGAAACGCCAACAACTGAACAAGCGCTTCAACTGCCTAGAGGCAACTACCTGTCCGATGACAGAATCTCTGGCAGTTCCTCTCGCTTCCACAACTTTGTAATTCTTTTTGGACGAGTATGGGCACGCAGGAGTGGGGGGGGGTTTTCTCCAGTGGCCGAGAACCCCGCCCAGAAAGGGCGGACCCTCATGGGAGCCTGCCATCAGGGCAGACAGTGACGTCTGTTCCACTGAGCCCCGCCGCCATTATGGGGAGGTCATAATGTACTGACGCCATCCATAGCGGACAGTTCGAGGGGGTTCGGTCGTTAGTTCTGAGTAAGTCTCTGGAGGAGGAACGAAGTTTCTTTTGAAGGAGCAAGTTTGTTGGTGTGCGCTCTAATTTGGCTGGCATTCGTGGCAGTTTTCCTGGGTCCCGTCAGGTGCTCTGATCTCCGCCCTGGGATCTCGACTGCCCGCCAGTTTCTCACATGGGCAAGAGCTCATGTGTGTTGACTGTGGGCCGAGACGGCAGCGGCCAAGAACAGGTGCCATAACCGCAGAGCACTCCTCCCTTCAAGCGTGCCGGCTACCCAACAGTGAACTGCGACCCCAGCTCGTCTCTCCTCTCTGGCGCTGGGCTTTCATACATCGTCTGAGTGTGCGTCTAGTGTGTGGGCCCATCTTATAAGCTAGACTGTTTAAGTGTTTCCATCATTGTAAATCTTGTTGCATTTCCGCGATACAGTCTAGTGCCCTGTGTCTTTTTATTTGTGATAAAACAATTGTAGAAATGTTCCCAGTTATTTTCCGTCTTTCTTGCATTGGTCCAGCATGGTTCGGATCTGAGGTTTAGGCGGGTTTTTTATACCCGATAATCTGCTATCCTCGCCGCAGACGGCTTTGGCGTTCCGCTCGATGCAACCCGCCGAGAGTTAGGTAGTCGGTAGTTGGAACTCTAACGCAGTCAGTATGGTGGACCCGGTTCAAGTAAGACGTGCCGAGGGCGTTGGTTCCCGGTAGTCCAAAATCGCGTAGTTATTGGGTTAAATTGGTTATGAGACAAAAGACTCCGACTACGCGGTGAGATATTGCGCCACGGTCGTTTCAGCGACCCGCCGGCTCACGAGTCATCCGAGAGCGATGCGCTACATTCCGGGAGTCTGGTGGAGACGAGTAATTTTCCCACCCTTTGGTCATTCTCGCCACTGACCCCGGCCCACACAATATGTATTATATATATATTATATATATATATGTATATGCTGTAATATATATGTCATGGTGCTGTGTGTGTGTGTGTGTAATATATATATATATATATAATTATATATATAATATATATATTATATATATATATTTCCACATATATATATATATATATATATATAATATATATCTATATAATATATAAAATATAAATATATATATTTGGTCCCCACAGAGTGGGTCTTTCTTTATTATTTATATATTGACTGCTTTTTGACATTTGCATGTGGTGCATGCTTGGGAGCCTCATTTGGTATGCATTGCTGTTTGCGCTGTCGCTGATGATTCACAATAAGCGACAAAACGGTCTGACACTGAGGGGGTGTGTAGCATTGGGATTCTCTGTGTATGATTGTGTGAATGTCTTTATAGTTGTGAAGTAACTCTGGGAAGGTTTTGAAACCCAGCAAAGTGCTTACCTAGCGTAGGCCTTCTTGGTTGCTTTATTCAGCTTCTTCGGCTCGAAGAGCATGGAGGTGTCAATATATATATCATTAATCCTTTTTCAAGTCCAGGAAATAATGAAGGATTGAGTTGAATGCTCAGCATATATTTATATTGTATATATGCATATATAATATATATATACTATATATAATATATATATACATAAACATATATATATATATATATTATATATATATATATATATATAACTATATATAATAT
>CM068955.1:21033403-21067726 GCA_035128595.1 Eptatretus atami
TCATTTAGATTTAGACCAGGTCACTCCACCTTGGGCATGCTTGCTCCTGCTTTTCCAACAATGATGGGGGTCCCAATGCCAAAATGAGATCAGAGCCATTCCTCCTAGACATATCGCGAGTTTTCAACATCGTCTGGCACCCACCTGCTCACAAACTCTCTTCTTTTGGTGTCCAAAGCAATCTCCACTCAGAGGCTCAGGGATTTCCTCTCTTGTCACAGTTAACATGTGGCTCTGATGGAATTCTCTCATTTCTTTCCTGTCCAGCCTGGAGTTCGCAAGGCAGTGTTCTTGCCCTGGCTTTTTCTGTTTTTCATCAAAGATCTCTCGACTTTCTGGATAATCCTCTTTCATCTCTTTGATTGATGACTCCACCCTCACCATACCATCTCTGCATTCCCACTGATCGGCAGCAGCAGCCTCTTCACTCCCTGCAGACCGGATAAAATCACAAAACTGGTCAAAGGCTTGCGAAATGTGTTCAATCATTGCCAAATCCCACACCCTTTTCACCATATCTCTCCAAAGGGACGTCGAGCCCCCCCCCACCACATCTACTTTATCAACAATGCTACATGAAGAAGTCCTTCATTACAAGCTTTTAGACTTCCACTTAAATGCACGATCTTTTCCTGGCGAAAGCCTCATACTCCATGCTGGCCTCCAAAGCCAGTTGCCGACTGGCATCCCTCTGTCATAAAAAAGTCCTTCCTGGCACACCTGAGCTTTAATTCACGAACAAAGCTTTCATCCACATCCTGATGGAGTACTGCTCTGTACCTCTGGGGTGGTGGCTCCTGCCTCAACCAAGCTCGACTTTAGGGCTGTGAAACCAAGGCTGGGAGGATTAGTGTCCATCTTGTTTATCCTGTGTACCCACCCCTTCCCTCTCTTCCACAGGGTCTCTATTGTCTTCTCTGTTCCCACTATTTGTGATTTTCCTCTTCTGCCCCTCTTGTTTCCTGCCTTGTTTTATGTTCTGCTGTGTAAGGCTCTCTTCACGAGCCTCGATATAGTAGACAAAAAAACAAAAAACACGATGCAGGTCAATTTGCAAAAAGCTGCGGTTGAATGATTCGGAGATGGTCAAGTGCAAACATTAGTGACGGATATTTCATCAGTATACCACGAATTTGGGACCATTGTATCTTTCAGCCAAAGACCTTCAGTCTGAGGCCATCTAAATGGCATCAAGTGTGTCCATTCCTCCATGATTGTTTTGCACTTTGCGTAAGTGTAATAAACTTTAATGCAACACTACAAACACATTAGAGTGGATGTTGAGCATGCAATCCTGTCCACCCAAGATTCACTAAAAACCATTCAACTGCGGAACTTCTAAACAGACCTTCCCAGTACAGCCCTAAATTACAAACTCAGTGGACAAAAACCATGAACTGATGGGAAGCAGTTGACGAACCACAAAGAAGCCGGAAACAGCCGAAGCCTCAGGAATGCCACCTCAGCCACCTCTTATGAAAATAGGAGTGCCTGTCATAGAGTTGTGCAATACACAAATAGGATTTAACACAACATCGACCACCAAAGCTTTGCAACAGAATTCGACTATCATCAAGCAGTTGCTTGCCAAAATTGCCTAATATCACCCAATAGCCACTGCGACCAAACAAGGAAGAGCAAGCTGTTGTTCCAAGATATTGATCATCCCATCAGACACAGGCTTGCCTTTTGTCTTTCTGCGAATTCAGTTTCGATCCAACTCTGCTTTGCCATTGACTATAAACCAATTCTCAATGACAAGCCTCAAGATTGTCGGCTTAAGCCTTCCAAGGCCCCATTCCACAAATGGCAACTATACATGGCAGCTGCAAGAGGGGAAGCCCAGGGACTTTTTATTTACAATGAAACAAAACTCACAATATGGTTACCAGGAAGTCTTCAGTGACAACAAAGTCAATTGCACTTTATCTCTGTCGACATTGCAGTCCCTCATTTTCATTGCGTACATGTAAATATACAATTTCCTATGTTCTCCATGTTTTTGACTTTCTGCCTCCGATTTTTAACAAATGGTTAACCCAGGTGTGTGGTGAGTATCTTGTGATTCACTGGCCATACCATTTTGACGTGTGGGTCTAAAATTGGCATCAAGGGTGTCCATTCTCCATGATTGTTTTGGACTTTGACCTTCCTCCATCACAAAAAACCAAGCCTCCCACAAAACCCAACAATTTCCATCTTCGCCCCAAACTTCAAAGTTCACCTGGCGTGACCAGGTATCTCCCTTGCTCCAATTCCTACCTCCATGTCCCCACACATCCTCTCTTCTCAATAACCCCTCCACATAACCCTGCCCCTGGACCCCACACCACTCCCCCACACTCAGATTTCCCCATGTGTAGAAACATGTATCAGATAGTGTAATATTTACATATACATATATATATTGTTGTGGTTCTGGAAACCGTATCCCTCAAATACCATAGCAGCCAACATACAGTGGACCCCAGTCAGTTATTTCATTTAATGTACGTCAGATTCGTCCCTTCCTTCTTGTCTAGTGGTCGAACGTGACAGTGCATTGTGTAAATCTTCATAGATTAGTTGATAAACCTCTAACTTCATTCCTCCTCTTTCTTTTCGCTATTTCCTGAGGTAAATCCAAGCAAGGGGTCCTCACGATGAGCAGCAGGCACTAACGTTCAGACACATCGGTAAACTACAGCCGCCCCTTCCTAAGAATGCGTCCTCACAGAACACAAAATGCAGCAGTAGAGCCAACAATAAAACGCCAGCGCTGCATGGGAACGTGCCCCACAGGCTGACGACCCCCACCCATTCAGGCGATCAGGCATAACCAACAAACCAAATGCTACACAACAACATATGCACGTCCGGCTTCACTCTCTTCAGTCCAAATCTTCCATTAATAAATATACTGTCCCCTTTCAATCGAATCTCCATTAATAATTATATCCAAACTTTTTCCCTCAATTCCCTGACACAGACAATGCTGGCACCATGCAAATGACACGGGCTTTTGATTAAAATGACCACGTGTACAATGGCGGACCCGCGCGCACGTACGGGCATGCTCGATGGCGGCGGACCGCGCGCTGACCACGTGGCACAATGCGGACTGCGCGCAGCCATATACTTTATCATCGTACAGGAACGGGGGCTATGAATAAACACACAAATCTTTGGTGGCGTTACTAAACGTCTACGTCGGTCTTTGCCAACACAATGGCCACAGGTTGTCTCCAGCGGATGCGCAGACGTCTCCAGCACATCGCTCGATGCACCTGCTACCAGCAGCGGAATTGTCTGTGCGGGCCGGATTGTCGGGCTGCGTGGCACACACTGAGCAGGCACATTGACCAGTGGCAAACCTGGATTGCCGGAGAATGGCACGGGGTCGGTCAAGGCATTCATACATGGGGTTCGGAGGGAGACGATTCCGCAGCTTGGAACCATCTTGCTGAAAGTGGAGTGGAGCCGCTTCGGCCATCACAGCTGGGCCGCACAGTGCCGGGGCTCAACCAGAGTGCCCGATTCGGGTGACGACACATCGCCACGGGTCGTCGCCCCCGCCCTGCACAATGGGTCTATAAAAGGACAGGTCGCGGAGCCATGTGTGTGTCATTCCTTGCTCGTCGTTCCTGCCGTCTTTCCAAGCATGACTTGCAAAACCGGATCAGAAATGCGTTACCTCTGAAGGTGCTGGCCAATCAGAAGTGAGAGGGGCGGGAATCCAGCCTGGTGCAAGGTTTCAAAGCGTGAAAAGGGGAGGGCGCTGATTTTGGCTGGAAAAGCCCACCGCGGCCCCTCCCTTGGGGCCTATAAAGGGCCGCGTTCGCTACGCCGACATGGATGTTGCGCGGTTGAGAGACGCGAGTGTGTTGTTGGGTGGCGAGAGCGGGTTAGTGAGAGCCGTTGGAGAGACGCCGAGCCACCAGCAGGATTGAGCCGTTGGAGTTTCGCTGGAACGTCGCCAGCAGGAAGCCGGGGTCGAGACCCGTTTCGCTCCTCCAGCGCGTCGTCGGCTAGGCCAGGCCGGCAGGTGAAGGCCGGACGATCGAGGAGAACAGGACAAGCTGCTCATCAAGCCCCAAGCGACTGGCGCATTCGTGAGCCCGGGCCGAACGGGAGGACACAGGGGTTGCCGATAAAAAGGACCCATCGAGTCCCACGAGGGTGGCCCAGGTAGCCAGCCGCGTCTCTCAGGGGGCCTGTTCCGGTCAATCCCGGCCCTGAGTACATTAAAGGCTCACGAGCCCGATTGTTTCTTTCTGGGTTTTGCATGAAAGTCTGTGGCGCCTTCCTTAAGTAGAAACTGGTTAAGTGCCTTATGACATTTGCATAATAGACATCGGTGTTAGGCTTTTGCCTCATGTCCTGTCCCCTACTCCATTCATTGGCTTGCATGCCTGTGTTCAAATAAATGTTCCCCATTGTTGAATGTCAACCTGTCGTAGCGTCCCTTTCCTCACATTGACTTGCCATGGAGCGTTCGGGAAATTAGCTGGCTGATTATTATAAAAAGCTGATAAAACGTGCATCTGTTCCGCACGCGGACTTGGCGATATTAAAACCGCTCTGTATTCGCGTACGGAACGAGCCGCTTAACGGCTCGTTTCGTGCAGGTCCCGTCGGAAGTAATAAACTCCCGCTATCTCTGTCGCGCAAATTAATTAGGTACATCGACAATTCGGCGATCTAGACCTGTAGTGCGTTGGACAGAGGGGATTGGCTGGTTTATGGTGTTATAAAAACACCATAGCTGGTTTCGGCGGTTTCCGGAAGCTAACGACTAGATTGTCGCGTTCGGTGACGTGCGGCCTGGATTGGGCTGAAAAGGTCGTGCGCATTGCCGAACCGGCAGAAATCTATACAGGTATAAATATACATATATATTATACTATATATATATTATATATTATATACTATACATACATACATATATATATACACATGTACACACAAGTGGGGTGTGCATACGCATTGTGTAAAGCCGACGAACCACTGTTTCCCCATGTCTTTGGTTGCTCACCTGCATTTGATTTTTATTTAATTTATTTATTTATTCATATTTTCATTTACATGTGGTTTCAACGGCTTCTGTGATTTTTCTTGGTTATCGGCTTCGATGTCCGTTCGACACAACAAAAATGCTCTGCTCCCCCATGTCTGAATTCCTTCACCTGGGAATTTTTCTTTTTTTTTCATTATTTATATTTTCATTGTGGCATGTGTCAACGATTCTGAGATTTGTTTTTTTTCAATGTACTCATGGTACTGGCTTCGAGGTCCATCGGCATGCAAAAATTTTGGCTTATGTCACCTGAAAGTACCTTCTTTTCAGTCATGTCAGCAAAAAAAGGTACATATCAGTCAGTGGAGTGAGTCAGTGGTTAGAAAGAGATGAGAAAAGACGGGTAGTTATATATATTGTAATAAATATATATATATTATTATTATATTAATATATATGTATGTATAAATATATATATGTATATTATATATATGTATAATATATGGAATATATATGTATTGTCTATATATATATATATATATATGTATGTAATGAATGTATCTAGAACTATCTATTTTATGTATGCCTATAATATCTATGGTTCTTCGTATATTACACCACCTCCCAATGAAATACTATACTAGTGAACGGTTCGTAGCTCGTCGTAATGCTGTGGCTAACATCTATCAACATACGTATACTCGTATCTACAATCACATCACTACCTACTCATTCTATCTATTCCACTACTCTCCCTATCACCATCTACATACACCTTACATACATAAATGCACTCGTATTGTACCATTCTGCCTATAGGATGATGGCTTGCATGGTTGCAAGTTGCGGGCTTGAGGATCCTCCGGATGCCTGAGTTTAAATCCCACTCGGCCCCTGCCTTAGAAATAATCTCAGGTGGGGTTGACTCTTACGCCCTGTTCACCTGCCTCTCTGAGGTCAGAAAATGAGTGCCATTTTGCGGATAGACTGTGTCGGATGGGCGCCCGTCCAGTTGTGTCCAAATAGCCAAGAGACTGCTTGGCAGCACTAACGCCTTCTGCATGGAGTATTGGTCCACTGATTTGGATGGATTGATGGATAAAGATCATATATATATCATATACATATATATATAATGGATGTGGGCCGGGGGTCGGGTAAAAACCGACATATATATGATTATATATGTATATGGACCAGATTGAGGGCGGCGAGCTATCTTAGGTTCCCACAAGATCCCGGAATATAGGGCCGTCGCACATGGATAAATTCCGTGACGCAGCGGGTAGCTCAACCGACCGTGGACGCCCAATAACTCACGCGTGACCAGGATCCCATTCTGTGGGTTAACCGGGTACCTTAATTATCACGTGATTTAATTTACGTGTGAACACAGTCTCAGTACGCCTTGTCTGAACCGATCACTTTACCGGACTGATCACTTTTACCGGATCGGATGCGCCCGAAGCGTACTGCCAAGGGACGTTCCGACTAAAAGAAATGGATGCATGGAATAAAGTCCCGGTAATCTTCGATTCGGGACCATGTTGGATCAACTGAAAGGAAAGACAAAAACGAGCAGGGAACATTTCTATAAAATTATTTACAATGGGGCGAGTAAAAATATGTGGTCCAATCAATAGATTATTAGGTGGAGCAATGCAGAGATAGGGAAGAAAGGTGTGTGCGGAAATAAATACAAGCAACTTATGAAAGCGGAACCACACGAGCAGACCTAACCCGAAAATAATAATCACAATACATAAGTGATAATAACAATAATTCATCTTCTGCAGGATTACTTATACTAGCGCCAGGGGCCAGGACACACGACACGCACACACACAGACACACGAAAACCCCGATCTGAAGACGAGGTCATTGCAGCCAGACCCAGGATGAGGGTCTCAGGTCCATTCTCTCGATACCTGTTGTATAATTGATTACCCGAACGCGCCACCAATCCGTTTTGGGGATGCTCGTAGTGTGTATCCCCCTCCCCCCCCCCCCCCGCTGGCGCTCGTCTCTTGCTTCAGGCAGCTCGCTCGAGAACCGTGGGTGTGAAGGCAGGGGCTTGAGTTTGGCAGGTGGAGTCCAGGAGACGAGCGGATCGGAAGTGGTAGCGGGACCACGTGGGTGGCCGGAGTCAGCGGTGTGATGGGCGGGGAAGAGTGAGGCGGAGCTTGAAGTGATGACCGACAGTAGGCGGAGTCGAAGTCAGCTTGAGCGGGAGGTGGGGCAGGGCAGAGAGCAGAGAAGGCCCTGACCATCGCCCGTTTATAAGCCCTGCAAACACGGGCGGGGTGCCACCCCGAGAAAGTGTCGTCACCCAAATCGTGTGTCTGATTGGCCCCGACCTCTGCGCGGCGCCGGCTGCGATGCCGGAAACCGCTTCATTCACTTCCAGCCAGGACCCCGTGCTGTGGAATCGTCTTGGCTCGACTCACGAACATGATAGGAATTTCCACGCCGAACTCCACCCCCATGAATCACCCCTGCAAGAACCGCCAGGCCCGCGCCATGATGAACGGCCGAGGTCCCGCATGCTGCTCGGGCACCCTGACCAGCGCCGGTCAACGGTGCCTGCTCTTGTGCGGCACGCAGCCCAAGAGATGTACAAACATACACTGCCGCCCGATCGCAGCTTCGCTAGCCGTAGAGGCAAAAAGATGTTCTCCGTCTGTAGGAACATGCCGCGGCTGTCCAGCGAGGACCAATAGGTATGAATGTTTATGGTGAACCCATGTACAGATGTGCGTAGATCCACCATTACGCAGTGGCCCAGCGCTCGTGTTCCACTCGATTCTGCTGTCGTGTGCGCGGGGCGAAACCCGCCTATATAATTCGTCCAGAAATGGGTTGAAAGTAATGTGCCCCGTATCATGCACAACGTGCATGGGTTGATCGTTTTACTATTATCAGCCTTCTGACGTGTAGTTATTTTCACCAATCTACTAGCACAGCTCTTTGCGATATCTGGGTCATTTGCTTCTTGTTGTGCAACACCATCCGGTACAGGCCTCTTAAGATGATATTCATTCATATGCCTTTCAATGCACCAGCAATCTCCCTCCCTAGATCATCGGAGCTTCGAGTCGATCATCTCGGAATGCTATGACAGAGCATTATTGTATAACTCGCGCAAAAGTTGGGTTGAGGAATGCTTGAGGAGAGCTCTGTGTATGTCGGATGCCATGTGGTGTTTGAAGCGTCCCTTTTTATCCTTCCTCCCCAGCCACACATGCTGCCATGTGTTGGCCTCCGCGGGGACAAATTCAGATTTACCTCAGGAATAATCAGAAAAGAGAAGAGTGGAATGACGTTAGAAATGAAATGAAGAAGAAATGATTGTCAACAAACCTAGCTATGGATCCTCTGCAATGCATGCCCCTGTTGTCCGCGAGACAAAAAGGGAGGGACAAAGTCTACACGTATATTATCGGAATAACTGTCTTGGGGTCCCCTTTATGTTGGATGCATGTGGTTCCGAGAACCACAACAATATATTACATCATCAACACACCTCCCTGATTGTTATTGGTGAGCATTCCGCGGATAAATGTCTCACATGGTTAAAAACCGCATAATCCGCACAGAGCAACCATCCGTCTCCACCACAGACAAACCGATGATTATTTCTGCTCATGCCAAACCATTCAACCAGAAAGGACGTGATGTGATAGGTGGGCAAATTGAAGCATTGTGGAATGTGACGATTCACTCCCCCCGCATCCCCATTGGATACAGTCCTACACCAATGAAAAACAAAACTCACAAATATTGCTGATATTATTGCAGACTGTGTCCAAATGGGGTCAGGGGAGTGCTCATCACAACTCCACATTTTTCGATACATATCTATATATATAACATATATAATATTACACACTGTGGTGTGTGGCCTTACACATTGTGTCAGCATATGAACCGTGTTCCCTCTTTGTCTCGGGTCGCTCACCTGAATTTGATTTTTCAGTTATTTATATTTTCATACATGAATGTTGTACACGATTCTGTGATTTTTCCCGGTGATCGACTTTTGATGTCCTCGCGGACACTGATTGCTGTGCTTCCACATTGTCTCGTTGTCGCTCTCTTGCTTTTTTCAATTTTATTTGTAATTTATTTACTTTTCATGTGTGACTGTTTGTACGACGATTCTGTGGTTTTTTCCCGGTGTATCGGCTGTCAATGGCCTATGGAGCATGCAAATTTCAGCTTTTCTACGTCACCCAGAAGGTACCAATTTTAATATCAAGTCAGTGAGTGAGTCAGTGGTTAGAAAGAGCTTTTATATATCTATTATTATATATGTGATATATATATATAAAATATAATATAACACTACACACACATACACACACACACACACACCAACACACACACACACACACACACATCAGGAAGAAGATAATTGGTATCAGAGTCAATTTTTTTGTCAACATTCTTTTCTGGGGGGCAATATTTCTTGAAGGGCATGTGAATTAAGACAGAGTGAATCATGACAGGCTTCGTGACCTGCTCATGTATATATTTTTCCGCATATCTCACCAGGATTGGTGAGTTGGGCAAGAATCTGTGAGTGGTGGGGAGGGTTTTGAACAGGTAGCATTATGGAGACATTATGCCTTGAGGGTTGGGAGGGGGAGGTGAGGATGTGGAGGGTGCAAGAAGTTGAATCAGGGTGTGAGGGGTGACGATGGAGGTAGCTTGAGCCATTTACATGGGAATGGTACATGTGTAAGACTTCGGTTTCCACAGCTGATAAGCTAACAAGAATGCACTCAAGTACTGAGTTCAAGACGAGCTCTACACTGATCAATAACGCTGCGATGTTGCAGCTATTCCGTATGAAGTTGTACACAGGTACTCAGGAAGACCACGTCATGCTTTTGTCATTCGAAGGCGGACATTGTTTTACTTGCTGAGGAACCTCTAGAGTTCTCAATAGGACTTCTTAGCTCAGTGTTGCATTAGGACGAGACGATTAGTACCCTGTCTGACTATGGTGGAAACGTCAGTTTGTTAAGCTAGCCGGTAGTAAAAGACAGTGCTGAAGTTTCTCCCACTGCACGCATCGCTGATCCTGGTATCAGTGGTTCATGCCTCGGAAGAAGCAGTCCCATTAGGAATCTTACCGGCGCCATGGCACCTGTCTATGACCGCTTACAATCATAGCCTGTTTGGAACACGATCAAATGTGTAATCATCAACAACTAGCCATTGAAAGAAAAGGAGCTTAAAAGATTTCCAATAAGGTCCTACTTTGAGAGGTACATGAGCTCTGATAACCTGGATTGTTCAAGAGAACAAATTTAAGCTCAATGCTTTCAATTGACAGGCGGACATTCGTATCAACCCGAATCGAGATCACTTCTCTCCATGGCCTTGCAGCTCGACATAAGACTTAGTGCGCGGAGACTCTGTTTATGGCGGAATACGATCGACTTTCAAGTTCGTTCCGTAGAACCATTCTCTCCAAACGTTTGTCCCACTTAGGCAACTATACGATCCTCTCAAGGTTAATCAATTTGTCCTTAGAATCCATGATAATCGTGTTCACTCACATACATTACCAAGTAGCGGAGTTGGCTGGACGATACTGCAATCAAACAGCTTTTGGAGGCAACCATTCTGATTGGTGGGATTTCAGACAGTCCTGCCAATTGTACCACAATCCTCCCAGCCTTGTATCGACACATGAATCAAGCGTTCACATTTGGGATATTTTCATCAATGGTGCTCACTAAAACGTGCGCAATCGCCAGACCAGGAAAACTTTCAACATTGCTGCTTCTTCTTGCAGTGGAATCCTTGCGCTGATCTCGGCTAAATGTAAGAGACGTCATAGAAGTACGTGCTGCATGCCTTGTAAGAGGTTCCTTATGAGGACGTTTTCGCGAATACAAACAACGAGGACAGACGCACATGTGTGATGCTGTCTCCTTAAAACGACAACCGTCTGGCCATGAATGAAGAAGTCATGCAGATATTGCCAGGTGAAACAGTCACTTACATCAACGCAGCTTCAGTTTAAGTGTGACAATGTTGAGGAGGCAGAGAATTATCCTGTGGAAATTCATCAATTCCCTTACACCATCTGGGATCCACCTCACGACCTTCATCTCAGGTTGGTTTTATCATAATGTTGCTTCACAACCTTGGCCTGGAACAGGGACTATGCAATGGTACCAGATTGGAGTTCATTAACCTGCACCCAAAACTGTGTTGAAGCAAAAGTGACTTCTCGGCCGAAATCTGAAAATCGAGTTCTCATACCTCGAGTAAGACTCGCCCCGAGTGACAACAGCTTGCCATTCACTTTACAAAGAATCGAGTTTCCCCTAACGCTTGACTTACTCGATGACAATCAACAAGGCACAAGGCCAGACACTTGACAGTTGGAATTACTTACCTCAGCCATTTTTCAGCAATGGCCACTGTAAGTGCCCATTTTCTCGAGGAAGGGCTCTTATGGGATGTTCGAATCAAATTCTTAACATTGAGACCAAGGCAAATGCAAAGGCAAAATGGTCACACACACAACGTCATCTCCCATGAGTTCGACCACGAGGAAGTTACAGGCTGAAAATCAGTTTTTGTGTCATTTTTGAAACACTCAGTCATGTGCCACACAGTGTTATGATTTGAAATTTTTAACACCACATGACACTGTAAGTTATGCGGAATTTCCACGGGTCCTGATATTTTGTCACACTGTATGTTCAGGGTGTCGGCGATCAGCTTGCTGAACGTCAGGACACCGTGGGATCTTTAACTTCCACAAACGAACGTCAGCAGACAGAACGCCCAGTTTAACGTCCAATCGAGGGACGGCACACGCATTGATGAATCACCCTACCTGTGAAACACCGGGATGAGCGTTTATTACCTGGGTCGGATCCGAACCGAGGCTAGGGCAGCCTCGAGGGGATTGTACGTACTTGTAGGTCATATGACAGCCCCTAAAATACATAGAAAAAGTATTTAAATGAGTTGCCTTTCTGTTTATTCTCCATTTATTGTGACACAGTTGAGATTATAAATCTATATTGATGGTGAAAACAAACATTCCAAGGAAGATATTGACCATGACATGAAGTGGAGAGAATAAGCCATTCAAAGAGGTTTACAAAGAACTGAGAAAGCCACTCGTGGAGCGCATACACCACCTCACGTAATGCCTGATCCATGAGAACATATCGGACCAATACATTTTTGAAATATCATGCTATACCGCGTAATATATCGTTTTGGCCCCAATTTCTCAAATGTGTGAAGGATCACTTAAAAAAATAAATAACTCTAGTATCCAGATCCGGATTTGGATTCTTCACCAAAATCGAATCAATTCGTCCTTGTCAAACCCCCAACCTGCCCCACCAAGTTTCATCCGAATCCGTTCACAACTTTTTGAGATCTCGTGCTATATATTCATTTTGGCCCCGTTCTCTCAATGGTGAAGAATCACTTAAAAATTCGAGTAGTCAAATCCGGATCCGGATCTTCAGGAAAATCTAATCAGTTCGTCCTTGTCACACACAGAACCTGTCCACAAAATTTCAATCAGATCCGTCCACAACTTTTTTGAGATATCCCTGTACACAGACAGACAAACAGACAGAAATGGGTGAAAACATAACCTCCTTCACCTTCGCGGCGGAGGTAATGAAAGAACAAAAAATAATGTCATTGTGATAATAACTTATCATTATTCAATCCAAAATACAAAAGTTATGCATAATTTTATTCATTGGGTGATTGGGATGTTACAAGGATGAATTTGCCATGAATGACAGCAATGTCGCTTTCCATTTCTCATTCTGCTTGAGCTAAATGTGAACATATATCACTATGTTTCGTCATACAATGCATTTAATATTGGTTGGGAAGATAGACACACACACACACACACACACACAAACTAGCAATACCACCCAATACTTCGCTGACGGGGATACTAAAGAGGGGAGGGAGAAAAGTGGGGGAAGCGGAAGAGGGGTGGGCGAGAGAGAGCGGGGAGGGTGAAGAGGTGGAGGGGAAAGGAGAGGAGGGAGGGGAGCGAGTGAGAGGGAAGACAGTGTGAGGTGAGAGGAAGGGAAGGCAGATGTGTGGTGGAGCATTAATTACGATTCAGACCATCTCATCAAAATGATTTTGCATAAATAACAGTGAAGATGGAAACAAAGTAATGTCTGAAATCCATTTTCTAGCGGTAATATATAAACAAGGCCCAGAGAAAAACACCCTCTGACACGTATGGAGAGTAAACCCACTGGACGCATCCGGAGCCAACCATCCGGACACAAACACTATCAGACACATCCGAAGACAAATCTCTCGTCCGGACGCGTCCAGAGACAAACTCCCGTCCGATCTAAACACCACCCAGACATATCTGGAGACAAACACGCCCGGACACATCCAAAAACAAACTCCGTCCGGATGCGTCCGGACCAAGCTGGCCGGAGCAAAGACACTCGGACGCATCCAGAGACAAACTTTCCGTCCAGACATAAACACCGCCCGGACACGTATGGAGATAAAACCCACTGGACGCATCCGGAGCCAAGCCATCCGGACACAAACACTACTCAGACAATCCGAAGACAAACTCTCGTCCGACGCGTCCAGAGACAAACTCCTGTCTGGATTAAACACCACCCAGACATATTCTGGAGACAAACATTGCCCGGACACATCCAAAAACAACTCCGTCCGGATGCGTCCGGAGCAAAGCTGGCCGGAGACAAAGACCACTTGGACGCATCCAGAGACAAACTTCCGTCCAGACAAACACCGCCCGGACACGTCCAGGGACAAACACTACCCAGACACATCCGGAGACAAACACCGTCCAGGACATAACCACCGTCTTCATAATGTCCAGAGACAGAGACAGAGGGAGAGAGAGAGAGAGAAGAGAGGAGAGAGAGAAGAGAGAGAGAGTGAGAGAGGTGTGGGAGGAGGATGGGCACTGTATTGGGAGGGGTAGAGCAAGGATGGCACAAAGAGCGAAAGAGAGAGAATGACAGGGGTTATAGGGAGTTAGCAGAAGAAATATGTTGTTACTTTATGATCAAAACACACACACACACACACCACTTGTGCTTGGCCGATATCAGCAATTTTCGGGAATCGTCAGGTTAGAGTCAGTGTGATTCACACTACAGTACTACTGTATACAACACAGAAACCTTGAGTTAGCTTTCACCGAAAAAACAATGTTGCATCTATCGAGACATTTCAGGGAGATGTTCACAAACCTTATTCTTATAAACAGCTGCTTGTATGGGTGGAAAAGAATTTGACCCGGTAATTACGTTAATACGGCAAACAGCTCGGAAATCAGGTGTTATTTCACAACTCGCTCAGAATGACTGACATAGCATGAACCACTCTCTCAGGATGATGGAGCACGAACCACTCGCTGAAGATGTCAGAGTATGAACCACTCGCTCAGGATGTCGGAGCATGAACCACTCGCTCAGGATATCAGAGCATGAACACTCGCTCAGGAAGACAGAGTACGAACCACTCGCTCTCAGGATGATGGAGTACTGACCACTCGCTCAGGATAACGGAGCACAAACCACTCACTCAGGATGACAAAGCACGAACCATTTACTGAGGATGATGGAGCACGAAGCACTGACTGAGGATGACTGAGCAAGAACCACTCACTCAGGATTAAAGAGTACGAACCACTTGCTCAGGATGATGGAGCACGAACCAATCGCTCAGAAAGATGGAGCATGAACCACTTGCTCAGATGATGGAGCATGAAACACTCACTCAGGATGACAGAGCATGAAACACTCGCTCAGTATGACAGAGCATGATCAGTATGACAGTGCTTCCAAAAGTGATGTATACAGTGATTCGTATCTATTTTGAACAGGTATTTGATATGAGTGACGAAAGTGAAGAAATAAAACTTTATTGTTAAGAAATCATTGTGGCCTGTTCCAAGTCATGGCATGGTTGAGCAGGCCATAAAACATGGCGGCTTCAGACCCCAGCGGTTACCTCAGATACACCTTTTGACCCGAAATAGAGCAGTGACTGAGGATGCGCCTGATAAAGGATATAATAACATAAGGCCATTAATTATCTTCAACAGGGGCGTTTTAATTAACCCAAACATCCAATTTCACTCTTGTACTTCCTTGGAGTTTCCTTGGTATGCATGAAAAAGTTCACGCTGCTAGGTTTCATGCTTTTGGAGTTTGTGGAGGACACACACACACCACACACAACACACACACACACCACATTGACATTTATTAGTATAGATATGAAAAACAAAGATCCACCCACATTTCTCACCTGTGAATGGAGGGAATTAATTCATTAGGTGAGAGCTAATTGGATATTCCGTCCATTCAAAGGTGAGAGATGTGGTTGGATCTTTCTTTATCATTTATATATTGACTACTTTTGACGTTTACATGCGATACATGAGGGGGATCCTCGTTGGTATGCATTTTTTGTTTGGGCTGTTCACTGATGAATCACCAAAAAGCGATGAAAACCAGTCCAGCAGCTGAGGAGTTGTGTTAGCATTGTGATTCTCATGTGTGTCATATTTGTGAACGTCTTTATAGCTGTGGAGGAAATCTGGGAGGGGTTTGAAACAGAAAGTGGCTTACCTTGGGAAGCCTTTCATGGTTGCTTTATGCAGCTCCTTCGGCAAGAAGAGCAAGGGAGGAGTCGATTTATTTTATATACATATACATACAGTATTATATATATATATATAATATATTATTATATATATATATATAATATATATATTATATATTCTCAGGGGTACCTGGCGTTGTTAACATCAGGTCCCTCTGAACCTCCCCACCTACCCCTCCCCTCCTCCTCCCACCCCACCCTTTGAAGACAAAATCATTGATGTGGCTGAAAGTTGTGGTTATAGATGTTTTTCCTTGTCACCATGTGATGAATCTGGGGTATGTTCAGTTAACAAGTTTATTTGTGGAGTGCTCACCAAGTGACTTAAGCACTCAAGCCAGTACTCTTAGAAACCGTTGATAAGTTACAGTTGGCTTGGCAAGCGCGAGCTGAACACACCCCTGAACATCTCGACGGCATACAGTACATACCAACGCCGACAAAAGGACATTTTAAAAATTAAATATTTCAAATATTTATCATGACTATTTTCATTGTACTGAAAATGTACCTTGTTCAGTTTTAAAATGTGCATAAACTCAGAGGTGATGTTGAGTGTCCTAAAGTGGAAGTGTACATTTTATACAACTTTAAAGTGTTTCATGTTCATAACTTCTTTAAAGTGTACATGTACATAATAAATATCTCTCTGGAATTTCCCTGGGGACCTCCCTACTAATTAATTATGGGCACAAGTATTTCATGACCAAGCAGATTTTTATGATATTACGTGTCCATCAGTTGTGTTATAAGCCTTGCAATGTCAGGCAAAACCAAAAGTTTTTTGTTTTTTTTTCATGAAGTATCACTGTTTGCCTTTCCTCTACATTTTAGAATTATCGTGGCTTCATTGGACGGTGTATATTAGACCGTTGCCACGATCGCTGCGGACTAAACATACATTACCTTGCTTGAGTTGAAATCAAAATGTATACTTGTTTCCTCAAAACACTACCTTCCATTTAATGATAGAAGATGCATTGTCCATTCTTCAAATGTACATCAGAGGCCTATAAACAATCATAGCAATGTGGAGCAAAAAAGATGGTGTTTATTTCTGGACGGCTGGAGGGACAGGAGTTGCCTGGCTAATGGGTGGTGCTGTGTGATGCTGGGGAGAGAGGGGAAGGGTGGCCTGTAGAATGGGTGGCGCTTATGACCCACCACACACCCAAACTCAGATATATATATATATATATATATATATATATATATATATATATATATATATACGTATATATCCATACACATATCGAAATATCAGGAGTGTGACGAGCACTCCGCTGATCCCCATTGGACAACAGTCCACACCAAAGCGTCGCTTCCAACGCTGAGGCTGACTCTGTCAAAGAGACAAAGATTATATTGTCATTATCAGTTAAACATCAAATGGAACCACCAATCCGGATTTCGGCCCTATTTGCCCTCATCAGGATGGTATATTGATAAATATCTAACCAATGATGACCACATTCGTCGTTCATACATCAAATGCACCTGCTGACTGTTATGGAGGGTTACCTCCTGACTTATATCAGCGGAGTGCTCGTCACACTCCTGATGTTTCGATTTCCCACTGGTCACATTCATGTGCCTTCTGGTTGAATGGTTTGCATTAGCAGGAACAATTGTCTGGGTGGCAGACGGATGGTTGTTCTGTGTGGATTATGCAGTTTTACCGTGTGAGACAATCCGCGGCGATGCTCACCACAACAGTAAGGAGGTGCATCTGATGTGTGCGCGGCGCACACACACACACACACACACACACACAACCACACACCTCTGAGCAACGTAGCCTGGGTTTGAAACCTGACTTGGCTATTAAAATATAAACATCCTGGTGTTTTGCACGTAGGGTGATTCATCATGTGTGCATCATCCATCAGATGGATGTTAAGGACCCGTCTGCTGGAAAGGTTATGGTTAGGGTTGGGGTTATTCATTAGTTGGTGGGTGATAAATATCACATAGTGTCCTTCAAGAAGAGTAGGCAAGTTATCAAGGCACCATGAACAAATTGCAAATTCCTGCTTGGACTGTGGCTTGCAAGTGGTCTGTTCTTCTTGAAGAGTTGCTTGACACCAGTTATGCTACTTGCTATCTTTGAGTGTTGTTACTGTGTGACAGGCAGATCCGACACTGTAAACAAATTTATGTCCCCAAGTTTACATGAGAACGGTAGTCTTCAGCTATGAAGGACAACCATAATGATGAGATGTACTGAAGTCTACTACTGTATTTATATTTTGGATGTGTTCCGGAAAACATGACTTTAGATGTAAGCACCAAAGGGAAGCAACATAAATCAAAACCTATTTACCATAGACTAAATGATAAAAATTTAACAGATGTTATTGAGGGCATCTTACGGTTAAAATTTGCAGAAAATTATTTTACTGGAGTGTTCAGAGAACACCTTAACCCACCAATCTTGAGAAAAAGGACACGGAAGGGTCTTTAGAACTCTTGCTTGTGTTTCCAAGCACGAGCACGCTTCTGAGTGGGCCACCATTTTATCTGAATCATGATATTACCCCCACCTGAGTGAGCCCCCACCTGAGTGAGCCCCCACAAGAGAGCACGAGTGGCAAATCTGATTGGTCAAGTGATGTTAAAATGCCAAGTACTGTTAAAAAAGTTTGTCCAAGTACTGTTAAACTGAAGGTTTTTGGAAGTGCATAAAAGGTGATTTATGTTCTGTGGTGTTCATATACATAATTCAATTTAAATAATAGTTTTAGAGGTTGTAGAAAAAACTGAAAACAAAACATTGAATCTGAAGTTTACTGCTGTCTGACACACCACCTTATTAAAACATGTTACATTTGTTCTTTACTCCTGTTTGTTTGTGTCCTTTATAGCGTCCATAAATAACAGTACATTTCCAGTTTGGAACATTTTTTCAGTTTTGTTTGACTGCCAGACAGACAGACAGATTAAAAAAAAAAAAAAAAATCTCGCTCCTCGCTGTGCACGTGCAATTGGGAAGACTTCAGAGCCAAAGTTATGTTCAACGGGCAGGTTTTTTTTTCCGATTCATGTTCCAATTCGTGTTCAAAATATAATATTCAATTGAAATTAAGTTGTTCCTCGATCATAGACTGACGTCTGTAAATTGACCAACAGACAGAAGTGAACCAATTGCTTAATCTTGCTTTTCGATTCCCGTGTGGGGTAACAAGCACACAAAAAGATATTACAACAGGATTCAATGAGTTGTTTAAAATGTTGAAACCAACCACGACTTTCTGAAAGCATTTCCGTTCTTTAACCCTCACCATGCTTTCTTTAAGTCCTGAAACGGTGATTAACTTTTTCCTGTATCATCCATCCGTGGACCATGACCTTCGATCCAAAAAACTCAACAATCGTTCCATATTCTCTATCATTTTCTCTCTGCCTTTCATTAATCTGGCAGGAACTAATGGGGTCACACCGTGAACACATTCATTTATTTTATCGGCCCTAAGTAGTTCATGTGTCCAATGTTTTCTTAAAATTTTTCTATTTTCAAAACAAAGTCGTAATGAATAAATTCATTTCTAAATCGAATCGTTTTTTTCATCGGCGACATTCTAGCGAAACAACATAAATAGAGGACTTGCTGTAATATATTTGGTGGTTTCACATACATATCGTGTATCAGCAAAAACGTTAAATATATATCAAAATATAAGCACGAACAAAACTAAAAATAAACGAAACAAATAGTTTAATTTATTTCTTTTATTTAATACAAATAAAGACTATCAAAGTAAATGAGACGAAAAGGTATTAATAATACACGTATAATGTGTTTGTACGTGCTAAGAAAACCATGAAGGTTAAGTCAAAAGACAAAATATTGATTATATTTCTTCCCCTTAATGACTCCTTTTTTTAAATCAGGAAATTGTAAAATGTAATCAAAGATAAATGGATTTAAATGCATACTTCTCTCGTATTCGACACCGTGTACGCGATCACTCAATGAGGTACCGAGTCTCAAAATGTCGTCCCTGAAATAAATTTATCATTTCTTTCCAGAGGATGCTTTTAAAAACTTTTTAACATCTTAAAACGGAAGCTGGTGATACTTTCCACAGGAAACATCCTCAAACCACCCGAGCTATACAATTCGTGCAATAAATATGGAGTGAGACTGAAAAAGAGGATGTAGATGGTGATGAGAGAGATCCCAATCTCGCACCAATTTGCATGTGAAGCTCAATTCATTAACATATTATGCAGTTGAACAAGGTGAACATTCAACTTCAAGGTTTTTTTGGTAAAAATGTAAAATTCCAGGCAAAAACAACAACATGGTTAAACGAGAATGGCAATCGGTAGAGCGCATACCTCTCTCTGCCAGGCGGAACAGTTTAGTACGTTTTGTATCCCACTGATCGGCGGATCTGGATCCGGACCTGAACCAAGATCTAATAGGCTTGCTCTTGTCACCGAAGCAACTCATCCACAAAGTTTCATTTGAATCTGTCTATAACTGTTTGAAGTATCATGCTGTAATATCGTTTTTTGGCTCCATTGATGGTGATCAGAATCATGAAAAAAATTCTTGTATCTGGATCCGGATCTTCACCAACATCTAATCAATTTGTCCTTGTCACACACCCAACCTCTTCCCCAAATTTCGTCAAATCCCTCCATAACTCTCTTGAGATATCCCACCCACAGACAAAACGATGGACAAACAGACAGGGGTGAAAACATAACCTCCCCACTTGAGGTAGCAGAGGTAAAAATGGAAAATGGGAATACCAATGAAGCCAGCTCTATATTGACGGTGTGTTGCTCGCTATATGGACTGCAGTATGTGCACCACACCTTCAGCATTCACTTGACATGATGGAGGCTAAAGTTCTTGTAAATTATTGACGTTTCATATCGTGTAACACATTTGATACCTGGGCCCAACATATTTTAGTGCTGTATACTAATTGGTTTATGCATGAATGTAACGTGTCCCAGTTGACATTCGATCATAGTAAAAACTAGAAGGGCACTCGGGAGAGCGCATACCTCCGCCATGAAATGCCGGATCCATGAGAACATATGGGGCCACTACATTTTTGAAATATCGTGTGATATATCGTTTTTGGCCCTATCTCTTCAATGATGAAGACTCACTTAAAAAATTATCATTTCCGAGAATCTGGATTTGGATCTTCACTAAAATTGAATCAATTCTTTCTTGTCACACATCCAACATATTCACCAAGTTTTATCCGAATCCGTCCACAACTTTCTGAGATATCGTGCTATATATCATTTTTTGCCCCTATCTCTCAATGGTGAAGAATCACTTAGAAAAATTCTAGTATCCGGATCCAGATCTTCACCAAAATCTAATCAGTTCGTCCTTGTCACACACAGAACCTGCTCACCAGATTTCATCCGGATCCGTCCACAACTTTTTGAGATATCCTGTACACAAACAAAACAGACAGACAGACAGACAAGGATGAAAACAAAACCTCATTCCACCTTAGTGGCGAAGGTAAAAAGTATAAAACAAAGGCACTCGAAAATACCTTCATGAGATCCAACTTTACACAAACTTACAAAAACGACTTTTCCCATGAGTCTCCAGAAATTATTTTTAACCACAAGATTCCTTAGCTTGCAACGAATGTAATAGTCAAAACAAAGCGCATTGACTCATAAAGTGAGACTTCTTCACTTCACTGGTGGTGGCATAGGTTGTTCATGTCCACAAGGTTTACATGTGCCTGGGAAATAATTGACCTTTCACAATCAAAATTGTGGAGATTATAATCATAATCAGTGTTTTATTTTTGTTCACTCACACTTTGTGTAATTTATCCGTTTCGTTTATCTCTCATCTCGCAGGATCCCCCGTGTTCAAACGGCCCTTGCAAGCTGTTTATTCCCCTTTTCTTCTGTATCTTTGGAATAGTTTCCCTGTTTGTGTGCATTCAGGCCCACTTCTTACTTAGAACCTTTGCTATTGCAGTTCACTGCCATCACATGTCACTCCTTTTGCTCTATTGTCGTTTTTGTTAATTGCGCTAAAAGTTTGTTCATGGAGATATCGTCTCGACATAATATTTACCATTCAACCTCATTGAAGGAATGCAAACTTTTTATCCTTACCACGTCGACCAACATCTTGTCCAACAGTGAACATAAACCCAAGAAAGTTTGACGATTTCATCAGGTCCTGTCATTGGAGGTAGAAAAATCCCAAAAGAGTTCCATTTTGTGTGTCGACCATGATACATGATTGGAAGAGGATGACGTATAGTGCAGATGATTAATACTTTTTATTCTTAGAGCCTTCATCAGAATTGCTTGGGCAAATGCTTTTCCAACATGTTTGCATGCTGTGGGTTTCGGCAGATGGAGCATGGTTCCCTAAAATATTGACACAATTGCTGTGGAAGCAAAACAGAATGAGAGCAGATACCATTGTGTGGTGAGTGTTATGCAGGAACACAGAGATAATGGAACAGCTGTAAAACCTGATAAATATGAAAATGAGTGCATGAATGCACTGTGGTTGCCAAAATTGGTTGGTACACCTGGGCTTTCTTCAGAGCAGGGGACTTGTTCATCATCTCTGATAATTCCAAACACTTACATTTTATTCGACAAGTTGTATAGTATCATAGTTGGCATACCCCTTGAGCTTTGGCCTCTGGGATAATCACGGGCTTCCTGTATGGCACAATAGATGAACAGTAAAAAAACATATATATATATATATATATATATATATATATATATATATATTAGTACATGAGCCCATTCAAAAATTGCTACCATGAGAGGGCACCAGACTTTGTTTGTTTTATCTTATGTATATGCCCATGGACATAACAAAACAGTGTGATGGATTTCTCAGTAGAGTAGCTCAAGTTTTTTATGGGACTTTGAAGATATCATATTTTATGGCGAAGCGGGTTGTCAAATTGAGCCTCAAAAATTGCACATTCCATGAAATATGTTTTGAATAAAGACAAAAAAACACTTGTTTTATGAGTTGTTTTCTATTGTGGCATGTGAACAAGGTATGTTGGTTGACAAAACATTTTTTCTCACAATTTGATAATTTAGAGCCTAAGTTGGGTCCTGAAGGCATTGGATAGGCATTGAGGTCCACTTTAGATATGATTATGAAAAAAATTCAGGAACAGTTCTTGGCATTATTGAAAATCATCCTAGTAAAGGTTGTTATTTAGGTGATATTTAAATTATAAGCATTAATCCTAATAAAATTATTCATCTAGTGTTCACTAACATGAATCCCTCAGAGAGTGACAAGATGAGATCCAGGGAGCTGAGATTCACACACTCTTCTCATGTTTGACGATGCTGGGTATGATGAACCTTTTCCTTTCTAATGCATTATTTAAGTTCAATTTGATAAATATATTTTTGTAAGCGTTGTATGATTATTTAAGGTAATTCATATCTTCTTCCAATTAACCTTAGAAATTGACTTCGAAGCCACACAGCTATGCCAAGTGACACTTAACAAAGACGAAAAAATATATGCATTTATTGTTATATCTCCAATTGATAAATAATTGCTCTATTCTGTATCATTGCAGGTGAATACATAATGGATGCACCTCAGAAGCCACCCAAAAGGCCTCATGTTGAGGAGAGGACCTGTATAATCTGTGCAGTGAGTGCGCCAATAGTGAGCTCACCAACCCAAAGGATCCACAGTCCATAAGAAGCGCTTCAGAATGCTGCCAGGATACAAAACTTTGATGCCTCCTTAATCTCTGTGAATATGATTATGACTCAAAACTATGGTATCATAGAAACTGTCGTTCTTCTTTCACTCACAAGAAAACACTGTCAGCCTTTCATCCAAAGAAGACTCTTCTGCTGGCACAGATCCCTGGAAATCCTTGCGTGATGGCCCTAGTTCATCTCGTGTTATGGATAAATTTGTATTTTCTGTGACAAGAAAACCAAATACATCACAGGATCCAAAACCCGTGAACCACTCATGCAGTCTTTAGAGCTCCGTTCTGATGACAAGGTTCGACAAGCAGCCATTAAACAATTTGACAACAAAATTCCGGCCATAACATCACGAGAACTCGTGGCAGCAGAGGCCCACTATCATAAGACCTGTTACAGAAATTACACGAGGGATGAGAAACCCAAAGCTGTGACTGCAACTATGGCAAACGAAGATGTGGCCTACAAGAAGCAGAACAAGAATCATACATGATGTTGTTCAAGCACATAAGGACACTATTTTCACTAATCCTCAGGCTGTTCGCCTGACTCATCTAACTGACAAACTTGTAGAATTCATGAGAACATATGGCTTCCAAGATGTGAAGAAACAGACCAAAAATCACGTCCGCCGTAAGTTGGAGGCAGAATTTTGTCAGTCTCTCCACTTCATCACTGAGACAAATGGTAGGGTTCTTGTATATCCTGATAATCTATCACTTACACAAGCCCTTACAGATAATGTTATGCTCAAGGATAAGGTCCAGGAACTAAAGTCTACAAATGACATAAGACATGTCATCAACCAATCTGCAGTATACATCAGAGACCAAATTAAATCCATACCAAAGATGCCATGGCCTCCAAACCCTGATGAACTGAATGCAGAATATTTAAAGCTTCCAGAAACATTACTGTTGTTTCTCAGAACTCTCCTCATTGGTAACTCAGCAGAAGGAACGCCACGACTCCAGAGGTGATACAATCCCTTGGTCAAGATTGTGTGTATGCTGTAAGTGGAGGGGCGACAATTCCTGCGTGTAATTTCTGTAACAGGTCTTATGATAGTGGGCCTCTGCTGCCACGAGTTCTCGTGATGTTATGGCCGGAATTTTGTTGTCAAATTGTCTAATGGCTGCTTGTCGAACCTTGTCATCAGAACGGAGCTCTAAAGACTGCATGAGTGGTTCACGGGTTTTGGATCCTGTGATGTATTTGGTTTTCTTGTCACAGAAAATACAAATTTTATCCATAACACGAGATGAACTAGGGCCATCACGCAAGGATTTCCAGGGATCTGTGCCAGCAGAAGAGTCTTCTTTGGATGAAAGGCTGACAAGTGTTTTCTTGTGAGTGAAAGAAGAACGACAGTTTCTATGATACCATAGTTTTGAGTCATAATCATATTCACAGAGATTAAGGATGGCATCAAAGTTTTGTATCCTGGCAGCATTCTGAAGCGCTTCTATGGACTGTGGATCCTTTGGGTTGGTGAGCTCACTGATTGGCGCACTCACTGCACAGATTATACAGGTCCTCTCCTCAACATGAGGCCTTTTGGGTGGCTTCTGAGGTGCATCCATTATGTATTCACCTGCAATGATAAGAATAGAGCAATTATTTATCATTGGAGATATAACAATAAATGCATATATTTTTCGTCTTTGTTAAGTGTCACTTGGCATAGCTGTGTGGCTTCGAAGTCAATTTTAAGGTTAATTGGAAGAAGATATGAATTACCTTAAAAAATCATACCACGCTTACAAAAATATATTTATCAAATTGAATTAAATAATGCATTAGAAAGGAAAAGGTTCATCATACCCAGCATCGTCAAACATGAGAAGAGTTGTGAATCTCAGCTCCCTGGATCTCATCTTGTCACTCTCTGAGGGATTCATGTTAGTGAACACTAGATGAATAATGTTATTAGATTAATGCTTATAATTTAAATATCACCTAAATAACAACCTTTACTAGGATGATTTTCATAATGCCAAGAACTGTTCCTGAATTTTTTTCATAATCATATCTAAAGTGGACCTCAATGCCTATCCAATGCCTTCAGGACCCAACTTAGGCTCTAAATTATCAAATTGTGAGAAAAAATGTTTTGTCAACCAAACATACCTTGTTCACATGCACACAATAGAAAACAACTCATAAAACAAGTGTTTTTTTGTCTTTATTCAAAACATATTTCATGGAATGTGCAATTTTTGAGGCTCAATTTGACACCCGCTTCGCCATAAAATCATGATATCTTCAAAGTCCCATACAAAACTTGAGCTACTCTACTGAGAAATCCATCACACTGTTTTGTTATGTCCATGGGCATATACATAAGATAAAACAAACAAAGTCTGGTGCCCTCTCATGGTAGCAATTTTTGAATGGGCTCATGTACTAATATATATATATATATATATATATATATATATATATATATATATGTTTTTTTACTGTTCATCTATTGTGCCATCAGGAAGCCCGTGATTATTCCCAGAGGCCAAAGCTCAAGGGGTATGCCAACTATGATAAACTATACAACTTGTCGAATAAAATGTAAGTGTTTGGAATTATCAGAGATGATGAACAAGTCCCCTGCTCTGAAGAAAGCCCCAGGTGTACCAACCAATTTTGGCAACCACAGTGCATCATGCACTCATTTTTCATATTTATCAGGTTTTACAGCTGTTCCATTATCTCTGTGTTCCTGCATAACACTCACCGCACATGGTATCTGCTCTCATTCTGTTTGCTTCCACAGCAATTGTGTCAATATTTTAGGGAACCATGCTCCATCTGCCGAAACCCACAGCATGCAAACATGTTGGAAAAGCATTTGCCCAAGCAATTTCTGATGAAGGCTCTAAGAATAAAAAGTATTAATCATCTGCACTATACGTCATCCTCTTCCAATCATGTATCATGGTCGACACACAAAATGGAACTCTTTGGGATTTTTCTACCTCCAATGACAGGACCTGATGAAATCGTCAAACTTTCTTGGGTTTATGTTTCACTGTTGGACAAGATGTTGGTCGACGTGGTAAGGATAAAAAGTTTGCATTCCTTCAATGAGGTTGAATGGTAAATATTATGTCGAGACGATATCTCCATGAACAAACTTTTAGCGCAATTAACAAAAACGACAATAGAGCAAAAGGAGTGACATGTGATGGCAGTGAACTGCAATAGCAAAGGTTCTAAGTAAGAAGTGGGCCTGAATGCACACAAACAGGGAAACTATTCCAAAGATACAGAAGAAAAGGGGAATAAAACAGCTTGCAAGGGCCGTTTGAACACGGGGGATCCTGCGAGATGAGAGATAAACGAAACGGATAAATTACACAAAGTGTGAGTGAACCAAAAATAAAACACTGATTATGATTATAATCTCCACAATTTTGATTGTGAAAGGTCAATTATTTCCCAGGCACATGTAAAACCTTGTGGACATGAACAACCTATGCCACCACCAGTGAAGTGAAGAAGTCTCACTTTATGAGTCAATGCGCTTTGTTTTGACTATTACATTCGTTGCAAGCTAAGGAATCTTGTGGTTAAAAATAATTTCTGGAGACTCATGGGAAAAGTCGTTTTTGTAAGTTTGTGTAAAAGTTGGATCTCATGAAGGTATTTTCGAGTGCCTTGTGTTTTATACTTTTTACCTTCGCCACCTAAGGTGGAATGAGGTTTTGTTTTCATCCTTGTCTGTCTGTCTGTCTGTTTGTTTGTGTACAGGATATCTCAAAAAGTTGTGGACGGATCCGGATGAAATCTGGTGAGCAGGTTCTGTGTGTGACAAGGACGAACTGATTAGATTTTGGTGAAGATCTGGATCCGGATACTAGAATTTTTCTAAGTGATTCTTCACCATTGAGAGATAGGGGCAAAAAATGATATATAGCACGATATCTCAGAAAGTTGTGGACGGATTCGGATAAAACTTGGTGAATATGTTGGATGTGTGACAAGAAAGAATTGATTCAATTTTAGTGAAGATCCAAATCCAGATTCTCGGAAATGATAATTTTTTAAGTGAGTCTTCATCATTGAGAGATAGGGCCAAAAACGATATATCACACGATATTTCAAAAATGTAGTGGCCCCCATATGTTCTCATGGATCCGGCATTTCATGGCGGAGGTATGCGCTCTCCCGAGTGCCCTTCTAGTTTTTACTATGATCGAATGTCAACTGGGACACGTTACATTCATGCATAAACCAATTAGTATACAGCACTAAAAATATGTTGGGCCCAGGTATCAAATGTGTTACACGATATGAAACGTCAATAATTTACAAGAACTTTAGCCTCCATCATGTCAAGTGAATGCTGAAGGTGTGGTGCACATACTGCAGTCCATATAGCGAGCAACACACCGTCAATATAGAGCTGGCTTCATTGGTATTCCCCATTTTCCATTTTTACCTCTGCTACCTCAAGTGGGGGAAGGTTATGTTTTCACCCCTGTCTGTTTGTCCATCTGTTTGTCTGTGGGTGGGATATCTCAGAGAGTTATGGAGGGATTTGGACGAAATTTGGGGAAGAGGTTGGGTGTGTGACAAGGACAAATTGATTAGATGTTGGTGAAGATCCGGATCCAGATACAAGAATTTTTTTCATGATTCTGATCACCATCAATGGAGCCAAAAAACGATATTACAGCATGATACTTCAAACAGTTATAGACAGATTCAAATGAAACTTTGTGGATGAGTTGCTTCGGTGACAAGAGCAAGCCTATTAGATCTTGGTTCAGGTCCGGATCCAGATCCAGCCGATCAGTGGGATACAAAACGTACTAAACTGTTCCGCCTGGCAGAGAGAGGTATGCGCTCTACCCGATTGCCATTCTCGTTTAACCATGTTGTTGTTTTTGCCTGGAATTTACATTTTTACCAAAAAACCTTGAAGTTGAATGTTCACCTTGTTCAACTGCATAATATGTTAATGAATTTGAGCTTCACATGCAAATTGGTGCGAGATTGGGATCTCTCCATCACCATCTACATCCTCTTTTCAGTCTCACTCCATATTTATTGCACGAATTGTATAGCTCGGGTGGTTTGAGGATGTTTCCTGTGGAAAGTATCACCAGCTTCCGTTTTAAGATGTTAAAAAGTTTTTAAAAGCATCCTCTGGAAAGAACTGATAAATTTATTTCAGGGACGACATTTTGAGAACTGCGTACCTCATTGAGTGATCGCGTACACCGGTGTCGAATACGAGAGAAGGTATGCATTTTAATCCATTTATCTTTGATTACATTTTACAATTTCCTGATTTAAAAAAAGGAGTCATTAAGGGGAAGAAATATAATCAATATTTTGTCTTTTGACTTAACCTTCATGGTTTTCTTAGCACGTACAAACACATTATACGTGTATTATTAATACCTTTTCGTCTCATTTACTTTGATAGTCTTTATTTGTATTAAATAAAAGAAATAAATTAAACTATTTGTTTCGTTTATTTTTAGTTTTGTTCGTGCTTTATATTTGATATATATTTAACGTTTTTGCTGATACACGATATGTATGTGAAACACCAAATATATTACAGCAAGTCCTCTATTTATGTTGTTTCGCTAGAATGTCGCCGATGAAAAAACGATTCGATTTAGAATGAATTTATTCATTACGACTTTGTTTTGAAAATAGAAAAATTTTAAGAAAACATTGGACACATGAACTACTTTAGGCCGATAAAATAAATGAATGTGTTCACGGTGTGACCCCATTAGTTCCTGCCAGATTAATGAAAGGCAGAGAGAAAATGATAGAGAATATGGAACGATTGTTGAGTTTTTGGATCGAAGGTCATGGTCCACGGATGGATGATACAGGAAAAAGTTAATCACCGTTTCAGGACTTAAAGAAAGCATGGTGAGGGTTAAAGAACGGAAATGCTTTCAGAAAGTCGTGGTTGGTTTCAACATTTTAAACAACTCATTGAATCCTGTTGTAATATACTTTTTGGTGCTTGTTACCCCACACGGGAATCGAAAAGCAAGATTAAGCAATTGGTTCACTCTGTCTGTTGGTCAATTTACAGACGTCAGTCTATGATCGAGGAACAACTTAATTTCAATTGAATATTATATTTTGAACACGAATTGGAACATGAATCGGAAAAACAAACCTGCCGTTGAACATAACTTTGGCTCTGAAGTCTCTCCCAATTGCACGTGCACAGCGAGGAGCGAGATTTTTTTTTTTTTTTTAATCTGTCTGTCTGTCTGGCAGTCAAACAAAACTGAAAAATGTTCCAAACTGGAAATGTACTGTTATTATGGACGCTATAAAGGACACAAACAACAGGAGTAAAGAACAAATGTAACATGTTTAATAAGGTGGTGTGTCAGACAGCAGTAAACTTCAGATTCAATGTTTTGTTTCAGTTTTTTTCTACAACCTCTAAAACTATTATTTAAATTGAATTATGTATATGAACACCACAGAACATAAATCACCTTTTATGCACTTCCAAAAACCTTCAGTTTAACAGTACTTGGACAAACTTTTTTAACAGTACTTGGCATTTTACATCATCTTGACCAATCAGATTTGCCACTCGTGCTCTCTTGTGGGGGCTCACTCAGGTGGGGGCTCACTCAGGTGGGGGTAATATCATGATTCAGATAAAATGGTGGCCCACTCAGAAGCGTGCTCGTGCTTGGAAACACAAAGCAAGAGTTCTAAAGACCCTTCCCGTGTCCTTTTTCTCAAGATTGGTGGGGTAAGGTGTTCTCTGAACACTCCAGTAAAATAATTTTCTGCAAATTTTAACCGTAAGATGCCTCCAATAACATCTGTTAAATTTTTATCATTTAGTCTATGGTAAAATAGGTTTTGATTTATGTTGCTTCACTTTGGTGCTTACATCTAAAGTCATGTTTTCCGGGAACACATCCAAAATATAAATACAGTAGTAGACTTCAGTACATCTCATCATTATGGTTGTCCTTCATAGCTGAAGACTACCGTTCTCATGTAACTTGGGGACATAAATTTGTTTACAGTGTCGGATCTGCCTGTCACACAGTAACAACACTCAAAGATAGCAAGTAGCATAACCTGGTGTCAAGCAACCTTCAAGAAGAACAGACCACTTGCAAGCCACAGTCCAAGCAGGAATTTGCAATTTGTTCATGGTGCCTTGATAACTTGCCTACTCTTCTTGAAGGACACTATGTGATATTTATCACCCACCAACTAATGAATAACCCCAACCCTAACCATAACCTTTCCAGCAGACGGGTCCTTAACATCCATCTGATGGATGATGCACACATGATGAATCACCCTACGTGCAAAACACCAGGATGTTTATATTTTAATAGCCAAGTCAGGTTTCAAACCCAGGCTACGTTGCTCAGAGGTGTGTGTGTGTGTGTGTGTGTGTGTGTGTGTGTGCGCGCGCGCACACATCAGATGCACCTCCTTACTGTTGTGGTGAGCATCGCCGCGGATTGTCTCACACGGTAAAACTGCATAATCCACACAGAACAACCATCCGTCTGCCACCCAGACAATTGTTCCTGCTAATGCAAACCATTCAACCAGAAGGCACATGATGTGACCAGTGGGAAAATCGAAACATCAGGAGTGTGACGAGCACTCCGCTGATATAAGTCAGGAGGTAACCCTCCATAACAGTCAGCAGGTGCATTTGATGTATGAACGACGAATGTGGTCATCATTGGTTAGATATTTATCAATATACCATCCTGATGAGGGCAAATAGGGCCGAAATCCGGATTGGTGGTTCCATTTGATGTTTAACTGATAATGACAATATAATCTTTGTCTCTTTGACAGAGTCAGCCTCAGCGTTGGAAGCGACGCTTTGGTGTGGACTGTTGTCCAATGGGGATCAGCGGAGTGCTCGTCACACTCCTGATATTTCGATATGTGTATGGATATATACGTATATATATATATATATATATATATATATATATATATATATATATATATATATATATATATATATATATATCTGAGTTTGGGTGTGTGGGTGGGTCATAAGCGCCACCCATTCTACAGGCCACCCCTTCCCCTCTCTCCCCAGCATCACAAGCACCACCCATTAGCCAGGCAACTCCTGTCCCTCCAGCCGTCCAGAAATAAACACCATCTTTTTTGCTCCACATTGCTATGATTGTTTATAGGCCTCTGATGTACATTTGAAGAATGGACAATGCATCTTCTATCATTAAATGAAGGTAGTGTTTTGAGGAAACAAAGGTACATTTTGATTTCAACTCAAGCAAGGTAATGTATGTTTAGTCCGCAGCGATCGTGGCAACGGTCTAATATACACCGTCCAATGAAGCCACGATAATTCTAAAATGTAGAGGAAAGCAAACAGTGATACTTCATGAAAAAAAAACAAAAAACTTTTGGTTTTTGCCTGACATTGCAAGGCTTATAAACAAACTGATGGACACGTAATATCATAAAAATCTGCTTGGTCATGAAATACTTGTGCCCATAATTAATTAGTAGGGAGGTCCCCAGGGAAATTCCAGAGAGATATTTATTATGTACATGTACACTTTAAAGAAGTTATGAACATGAACACTTTAAAGTTGTATGAAATGTACACTTCCACTTTAGGACACTCAACATCACCTCTGAGTTTATGCACATTTTAAAACTGAACAAGGTACATTTTCAGTACAATGAAAATAGTCATGATAAATATTTGAAATATTTAATTTTTAAAATGTCCTTTTGTCGGCGTTCGGTATGTACTGTATGCCGTCGAGATGTTCAGGGGTGTGTTCAGCTCGCGCTTGCCAAGCCAACTGTAACTTATCAACGGTTTCTAAAGAGTACTTGCTTGAGTGCTTAAGTCACTTGGTGAGCACTCCACAATAAACTTGTTAACTGAACATACCCCAGATTCATCACATGGTGACAAGGAAAAACATCTATAACCACAACTTTCAGCCACATCAATGATTTTGTCCTTCAAAGGGTGGGGTGGGAGGAGGAGGGGAAGGGGTAGGGTGGGAAGGTTCAGAGGGACCTGATGTTAACAACGCCAGGTACCCCTGAGAATATATATATATATATATATATATATATATATATATATATATATATATATATATACTGTATGTATATGTATATAAAATAAATCGACTCCTCCCTTGCTCTTCTTGCCGAAGGAGCTGCATAAAGCAACCATGAAAGGCTTCCCAAGGTAAGCCCCTTTCTGTTTCAAACCCCTCCCAGATTTCCTCCACAGCTATAAAGACGTTCACAAATAGTACACACATGAGAATCACAATGCTACACAACTCCTCAGCTGCTGGACTGGTTTCATCGCTTTTTGGTGATTCATCAGTGACAGCCCAGACAAAAATGCATACCAACGAGGATCCCCCTCATGTATCGCATGTAAACGTCAAAAGTAGTCAATATATAAATGATAAAGAAAGATCCAACCACATCTCTCACCTTTGAATGGACGGAATAACCAATTAGCTCTCACCTAATCAATTAATTCCCTCCATTCACAGGTGAGAAATGTGGGTGGATCTTTGTTTTTCATATCTATACTAATAAATGTCAATGTGTGTGTGTGTGTGTGTGTGTGTGTGTCCTCCACAACTCCAAAAGCATGAAACCTAGCAGCGTGAACTTTTTCATGCATACCAAGGAAACTCCAAGGAAGTACAAGAGTGAAAATTGGATGTTTGGGTTAATTAAAACGCCCCTGTTGAAGATAATTAATGGCCTTATGTTATTATATCCTTTATCAGGCGCATCCTCAGTCACTGCTCTATTTCGGGTCAAAAGGTGTATCTGAGGTAACCGCTGGGGTCTGAAGCCGCCATGTTTTATGGCCTGCTCAACCATGCCATGACTTGGAACAGGCCACAATGATTTCTTAACAATAAAGTTTATTTCTTCACTTTCGTCACTCATATCAAATACCTGTTCAAAATAGATACGAATCACTGTATACATCACTTTTGGAAGCACTGTCATACTGATCATGCTCTGTCATACTGAGCAAGTGTTTCATGCTCTGTCATCCTGAGTGAGTGTTTCATGCTCCATCATCCTGAGCAAGTGGTTCATGCTCCATCTTTCTGAGCGATTGGTTCGTGCTCCATCATCCTGAGCAAGTGGTTCGTACTCTTTAATCCTGAGTGAGTGGTTCTTGCTCAGTCATCCTCAGTCAGTGCTTCGTGCTCCATCATCCTCAGTAAATGGTTCGTGCTTTGTCATCCTGAGTGAGTGGTTTGTGCTCCGTTATCCTGAGCGAGTGGTCAGTACTCCATCATCCTGAGCGAGTGGTTCGTACTCTGTCTTCCTGAGCGAGTGGTTCATGCTCTGATATCCTGAGCGAGTGGTTCATGCTCCGACATCCTGAGCGAGTGGTTCATACTCTGACATCTTCAGCGAGTGGTTCGTGCTCCATCATCCTGAGAGAGTGGTTCATGCTATGTCAGTCATTCTGAGCGAGTTGTGAAATAACACCTGATTTCCGAGCTGTTTGCCGTATTAACGTAATTACCGGGTCAAATTCTTTTCCACCCATCACAAGCAGCTGTTTATAAAGAATAAGGTTTGTGAACATCTCCCTGAAATGTCTCGATAGATGCAACATTGTTTTTCGGTGAAAGCTACTCAAGGTTTCTGTGTTGTATACAGTAAGTACTGTAGTGTGAATCACACTGACTCTAACCTGACGATTCCCGAAAAATTGCTGATATCGGCCAAGCACAAGTGGTGTGTGTGTGTGTGTGTTTTGATCATAAAGTACAACATATTCTCTCTGCTAACTCCCCTATACCCCTGTCATTCTCTCTCTTTCGCTCTTTGTGCCATCCTTGCTCTACCCCCTCCCAATACAGTGCACCATCCTCCTCCCACACCTCTCTCACTCT